>CAWUFW010000323.1:2400000-3600000 GCA_963921515.1 Calotriton arnoldi | reverse complement strand
AAGGAGAGGGTGCTGAGACTCATGTTTAGGTTTAGGGTAAGGGAGCGGATGAACATTTACCCACTGGTTCAGAACTAGATGTTCAGAATATACCCAACAACAAACCAACAAAGGCAGCATTCCTTCTGTATGTGCACCAAACAACAATCCAACAAAGACAGCATTCCTTCTGCATGTACACCAAAGAACAACCCTACAAAGACAGCATTCCTCCTGCATGTACACCAAAGAACAACCCTACAAAGACAGCATTCTTTCTGTATGTGCACCAAACAACAATCCAACAAAGACAGCAATCCTTCTGCATGTGCACCAAAGAACAACCCTACAAAGACAGCATTCCTTCTGTATGTGCACAAAACAACAACCCAACAAAGACAGCATTCTTTCTGTATGTGCACCAAACAACAATCCAACAAAGACAGCAATCCTTCTGCATGTACACCAAAGAACAACCCTACAAAGACAGCATTCCTTCTGTATGTGACCCAAACAACAACCCAACAAAGACAGCATTCCTTCTGCATGTGCACCAAAGAACAACCCTACAAAGACAGCATTCCTTCTGTATGTGACCCAAAACAACAACCCAACAAAGACAGCATTCCTTCTGCATGTGCACCAAACAACAACCCAACAAAGACAGCATTCCTTCTGCATGTGCACCAAAGAACAACCCAACAAAGACAGCATTCCTTCTGCATGTGCACCAAACAACAACCCAACAAAGACAGCATTCCTTCTGTATGTGCACCAAACAACTGCACATCAAAACCTTGCTCTCCGAAATTAACTTTAATACTTCACACCCCTCCCCCACTGACATCCAATACAAATGTACTAGGATTTACCCTCTACACTGAACTCTCCTTCATTGACAAGAAAACCACTACAGCATGCAATAGCTCTCCCTCTTGAGCAGAATGAACAATTTTTAACTACGACTTCAGAACAACTGTTCTCGCCCAGTCTACTAACACTGAGACAAACCAGAGTCCTGTTTCCCAGTTTCTGTGCCATTATAGTCACCCCATTGAGGAGGGTACTATATGCTGCAGTGTCTCACCAAAAGCATGAAGTCTGAGCACATCATTGCAGCCCTGAAGCACATACAGCATTTCCCCTCCATGCCCTCATCATTTTCAAAACCTGCTGCATCACACACAAGGCTGCAGAAATGGTACCCGTATTTACCTGGAATAGAACACGATACTACGCACGCATTTACAATGCATTTTTTACAACGCAAAATATATTACAACGCATGTCATTACAACACAAGCCATTACAACGCATAATCCATTACAATGCAAATTACTATTCTAACTCCACCGGGGAGTTACTTTGGGGAATGCGTTGTAATGGCATGCGGTGTAATGACATGTGTTGTAATGGATTTTGCGTTGTAAACATTGCGTTGTAATGGCACGCAATGTAACTCGTGCGTTGTAAACGATGTCTCCCATTTACCTGGCAAATAATCTCAAAACCTCAGGTGGACAGTGCCACTCTAGAACTGGAAATAAAGAGTCCCAAAACTTTGCTACTGAAATTCCTCGTGAATTAAATGTATTGCTGTCTGTATCACTTTTGATTTTTATGTTGTGCCTGTTGGCAAAGCCTACATTTTCATAAGCCGGTCAAGGGGATTTTGTCTCCTTACTTGAGTCTACTGGATACTAGATATCAAAAAATGTTTGTGCTACCTACTGCAGTGTTTTGTTTGATCTACTCGAGGTGTGGAAAGGAGGGTGGTGTGTGTGTGTGCGTGTGTGTGTGTGTGTGTCGTTCCCCCCCCCCCGTATCCAGATCAAAGTTTCAGGCCAGGCTGGAATCAACTGGCTCCTGGTGTGGCACCCTACTTAGATTGTAACATACTAAGTGTAAAGATACTTTTTGTATACACTTGCACACAGCTTTGCCCCTGGAAGTGATCAGACTTTCATTGCACGTATCCAGTGTTGTCCACCATACAGCAGAGGTTCAGTGAGGTCCATGATATTTGTTATACACCCCAAATACACACGCCTACTACATATGACAGGATGGTTTTGACTCCTGTTGTGGCCTCTCTGGACCTGTCAGCCATTGCCTTTTGGTCACTGCTCTTCAGATGCCGCTCGGGCGCTCATGGTTGCATCTTCACCGTATGTCCACACTGCTCAAAGAGAGCAGCTCTACCCTCAACTCCTGATGTCCATGTCCTCATTGGGTACTTTGTTCATTAAACTAAGCTGTATTCAGTGTTGATCTGGCACACAAAACTTGCCCATTGTGTCAACTCTTAGTGCCCACACGTACTCTTCAAATCCCGATGGATAACCACCTGCCCTCTATTTAGCCTGCCCTAAGTACCCCTTTGATTCCCCTATTTTTTTAGATGGGACTCAAAAGGGTTGGAGATTTAGATACTTTGAAACCTCTCCTCTATTGAGTTAGATTGTGGTCAACCCCTGAGTTATTAATGTATAGGTCTGCCTTTGCAGAAATCATGAACCTACGGAAATGAATTCCTTTGCTACATCATATTAAATTGTTTTTTAATGACATAGGTTTGTGAAACTGTTGGAGTGGTCCCTTATCATTCAATAAAAGCTCTAAGGTCATTGTAAAAGAGGCATTTTGGAATTTCAAGATTAACTCCTACCACAATAGTTCTAAAATAGGTGGGCTTATGGGTGTGTTTTGTCTAAAAATATGTCCCTTCGCTGGAACCACATACGGACGCAATCACATCTTGCCAGGCTCGAACACTGATCCTTAAATTTAGTCTGGATACTTTGTTGATCAGTAAGTTTACTAGTAATTGGAAGTCCAAACAGCGAAATCCCCATACTGTAGAACTTGCCGCGACATGATTGAGGATGGTGAACATTTATTCTTTTTTGTCCAATGTTCTCTAGGCCAAGAAGAGTGTGGATCAAGCTGCTCTGCATAGCCCTAGACGTGAGACACTATAAAGTTGCTCTTCGAATCCTTCTGGCGGATACAAGTACTTTAACACCTTCTCTGCGATCGGAATTCCGCTCAGGTGCTGGTCATTCCGATCGCGGGCGTGGTCGTGACGAGCTCAGCTCGTCATGCGCCCACGCCCACCGCGCAGCATGAAGAGCTGAGCTCGTCATGAGTATCGAAGAGGTTAATACTTTATGCCCTTAGCCGTTATCTATATGTACTCTGGCTTCAAAGGAAGAGGTTTTGGCTATTGTTATGATTTCTGAAGTAATTATTGTATCTACCCTAAATCGGTTTTAGCCTATTTGGCCTGATCACTGTTTATGAGCGTGTGATGAGCCCCATTTTTTATGCTTGTTTTTATCGTAGTAACCTTTTATCCAAAGCATCCACTTCATCGTTATGACTTTCAAGCAATAGTTCATACTTTTTTTTTATTTACTTCAGTTCTTTGCTGGGTTTGAGTTTCTGATCTTTGCCTGCATATCTATATGAAATCTTATGCGTTAAACATATAGTGATATATTACAGATAACCTTTACTGGAAGGATGTTCTTTATTGTTCTTAACTTTTTCTGCTATGGTTGCTGTCTTACATATGTGAATTAATTTTGGATGAAATGTATTTCACTTTTTTTTATGAAGTTTTATGGGGTTAGACCCGGAAATAAACTTATTTCAAAACACCCTGCCCTGCCTTTGGCAGAATTATGCTTCAGGTGGTGAATTTTTCAAGCAGTCATAAGCGCGTATAGTTTGCTGAGCATGCGTGCACTTCTCTAATAATCCTGGTCTGAGACCAGGAAGGGAGCCTTCCACTTCAGGAGTTATAGAAAAGGAGCAGCTGCTTCTCCTTCTCCCAAGGACAGTGGGAGCACTCGGGCAGTAGAGTACGCGGTGGCTGGTGTGGAGAAGTGCAGGCTGGGACAGTGCGCATGGAGCTGGCTTACCGAATATGGCAGCATCTTTGACCTGAAAGTTTTCAGTGTCATTTGACTCACCTGGCCTTTGACAATAAGAACCCCCCACCAGTACATGTGGTTCTCCTGTTTGATCTATAGTTATAAGCATTCATTGCATAGAGTTTGCTTCTAATGTATCCATCTGTCTTGCCCCAGATGCCAGTGGACAGGTGGAGCGGGACACAGTGAGACAGACACCGGAAGTGCTGGACATGCCGACAGGCAGCTCTTTGACCTTGACCTGCGAGGTGCAGTTGAGGAGCAGGGTGGCCATCAAGAAGGTTGTGTACAGCTGGAGAAAGACTGGCGGCAATTTCACGCGCGAGTTTCATTTCCAGTCTGAGGGTCCCGCAGACAAGTCCAAGGAGGAACCCCAAGTGAGCGCGGACTCGCGGGTGTCCCTGAGCGTCGACGACTCCCTGCAGAAAGGAGAGCTGAGGCTGCAGAGCGCCCGGGAGGAAGACAGCGGGGTCTACTACTGTGACGTCATCATCCTGCAGCCGCTGCCCCGGACGCCCCTGCAGGGGAATGGGACTGAGCTACGGATCTCAGTTACATCGCCAGGTACAGTGAAATAGCCGTATGCTTGTCTTGGGAGAATACGCATTGGCACATCAGTAGGTCTCGCCTCTTTGGCCTATTGGCTTTGCAAGTTATTTTTCCTGATGCTGTGCAGCATCGGCATAAAGAAATGCCTTTTGCTTATGCTGTGCAGAATCGGCAATTTTTTTAAAAAAAAAGCTTCTTGGCTGTCTACCCATCTCTTCCATTTCTACTTTACTTCCACCCTCTCCTCCGCCGTTCTCCACCCACACCTTCCTATTCTGCTCTTTTACTTTCTCAAACCACTCTGTTCTCCACTCATCCCTTTCACACTTTCTATTTCTTTTGTGCTCTCCTCTCTTATCTTCTGTCACACTCTCCTGTAAATCAGTTTCCCTCACACCTTGCATTTTTCCCCTATTATTTAGTATTGCGCATTGCTACAAGCAGTTCCCTTTTCTTTCTCTCCCCCTCCACGTCCTCCCATCCTGCTACCCTCGCATCCTTTAATAGTTTGTTCTTGTCCCCCTTCCAGACTGCTCTTCTCCCAGCCCCTTCCAGTCTTCGTCCTTCCCATTGTGGTATACTCTGGGCTCTTCAGGTGCTCTTCTGCTCCCCTCTCACTCCTTTTGCCAAACGTCCAATGATCTTTAATGAGGAGTTAGAGCCAGATATTTCCCAAGGTGGCAAGGCCGGACGTTATTTCAAACCCAGCGCTCCAGATACCTTCTCTGTCCAAGCAAACAGGACTCACGAGTCTCCCCGGTTCACCTTTGGAGGTAGAGTTGAAACAAAAGGCCAACACTCAGTGGGAGGTGACAGGGGTTCGACCATGCATCAGAATATTAGAGAGAGATATAAGAGAAATAGCCTGATGCCTGCATTGATAAAACAAGTATTGGCCTAGTTTAAATGGTCTTGGCTTTTTGGCCTATGATTTTTCCTGATGCTGTGCAGCATCGGCAAAAATAAATGCTTTTTGCTTTGCTTATGCTGTGCAGAATTGGCAACAAAAAAAAGAAAAAAGAAAAGTAAGGCATCATGAATCATGACACTGCTGCCGGACGCATCATTCCGTATACAAGCACATGCATAATGATGTGTGCACATTCAAGAGGCACGCACATGCATATGGAACGACGCAGGCGCCCTTTTATTTTTATTTAACGCTTCAAGATAGTAAATGTCACTTGGAGCAGTATATAAACAATAATCTCTCCTTCTGTGAAAGGTAGCAGCCTGGCACAAGGCCCCTAAAAAACTGAACAAAAACACGTTTTTGAATGGGTTGGGGCAGCAATAGAGGAGTTGGTTTGTGGAGCGGCTGTGGGAGAAGTTAATGGGGTGGGATCAAAGGAAAGTGGGTGCAGGAGCAATGGAGGAGCTTAAGGTAGGGGTGTACAGAAAGAAACAGAAGCAAAAACAGTCCCTTAGGGGGGAGAAAATGGGTGAACTCAGGATGTGGGGAGGAGGGGCAACATGGGCACGCAGGGGCCGGGTATTTGAATGGGAGACGCAGCACACGAGGTACAGAGGAAGGAAACAGATGAACTCCCTGGGAGGGCTTAAAGAAAAAGAAATAAAGTAGTTCTTTGAATTTGCACAATACAGGGATGCAAGTCATCTGATCAAAAGAATGGTAAAGGAGCTGTTCTCCAGAGAAAGGACAAACACCAAGAGGAAAGCCATAGAATAAGGAACAAGCAAATGAGGGTGACAAAAAAAGCCAACCAATGGTAAGCAATGGGCTGGCTCTCAGCCCACTGTAAATTCTGCCATGATCTTTTGACAACAGGTAGGCAAGACCTAATAATGAGAAAATGCCAAAGCCATGACTTTTAACGATGCCATTTCTGGGGCTATGTTGACAATTCTAGAAATCTATAGAAGAAAATTGGGTCAATCAGACAGATGTGTAGTAAAGTTATTGTTTGTGGTTAGACTATTTGTCACTTTCTTGCTCCTGAAACTAAACACTATGGGGCCAATTCCGATTCAGGCCGGAAATCTCTCCGACCGAGCCGGACCCGGAGAGATTTCCGACCGAATCGGACCCTAGCAGTCCGACCGAACGAGTACGATGCGCACGCATGCTATCGGACTCGATTCGGTCGGACTCCCATTGAAGTCAATGGGAGCCGGTCGTACAACTCGTACGCGGGCTCCCATTGACTCAATGGGAGCGAGGCGAACAAAGGCGCCCCCTACAGCGGGTACACGTCGAAGCGGGTCGCGCCGTACATGCACAGGTAGGGGGGACCCATGGGTCCCCCCTGTGTGCGACTCCCGCGGCTACGCGTACAGGGGGGTCCGACACGGACCCCCAAAGTGCGGCTCCGACTGCTCTTTTGAGCCGGACGGCGCGAGTCGGTCGGACTGCTCGAGGCGCGCATCGTACTTACCCGGCCGGGGAACGTCTCCATTGCGCGGTGCGAGTCGTGTCCGTGCGAGTCGGTCGGAGCGGTCGGCTTTCGCGAACGAGTCGGTCAGTGCGGTTGGGTCTCGCAAACGAGTCGGTCGGAGATTTCGCATCGTACTCGCTCGCCCGGACGCACGTACGAATCGGTCGGGAAACAGGGCTCCGAATCGGATCCGGTAAAGCCGAATCCGATTCGGAGCCCTACCGGCCGAGATCGGAATCGGCCCCTATGTCTATGCTGCTGAATTCTTCCTTAAGCAAATACTCAAAACTCTCTATCTGTTGTCCACCCTTCAGTATCCTTTCAAACTGTATCAGCTACTTTTCACGCCAGCCTCCATGTTTCTGCAATTGCTTTACATGCAGTTCTACACCAAATTTGTACAGGCATATGGTTCCACCAGAGTAGAAACCAGGCTTCCTCATAAGTGAGGAAGATTGAAGAAGAGACACATCCCCTAACAAAAGTAGCAGAAAAATTACAAGACACTATGAGAAAATAGTCCAGAGGAGACCATGTCCGCTTGGGTATGGAAACAAGCAACAGCAACACCAAGGATGCTGTGAAGAAACAAGTATAAATATCAGGGCCAGAACTGAAGAAATACATGATGGAAGTTCCTTCTGGTTATCCTAAGGGTTGGAGCAAGGATGGGGGTCACCAGGGGAACCCTCATTCTTGCTGATGTTCACTTTCTCCAAACAGAACTTTAGGCAAGCACAAAATAAGGGAAAAGTTAGAAATCAGATCACAATCGGAAATCCCACAAAGTTAGGGTCACTCAGTCACCAAAGTAAATGATTAAGAATGATTGGCGGTGACCCTAACCTCTCTTGTACATTTCAGGAACAAGGAATAAAATAACAAAGTAAACAGTAATGCAACACACTGGGGTAGTGTGAGAAAATGCCACTAATTCCAAAATCACCCTCATTTGTGCGGAAATTTATTGCTGGATTTTACACTCTGCACACTGGGCCACTGCTGTCCATTGCCCAGTGTATGTGTACTGACCCCTAATGCATGTAAACATTGGCTAACCCCTGATTGACAAATTTAACTCTTGTCCCGTTGGAGGATTCTGAGATCCCAAAAAGAGACTGAGGGGCTGGCTTAGGCTTTGGCAGAGAGGCTACTTTGTGCTACGGCGATAGAGTACTCTCTCCACTAAACTCTTGGGCTCCCAATTTAGAGGTGGGTGGACCACCAGGTATACGCCGCCAGAGTAAAATGTAATCAGTCTGCATACACCTTCCGCCAACAGCTCGATGGAGTAGGGGCCGTTGGAGGTAAGCCATCCTACCATCTAGAGTCGGCAGTTAAACTTTTTTTTTACATTTTGTCACTACCAGGTATATATGTGCAGTGAGGAACAGTAAAAATAAATAACCCCCACAAGATGGGAAAAAGCTGTGGGGCTGATTAGTATTTTATTTTTCAAAAATTAACTCCTGCTTTGGGAGCTTGGTTTTGAAAAATAAAATCCTTTCAAAATGTCTACCGGCCAGCCGTCAGGTTTAATGGAGCAGTCGGTCAAACTACTCTTACATAGGCAGGAATCGCTATATCGGCGGATTCTGCCAAAGTATAGACATGTCCATGGGTCCGATGGACATCTTATCATTCGGCAGGCAGAGTAAAGGCAGGGTGGAGGATAGCCAGACCTCCACCACCTTGTCTGCCTTTAGTCTGTCCACTAACCCCTAAATCAAGCCCTAAGTCCGAATGTAGGAATCCTTACTGGGCAAATGTGCCAAAAGTATCCACCTGAGAAGAAGACTTCCTTGGGCGTAAAATCTGATATGTTCTCGCTCTAAGCCCTTCCCACCATAACCAACTGTTTTAGTGTGTCCTTGTCCACTGGCTATCTGACTTCGAGAGAACTTCCTCAGATACAGTCTGTTGTCTTGCCCCACTGAAGGATTTGGACTTCCATTTTAGAGGCTGAGTCCTAAGATAAAATCTTTGACTGAGACAAACCTGCTTGGCGTATCCAACACACGCTTTTTCATGGTCAGGTTGAAATCGTGCTTAGGTCCCAGTAACCCTGGAACAGTGATTACTGTTTGCGCTTTACTTTTCTTGTTGCTTTTTCTCTTAAATCTTTAATAATTCATATCCACGGATCCCCTTTCTGGATTTTTGTCATTATGTTGTCATTTAGTTCTTTCAATTTTCCTCTATTTTTGTAAATTGGAGTTCGATTTTTAACAGGCTGGATTTTAGACTTTTTAAAATGTGTTGGTACTTCTCAATTCTTTACACATTTTCTTTTAGTTAAGCCTGTCTGCTTTGTGCCATAGCTACCAGGGACTGAATATTGAATCCTTGGTCTGGACTTAACAGGTTAGTGACTTTTTTTCTTGTGGTGGACTACCATCCACCCCAATCAATAACTTACTTTCTTATAGGTAGCTACTGTCAAAGTAAGACAAATACAAAGGTCCCAAGGATCTGGAATCAGAAACAAAGCTGTCCTTGGATTCGAGGGTTGTCTGGCATAAACTCTCCTTGGGACCAAAAAAACTGCAAAGACAACTTTTCTCTGCTGTCCGTTTTCTTTTATAGAGAGGGTGATTGTTGCTCCAACACGTCAAGGCTCTTTTTCCAGTCACCTGTCAGATGTTCAGGGAGAGCAAGGCTGATGTGTGTCATGTATGGGTGGATTAGGGGTGGGCGATCAATTCTGCTCCACCGGTGCAGTTTGCAGAGTTTTACCCACTCCGCATTATGCTTATAATGCAGAGTTCTGGCAAAACTCTGCCAATCGCCGCGTGGCAGACTTTTTTCTTGCATGTGGCTCGCAAACAGTAAGATGGTGTGCGTGAGCGAGAATTGGCATCCCCTACCGCGATTTTCAGGCACAAGGTCGCCACCCAGGAAGATCTTCATAAAGTGGGGGGTTGCAATCCGTTCGCAGGCAAGAAAGCTGCTGCTCGAGCAGAAAACCTACTCAAGGGGCAGCAAAGAAGCAGCACCCTCTGGCACCCTGCATGGTGTCATTCTTGTTGATTTTGCAGCGAGGGACAAGCTCCTGGCACTAAAAATCAGTGCAAACAGTGTGATGTGCCGATTCTGCCCGCTTGTGGAACTGTGCAGAATCTCGCAGAGTTTTTATATAACTCAGCTGAATTGCGTGGAGTGAAACTTCTTGAGTTCTGCTCACCCCTAGGGTGGATGAGGCCTTATGAGGCATTATTTGCTCATGGGGAACAGCCTTAGTCCACCTGCAATACTGCAATGCTCCCCTCAAGTTCTAAACATAATAGCCAATTCCCTACGATCCCACAATAGCTGCACCCTCTACTACCCAAAGCGGGAACTACTCCTTGGCACCAGCACTCAAGTCCCCGCCTCCTCATTGAAGTAGGAGGTAAATGGGAACATTTACTTGCGGAAGCCATTGGGAAAGATGTGTTGAGCCTGCTGCAGATGTGCAGAGCTCTGATGAAAGACCCGTGCATAAAATACAACCTCCTCAATTAAATTATTAGTCATGAATTCTAGATGATGACAGCGATTCTTGTATGAATGATAGTGTTTATGTAATTGACATCCACCTCAAGAATCTAATATTAATTTTAAAAAAATTATTCAAAGCTGTTAGACAATACAAAATGATAGTTAAAAATCCCACCAGTCCAGTAAGAATAAAAAGATGTTGCTGCCACCGTGATCATTTCTATGATAGGTGAAAATATTTTAGCATGCACTACTGAGGCTGCCCTGGATTAGTCAGAGCACCTCATACTGCTCAGTCTGTTCCAGGAAGAAGCACTCACTCACACTGAGTACGCTGCAGGATGAGACCTGATCTTTCTGGCTTGAGGGATCACTCCCTCTAGCCTGTTTCTTCTGAGGGAATTCCTTTCATACCCCAGGAAGAGTGCACCAGAAAGACAAGGAGTTGTTGCCCAAAATTCAGACTTGCATTCATATTAGCCTTACAAGAAATTAGACTTTGATTTCAGTGGACGAGCTGAAGACTTACTAAACATGTTAAGTCACTTTGTATGTACACATGGGTAGATATAAAATGAGACCCTGTTCATAAAGCAACATAGCACTGCGGATACTCAAGGAGCGGAGGAGCGAGAAGTGACATCCTGGTTGGAGGAAAACTCTTTACAAGTCATCTGTGTGGGTGCACACAAGATATTCCTTGAAGACATGCATCTTCAGCTACTTCCAAAATTGGGAAAGAGATGAAGGCTGTCTGACCGGCAGCTGGCAGGCATTCCAGGTATTGGTTACCCTGCAGGATAAGGCTTGTTTTCTCTTTTTTGCACTTGTTTGTATCGAGCTTTGAGATACCTCTGCTGTAGGTCTTGAGAAGGCCACTGGCCATGCATCTCAAGCTTGTGTGTCAGGGTAAAGGGGTGTGTTAGAGGTCACAGCTTCGAATGAGACGCAGCAGACCTTGAAGGTGATGTGGACGGGTGGGGAGAGCCAGTGCAGTTTCTTGAAAGTGGGAGGGTCTGGTCAGATTTTATCTGTATCTTGATAAGTCATGTACATGCATGGAGGGTACTCCATAAACCCGTGCAGATGTAAACAAAAATGTCTCGGACTCCAGTATAGGTGGTATTGCCTAGAACCAGGTAAGGAGAAGCTAATGCTTGAAGAAATGGTCTGAAGGCAAATCAGGAAGGCACGTACACCTTGACTATGGGAAATACTGACAGCTGGTGCATGTGGATGGTGTCCTCTTGAAAATAAGGCTGTTGTCAATGTGGAATCTACAGGAGTTGGCAATGTCTGACATTCGTGGTGGGAATCTCTTGAGATTCATTGTGACAACCTCTCTTGAACTTGCGCTTTCTGTTGCCATAGTCAACCAGCACATATTCTGTTTTCCGAAGTTTGAGCTACCAGTAATCTTTTAAATTCGAGGTCAGGAGTAGGGGGAAGCAGCCTTTCAGGCATATGATGTCACTGGCTGGAAAGACCCTCAAGTATAGCAGGGTGTTGTCCAACTATTAAAGGATCTTGATGATACTCCGGTCAGAAGTACACCCAAGAATCTCGCATTGAAGTTTATGATGACTGTGAGAGGTGGATTCTTGCAGTATGTTGCAGACCATGAGGAGGTGTTCAGATCTTGATGAGTTTATCTGGACTACTTGGTATGTTTCCTGAGGTAGCAGGCAAGCCACCGTAGGCCCAGTTATTGTTGATATTGTACATTATTGTTTTATATTTAGCCCGCTTGTAGCCTTGCTAAGGGAATCGTATCTCGCGAATAGATCAATGTGTCTCCATTTTCCTTTTTGCATTGCATGATTTTATAGCTGCTAAGTTCAGAAAGGCACCTTCCTTTTACTAACCTGAGCTAGATATTGCATTGCTTACTTTTTTACTTTACGCCCATTTGTGATATTTCTTCCCACTGTGTCACCCAAGAACTTCCAGATAGTAAGTCTATAACCCTGGCCCAAGTAATCAAAAGATTGTGTAAGATTCTTCTGTTTTTTTTTCATTTATTGTGATTGTTCCTGTTGTTGTGAAAGCATAAAAGCCTTCCTTTTGGGCTTTTAACAGGTCTCCCCAAGGAGTAGTAGAATCTAGGGAATGTTCATTCCCAAAGAGATGAGACGCAAGGTATATCTGGCAGCCGTAAGGGGTTAGACAAGCCTTCGGAGGCTTGACGTTGAATGGCATATCTGCATGGCATTCTCTGGGATGTACAGCCTGAAATTAAGCATCATTTATGTAAAATAAATATCAATTCATTTCAGTGACTCTGCAGCATTAAAGTTTCCACCTCACTCCATTCCAATGCACTTCCAACCCATTTAGCTCTGCTCTGTGCCTCTTTCTTGCAATGCTTCCTTCCTTCCATCCCTTTTTGTAATGTTCTCCTCTCACCCTGTTCCAATCCACTCTCATCCTACCCCTTCTTATTCCACACGCTTCGCGATCATTCCTCCTGTGATTCCTATTCCACTCTTCTCTCTTATTACTGTGCTTTCAACCCTTCCTTATATCTCCTTTTCTGTTCCAATTAATTTCTTATTCAGCTTTCCTCCCATTCCTGCCTAATGCACTTTCCTCCCATCCCTTCTTATTGCCATCTCCAGCCCTACTTTAATAACCCCCAATTCCTTACGGCTCCATTCTTCTCTCATTCCCTTCCATCCTACTACTGTCGTCTGTCTCTTGCTCTTTCGCTCCCCTCAAACCTGATCCTATTTCACTCTCCTCTCAACCGTAAATTCTCTACGGGTATTCATCTTGTTTTCACATCCCAGTTTGTATTCTCTTCCTCTTCTTTTGTCACCTCCTATTCTTTAGTTCTCTCATAGTTTACTGTTCTCCCGGGATCACCCCTTATTCTGCTTTGCTCCCATCCCTTCTGAAAGTGTTATCCTCCTACCTAATTCCATTACAATAGACTCCCATTTGACTCTGTTCTGCTTTCTATCCAATCTGTTACAAATACACCCTCCTGCTATGCCTCACTGTTCCACCCTTCTTACATCCTTCCAAAGCTCCTCTTCTAGAAGTGGAATGCCTGGGGAGGGGGGGAGGGGAGGGTCACAGCTACTTATAGAAGAACCTTCATGATGATAAAGCGCCTTCAAGTGAGTGGGGTCCAAGGACCCCGGCCAAAGTAATTAGCCGTGGCTCCAACACCAAACTGCCCTCATTCTTGCAAGATCTTTCTTGAAAGGACAGGTAGGAGTGCATGGATTCATGTTCACTATTCATGTACAAAGTTCTAATAGACTGTTGAAATATCACCCCTTAAAACCTTTACAGAATAACATAGTCAAAGGACAGGTTAACCCAAGCGACAATCAATAACTGATAGCAATCAAGGTTCACACCAAACAGGCCCTTAGCCATTGTCTCATTAATGTCATTCAATACAGAATAGCTGTTTTGGGAGCAGGACGGTGTTAGAAAAAGGCACAGCTGAGTTCTGGGTTCCAATCCTAGCATTGTTGAAAAGGAGGAGCTCTTTCTATAAAGGATATTGCCAAGTAACCACTCACTGCTCCAGGATCCTGAAAATGGACCTAGCAAATGACATTGGACAAGCTGACAAACTCAAGCTGACAAATGCCTTCCTTCATGAAAATTGACTGTCAAAGAACTGTATTCTGATACTACTTGTTTCTGAGCATGGGTGTGTCTCAAATCAACTAGGGCTTCCCTTCTCTTCTTCCTCTTCCTTTTTAGGTCGAGCCTGGGCAGCAAATCCGCTGCTTTGCGAGGCATGCTGTATTCGAGTATGGAGTGGAAGCTCCCCCCCACTTTCCACCCTTATTTTTCATTGGCTTGTGTCATTGTCCTTTGTAAATGCTGGCTTCTGATTGGTTGATAGGCTTGTTAGTCCCTCCTTAGTACCGCCTTGTCTTCATTTGTAACCTCCCATGAGGACTGGGCCTTTTACTTCTGTTGTTACACGGGATGTCTTATTTAGTCTGTAAGCACTATTTTCTTTAATAAATTTCTCCTACTGCAGGCACGACATGCTTTCCTGCAACATTCAGAGTGTCATGTGCGCTTTCCTTTCCAAGCAGCCCGGGACAATGGCGACCGCTTCTTTGAAATGAAATTGGTCCTGTAATTACAAGAGTTTCAGCTATTGGCATTGTAAATGACAATGCCTTTTATTTATGTGTTAATTATCAAAACAGATAAATAAAAGGCATTGTCATTTACAATGCCAATAGCTTAAACTCTCGCAAATGCGAGACCTATTGCATTGCAAATGCTTGTTTAATAGTGCTCTACCCAAAATGTTCTCAGACTGCCGCCCACTTCCACCAGTGGCACAGCCAACTTCTTCTACTGGCATGCTGACTGCCTGCATGGAGAAAACCAGAGTGAGGCCAAAAATGAGCTCTAAGCAGGACATTTGCATACCCCCAGTCTTATGGACGCATGCAGAATTTTTTGCTGACTTTTTGTTTTGTGGGGAAATGCAAATTTGTGCCAAAGCTAAACAACTGAATGCAGAGAAACTTTTTCAAGATAAAACTATTTGTTTTCAACTCACTTTAAAGCTTGGGGGAAGAAGTTCACATCCAGACCCATTGCTGTAAGTGACGTCTTATACATAAAAACAAGCAACACACCCTTTCCCAAAAGAAAAAAAGAAGTCTTGAGTTTTTCTTGGAATCAGAGTTCAAGGAATAGTTTAAGAACTATTGTACTGCTCTTTCCCCAGGCCTGTTTGACGTTGTGTTTTGTGGGGGTAACATTACGTTTGGGCTAGAGCACAATAAAAGCATGCTTGGAACCATTTATCACGGAAAACCGATATATCATCCACTCGCCCTAATACTTTGGGGCAGAACTTCTCATCCAGAAACTCTGCCTCAATCAACAGTTATCTTTGGTCTTGGAATTTAGTAACTATTAGAAGTTGCTGGATGACATTAGAATAACCAAAAATATAACATTGCTTGAGTTTCCTTTGTACATAGAGTGGTGGGAAATATGTCATTGTCTTAACCAGCAGAACCAACAAACAAGCTACGCAACATTATTTTACACTACAGTATGCTGGATCCTATGGAGGTAAGTGTGGGCTTTATGTTTCTCTCTGGACTGAGAGAGCAGGCACAAACCTTGGCGGGGGAGCTGCTCGACAGTGTCAATGGGACAATTCCCTGTTAGGTGTGTCAGTGGTGTCCACTGGCAACCACTAGCTCAAATTAAGTACTGCAATTAACCACCCTAACCACTCTTAGTCTCTCATCTCATCTTCCCTTTCCACACTACCCCTCTTCTTGTCTCGCTTTCCTTCCAACCCTTTTGCTCTGTTTGAAATCTTAGCAAATCAACAGCTACTTCATGTCTCTACCCCTTTGGCCCGATGCACCTTAACTCCTAACCCTCCTAAACGTCTCTGCTCCATCTCTTCCTCCTTCATTCTTGAGTCATCATAGAAATAGAAATAAGACTGTCAACCCCCTATCCTCTTTTTATTTCCCATAACAAGAGTATATTTTCCTCTTTTGTTTTTTAAAGACATTGTATTGTTATGTATCCCTCTAACTCGTGGTCTGATGCCTACTACAGGGGGAACACCCTCTTTACATCTTCCCTACACCGTGGCCGCTGCTTCCAGTTTGATTCTGCTGCTAGCGCTCATCTTGATACTGGTGAAGAAGACCAAAGGTGAGATGATGGTGTGCATGTAAGGAGTAGGAAAGGTAAGAGATTGCAGACATGTCACACAACAAGATTCAGCTAGTCCAATTGCTTAATTCAGGGCTGAGTATTTCTGTACTTGGCTTCATAATAATAAAAGAGAACTGTTGAAGGTGAAGAATGTTGAGGGGCATAAAAAGCCCAGGAAAGAGGTCTGATGTTGACCTAAGATTATTATGTTTGGTAGGTTTGTTTAGTATAGATTCAATAAAAACAAGACCAGTGCCCGGGAATGTTGATGCTAAGTCGGTCGTATTGGTGTATCCTAGAGTATTGACCTATTCAAGTTACTACCTATCTTGTACCAATCTTTATCATATACTGGTTAATTGCTGAACTTTATATACACTTACAAATAGATGATACTGAGGAGAGTTTACAGCTCCCATCATGTACAAAGGGCAAGAGTATAGGATACTCTAACACAAACGACTTAACAGCAACATTTGAGGACATCCGTGTTGCTGTTATCAAAGCTATACTAAATTAACCTACTGAACATAATAGCCTTGACAAAGTCCCATGGACGAAACATGTGTTGGCTGTTTTTCCGATTAAACTATGATGTGGATTACGACATGGTATTATCAGTCATTAAACGAATATGGCACTATACTTCTTGGTAAAACTTGTCTAGGACTACATATTACAAACTTTTTATAAGTGCTCCCATCACACTGTTCACAATAAACAAAACCCATTGGAAGAGGGAATAATTTTCTCTTCAGTCAACAAGGGATAAATGGATCTTCGGATGACTGGAGGATCTGGCCAATATGATCCGTGAATGGGGACTGGAGGGGGAGGGGATGGTCCCAAAGCATCAGACACTGCTCCAAAAATAAAAATACCCTCATTTGTATGTTTGAAGAATTTGCAGTCCTGCAAATTTGTGGGTAAAGCCACACATTTTGGGAGAATTTATATTTGCAAATTCTGAAAAACAATTAACAAACAAAATTAACTTTGTAATTATATGCATGGCAAGGCTGTGCACAGTGACCACTGTTGACCACCGTGTTCCGGTGCTTCTGTGCAGTGTGTTGAGCAGCTGTTGTGTGCAGGTGGTTCAGTGAAAGTCCTCTATTAGCTTTTATATGTGACTGTTAAATGGATAACAAGCATTGGCATAGCCAATAGGTCTCGCCTTTCGGACCTTATAAGTGTTTAGCCATGCAACAGTTGATGTTGTTGCACCAAGGATATTGTGCTGGATAACTAAACACTTATAAGGTACCAAAGGCGAGACCTATTGGCTATGCCAATGCTTGTTTATGCAAGCTGTTAACGTACCTGTAAAAGGATACAGTTTTTGTAAGTAATGTAGCATGTGTACGTTTGCTGAAAAAGATAATGAATGTAATTTTGTAATAGCGAAAATGTTGTTTAAAAAAAAAAAGAGCTACAGACTGGGAAATATACCTATGTAATTGCGCACGCAAAACCGTTAAGAATATCAAATAAAGGTTTGCTTTTGTTTGTTGTTGTGCGCGCAGTAAAGAAATTGTATTAACAAATGTTGGAGCAGATATATTTTTGTATTTGGAAGCGCTGTATATAGGTATATAAAAGCAAACATTACTCAGAAATATTTTAATAAATGCCACAAAACAGCGGGAATATTAAAGTAACTGCAGAGGTAAAAAAGTAACAAAAAGTGGGAGCGTAAGGATGGGAGTAGAGACATAAGTATAGCGCGAAGAAGATGCATAAAAAAGTACAGGAAGAAAAACTAAAGCAAAGGCTTAATAGTACCTTAAAACGAAACAGGTATACTTGTGAGTTGACGCATAAGAAACAGCAATTGTACAGTGATTAGAAAATAAGAGGCAGACGGTGGCAAGGCGCCTTCCAGTCTGGTTTTCCCGGGTGGGCTATTTGCAATAGAATGAAAGTTACCAGGGAGGCGGTTAAAGTTGTAACATGTGGCCTAGAACAACAACACTTTACTCTCATAGCTAATTACGCGTGCACAGTAGATGGTGGTATAGATTAGATGGCTAAATTTGCCGCCCATACAGCAAACAGAGTGCTGGAAGGTATTTATGTGGCTCCTGGGAGGCATGTTCTTTGATAAGCTTTTGACATCTGGTGAACCTTGTAACACCCGTGTTTCAGCGTTTCAGTTTCACATACCGAGGATGCAGTTATTGTATAATATGTAAACAAATGCACGCGGATAGGGATAGCTTGTTGTTAATAATTAAGGCACCAGCGCCATGCTATAGTAAAGCGCAAGTAGTGCAAAATAATTCTGTATTTTAAGGGGCGAAAAGAAAAAGTGAGGGACGGGGCAAGTAATTTGTGCACTAGAAGCAAAATAGCATTTTGCTGTGGTGTTGGAGCACACTTTGCATCACTCTGTACCTATTAGAACAGTGTTACAGCATTGAGCAGTAATAGTGCGAAGTATATTACATGTAAAGGGGTGAGTATGTAACGAGAAGAGTTAATTGAAGCAAGAGACTTTTTCGGCATGTATTTTGTGGAAACTGATTATGTATGTGAACAAAGATAGTTTTCTGTAAGCAAAGTGTAAGTGTGTCTGATGTAAAAGTTAGACAACGTAATGGTGTAACAGGGAATGCGTTGTTAAAAAATAAGGTGCTGCAAATTTGGAAAATATACCTCTGCAGTTGCGCACGGAAAAGCGACAAGAATATGAAAGAAAGCTTTGGGGAAAATGTATTTATGTGGCCTATGGGAAGCATGCACTTTGATCAGCTTTTAACATGTGGTGAACATTGTAACACCCGCGGTTTAGTTTAACATACCACGGATGCTTCTATAGTGTAATATGTAGAGAAATGCACGTGTAATATAATTTTTTAGTCTTGGAGTCTTATGCCTGTTGCTAATATTTAGGACACCAGCGCTATAATAAAGTAAACCGCAGGTGGGGCAAAATAGCGCTGTATTTTAAGGAACAAAAAGAAAAGCTAAAGAACGGGGCAAGTAATTTGTGCATTACAAGCAAAACACCATTTTAACATCTGATGAACATTGTAACACCCGCGGTTTAGTTTAACATACCGCAGATGCCGCTATTGAGGAATATGTAAAGAAATGGACGTGTAATATAAGTTTTTAGTCCTGGGGTCTTATGCCTGTTGCTAATAATTAGGACACAAGCGCCATAGCAAAGTAAACCGCAGGTGGTGCAAAATAACACTGCATTTTAAGGGGCAAAAAGAAAAGGTAAGGAACGGGGCAAGTAATTTGTGCACTACAAGCAAAATACCATTTCGCTGCTGGAGCACTCTGTGTATGTGTTTGCACCTATTAGAGCACTTTTATTTTTATTTATTTATGGGATTTATAACGCGCGCAGCTACTCAGTAGAGTGTCCCGGCGCGAAGCCAAAAACGTCAGAGGGAACAAAAGCAGAGTGAGAGAGGGACAGTTTAGCTGAACAGGAAAGTTTTTAACTTTTTCTTAAACTGAGAGGGATTCTTCAGATTACGTAGATCCAGGGGAAGGGAATTCCAGTAAGTTGCTGCAAGATAAGACAAGGAACTGCCACCTTTACGTTTCAGACGAAACCTAGGGACAGACGCAAGGAGCATATTCGAGGAGCGCAGACACCTGCCAGGGGTGTAAAACTGAAAACGTTTCCTAAAATAGGCAGGGCCATACTCATAAAGTGCAGCGTGAGCAATGGTAATAGCCTTAAACTTTATCCTAGATTTTACTGGCAACCAGTGTAGATTACGTAAATGATGCCTAACACTGGAATGCTTGGGAAGATCCAATAGGAGATGCGCGGCGGCATTCTGAACCACCTGAAGTCTGTCCAGAAGGTAGCATGGCAAACCGGCATAGAGTGCATTCGCATAATCTATGCGAGAAGTGACCAGAGCACGGATAACCGTTTCTTTAGCGGCGAGAGGCAATAGCGGCAGAAATCTACGGAGAAGTTTTAAAATGCCAAAGCAAATGACAGTAAGTTTGCCAATCTGATTACCAAAACTTAATTTCTCATCAAACCAGATGCCAAGATTTTTCCCAGGATGACCAGAAGGGGAGGGACAGGGGGACTCAGTTGGCCAGAAGTAATGCCAAAACAGAGGGGGGAACTCCCCAAAGAGAATCTCAGTTTTGTCTGCGTTACATTTTAACTGAGCCGACGCAAGCCAGCTAAATACTGCAGAGAGGCAGGTCTTGACATGAGATGTATCAACCTCATGTTTCTTCCAGGTAAACAAGAGTTGCGTATCATCTGCATAGGCAACTACTTTGGCACCCAGATCCTCAGCCAGCTGAATAAGAGGAGTCATGTAAAGATTAAATAACAAGGGACTAAGAATAGACCCTTGAGGCACTCCTGTCCGCAAGTCTTGAGATGAAGATACAAAAGGGGGAATCCAAACTTGTTGAGTTCTTTTTTCTAGAAAAGATTTCAACCACTCCCAAGCAGTACCTGTGATGCCAAGCTTGTGTAAATGGGCAAGAAGAAGTGAATGGGGGACAGTATCAAAAGCGGCCGAGAGGTCCAGCAGGACCAAAACAGCCCTGCCCCCAGCATCCAAAGTTTCACGAATAGCCTCTGTTACTTCCACAAGAGCCGACTCCTTTCTGTAGGTGGCCCTAAAACCTGATTGTGCAGGGTGGAGAAGGCCATGATGTTCAATAAAAACAGTGAGCTGCTTGTTAACCATTTTTTCACAAACTTTAGCAATCGCAGGAAGCAGAGAAATAGGGCGATAGCTGGAAGGGATTTTACAGCAGTGCACAGTGATAATGCAGTGCACAGTGATAATGCGAAGGACACTGTATGTAAAGGGGTGAGCATTAAACGCGGAGAGTTAGTTGAGAAAAGAGGCTTTTCCCAATAATGTGGCACCCGTGGTATGGTTAAAGAAACGAGTGGGCTCTGTTTATGGGAAAAGTGTAGAAGCATTGTTGGGGGAACCGCTTACTAATCTGAAGAAACATACCTTCCCATAAATAATTTGACACCTACAAAGTATTTGAAGTATGAAATTAGAAAAGTAGTTAAGTGTAAGGGGAAAAAAAATAGCGAGCAGACGAAAAACCATCCTTTTTGCAAACAATGCGGCTCCCGTGGGTTTTCACAATTTTGTAAAAAATGCGGCTCCTGTGGGATTATAAAAGAAACCAGATTGCCGAGTTGCAAAGGGACCAAAAGAGAAGGTGAGGAATGGGGCAAATAATGTGTGCACTCTAAGGAAAATAGTATTTTGCCGTTGGAGCACTCTCTGTACCACTGTGTACCTGTTACAGCAGTTTTATAGCACTGCGCAGGGTTGATATGAAGGACACTGCATGTAAAGGGTTGAGCATTAAACGAAGGCAGTTAATTGATGAAAGAAACTTTTTGCCACGTTTATTAAACTAAAGCAAAGCTTTAATAGCATATTAAAAGGAAACAGGTATAAACTTGTGAGCCTACACATAAGAGACAGTAATTGTAGAGCAATTACAAAATAAGGGGCAGATGCTGGCAAGGCGCCTCGCAGTCTTTTTTTTTCAGTTGGGCTATTTGCAATACAACGAAAGGTAACAGGGAGGCGGGCAAAGGTGTAACATGTGGTCTAGTACAAAAACAGTTTGCTTCCGTAGCTAATGACGCCTGCACAGTAGATGGTGGTATAGATTAGATGTCGAATTTGCCGCCCACACAGAAAACAAGCATTGGCATAGCCAATAGGTCTCGCCTTTGGGAACTTATAAGTGTTTAGTTATCCAGCACAATATCCTTGGTGCAACAACATCAAGTGCTGCATGGCTAAACACTTATAAGGTCCAAAAGGCGAGACCTATTGGCTATGCCAATGCTTGTTTTGAGTGAGTGGCTCGTGCAGGTATGCCACTGTGAAGTAGAGATGCTGCGAGTGCTTTTACAGGAGCCCCTGTGACATTGCGCCTCTTCAAAATATATCTTGGGTCTGGTGTAATACTTCTAGCCCCTACTCCCGTCTTCTCGCACCCAATGCATCCTTAAATGTCCCATGTACAGCCGGGGTTGACACTCCTATTACCCCTGCCCTCCAGTGACACTTTACCCGTCACGGGTGGTGGTGGTGGTGGTGGACGTGGTGGTAGACGTGGTGGTGGACGTGGTGGTGGTGGTGGACGTGGTGGTGGTGGATGTGGTGGTGGTGGTGGATGTGGTGGTGGTGGATGTGGTGGTGGACGTGGTGATGGACGTGGTGGTGGTGGTGGACGTGGTGGTGGTGGATGTGGTGGTGGACGTGGTGGTGGACGTGGTGGTGGACGTGGTGGTGGTGGTGGACGTGGTGGTGGACGTGGTGGTGGACGTGGTGGTGGACGTGGTGGTGGTGGTGGATGTGGTGGTGGTGGACGTGGTGGTGGTGGACGTGGTGGTGGATGTGGTGGTGGACGTGGTGGTGGTGGACGTGGTGGTGGACGTGGTGGTGGACGTGGTGGTGGATGTGGTGGTGGAGGTGGTGGTGGAGGTGGTGGTGGTGGTGGTGGACGTGGTGGACGAGGTGGTCATGGTGGATGTGGTGGTGGACGTGGTGATGGATGTGGTGGTGGTGGTGGACGTGGTGGTGGATGTGGTGGTGGTGGACGTGGTGGTGGACGTGGTGGTGGACGTGGTGGTGGACGTGGTGGACGTGGTGGTGGACGTGGTGGTGGTGGACGTGGTGGTGATGGTGGACGTGGTGGTGGTGGACGTGGAGGTGGTGGTGGTGGTGGTGGTGGATGTGGTGGTGGTGGTGGACATGGTGGTGGTGGTGGACGTGGTGGACGACGTGGTGGTGGTGGTGGACGACGTGGTGGTGGACAATGTGGTGGTGGTGGTGGTGGATGTGGTGGTGGTGGACGTGTTGGTGGACGTGGTGGTGGACGTGGTGGTGGTGGTGGACGTGGTGGTGGTGGACATGGTGGTGGTGGACGTGTTGGTGGTGGACATGGTGGTGGTGGACATGGTGGTGGATGTGGTGGTGGATGTGGTGGTGGATGTGGTGGTGGTGAACGTGGTAGTGGTGAATGTGGTGGTGGTGGTGGACGTGGTGGTGGTGGACATGGTGGTGGTGGACGTGGTGGTGGTGGTGGACGTGGTGGTGGTGGACGTGGTGGACGTGGTGGTGGTGGACGTGGTGGTGGTGGTGGACGTGGTGGTGGTGGTGGACGATGTGGTGGTGGTGGACGTGGTGGTGGTGGACGTGGTGGTGGTGGACGTGGTGGTGGTGGTGGACGTGATGGTGGTGGACGTGGTGGTGGACGTGGTGGACATGGTGTGGTGGACGTGGTGGTGGACATGGTGGTGGTGGACGTGGTGGACGTGGTGGTGGTGGTGGTGGATGTGGTGGTGGTGGACGTGGTGGTGGTGGTGGAAGTGGTGGTGGACGTGGTGGTGGACGTGGTGGTGGACGTGGTGTTGGACGTGGTGGTGGACGTGGTGGTGGACTTGGTGGTGGTGGACGTGGTGGTGGTGGTGGACGTGGTGGTGGTGGACGTGGTGGTGGTGGTGGACGTGGTGGTGGACGTGGTGGTGGTGGATGGGGTGGTGGTGGGCGTGGTGGACATGGTGGTGGTGGACGTGGTGGTGGTGGTGGACATGGTGGTGGTGGACGTGGTGGTGGTGGATGTGGTGGTGGACGTGGTGGTGGTGGACATGATGGTGGACGTGGTGGTGGTGGTGGACATGGTGGTGGTGGTGGTGGACGTGGTGGTGGTGGACGAGTAGATAGAACACAAAACAGATTTAACGGGGTGGTCCCTTCTTATAGCGCATGTGAATGTTCCTTAGCACCCCCTTTTTAGTAAACAGGGGGCCCATGGGGAGATTAATTGATTAATCACGCATGATGATCGCGTGCGATTAATTGATTAATCACGCATGATGATCGCGTGCGGAAGCTGGTGTTACAACATTTAGTAATCTAAATGTCAACAAATTAGGTACAAGGCTACATCTCACAGGCGGTGAGGGAAGACCACTGCTTTCACTTTTCAAGCACTCGCACTCATGCTTGTGGCGGCATCCACCTTGCGGGAGCGAGCAGCGGCGCGGCCCCGTTAATTACAAACAGCGCGCCGCTGCTCGCACCCGCAAGGAGGATGCCGCCACAAGCACGAGTGCTTGAAAAGTGAAGACCGATTGCTAAAGGCCCTCTCCTAGAGCAGCACATGCGCGCTGCCTAGGCGAGACCTAAAAACAGATGTGTACTTCATAGTTTCCTGAGTCAATTTCCATTTTCTGTTTAGCTGGGCTTACTCCCTCAGAGGTAGCATTATGGACTACCAAGCAACAGTTCCTTATGTGAAGTAGCTGTTAGGTGATGCTTGGGTATCAATGAGCTATAGCTTGTATGAAATTGGTTTATCACAGCCAGTAATGTTGATCCTAAATAAGTAACTAAACTGTGTAATGATCGAGTTAGCCGGGAGTATTTTCTTTGCATACCCTACCATTTTAAATCTCACATGCAGAAGAACACCATTTCCACGAGACAGTGATTCAGTTGTTAACTATCTAATATATAGATATTGGCGAGAAAGGAAATTAACAGGGAGAACAGAGCCGAGCCCGAGGTCAGCCTGGGCTCTAAGAGCGCAAGCACTAGTTGAGCCAGCAAAATATTTGTCAAGGGAATTGTGCAACAAACATCTTGTAAACACAGAACAAAAGTTTCACATTTCAAAAAGGTTTTCCTTGTAACATGGGAGCGTTTCACTTTAGTACACTAGTTTATATTGCTGAACTGAGAGTAATTTCCTCGAAATGATCATTTATTAGGGTGAACTTAGAAACATTCATACCACCACCCACCTGACCTGACAACGATGGCAGTAGCCAACCAAGAGTCAAGTCGGGTGCCATCTGCCTCCTATATGGGACTCACCTACAAGAGAGGCTTTTATAAAGATATTCTCAACTGATGTAGTCCGAGGTGCTGTCAAATGCAGTGACGAAGGAAAAGGAGGCACAGTAAAATAAAATAATTGCCACTGATCACACAGTTTGTTCAACTGAGGCAACGACGCCGGGACTGATGACAGGTTTCCTGGACTCACACTGCGCAATTCAGTCATCAGACTTTCATGAAAGTGCTTGCACTATGAAAGCTATCTGCATTTTAAATTACCCCCTTGGCGTGAGAGGAGGCTGACCCTCTGCGGCAAGACAGCAAGGGGAAATGGGTTGGGAAGGCAACTATGAACAATGAAGTAAGAGCATGGGTGGCAGGGCAGGCAGAACCCGTTAGAAGGCGCGGCTCGTTTGGAGTTCGAGGTTCCAGAAGGCTCTCGAGCCACAGCCATGCATTTGGCTCGAGCCTTTCGTGGCTCGCCCACCTGTACTAATAAAACAATGCCTGGAGAAAACCGATTGAGGTGAATACAAACAGCACGGTCTGCATACCTGCACTACTGGTGGACACACTATTCCATCTGGCAATAAACGTATTATCTGTTTTGGACATCCTGCTTCCCTAAGGTTCTCACAAAGAGCAGAGCGGGAACATAGTTATGGGAAAGAGTGAGTGACGCAAAGGAAGAGCCAGATTGAATGGGACAGGGTGAATAGGGAGATCACAACAATTTTAAGGCGGCGTATGAGAGAGGAGTAGACTGGTCTGTCAATGAACGTTTTAGAATGAAGAAAAACAAGCGCGCGCGCCTCGCGCTGGAAAAAAACAAGTTTGGCAGGAGAGGAGGAGGCAGCAGGGGGAGGGGATAGAGGAGGGAGCCTGGGCCTGTTTCCCTTGCGGGAGCGAGCAGGAACCATATGTTAATTGCAACCAGATGGTTTTAAAGCTCGCTCCCGCAAGTAAAAAAAAAAAAGTGTCGGCAAAAGTGAAAGCTTTTCCCTTGCGGGAGCGAGCAACGCCAGGAGCGATAATTGCTAACACATGGCGCCAAAGTTCGCTCCCGCAAGGGAATCGCCAAACGTGCACGCGTTGCCATTGAAAGCAATGCAACGCGTGCATGTTTTTAGGGTGAAAAGTGAATCGATTCCAAAAGGTCTTTTTCCTAAGCAGCGCATGCGCGCTGCGTAGGCGAGACCTAAAAAGGGCAACTTTCTCCCGAAGCCTCTATGCCAACTCCCAAAAAAAGGATGTTTGCGGAGAAAAAAGGTGCCAGGAAAAATAATAAAGAACAGGTAGTTGACCAGAGGTCTTGAGAAAAGACAGGAATCAACGAGGCAAAGAAACAAAGCAAAGGCTAAAAACCCTCTCCAGCCCAAAACAAAGCAAGCAAAATTATAATAAGAAACAAATTCAAGACAATCAAAAATTTGACAGAATGGTGAAAGAAACCAATAACAAGACGAACAAAGGCAAAATATACCAAGAACATGCGAGGTAGAACCAAGGGAATTAAATGCAAGGGGGAATTGGTCAGGATGAAGGCAGGATCTTGAAACATTGCGACGTGCCCCTTTGCAGTTTTGCTTGCCTTATATGTTGGAAATCTGGCGGACTCCGTCCCAAGTGACCTTAAACTAGAAGACAGCAATATAATGTGACAAAGGGCATAAAATGATATGAATGCTTTGGGTACCGCATACAAGTTGACCACCTGGGACCACTGTGGCTTGAAATCTCCCTTTGGCACTGTCCCTTCCCATCATGGAGCTATTGAACCCACGTAGCACAGTTCTGTGAGAGCACACCAAGGAGGAACCAATGTGGGCAAAAGAAAGGAGGATGGGAGATGGCGCATGCTGAGTGAGTACATGCACCACCATCCAAAAAGACGGTGACTCACACTGTCCACCTACCTTCAGCGACCACCCAAAAGGAAAGGAACCAGCAGCTGAATCCATGGCACATGGGAAAGCCAAGCTGGCCACTGGGCAGATATTGCTATGTCTATGAAGTGCATCATAACTATCAGAGGGAGAGGAGCAGAAGCTGGGCCTGGCTTCCGGCCTGTGTCAATAGCCGGATGCACTAATCACACCCTTCCACTGTACCTTAATTGCCTTGAAATGGGGTAACTCTTTCCTATATTCACTTTGCCGCTTGCATTGTATTACAACGTGAAGATGACAAGTGTCTGCAAAGAGGTCCTCCGGGGGCAATCAGGACTGGTGGACATTAATTGAAGAGAATCTGGAGAGCATAACGGAGTAGACACTAAATCACCCAAATAATTCAGTGGAAGAGGATATCGCCCCAAAAAGACTTGGAGAGAAAGTTCTGAAGGACAAATAGGAGCAAAAATGCTGGGACAAAAATTTAGACAAAGAGGATGTTGAACACGAGGACAAAAATATCACTGGAGTATTTGTGGTGCAAAGTGCGCCAGTCGAGGGCTCCTTAAATAATGGTGGAATAGAAATCAATATTACAGAAAATGGAAAAAACACACATAAATTACTACTACTGTTTTTTGTTTAGTAGTACCTTAAACTTGGATTTTGTAAATAACAATAAGTAGTAAACTTACTTCAAAGTGTAAATTACTCAAAGGTGTAAGATACCTTTGAGAATCAGGCCCAATGTTTTAGTAGGAAATGTGGGAGGGATACAAGGGAGTGGCTGGAAAAAGGGGAATAGTTACTTCAAAAGGGAGAGGATTAGGGTGGAGTTAGGAGGGGTTTAGGGATGGTCAGGGAGGGGTTTATGGAGGGTTGTTGCTCACCCACAAAATAATAAATCCATTCCTGGTCCCAAACTGCACTTTTAAAGTTACTTTTGCTAAAGCCAGCACCACACATAACCAAACCAATGGTAAAACCACACCATCACACAGAAAATAATGGAGGTAGGGACTTTGACCAAAACTTCATAGGGAATAATGCTACATTAAAGTAAAGTATTCAAAATATTTAAAAATATAAATACATTTAATAAATATTGAAATAAATATCTAAAAATAGCACACATTTAGTATTGAAACCTAAAATATTTGAGCAACCATTTCAGAATGTAAAAATGTATGTAGTTGTTTTACTATAATTGCATTAGTTATAATTAGTTATTAGTTATTGTGAATTGTATACATCCCTTCTAATCATTTAGAGTATAATAAAATATGTTTTTTCTTTATGTGAATTTACAATTTAGTTTTAAATTTCGAAAAATTGTTTTAATTAAATGAAATATATGTTAATGAATTAAATAATTATTTCAAAATGAAGGTAATAGTGCTGTAGCATTTTTGTCTATTGTTCTACATTTAAAATAATTGTAGGCAATTATTTTGCAAAAATATTTAACATGAACTATTTTTAATATTTTTATGAGATAAATAAACGTTCTTAACTTTCCCTATACTTTACCTTAGAGAGACTGCATACTCTGTATAGTATAGTAAAAACACAACTTAACTCGACAGAAAACATTATTTCTTATGAGGTTTTATTTAAAGTCCCTACCTCAATCATTTTTTACAGAACAGGGTTGAAGTACCAGTAGTTGGCCATGTGTGGTGCTGGACATGTATATTAATGTAACAACAATTTATAAAGCACTACTACTGGTCAAGAAATGGGCTTCATGGTGCTGAAAACTAGACTGCAGAAAGTGATACATTAAGGCCAGAGGGTTATGGTGCTGTCAACAGCCACATTTTTAGTTCTTGCACTTTGGCAGTAGCAACTTACACTTTTAAATTTGGCTACAGCCCCTTCTTCCGGGGTTGGAGACATGTAAGTTACACTTTTTTGAGTAACTTTACCCTCAGATTTTGTGAATAGTCAAAAAATAGTAAACTTACCCAAAAGTGTAAGGTATCTTTGCGTATCAGCCCCTTAGTATCTTGCCACTAGTTGTGCAGTCCACCACTTCTACAATGCTCCTTACCTGTGGTGTACTTGGGTCTCCTTACTTTGGAATCCTGACTATGCACCAGATACACCTTTGACAGGGTCTCGACCCCTTATCCCTACTCCTTAGTGTTTGAAACATTCACCATATACTCATGTACTCTACAATGCACCTTCCTACTTTATTTGGAGAAGGTCTCTTGGTACTGTCGTTAGGGAAGTATCGAGCAAGGAATGGAAACCAGATTAAAAGCAACTGGTCAAATAGCCAGGTAAGATCACAAACAGCTGGTCAAGCCAGTTCAGCTAACCAGCACCAATGGAGTTTGCCATAGAGTTCACAATGTATCTATTGTATGGATTGTATTTGTCGCAGTGCGCACCACTTAGAACCCCTTCCTTTTGCATCTCAGACAGTTCATTTGGTAAATCCCATTTCAATTCCATTTGAAGAAAATTCACAATATAAAACTCCTTTCTCTTCGATGTTTCAGACAGCTCATAATGCTAAACCTCTTCAACTATATTTGTCAAGGTGTAACATCATGCAAAAGCCATACCAATTATATTTGACACAGGGTTTCTGTTAGCAATGCCTCTCATAGGTATGAACAATGAAACTACTTCTTTGGTATACCAACACAATTACTCAATCAAAATGGTGGAAGGAAGAATATCAACAAAAGAGCAGAGCCTAAGTCCCTCTTTCTGTAGTGCTGTGAAACCTGTTTGTGCTTACATGAGCTCTGGCACACAGGTGTGCTGTCAAGCCAGACTTAAAACTACAGGAATGGACCAGTTATGCATATAGATTGCCCCAATGCACTTCTTTTGCCATGACATCATCAATGACATCACTGTTGACATCACAAATCACCTCAGCATTGGTGACATCACAGTGCACCTGCTCCCATGCACATATTGATCTCTGCACACAGCATTTGACTTACATGGTCTCACTGTGAACTTTCTTTTATTCTTTTTTTTCATGATTCGCAAAAAGTTTTCAAATAAATGTGCAACTGATTTGGCGTCTGCAAACCTGGAACAGGGTATACAAACCTGGACTGAGTCTGCAAACCTTGTGGCAAAAAGGTCTTTTTTATGAAGACAATACATCCACAGTGATCATCTTTTTTAAACTTACATGATTGAGTCTTGTTGTCTCACTGTGTGATTTCTCAAACTTTCACATGTCACTACAATCTACATACAGTGGAGGCAGCTCAGGTAGACTGAGCAGTCAGTCCATAGGCAATAAGGCTTGCAATGCTGTCCAGGCAACGTTCAGAGAATCACGTGGTATGCTTGTGTTTATTAAACCTAAATTCAAAGTAGTTTGGGTATTCTTGTTCACTAGCAGATCATTGTAATTTAAAAACCCACTTTTTCTATGCAACCACATCCATGCATCTTCTATTCATTCCTCTATCTATCCACCACCTGTCACCTGTACATCCACCCTTCCATTCACACTTAACCATTTGTGTAGTCATATATTTATCCTTCCATCCACAGACCTTTATCTATCCCTCAGCACATATCTGCCCACATCTGTGCATCAGTATACCTTTCCCCATGTGTCCATTGTTTCACCCAAGCAAACATCTATCCACTCCCACACATTCACCTATCACCACACAAACAAGCATTGATCAACCTATACTTGCATGTATCCATCCAATAACACAATCACATCCATCCATTTTTTCACAATTGTATGCTTTCCAGCCTTCAACTCATCCTTGTATACAACCATACAGCCATCAATCTATGTATGCAAACAGTAACATCCAAATGTGTCTGCATGTATTTGCATGTGTGTTGTCTGACTGAGTGTTTGTGTGTGGGAATGCATATTGGTGACTGCTTGTGTGTTTCCTATTTGTGCAGCAAAACATGTTGCTAATAGCTGTTTCAGCAAGTAACATCTACATCTAAAGCAATCGAGACATACTAGTGCTTTGTGCATGCTTCTTGTGCAGGTTCTGCTCATGTTTATTAAGGCAGACTTTGACATAATCTTTTAAAAGCTGGAAATCACCATGATCTCCGGGCAGCCATTTACAGCCCCAGTATTAGTACAGGAAGTTAGGAAAATAATATGCTTACTTTAAAGATCATGGTACTGTCCTGATCACATCTGGCTCCTGTCAAAAGGTACAAAAATACAATAAGTTTGATTGTCTGGATCACCCAATGCATCCAACAGTCACACACTGGGACTTTTATTGAGAGGTAATTGTATGGTAGCAGGAACTGCTTTGAAAACACATTCCAGTATTGGAAAGAATCCAGATGATTTTCAGTCAGCTGTCTTTAAATCTGTATTATGTGTCCTCCCTAACTATATTTGCAGTTGCACCTGGTGAACTTTGAAAGTTGCGGAGTGTTAACTAGCTGCCTGCATAGCAGTGAATGAGCAAACATTCCCAACTTCTCCATGTGTCTTTTGGGTATGCCGGAAGTTTCCCCCAAGAAAACGTATGAAAAATATGGCCACATCCTGGTGTCCACAGCACAATTCCTTTAATACATTGTTGTATAAGCCATAGCATTTACAGGCAGTTTGTTCATATATAGGTATGTATATTACCTAATGGCGTTCGCCACTAGGCAGTTATAGTTAGGTCTGCTGCTCCATAGAAAGAGCGCTTTTTGGTTTGCTAATAACTTTGGCCTCATTTGATGAGTCTTCACAAAACTTTCCCAAAAAAAGGTTCATCCACCTCAGCTCCTTCCTGTAAAGTTTTTGGGGTGATCCGTTGTGCGGTGGCCGAGAAAACAAGCATTTGCAATGCAATATGCCTCGCAATTACGCGAGTTTGAGCTATTGGCATTGTAAACGACACTGCCTTTTTTTTCTTTTTAAAACATAAATAAAAGGCCTTGTCATTTACAATGCCAATAGCTTAAACTGGCGTAAATGCGAGACCTATTGCATTGCAAATGCTTGTTTAAGAGTAGGCAGTGTTACCATGGATTAACGTGGAGTGTGATGACCCCTAGATGTGAGGCAATGATGAATTGTGTGAACGCATTGTTCTTGCAGTACTCTGATTCAAGAGTTTTTTTAAATTTTCGAATCAGAATTTGTCCCTTTCTTTCCTGGATACTGTCCTTCTGAGCACTTAGCTTCTGTTCATACTCCTAATGGCATCCCCTTTCTTGAAGCCCTTGTGTAGGAAGTCCGCATCTGGAGCACTTTTTGGTTACAGAGTGTGTAATCTAAGATGGTAGGGGATTGCCTACTACTGCTGCTACGTCCGTTGGTCTACCTCACTAGATGTATATTTGTGACCCTCACAAGAACATCGGATTGCTTAAGCATGAATTTCCTTGCAATCAATTTCCCACAGACAAGTTTTTTTCCACTCAATGGCATCTTTATTACTGTGGATTCCTAATTCCCTGATCCTGAGAGGTGAGGTGTCGGGTTCTAGTGCCAGAGATTGCCACAACTGTCCTGAAAATCCTGTGTGAAAGGGTTCTAACATCTTAAGATCTTTCTTCCTTAGCGAGACTCTCATAGCTTCTAACCACCTCTTTTACTATGGGATATATGATCACTACCCACAACATGTTGTTTCTTCAGCACCAATCATTACTTCTGTCATCTCCTCCATACTTCCAATATCAGACTAACAAACAGCTCGAGGCTCTGATGTTCAGGCCCTGCCCTTGGTGAGGTGTATATTGTGCAGAGAGAAACTCTGCTGCAATAGTTGGCATGGCCAAGCCTTCCTAAACTTTGTACCAATGACACTTGTCCGGATTACTGTTAGCTTGCTTGAAGATAGCCACATTGCCTATGACCTCTTATTAGGCACACTTTAAAGGCTCTCCACCTTTGTTGGGCTTCCGTTGTCTCACAATGACTTGCCACGGCTTAGATCCGGACATACTGAATTCTCTTGGTTTTGGTTCCATCAAGATCGCGTCATCTTATCGAAGGTTTATGAGATGGCTAGACCTTACGCCCTCAGGTCGTTACTTCAAAAATCTACTTGCCGATCTTTGGTGTGATCCGAGCCACCAGTGAGGCAAGAAGAGGTATCACTGTTACTATTACAGAACTAGGGGAACATAAACTTCACCTGAAAGACTGGGTCCCGCCATGAAGAAGGAAAAGGTTTCCAACAGGAAAAGACCTGAGGTTAGGTTGTGTCAATTAATGGTCACTTGTTTGGCGTACTTTCTGAACAAAGAAAGTATTTCCCTAGACCATAACCCTCAAACGACTTGCGGCTGAGGAAACATTATTATTTATAAGTGGTGCTTGTACTATCAAGAATGTATTTCCTTTATCTCAAATATGTGAAGGGACTATGAATAGCATTAAAACATATTTTATTAAATGATTTAAAACATATTGATTTTTCTTCTACATGCAAGAGTGTTTACAGTTGTTACTCCACTTAAACTGCATTGTAGTACGAGATGAGCCTTAAGCCACTTGGGTGTGAAATAAAATGACAATTGCGACATACTGCAAGAGGCATGGAAAGTGCTAAATAAATACCAATATACAATATTACAGACTGAGTACCAGATTCAAAGTGTTGTTTGAGTGGCAATCACATATTGGTTTTATAGAAAAGGTACAAACTCCTTCCTGTAAAGTCCAATTTCACCAGAGTGCTATGTTTGCTGACCCATATGTGTAGAAGCATTCTCGAGTTTACATCAGGCAGGTGTTGCGTATTCCTGCTCCTCATAGGCTAATGAGCCGGGTCGCCAGCTTAGGTCACATCATCACTGGCTGCCCTTGGGTCGCCTGTAAGTTCGCCCATTACATTAACAAATAAGCCTGCAACATAGTTTTCTCCAAACAAAACAGGTGTGCAGTCATTTACTGGTGGACTTTTCCTCTGCATGCATTTTTTCAGTGTAATCCAGTGTGTGTGCCTAGCTATCGGTTATCTGCGCTATGCTCCGTCTTCTGGATCTGACTTTGTAGAACATTGCTAAGTCGTGAATATATTCGACATATTCCTCATCCAGAGAAGGGGCCTTTGGCAAAGGGAGTGAAAGCCCCTTTCTATGCAGTGCATACCCTAAGCCAGACACATAGAGAGGTAGACAATGCAGTGTAGGCCCTTTTATTGTGGGGTCCGCAGCGAGGGATGCAACTTCTCCCTAGTGTGGTGATTAAATGAGGGTGTGGCCTCTTTAACTCACAAGTCTTGAGCCCCCTAAGCACATTAGCAGAATTGTTAACTTCTCAGCTACATTTACTATTATAAACTTAACAAATTCAAAATAAAACATATACTTCCCCCCTCTCTAAATTGGTCTATTAGATATAGATAAGATCAATAATGGCCAGGCCCCAATATTCTTCACAAAGCATCTCCTCGGGAACCTCAAACTCGGTTTAAAGAAAAAAAGACCCTTACCTTTCCAGTGACTTTCTAGATGGAACTAAGCATGAAGAAAGAGACACTCTCTATAGTGATCTATTTCCTTTCAAAAACCTGTTGCCAGGTGGCTCAAGTGAGGACCCCAGAAAAGAGCCAAGAAGATGGGCCTACTTGAACAGATAAATCCCAAGCGCCTGACACTAATCAAGGTCTGAACTGGGTTTTAAAATAGAGTTGAGTAATACCTCACCTAAGCTAATATAACAAGGAAAAAATAAAGCTTATAATGGTGCCGATGATACTATGGAAGTGCGAGCATCTTCATGGGTACATTGCCTACTGTGCCCATCACAGTGTGTATGAACTCAATGACCCAGTCGTTCACTGCAGTTAAGAGCTATGTGTAGGGGAATATATTCAGGTACACTGAAGGGGGATGTGCCCCTGCCCACCCTTGCCTTCGCAAGCAAATGCATTATGACGCTGAGCATTTTAATATACCACTACCTATATTTTATATTGTATCCAACTAATTGTCATGCCTGTGCTAGTCAACTGACAATAAATGAGTACATTTAAAATTATTGTTAAAAATTTGATCAAAATTAAATGTGCATTATCGAACAACTTATATATGTATATTAAGTAGAAATTGTAGAAAAGTGCAAATTTCATAACAGAGAATAACAATGCGGGTTTGTTCCTTCTCTAAATCCCACTTCAAAATTTCCCTTTTTCACCTTTTCTTGTCTAAGAACTAGATGATGTTCTCATCTTCAAACCTATTCTTCCAAAATCTCACTGGTTTAACAATTGACATCGCAGTCCAACAGTTTGCTTGTCCTAAGCAATTCAATACCTCAGGGCTCTTGCACTATGTATGAACCATGAACATAATTACAAGAGGAAAAAATATTTCCTTTACTATTGTGTAAATCAGATCTTTACTGCCAAGGCCACTTTATTCTCGCCACTGGACCATCACAATACCGCGCACTTGAGCATGTCTGCACCTCATCAATAAACGTCAGCAGATCCAAAATTCAGCAGCCCAGGTGACTTTCCATGTCCACCACTAAGAACATATTTCTCCAAACTCTGACATCATGTATTGGCTCCCTATTGTCTTATTCTAGGATTCAAAGCAGTATGTATTCCATGCTAGACCTAAGAGTGTGGGATTCCTTAGGGGCAACTTGTGGCACTGGGCAGGCTGACACCCTGGTGAGGATTCTGAAATTCCCAAAGTTTTGGAAAGGGGTGTGACACCTGTCCATTTTGGCGCAGACCACTTGAAATCCTTACTACCTTGAGAGGGTGAATGCAGGATAGTGGAGCTTTTAGGTAAGTGGTTAAACCAATGTGACCTGGCAGTTATGATCATGCCAATGAGCTTTCGATTACCAAATGCCCATTATGAGGCATGCCATAGAACTACTCTGCACACTCATTAGCTATAACAGGTGGCGTGCCAAGACCAAGAGTGCCTCGAGGCCTGATACAAACAGCCAAGAGTGCCTCGAGGCCTGATACAAACAGCGAACAGTGCCTCGAGGCCTGATACAAACAACGAAGAGTGCCTCAAGGCCTGATACACACAGCCAAGAGTGCCTCGAGGCCTGATACAAACAACGAAGAGTGCCTCGAGGCCTGATACAAACAACGAAGAGTGCCTCGAGGCCTGATACAAACAGCCAAGAGTGCCTCGAGGCCTAATACAAACAGCGAAGAGTGCCTCGAGGCCTGATACAAACAACGAAGAGTGCCTCGAGGCCTGATACAAACAGCCAAGAGTGCCTCGAGGCCTGATACAAACAACGAAGAGTGCCTCGAGGCCTGATACAAACAACGAAGAGTGCCTCGAGGCCTGATACAAACAAGGGAAATGCCTTCCTGTCCCCTGTTTGGTCAGTGAAATGTACAATTGGGTGCAGCATACCCTCAGACGACCCCGGGAGCCCCAGCGCCACTGCATTTCTGCATCAGTGCTAGTTACACCCCTGGCCATATCCATCGCTGAAAAATGAACATGTGTGGCCATATAGTATGATTACATTGAGGGTTATATGTGGATCGGTCCCTTCTAAACATGTCCAATATTCTCCAGATGAGTTAATGTAGGAGAAAGTAACACATATTCAAAGAGCCACCTTTCCGACTCGGCCGATGTAGGGTGAATGTTTCTTGCCCCCCTGCTTTGGGCGAGTGCTAAATAACTGCCCGGCCGACAGCAGGGCGAGCTAACATGAACATGTGTCAAAGCCTATTGAGGGATGACTCAATCGAAAAAAAAAAATTAAAGAATGCATAAAATACTGCGTCACTGCTCTGAAGTGTGCGGGGGTTTCACGAGCATCTCAACTGGACGCCAAATAAGGTCCTCGGGGCAGGCTTTTTATGGGGGTTATTTGCACTTTCCAATTTCCTGAAAACTCCAGCAAGCGAGGAAGATTTGGCATTCATGCGTTTGGAGTCAGAAGTGTACAAGTTTACAAGAGCCAAACGCACACGGTTCACTGCCGCTGGCATATAGAATACACCAGCTCATTCCTGTTTCATCACTTGATTTCCGGCGCGCGGGTAGAGGGGCGTCTACTGTTGTCACTTTACAGCAGGCAACCAAGAGGGTCTGTAACACTATCTCGCCAGGACGGTGAAAGGTTACTCCTTGCGCGCTTTATTCCAGTGTCCCACAGATGTAACAGTTAGCGCACCAGCTTTCCAGCTGGCGCGCGTCCCGAATCCCTGCCCCTGCGCTCACGCCGGCCGGTGTGAGCGCGTGTATAAATAAAGTGGGCGGAGCTGCAAGGGCAGTCCGCGCTGAACCCGACAACTGTGTCCCGTGTCTCTCTGCAGCGCACCGCGAGGCCCGCCCGCGTGCAGCGCGCTGCGGGGGAGTGGCCCCCCGCATACATAACACTGGCGACTAGTGAGGAAGGAACACACGCCTGTTCCTGCATTTGAGATTGGCATTCTCAATCCTCTGAGGGCACGAGGTCCCTTCCTGAGTGCAGCAGGCCCACTGAAAGTAACCACTGGTTGGCCTCAGCCCCGGGAGAAGTGGCCACCCAGTGGCAATGACAGTCCCAACAGCCATTCCCGGCCGCCGCATCTGCCCAGTGGACTGGCAAAGCCACGTCAATGGGTTGAGTCGTGCATGCCCCAGGAGGTGCCACAAGGACACTGGTGACCCACGCCAGTCCAGCGAGCGCCACGCGCCTGTGCACACGTGGGCCCAAACGACGCCCAGTGCCACTGCACCATCTCCTGTGCACGTAGGCCACCTTCAAGAAGCAAGCGCCCTAGCTAGGCCGCACATCAGTGCCCACGTCCAGCAACATGGGGGATCAAGATGACGCCGCCCAGGCCCCTGTGCCAGTGACTCCACATCACCCCCCCTCAGGCGTCCTGCCTCCGTTCAGTGAGTCGGCGGACCCCTCCACAGCTGCACCACGGTGGCAAACCTGGCTTGGCCGCCTGGAGAACTACTTCATCGCCACGCGAGAGAAGGAGGGAGCGGTGAAACGCTCGTTATTGCTCCATTATGCGGGGGAGGAGATATACCTTTTGTTCAAGCACCTACCGAACACGGGTCCCCCCGACGACTACGCTGCAGCGGTCACGGCCCTAAATGCCCATTTCGATCCCCAAATGAACCCAGACTTTGAACACTTTAAGCTGAGGCAAGCCAAGCAAAGAGAGGGCGAGTCGGTAGACGCTTTTCATGCACGGCTCAAAGAACTAGCCACTACACACCTCGTGGGAGACCGTGCCGCAGAAGAAATCAGGGCCCAGCTAATCCTCGGGATACGCAGCAAAGTCCTACGGGGCCTCATACTCAGGCAGCCGAACATACTGATGAACGATATCCTTGTGTTAGCACGGTCTCACGACCTGTCGGCAGCACGAGCGGAAGAGATGGACATGGCGCTGGTGCGTGGGGCGGAGAAGAGCATCATGGTCAAAACAGAAAGGACTGACGCAGTCAGGACAAAGGACAAGACCCACAGGACACGGGATCGCCAGCCGCTGACCCCAAAGAGTCGCTGCGGGTACTGTGGGTACGAAGAACATCCCTCACAGTCGTGCCCGGCACAAGGAAAGACTTGCACAAACTGTGGCATCGCAAACCACTTCGCATCCGTATGCAGAAGGACGTCACAACGCAAGGAAGGAAACCGACCCAAACCCATGAGGAGGATGGTCCGCCAACTGTCGCAAGTCTCGCTAACGTCACAACCCGGAAGCAAGAAAAGAGAACAGATCGCCTACCAAGGGAACGACTCTACATCGGAAGACGAAGGGGAGACGTATCTGGTCTCTTTCACCCGAGCCCTGAAAAGTAGGAGACGACCTCAACCCCGCTGCACAATCCAGATCGCAGGGTCCAATGTCAATGCAGTAATCGACACCGGTGCATCAGTAACAGTAATGGGGATCCAGCAGTACAACAAGCTAAAACCCAGACCGGAGCTCAGACCGTCAAAAGCCCAGATCTTCACATACGGCAGCGACTCGCCACTGCCACTCCGTGGGAAAATGACCATGCCAGTACAGTCAGGAGGCGTCGAAATCACCATAGACATCCACGTAATCAACCAGGAGGTGGACACGCTACTCAGCAGCCATGCGGCCATGCGGCCGAGGACCTAGGCCTGGTGATGTTCGCCAGGAGGGTACAAGTGGACCAGACGGAAGAGTTGCTGAGCCAATTTAAGGATTTGTTCAAGGGGCTAGGCACGATAAAGAGAGCCCCCATCAGGTTACATATAGACCCAACCGTCCCGCCAACAGCCCTAAGACACCGGAGGATCCCCTTTCATCTCCGACCGTTAGTAGGAGAAGAACTACAGAAACTCGAAGATCAAGGGGTCACTGAGAAAGTGTCAGGGCCCACGTCATGGGTGTCACCCATGGTAATCGCGGAAAAGCCCCGTCAGCCAGGGAAGATCATACTCTGCATAGACATGCGACTCCCAAACAAGGCCATTCGGCGCGAACGCCACATAACGCCGACCATGGATGATATCGTGGTCGATCTGAATGGGTCCAGGTGGTTCTCGAAGTTGGACCCGAACGCCGGCTATCACCAACTGACACTTGCCAAGGACAGTCGGTACATAACTACGTTCAGCACCCACCTAGGCCTCCTGAGGTATAAGAGGCTGAATTTCGGAATATCATCAGCCGCAGAAATATTTCAGAATGCTGTCAAGGAGATCCTGGTCGGACTCCCAGGGGTCCTAAACGTGAGTGATGATATCCTCATACACTCGAAGACAGTGGAGGAACACTACCAGCACGTGAGGGCCACGCTGAAGCGACTTCTGGAACACGGAGTCACCTTACACAAAGAGAAGTGCCTGCTGTTCCAGCAAACCATTGAGTTCTTCGGCTACACGTTCAACTAAGAAGGTATACAGGTCGACCCACGGAAATCCCAAGCTATCAAGACTGCCGCTGTGCCGCTCACCGTAGCGGAAGTCCGCAGCTTCCTGGGAATGGCCACGTACTGTGGCCGGTTCATTCCAGACCTAGCCACCCTTGCGGAACCGCTCCGAAGCCTCACCTGGACAGATGCCATGTGGAAATGGGGTCCAACCGAAGAGACGGCGTTCCAGGCCGTCAAGAAAGCCCTCCTCGACCACACCACGCTGGTATACTTTGACCCCGCGAAAAGGACCGAAATACTCGTAGACGCCAGCCCCGTAGACCTAGGGGCCGTTCTCACACAGGAGCAAGAACCCGGGCGGTGGGCCGCCTTAGCATACGCCAGCAAGGCGCTATCGCCAGCGGAGAAACGATATTCTCAAATTGAAAGAGAAGCCCTCGCAATCCGCTGGGGCTGCAGACACTTTCACCTGTACATATGCGGACACCCCTTCACTGTTGTCACAGATCACCAACCCCTGGTACCGCTATTCAAAGGATCAGCGTCTCACCCGCCACCACGCATTGAAAGATGGGCCATCGAACTCCAACACTACGACATGGACGTAATCTACCGGCCCGGCGCCAAGAACCCGGCCGACTTCCTGTCAAGGCACCCAGACACAACTGGAGAAGGGAGAGAAGAGCGGAGTAGTGAGGACACGGAGGCCCATCTGGACATGATCGCGGCACTGACGTGCCCTCGGGCACTGACGCTCGAAGAAGTAGCCACCGCAGGCGAACAAGATCCTGTCATAATCAAGGTTCGGGACACCATCCAAGGGGGGCTGTGGCGTCAATTCTTGCAGTCAGCGAACACATGGTCAAGCCCAGAGAAAGAAAATTTGATGCACATGTGGAGGGTCAGGAACAAACTGAGCATCACCCAAGGAGGCATTCTCCTGAGAGGGCCCCGCATCGTAATTCCGGCATCCCTACAGCTACGGGCAACTCAACTCGCCCACGGAGGGCACCAGGGAATGGAAAAGATGAAGGCCCGCATGAGAGAAAAGGTATGGTTCCCAGGGATGGATGCCCGGATATAAGAGATCGTCCGGAAGTGCCCATCCTGCCAAATAACGAGCAGGCCCGAGAGACCAGCGCCCATCCACACCGAAGAACATGGCCAAAGCCCGTGGGAGAAAGTAAGTGCGGATTTTGGCAGTTTCCCTGATGGGCGAGTCACACTATCCATCATCAACAGCTACTCCAAATATCCGGTAGTAGAGGTAGTGAGCTCAACGGCGTTCCTACATGTTGGCCCTGCCCTAGAGAAGATATTCGGCATGTTCGGATGTCCGGAGGAACTCCGCAGTGACAACGGGCCCCCATTCCAAGGACATGAGTTCCGCGAATTCATGCACCACCATGGCATCCGGCACCGGCGCATCACTCCACAATGGCCCCAGGCCAATGGGGAAATTGAACGTTTCATGAGAACAATAAACAAGACCCTGCGCGTTGCCGTGGCGGAGCAGAGTGACCCTGAGCAAGAGCTTCAGAAGTTCCTACGGGAGTATCAGAGCACGCCACATTGCTCAACGCGCCAGTCACCCTGGGCGCTAATGTTCAACGGCACCCGCCGGGATGGTATCCCCACTGCCCCAGGATGGTCCCCCCCTCCATTTGACGAAGAAGGTGCATTCAGGAGGAGGGAGAAGTGCAATAACAATGCCAGCCAGACTCGGAGAGCGACATCCCACCCGCTCCAGCAAGGAGACATTGTCATCCTGAGAGACCGGAGGCCCGGGGGGAAGTTCCGAACTCGGTACGAACAAGGGCACTGGACAGTGGTGGGCAGACAGGGAACTATGGTGACAGCCGAGAGAGCAGGAGAAACAGTGACCCGCAACATCTCGTGGTTCAAACAAGTAGACCGGCCCGCCTCTCCTGCCGCCATTGAGGACCACACTGAGGAGGCCGACGCCAGCCAGGGCGAACCCCAAGGGACTGATGAACACCATCCAGGGATGACCTGCTTGCCGGCAAGTCCAGAAACCGCCGGGGCCACACCTGACCTGCTTCCAGTTCCCAACACCCCGGTCGCTGCACCAGCCACCAGTCGGGGATCTGCCAGGTATGCGTTGAGGGAGAATCCTCCGCCAAGCACTCGGCTGAGAGACTTTGCCTGCCAAGTAAGTGAACTATGTGAGTTTCGTGATCCAGTCGAGGACTGAGTTAAGATGGGATGTAACAGGAGGGGCACCAGCTTTCCCGCTGGCGCGCGTCCCGAATCCCTGCCCCTGCGCTCACGCCAGCCGGCGTGAGCGCGTGTATAAATAAAGTGGGCGGAGCTGCAAGGGCAGTCCGCGCTGAACCCGACAACTGTGTCCCGTGTCTCTCTGCAGCGCACCGCGAGGCCCGCCAGTGCGCCGCGGGGGAGTGGCCCCACCGCATACATAACAACAGAGAGCTGTACTATTTGCTGACTTGGGACAATTGAAATGTGGTCAGGAGCAAGGTTGGATTGGGATTAAAAATCGGCCCGGGTACGCTAAAAAAAAGTGGCCCACATTTGCATATTGCGTTTCCTCAAAACACTGCTTCGGCGAAATTTTATTTAAAAAAGGGGGAAATGCACGGATTAGTTTGCACTGGTGAAACACACCTGAAAACAAGTGAGGCCACTTCTGCTCAGGCCCCCTGCCCCGCTCAGTATGCATACATTAATGGGCTGGCCCAGCGAGAGAAAGGGAGTGACACCTCTGTGTTGCTAAACGGGAGGTAATGGACGCCCATCTGCCTCCAGGAAGGCCACTCAGGCACCCACTGGGCCGCTGGCTGTATCCGAACAACAGAGATACCGCCCAAATCGGCCCCGAGACTGCTCAAAAAAGCAGCCCACAGCTGGAACTTGGACACAGGCCCCTCGGGCATTGCCCGAGTGCCCGCGTTACCAATCCGATGCTGGTCAGGAGTAAGTATTCAAGCATTTCAGTTGAGCAGCAGAGGGCAAACGCTGGCTGGGCTGAGATGTGGTCTAGACTCCAGGGGAAATGCTGATTTTGGAAGCATAATTCTTGGGGTTGGATTCCCGACGGCCCCACTTGGTGTCAATTGCATGATCTTCAGCAACTCGCTGTATATCTTTGTACTTTGGTTCGCATTTTGCACACCCGAAGACACTTAAAACAAGCATTTGCAATGCAATAGGACTCCCATTTACGCAAGACCTATTGCATTGCATCACGGACAACAGGAGGGGGGGGAAGCAGGAACAACGGGAGTGCGGGCGGGGGAGGGGGGAGAAGAGGGCAAGAAGGCACGCACAAAGTAGTGTTTACAGTCTAAATAACACGTACCCTACCGTGTAACACTCGAAGTAAAGGGGCCAGTAGCCATGGGAGGGTACAAAAGACGACATGGCCATATTAAGGATAATCAATTAGAAGGCAGCATTTACGAAAGACAATGACACAAGCCAATTAAAAACATGGGTGGAGAGTGGGCGGAGCTTCCACTGCATACTCCATTACTGCATGCCTTGCAGAGCGAGCAGCGCATGCTCGCTGCCGCTATAGGCTCAACCTACAAATGGGGGTCCAAAAACATAAAATCCCCATGCATTTTCCATAGACTTCTTTAGGAAGGGCTACAGCAAAAATTGCTAAACGGAATTACACCAAATTTGGCAGGAAGCTAGATCTTGGTCCGCAGATTTGGCTTTTTGTCATTTGGTGTAAATCTGTTCAGTAGTTTTTGAGAAATTTAGGGTAGAAGTAATTGTATATTTTGGCTGTTGGGTCCGCAACACTCTTGAGAGACTCTTGCAGCAACAAGAAGTAACAAATAGAGCATTCTGATTTCCCTTGGGTCCTCTCTCTCCCACCCATGTTTTTAATTGGCTTGTGTCATTGTATTTCGTAAATGCTGCCTTCTAATTGATTATCCTTAATATGGCCATGTCGTCTTTTGTACCCTCCCATGGCTACTGCTAACAACATGAGAAAAATGTTGTTGGCAGCCAAAACAGGACTTGGGGTCTTAGTCCCCTGTGCTGAAGTTACATTTTTTTTAACAGAACAAGGGCAGGGGAGGAACAACCTGACACCCTAGGCCTCCCGGGATAAAAAAACCCTGGAAATGCTGTGACCCCACGGGGGTCCAGCAGGATCGGAAAAAATCATTATAAACAACTATGGCGACTGGGCCGCGTCTAAATAACTTATGTCACGGGGAGCCCACCCCCGGGGCTGCATTCATAAAGGGGATGGAGGCTGCATGGGCCACCTCCCCAAGCCTCCAGAGGCCCAGGGGAGCTCATATATATATATAGATATGAGAACAAGGACGCATGTCTGGCGGCCGAAACGCGTCATTTGGACTATGATGGTATAATAAACTACACTTACCTGCATCTTTGCCTACGGAGTCTGTACCCTGGTGTTGCGCCGTTCCGGCCGTTTTCGCTTTGGGATTTCGTTTTGGATTTATAGATATATATGTATAGCTATATATAGATATAGATTTATATGTATAGATATATATAGATGAATATATATATATATATATATATATATATATATATATATATATATATATTCAAAATAAGATATTCCTTCAGAAATAATCGTCCAGCACTCCCAGGCGGGTTCAATCACTCAGTTCTTTATTCGAACGACAAACAACATCAACGCGTTTCAGCAGTCTCAGCTGCCTTGCTCACCTTTGTGTATATATATATATACACAAAGGCGCACACACACCCATATATATATGAATAGGTGTAGATATATTCACTTACTTGAGGTATCTATAACTGGTGCATTTCAATGGTTTTGTTCGTTTAAAACGGTACACCTAACTATAATGTCCCTTTAACCTTTGTTGTTTTCAGCGAATTTCTAAGGTTTTAAAAATTTCTAACTATAACGGTCACTTTAACCTTTGGTCTTTTCAGTGAATTTCTAGAGAGTTTTCAAATTCTTAACTATAACTGTAACTTTAACATTTGATCTTTTCAGTGAATTTGTAGGTTGTTTTTTTCATTCCTAACCATAACTGTCCCTTTAACCTTTGTTTTTTTCAGTGAATTTCTAGAGTTTTTTTAAAATATAAGCTACTGTCAATATATATAACGATATGTACCGCTTATAGTTCTTGTTATTGTCGTAAATCTGGACCTGATTTTATTGTTTGTTTTTAAAATGCATGCTCTGTTTTACTAGACAAATCATGGGAATGTGTAATGGGTTTAACTAACTATGCACTTTTTAAAATAAAATTGAAATTAAATTGAAATTGAATACATAAAAGGCAAGACTATTTTGTCAGTAAACAATAAAGCATTTACAGTCAAAAAATATGTGTCAGTCTTTTTTTTTTACTATTCTCAGGCCACAGGGACACAGGACAATGTCCAAGAACCGGTCCAAGGGGATGGAGACCCTGGGGCCATACAATAGCCTGGAGAGGGGGGTTGTCCACCTCCTCCCCTCAATTTGTAACTCCGCCCTGGAGATGGGGGAGCCCCGGGGCCTCAAGGAGGCTCAGGGAGTGGGACCACATGACTCCTTTCCCTTAATTTTATACACAGCCCCGGGGGATGTAGTGCTCTGTGCCTCAATGAGGCTCAAAGAGGGGGGTTGTGTATCCCCACCCTCAAATTTAGAGACGGGTCCCTGGGGGTTCTGTCGACAGGGCCTCAAGGAGGCTTGAGGTGGGCACAAACCCCCTTCCCATCAAAACTATAATTTTGCCACCACTCTAGGCCCTGCCTGTCCCCTAGGGGTTTTTTCAATAAAAGACAGGAGACCGCCATTTGTTTTTTATGTGAGCCGCGGATCCTCCATGGATCCGCCGCATGGCAGATAAAAAAGAATTGCAATTTTTGGCCCCGGGGGGGCAGGGTATCAATACATTGCCCCCTTACATGTTTTTTTTACAATTTTTCTCAAGACAGGTGACTGAGTCCTAAAATGGCTGCCATCACATCTTTGTTGATGTGGTGCCAGCCAATCAGATCTTATCTCTAGATCTGTTGGCTCCGCGGATACTCAATGGCATGACATAACTACATATTTTTACCTTTTTTTCTCAAAAACTACTAAACAAAATTACATCAAATTACAAAAAGCACAGTTTCTGGACCAAGATCTTTTTTCAGCCAAATTTGGTGTAATTCCATTCAACTGTTTTGGCGATAGCTGTGTCTAATTTTTCTTTGGAAAAATGAAAGGGGAAACCACGTTTTGCGGCCCATCTATTTCTGAGCCCCCCCTGCTTGATGGATCACTCCAACACTTTCCAGTTAGGAGCCGAGGTGGAAGAACATTTTATTTGGAGAGTTTTGTGAAGATTCATCAAACTATGCCAAAGATATAAGCAAACCAAAAAATGATATACATATAGAAACATGGCCTAACTATAATCACTTAGTGGTGATAGCCACTAAGTAATATCTATATGTATATCTGTATATAGCAAGCTTTTTGTTCAGCTAATAACTTTAGCATCATTTGATGAATCCTAATGAAACTTTTCATGAATGGTTTCGGGGCAATAGGTTACTAGGACCAAGAATAAGGGTGTCCCAAACATGTTTTCCTCATGAAACTTCCCATAGACTTCCCATAGTAATTTTAAGAGCCATTTTAGAGAAAAAAACTGAATTACACCAAATTTGGCAGAAAGGTAGATCATTACTCAGAAAGCATCCTTTTTGTGATTTAGTTTAAATCAGTTCAGCTGCTTTTGAGAAATTAAGGTTTAAATGTTAGGGATATCTGGATGGTTCATCCTACTTGCGCAGTACAGCACTGCAGATTAACAAAAATACAGTGATCTGATTGGTCAAGAGGTATTTTTTCCATCGATCGATTCAGTACCACAGGACTGACTGATCCCACAGTACCAAGAAATTCGATTGGCTGTGTGATCCAGTGGGAATACTGTGGTACTGCAAAATATATATATTTTGTTTAAATTTAGGAGTAGGTGTCAATGGAGTGTTGCACGAACGTGGCGGGTCAGCCAGTAATGGGCCATTGACTGCCTGCAGGGTTTGGGTTCCTGCAAGGGGTTGGGCACAGGACGTGGCCAAACAGTTAACACCTGTCCGCGCACTGCCAGTTGGGCTCCCACAGGAGAGTGAGCCCAGGGACTGGTCGCAAGCCAGGCCCTCCTTCCAACCCTCTGTTGCGCACGGTCAGAAGGTATGCTCAGCGAGGGAGTTGGGTGAATATGATTAAAAACACCTGAAGTTCTCTGAAAAAAACCAAAGGTTAAAGTAACATTATAGTTAGATATGTTGATAATATATAACTTTATGTTTAAAAAAACCCTAGACATTAAACGAAAAAACCAAAGGTTAAAGTTACGTTATAGTTAGGCCTTGTAATAATATAACAAATACTGTTTGGAAACAATAAACACTGAAATTCACCAGGTATAGTGTGGGAGGGCAGGTCGGATATACAGACGCGGAGGCTGAATATATTTTCCAAAGGTGCGCTTTTTATTGTCAGTGATTGAGGTAACAGAGGAGATGTTCGATTTCCCGTCGCCTTCTTCCTGTTGATCCGTCTTGATGGTGCTGGGTCGCTATTCGGAGGGGGTCAGATCCGGCTCCTCTGCCTCGTCGGCGGCACTCCGGAGGCTCATATGAGAGGAGAAAAAAGGGGGGAGGCCGTCAATCGCTGTTTATGGGAAGAAAAAAGGACTAGAGATAGGTACAACCTTCACCGCACCCACGTGAGTCGCACTACAAGGTTCGAAGCTATCCACTTCTCAATTATGGCTGCAATTGGGATGTTCCTTCGAGGGCAGAATCGCGTGAAAGATAACCAGGTCAGGGATCATAGGTGATGAGAAAAAGTGCTCAGTAAACACGAGGGGGGGGTTTGAGTGCACCTCAAGGATTAAACCCCAAACGCCGGAGTTGTGTAACACCCGAGTGAATTGGTGAAGGTTTGTGAGCTTTGTCTTTTACCCGTGCCCCGTTTCTCCAACCCTCCTCCCTCCTCCCTCACACCCTCCCCGCTGTCCCCTGAGACGCTGTCACTCACCGGCTCCGCCGCAACTCTCCTGAGTTGCGGCCGCTCTCCAGCCTCCTCCGGTGGGCACCACCACTCCTCGCTCCACCGCTCGTCCGCTTCCTCGTCTTCTCCGACGACGTCGTCGTTCCGCAGTTCTTCCTCGTCCTTCTTCTCACAATCTCCTTCTTCGATACTCCGCTCCTCCTCGTCCTGCTTCCTGCCTGTTCTCGTTCCGGGTTTGGTCCAAGACACCCCTCCTTCGTTCCAGCGTCCTTTCATTGGCTCCGGGAAAGGACTTCCGCGGTCGTCTCCTCCCACTTCCGGTCCCGGGTCAAAGTCCCGCTGTAGGGAGACAGGAAAGGTGGGTGTGTCTTGTCGCTCCACCTCCGCTGCCGGTTCAGCGCTTCTCGGGGATCGGAGATCAAAGGGCACCATATATCTACGGGGCAGGACCACTGGATCAGGTAATGCCAGGGTTCCCTCGCTTGTCTTCTCACATCCCCTTTCCCTTGCTATCTCTCTACTAGGGTTAGGCTCTTGGGGATACCTAGACAGGTAGTCTGCATTCCCTTGCTCGGACCCCTTTCTGTGTTTGGTCTGGAATCGGTATGGCTGTAGGGACAAAAACCATCTTAGTACTCTCTCGTTGTGGCCCTTGTTCCTAGATAGCCATGCTAAGGGAGCGTGGTCTGTGTATAACGTAAACTCACGTCCTTCGAGATAGTATCGCAGGGTGTCTACGGCCCACTTAATGGCTAGGGCTTCCTTCTCTATGGTTGCGTAATTCCTTTCTCTTGGAAACAATTTCCGGCTGATGTACAGTATGGGCTTCTCTCCCTGTTTGGTGATCTGTGACAGCACTGCCCCTAGTCCCTGGTCTGAAGCATCCGTTTGAAGGATGAAGGGAAGTGAGTAGTCAGGACTGGCTAAAACTGCATCGGACGTGAGGGAGGACTTGAGATGTTCAAAGGCATGCACTATGTCTGGGGAGGGATGTTTCAACACCTCCTCGGTTTTCACGGTTTTCGGAGAAGATCAGTAAGAGGAGCAGCTACTTGTGAGAATCTGGGGATAAAGCGACGGTAATACCCGAGTAAACCCAGAAAGGCTCGGAGATCCTTTTTTGTCCGTGGTAGGGGTATCTGGGATATGGCCGTGAGCTTGGTGTTTTGGGGTCTTATCACCCCTTCCCCCAACAAGTATCCTAAGTAACGAACTGTCTGGGCTGCAAGATGGCTCTTCGCGGGGTTTATCTTGAGACCATGTTGTTCTAAGGTCTGTATCACTTGGGAGAGATGTAACAAGTGTTGTCTCCAGGTATTACTATAGATGATTATGTCATCAATGTATGCTCCGGCATGGCTCTCATGGGGCCGCAATATTTTATTCATGGCTCTCTGAAATGTGGCGGGGGCCCCGTGTAACCCAAAGGGTAGCACTTTGAACTGATATAAGCCATCAGGAGTAGAGAACGCAGTCTTTTCTCTATCCTGTTTTCTCAAGGGAATCTGCCAGTACCCTTTACACAGATCCAGTGTACTGATATATTTGGCCCGACCTATCCTCTCGACCATTTCGTCAACCCTAGGAAGGGGATACGTGTCGAACTCTGAGATTTTGTTGACCTCTCTAAAATCGATACAGAAGCGTACCGAGCCGTCCGGCTTCGGTACAAGGACAATGGGTGAGTTCCATTCGCTTACAGAGGGTTCAATGATGTCCACCCTCAACATCTGTTGAACCTCATCCCTAATGGTCTGTCGGCGGGCCTCGGGAATACGATAAGGTCGGAGACGTACCCTTTTCCCTGGAGGGGTCTTTATGGCGTGATCACAGAGGGTTGTTCTCCCCGGCAAGGTGGAGAAGGAATCCTGGAGGGGGAACAACACCTCCAAGAGTTCTTGTCTTAGTTCCCCAGGGAGGTCAGGGTCTACACTCTGGTGGAATAAAGGAGCTGGAGTCTCCGCCATGCTCACAAGAGCCGGCAAGGGGCCCTCCCATTTCTTTAACAAATTGACGTGATAGATCTGGGAGGTACGCCTGGTCGGGTCTGTCTCAATGCGGTACGTCACAGGGGTCACCTTCTCCACCACCGTATAGGGACCCTGCCACTGCCCTAGTAACTTGTGATCCGAAGAAGCCATCATCAGTAACACCGAATCGCCCAACTCAAAGGATCTGTCTTTTGCCTTTTTGTCGTATTGTCCCTTTTGTGCTATCTGTGCCTCCTCCAGGTTATTCCTGACTATCGTCCTTAATTGTCCTAAGTGCGTTCGTAGGTTAGAAACGTATTCTGTCAATGGTTTTGAGTTATTTGGCTCGGTTTCCCATTGTTCTTGTGCCATCTCTAGTAATGTACGTGGTTTATGACCATACAGCAACTCAAATGGAGAATACCCAGTACTCTTTTGTTCTTTGCACCTAATGGCAAATAATGCCAATGGTAACATGTCTTCCCACTTTCTTGTCTCGAGGGCCAGGAGTTTCTTTAGGGTGGTTTTAATGGTAGCGTTATATCGCTCGACTAAACCATCCGTCTGGGGATGATATGCCGCAGTTCGTATTTGCTTCACCCCCAATTGGGCACATACCTGTCTCATGAGACGGGATACGAATGGGGTCCCCTGATCTGTTAAGATCTCCTTTGGGAATCCCACCCGGGAGAACACAGTTATCATAGCCTTGGCAATGTTCGGGGCATCTGGGCGGCGCAACGGTATGGCTTCTGGAAAGCGGGTGGCATAATCGACCATCACCAGAACATAACGACACCCACTTCTAGATGGTAGCAATGGGCCTATTATATCCATTCCTATTCGGTGGAACGGTTCACCTATGATAGGTAGGGGATGTAGGGGGGCTCGGGGAGGACGGTACTTGTTATTTTTCTGGCAAATCGGGCATTCTCGGCAATACCTCTTTACGTGTTGATATATGCCGGGCCAATAAAACCGTTCCGTGATGTGTTTTTTGGTCTTATCGACACCAAAATGCCCCCCCAAGAGGTGACTGTGCGCCAGGAATAATACTTTCTCTCGGAAGGGACCTGGAATCAGCAACTGGGGTGTTTGTGTGGGACTCCCCTTCCTATATAAAAGCCTGTTTCTCATGAAGAAGTAGGGACCTACATAAAGCGGGTCTTCGCCCACTAGGGCCTTGCCCCACGCCTCTTGCAGAACGGGGTCTTCTCTTTGTGTCGCATGGAAACTCCTGTCGGTTTCCCAGGGGTTCTCCTCTTTTAGGACTGGCAGTACTACTGAGTTGTTTCCTCGGTCAGCCCTTCTTTGCTTTCGGCTTTTCCGGGGTTTTGACGGGGGCCAGTCCTTATCAGTTTCTTGGGAGAAGGGCGCCGTGGCCCACCATTCGTCTTCTTCTGGGTTGGCTCCTTGCAGCAACCGTGAAAGGTGTGGGTAGTCGTTCCCAAGGATGACCTGTTCAGGTAAACGAGGGACGAGACCCACCTTCAGAGTGGTTCCCGGGTCGTGGGGGTGTTGTATCTGCACATGCGTTGTGGGGTATGGCTTGGTATCACCATGAACACAACGTATGGTGACTGTCCCATCGATCGGACCGATTCCTGGTCCAAGGTCTTGGGGCCGAACCACGCTTTGTAGACAGCCGGTGTCGGCCAAAGCAGTAACCGGATGTCCGTTTACTGACACGGTGCGACGATAGGGAGGAGATCCTTTTTCGTGGGGGAGCAGTAGTAGTTGCGGGCCACCCCTATCTCCATTGGTTCTTCTTTCTGGGGACAGAACCGGGCGATATGTCCCATCCCTCCGCATTGAAAGCATTGTGGTCCCACATGTGGGGTTCGGGCTATCGGTGTCCCGGGTATGATGGTGACATGTTCCAGCTTCCTCGGTATAGGCGGACGGGGTGGTCGATGCATCCCCATTCCTCCTGTTCTCCCGGTCGGTTCTTCCTTCCCCTTTTGGAGCTCTTGAGCTCTGCTGTATGCACTGGCGATTTCCACCGCTGTTTCAAGGGTTAGATGGGCTTGTTGCCGTACCCACCTCTGGATGGGCGGATGAAGGGAAGAGAGGTATTGCTCCAGATATATCTTGGCCATGATCCCGTCCTTATCCGTAGTGGCTGGTCTCAGCCAGCGATCAGCCATGTCCTTAACCCTGAAGTACAGGGCTCTAGGTGTCTCCTGGTGCCCCTCTTTCATCTGTCGCAACTTCATCCTATATGTCTCATCATCTACCCCCAACCGTTCCATAATGCAGCGTTTTATGTCGACATAGGGAACTACGCCGTGGGCTGTTGCGGCCTGATAGGCCGCCTGTAAGTCACCAGAGAGGAGGGGTCCCAGGTACTGGCCCCATTTATCAGCCGGCCAGGAGGCCGCGGTAGCCATACGTTCGAAGTTGTTAAAAAAATAGTCCGGGTCCTCCCCGCTCACATACCGCTGTAGAACTACTGATGGAAGTGTTGAGGGTCCCCTCTGATGTCCAAGGACCTCAGTGATCATGTCCATTGCTGCTCCATGGGTTTGACTCTGTCCCGTGAGCACTTGTTGCAGCTTTCCCCGATCCTCCTCAACAACTGTCAGGAAGCGTTCCATCACTTTTCCCAGATGTTCCTGGCCCTCCGCCATCTTCGCCAGAGCAGCCTCCATGTCTCCTACAGATCCCACTTCTGACACCACTTGTGGGAGGGCAGGTCGGATATACAGACGCGGAGGCTGAATATATTTTCCAAAGGTGCGCTTTTTATTGTCAGTGATTGAGGTAACAGAGGAGATGTTCGATTTCCCGTCGCCTTCTTCCTGTTGATCCGTCTTGATGGTGCTGGGTCGCTATTCGGAGGGGTCAGATCCGGCTCCTCTGCCTCGTCGGCGGCACTCCGGAGGCTCATATGAGAGGAGAAAAAGGGGGAGGCCGTCAATCGCTGTTTATGGGAAGAAAAAGGACTAGAGATAGGTACAACCTTCACCGCACCCACGTGAGTCGCACTACAAGGTTCGAAGCTATCCACTTCTCAATTATGGCTGCAATTGGGATGTTCCTTCGAGGGCAGAATCGCGTGAAAGATAACCAGGTCAGGGATCATAGGTGATGAGAAAAAGTGCTCAGTAAACACGAGGGGGGTTTGAGTGCACCTCAAGGATTAAACCCCAAACGCCGGAGTTGTGTAACACCCGAGTGAATTGGTGAAGGTTTGTGAGCTTTGTCTTTTACCCGTGCCCCGTTTCTCCAACCCTCCTCCCTCCTCCCTCACACCCTCCCCCGCTGTCCCCTGAGACGCTGTCACTCACCGGCTCCGCCGCAACTCTCCTGAGTTGCGGCCGCTCTCCAGCCTCCTCCGGTGGGCACCACCACTCCTCGCTCCACCGCTCGTCCGCTTCCTCGTCTTCTCCGACGACGTCGTCGTTCCGCAGTTCTTCCTCGTCCTTCTTCTCACAATCTCCTTCTTCGATACTCCGCTCCTCCTCGTCCTGCTTCCTGCCTGTTCTCGTTCCGGGTTTGGTCCAAGACACCCCTCCTTCGTTCCAGCGTCCTTTCATTGGCTCCGGGAAAGGACTTCCGCGGTCGTCTCCTCCCACTTCCGGTCCCGGGTCAAAGTCCCGCTGTAGGGAGACAGGAAAGGTGGGTGTGTCTTGTCGCTCCACCTCCGCTGCCGGCTCAGCGCTTCTCGGGGATCGGAGATCAAAGGGCACCATATATCTACGGGGCAGGACCACTGGATCAGGTAATGACAGGGTTCCCTCGCTTGTCTTCTCACATATAGTTTACTGAGGTAATTATAACTTACGCCCCACCATGTACAGTTTATTATCTCACATAATACATCACTCATGATATGTTAAATGATGTCATTGATGGCTTCGCTCATGACATCTCAAATGACATCACTGATGACATTACTGATGACAACACATAGTTACAGTGACACTGCCCAATACAGTTTTTGCATTGAAATAATTCTACACACTACAGGTGTGGACAATTTTCTATTCACCTTAATGGGATTACCCACTTAAATACTTCACATGATCTGCATGGTTAAGTGATAAAATGTTACAGGTATACATTTGTCAATGTAAAGACACTTTTTTCCAGGCCCTATGGACTACACTCTGTAGTTTAGTAAGATAAACTAGACATGCTCCTCAGATGGGCACAATGGCATGCACCCTTAGAGCCATTGTTACAATACCAGTGAGAGATAAAGCAGTTCTAAGTGGGACACTCCTACATTCTACATTATTCAACAATTTCCAATGCCTCAAAATCTTCAGTGAAGTTCTGGAAATAAACACCCACAATTTATAAATGTCTTCACTACATAGAATTTGTCTATAACACTGCATTACAACTATTTAATATGGGCACATACCCACATGTCCACTAGTGGATTATTTATTGTGAACAGAAGGATTGGCCTTTTTCACTGATTTTTTTAGAAGAGGCTTGGGCTTTAAGCATCAGCCTACTTTCAAACATAGCTCTGCAGCCGACATTAGGAGTGCAGAGCCTTTATCTTGTTTAACAGGGAGTAATACTTGCAAGTCAAACTTTAGTGATTTGTAAACAGTGCAGCAGATAAATTTGAAATTTCGAAATGTGCAATCATGCTTGCATACAGGTCTTACGCTATTTTCATCCTATGAATCCACACATGTACACTCAGCAACTCTATGCTGTATGTGACAATGGTGTTATCACTGATGTAATCAACATGTCATTAGTGATATCAACATGTCATTAGTGATATCATTTGTAAGGTCATAAGCATGTATGTTCGGGGCGCAAGTTATAGTTAGCACAGTAAACTATAACTGCAAAATATTGGTTGTTGGACCAAACCCAGCAAACACAAGCCGTGTACGACCAAAGGTCGTGCTCAGTGGGGCTGGGGTTGACAACCCGCAGGGGGTTGGCCACAGACATATGGTTATGAGATTTTACTTTGTTAAAAAAAAATATATAAACTCATTGAAAAAAACAAAAGTTAAAGTGAAGTTGTACGCAAGTAAGGTATGATGAGCTGCTTATGACCTCACATATTACATCACTAAAATCCACGGCAGTGCAAACAGTACTTATGTCAGTTACGTATAACTGGTGAATTTCCGTGGCATTTTCATCTTTAAATGTTAGTTTTTTATTATTAGAAGACTTACATATAACTACAATTTAACCTTTGTTTTTTCAGTGCATTTCAAATGTTTTATTTCACGTAAGTGAAATAAACCGCACTGCTTATTTACTGCCCCCTGTTTGACATCTAGACTGGTGTGCTCCTGTGTATCCCAGCGTTCGCCTGCTATGCTCATAGATGTATTGAATGTTCTTCTCCCTGTACTGTATCCGTCCTATCCTAATTGTGATACACTCTGATCTTGTTTGAGTTATGCATATTCAAGTAATGCTTTCCTTTCAAATTCTATACCCCACCTATCCTAATTGTGAAGCGCTCTGATACCCGCCTGGGTCAAGTTTGCGCTATGTAAAACTTTATAAATAAATAAAATAAGTTAAAATCTTATTATCTTACTTACTTATAACTCCACTTTAACCTTTTGAACAAATGTGTGTGTGTATATATATATATATATATATATAAATATATATATATATATATATATATATATATATATATTCCACTCGATTTTACTCCATCCGTAAAAAACAACTCGAGCCCAAATCCATAAAACGTGAAATTTATTCAAACATGAAGCAAGCACAACGCCCGACGCGTTTCGGTGCAGCCGCACCTTGGTCACGGGTCAAGGAACTGTTTGTCAAATCTGAATACATATAGTGCACAAGTACTAAACATAAATGTAGGACTACTTATCCCCATGTTCAACATGGCATCCATTTTGTAATGGTCTTTCAAAACACTGTTGAAACATACACATTCAAATATATGTTAATAAACTGATAGATATATCAATACAATTGATAAAAACATGAATTGAAATACATTTGGAATGATAAATTGCAAACTGCCATATGTTAAATTACGCCCCAGTGGGCCAATATCAAGAGTGTAAAATACACAATATTTCACACGAATATGGCTAAATGACAAATTCCAGATCGCCGTATTAATCAATAATGCCCCAGTGGGCGCAAAGGCAGGAGTATCCAATATCCCATCTCATTTTGCCCTAGTGGGCCAAGTTAACAAATAGAACATCAATTATGTCCTTAACTATAACACATTGTAACCCCTGTCTTGATTCATGTACTGTTTATGTATTTTATCAGATATCATTATATTTCTCATAAAGAAGTCTCAACTGATTCTTCTGCCATATCTTCAACCTGAACAGCTGATAATTCTGTCTCCTACAAAAAATTAAAATAGTGCCATCAATATATAAAATGTGAATTTAAAAATACAAACAGTACATGAATCAAGACAGGGGTTACAATGTGTTATAGTTAAGGACATAATTGATGTTCTATTTGTTATGCATGGCATGTTCTATTTGTTGCATGTGATGCTCCGGGATCCGGTCGTAACTCACGTTGAGGTGTAAAAAAAAATGCAAAAAATGTAACCATTGTAGAAATACTTACATGTCTATTTAAGCTGTAACTTTCCTGCAGCGCGCCATGTGATCAAAGCCGCAGTCCGGTGGCCGAAACGTGTCATTTGGACCTTGTGATGTTGAAATAAACAACCTTTTTTCATCTATTTGGAGTCTGTGTCCGTGTGTTCCTCCAGCGTGGTTAAAACCTTGGGATTTTTGCTTTGGCTATATATATATATATATATATATATATATATATATATATATATATATATATTCACTGGAAAAAAATAAAGGTTAGAGGGACGTTATAGTTAGGTTCAGATAGCACTCATACAAAACCTTAGAAATTCACCAGTTATAGTTGCCTGAGCTAACTATAACTTACGCCCCCGCAATGCACTGCTTAATACCTCACATATTATATCACCTATGACATGGTCTGTGACATCACTGATGAAATCATTGATTACTGCCTCTGCTGTCCTTGTGCTGTCTGCACATTTTGTGAGCTCTTCAAGGAATAAAATAATTGCAGGGTTTTACATAATGATAGAATTACTGTGCTATTTCTGACTAGATGTAACTACGTTGTCCAAAATAAACACCTGTGTCCTTCAACAGCATGAAACAGAGAATAATGACTTTTCACCAACTCCTTTCTGAAGGTTTTATCTTTTCTACAATAGTGGATTCTCAGCTCCCAAAACCCATGTTGACCCAGGATTGTCATCTTTTAGCTCTTATACATCCCGTTGCTTTTGTACATTGTGATCAGTTGGTGTCCTTTATACTCTTATCTAATGACTACATCACGCCAATAAAAGCTCAAATGTGAATACTGCACAATCTGTGGTGATCTCTGTGATCAGGCAGATCACGTGTGCCCAGGTTTTTTCCATGTGTACTTTAGGCCTCATTTACAAGGCCCCTGCGCTGCGGCACACACTACAGGGCCATATCTACAAGGCCAAGTAAAGCCACCCTGCGTGGCTTTTCATGGCCTTGTAGATATGGACTGAGGTATCCTTTTACTCTGGAGACCGATCGGAATGCTGGGTGGTAGGAAATTCATGCCGGTGCAGTGATCCTACACAGAAATGTGAAACATTTGATTTTTTAGCTAAATTTGATGTTTGCAGGGGATTCTGAGTAAGAAAACTTTTGGGGATCCATGCAAGCCACACCTCCCTGGTCTTCCCCGGGTGTCTTGTTTTCAGAAATGTCTGGGTTTGGTAGTTTTCCCTAGATGACCGCCGAGCCCGGGACCAAAAACGCAGGTGCCCCCCTTGCAAAAACAGGTTGTGTTGTGATAGCTAATTTTGATATCTCCACAATATGTTTTGGGCCCTTGCCTGTCTCAGACACGTGGCCCACCCACACAAGTGAGGCACCATTTTTATCAGGAGACCTGGGGGAACGCTGGGTGGTAGGAAATTTGTGTCAGCCCGGTGATCCCACAACTTTCCCACACAGAAATGTGAGGAAAATGTGATGTTTTTAGCTAAATTTGATGTTTGCAGGGGATTCTGGGTAGGAAAATTTTGGGGGATTGACGCAAGCCTTGGCGTGGCGGCCATCTAGGTAAACCTACCAAACCCAGACATTTCTGAAATGTGTGGCTTGCATGGATCCCCCAAAGTTTTCTTACCCAGAATCCCCTGCAAATCTCAAATATAGCTAAAAAATCATTTTTTCCTCACATCTCTGTGTGGAATCAGTGTGCCTGCACAAATTTCCTACCACTCAGCATTCCCCTCTGTTTCCCAATAAAAATGGTACCTCACTTGTGTGGGTGCCCAAAGTAGAGCCTAAAAGCATATAAAGCATATAAAATGAAAAATTGAGGGGGAGCCAAAGCGTGTCCATAAGGGCAGTTTTTTAAATACGTTTTTAGGCTGACTCTACTTTGGGCACTCACACAAGTGAGGTATCATTTTTATCAGGAGATCGAGGGGAACACTGGGTGACAGGAAATTTGTGCAACTGTGGTGATCCTTCAACTATCCCACACAGACATGTGAGGAAAATTCTGGGTAAGAAAATGCTGGGGGATCCACACAAGCCCAAGCGCCAGTCCACCCACACCACCAGCCAAGTGCCAGTCCATGCACACTGCCAGCCAAGCACCATCCAACGCACACCGCCAGCCAAGCGCCAGTCCACACACACTGCTAGGCAAGTGCTAGGCAAGTGCTAGTCCACACACACCACTACCAAGCACTAGTCCACACACACCGCCAGCTAAGTGCAAGTCCACACACCACCAGCAAAATGCCAGTGCACACAATGCCAGCCAAATGCCAGGACATGCAGGCCATCAGCCAAACTCCAGTTGACACACACAGAATCTTTCCCTGGTATCTAGTGTTTTTTTTTTGGGGGAGCAGAAAAACTGCCCATTTTTTATGAAGGGGTGGGGGCTTGGCATGCCCATTCTGGCCAGCCTCCACCCCTCTTTTATTAAAAGAAAAAAAATCCCTGGTGTCTAGTGGGCTTTCTACCCCCTCCCCCCCCCTTGGGGGCAGATTGGAGGTAATAACCCCCATCTGCCCCTCGGGGGTAGAAAGACTGTCCCTTTTGTGTTTGGGGGTTGGGAGCATTGGCATGCCCATTTTGGGCATCCCCCATCCCTACACATTAAAAAATAAATAAGCCCTAGTTCCTAGTGGGCTTTATCCCCCCCCCGGGGGCATATCTGGGGTAATAACCCCCATCTGCCCCAGGGAGACTGTTATTATTAAGGTCTGGGGGGTGGGTGCATTGGCAGCCCCACCCCTTTTTCGTAAAAATAATAATACCTGGTGTCTAATGGGCTTTCTACCCACCCCTGGGGGGCAGATCGGGGGCAATAACCCCTGACAGAAAGACTGTCCTTTTTTAGGTCTCGCCTACGCAGCGCGCATGCGCTTCATAGGAGGGGACCTTTAGTCATCGATTCAGCTTTCAGGCCAAAACGTGCACGCATTGCATTGCTTTCAATGGCAACGCGTGCACGTTTGGCGATTCACTTGCGGGCACGAGCTTTGGCACCATATGTTTCTAATTAACTTGGAAACAGATGGTGCCCTGCTCACGCACGCAAGGGAAACAGGCTTTGTTTTTTTAGGTCTTTTTTTTCTGCTTAGTTGCAACTCACACTAACTAGGTTTAAATGTTCTCTCTCTCTCCTCTCTAATTCCGTTTCTCACTCTCTCAATTTAATAAATAACGAAATACTGCCTTTCAATTAAAAAAACATTCCTAACTTTTCTTTTGATTTCGGTCTTCCAAGTGAAATAATAGTCACTTGCATGAGACATTACCACTCTGAATATCCTTTATGCTGAAAGCAAAGAATCTATCCTGCGATTAAGTTTATTTCAAACGTTTTGTTCCCCTTTTTTTTATTCATTAAACACACTGCCTTGACTGCTGCTTAAAAACTGCAGCTTTACCACTTTTTGCCAATGGATGTTTTGTGTATTAATATACTAAGCATCCTGCCTTTACTTTAGGCTTTTGGAACACCACTGGCTTACAGTTTATGCACGCATACACAGCACACATTACCCCCTGCGCTGTCAGCAACAGCGCAGGGGTAATCATTGCCGCCTATTTTCCCAAACCTTACCTTCTTTTGCATTCGCGGCAGTTCTTGCTAAGAAGTCTGTTGCGTGTTCAACCTTCACGTGTCTCTTACATATATTAGGTATTTAAAAATCTCTCGCTCTCACTCTCTCTCCTCTCCAGCGCTCTCAACCCCCACCCCTTCCTATTTCATGTGTGAATATTCTTGTTTCTCTCCAGTATCAGGGAAGGCTTCTGTTTAATATGCAATTGTATTTATTGCACGCTTGCCAAGATATTTTAACGGAGTAAGCCATGCATGGTTAGGAGTAAAATTAACCCCGCAAAATAAAGGTAAATTCCCGTTCCGGAGTCACTGCACATTGGCTCCTGCAAACTTTTTATACTAATTGTAAACGTTAATATTCACTGATCATACTTTCAAGCGCTTAGATTATCACACCATTATGCGAAGCGCTACCATAGGTAAACACAATAAATCAACTCGTTCCTGTTAAATAACGTCCTGCAAGCTGGGTACCCTGTTAGATCACTGTACAAAACAACACGCCAAACAAATAGCAACTACATCAACACTCAGCACCACCACAGCGTCACTCAACCACACAACAATATCGCTCAGGGCCACAACAGCATCACTCAGCACCACCACTGCATCGCTCTACGCAACCACAGCAACACTCAGCACTACCACAGCATCACTCAGCACCACCACAGCATCACTCAGGAACACCACAGCATCACTCAGTACCACCACAGCATCACTCTGCAGCGCCAAAGCATCAATCAGCATCACCACAGCATCAGTCAGCATCACCACAACATCACTCAGGGCCACCACAGCATCACTCAGGGCCAGCACAGGATCACTCAACGCCACCACAGCATCAATCAGCACCACCACAGCGTCACTCAGCACCACCACAGCGTCATTCAGCACCACCACAGCATCACTCAGCACCACCACAGCATCACTATGCGCTAACACAGCATCACTCAGTGCCACCACAGCATCACTCAGCACCACCACAGCATCACTCAACACCACCACAGCATCACTCAGCACCACCACAGCATCACTCAGCACCACCACAACATCACTCAGCACCACCACAACATCACTCAGGGGCACCACAACATCACTCAGCACCACTAGAACATCACTCAGCGCAACTACAGCAACACTCAGCACCACCACAGTGTCACTCAAGCACACAACAATATCGCTCAGGGCCACAACAGCTTCTCTCAGCGCCACCACTGCATCGCTCTACGCAACCACAGCAACACTCAGCACGACCACAGCATCACTCAGGAACACCACAGCATCACTCAGTACTACCACAGCATCACTCTGCAGCGCCACAACATCAATCAGCATCACCACAGCATCAGTCAGCATCACCACAGCATCACTCAGGGCCACCACAGCATCACTCAGGGCCAGCACAGGATCACTCAACGCCACCACAGCATCAGTCAGCACCGCAACAGCGTCACTCAGCACCACCACAGCATCACTCAGCACCACCACAGCTGCACTCAGCGACACCACATCATCACTCAGGGCCAACACTGCATCACTCAACAACAACACAGGATCACTCATCACCACCACAGCATCACTCAGGGACACAACAATATCACTCAGCGCCATCACAGCATCAATCAGCACCACCACAGCAACACTCAGCACCACCACAGCATCACTCAGGAACACCACAGCATCACTCAGTACTACCACAGCATCACTCTGCAGCGCCACAACATCAATCAGCATCACCACAGCATCAGTCAGCATCACCACAGCTTCACTCAGGGCCACCACAGCATCACTCAGGGCCAGCACAGGATCACTCAATGCCACCACAGCATCAGTCAGCACCGCCACAGCATCACTCAGCACCACCACAGCACCACCACAGCATCACTCAGCACCACCACAGCTGCACTCAGCGACACCACATCATCACTCAGGGCCAACACTGTATCACTCAACAACAACACAGGATCACTCATCACCACCACAGCATCACTCAGCACCACCACAGCATCACTCAGGGACACAACAATATCACTCAGCACCATCACAGCATCAATCAGCACCACCACAGCGTCACTCAGCACCACCACAGCATCGCTCAGGTCCACCACAGCATCGCTCAGCACCACCACAGCATCACTCAGCACCACCACATCATCACTCAGCACCACCACAGCATCACTCAGGGCCACCACAGCATCACTCTCCTTCACCACAGCATCACTCAGCACCATCACAGCATCACTCAGGAACTCCACAGCATCACTCAGCGCCACCACAGCATCACTCAGCAACACCACAGCATCACTCAGTAGCACCACAGCATCACTCAGTACCACCACAGCATCACTATGCGCTACCACAGCATCACTGAGCGCCGCCACAGCATCACTCAGCACCACCACAGCATCACTATGCGCTACCACAGCATCACTCAGCGACACCACAACATCACTCAGCACCACCACAGCATCACTCAGCACCACCACAGCATCACTCAGGGACACAACAATATCACTCCGCACCACCACAGCATCAATCAGCACCACCACAGCGTCACTCAGCACCACCACAGCATCACTCAGCACGACCACAGCATCACTCAGGGCCAACACTGCATCAATCAACAACAACACAGGATCACTCATCACCACCACAGCATCACTCAGCACCACCACAGCATCAGTCAGCACCACTACAGCATCACTCAGCACCACCACAGCATCACTCAGGGACACAACAATATCACTCAGCACCACCACAGCATCAGTCAGCACCACCACATCATCACTCAGCACCACCACAGCATCACACAGGGCCACCACAGGATCAATCACCTTCACCACAGCATCACTCAGCACCACCACAGCATCACTCAGGAACACCACAGCATCACTCAGTACCACCACAGCATCACTATGCGCTACCACAGCATCACTCTGCAGCGCCACAGCATCAATCAGCATCACCAGAGCATCAGTCAGCACCACCACAGCATCACACAACGCCACCGCTGAATAACTCAGGGCCAGCACAGCATCACTCAACGACGCCACAGCATCACTCTGTTGTATTCCTCTTAGGGTGTCCATAAACGGGCTTTCCAGTATCATGTCCTTATATAGGCACAATTCGCCCTGCCCTTATATAGGCGTAAAATCCCAGCCCTTATTTAGGCATTAAACCGTGCACTCCAAATACAGGCATGGTCTCCGACATCCGTCCACCCTAACGTCACAACGAGTTCATGAAGAACAGACCCTTAGGCTGCGGGAGTTTCCCTAGCCCAGGACAATTGATTTCTTCAAGGACTCATATATTATGCATGAACCATTATTCCTTAGGGGTTCATTCATGATGTCTTTCGCTATCCGACTCACGTCAATACTAAACATTCTTAGGTACTCTCAGGTATAAATATACCTTCCCTAGCCCTTGTAAACTAGAGGAGACCTCGACTTCAGAGGAGCCCGTTTCCCGGCCTGACGCACTGAGAAGACGCTGTCATCCCTGCACGCAGAGAGTCCAGCTTCCAGTGATCTGACTTCCCTTGCGGGGTGTTGGAGTTCGAGTCTGGCAAAGAGATTCCTACCTCTCTCATTCTTCAGGTATGGAGCTGACAAGAACCTAGAGGGACTCTTGGCATACTAGGCATACTAGGCTTAACATACTCTTAGTATACCAAAGTAAGGAATACTTCACCTACTTCCTACCTCTCCCTACACCTAGGTTAGGTTAGGTACATTGGGGTAGAACTAGATTAGAAACGCATCGTATGAGTACTCGCATTTTTAGTCTGTGTTATTTATGTAAAAGCATATGTACTAAAAGATAATGCTCTCGCAGTATTATTTATTTCTACTGCTCACACTGTTCATTATTTATCTCGCATACTGTCTTGTGATCGTAACAGCACATTTTACTTACATCAGAAACAAGACTGTTCAATAAATCTTTTATTGAAACGCCCGTCTATTTCTTTCTGTGTAACTAGGAGAAAACTAAGCATGCACGATTGAGCTGAGTGAAATAGTTATCTATTGTTTCCACGACTCTGGGACACGTTCTGATTCTAAAGGGAAACAAAGTGGTCATGTTTTGCGGCTGCCAGAAACTACTCCCTTCTTGTTGTCAAGGAGTTTCTAGAGGCCTCTGAGCTAGCTGGCACAAGTAATTAAGTTTAATATACTCGATAGGGACATACTGACCTTAGTCCTATGTCAAACCTATAGGATATATTATTCCAATGCGCAGAGCCTATTAGGGAAATAGGAGCTACACTACATGGCGCCCAACGGTTTGGTAAGGCGGTAATTCAACGTTAGGTACTGAGTAACTCAGCCGTGCTTTTTCTCTCAGAGACCCCTACCCATATACTCCAAAAGACGTCTGGAGTGGGCAGGGTTAAGTATCCACCACGGCTACATAGGGAAACACCCTGAATATTAGCTGTTTGGTTTGCTCAACGTTGAAGGATACAGTGTTCCAAAATATTGTGCACCTAATCTTTGTTTCCTTGAAACTTGTTCTACATTTTTCAAAAAACAAAATGCCTGGCTCCGACAATGAAGCCGGAAACGGTGAAGCTGCGGCTGATCCAGCCCAAGCAGCAGTTTTTAACATTACAGGTTTAAATGAAACCGAGGAGGGTGTCATAGACATCGCTCCAAACTTAAGAAGAGCCATCACTCTAAAACTTATAAAACATGGCCTACCACCAAGAGGAGGTAGAGCAGTTTTCGTGATAGAGGCACATGAATCCTTTCAGACAGAGGTATTCTATTCATGGGTAATATTTCCTGAATCAAATTCAGTAACACACATGTTTCACTTCTGCAAAGAAGATGATCCACCAGAGGAATACATTCCTTTCGAGGATATTGAAATTCCATTAACATACCAGGAGCATCAGCTCTGGTTTAAAGGCGCCCTAAAACATCACAAAAACATTACTAGGCTCGGTCCACTAGGTAGACCAGGAGCAACATGGCCGATTTTAGCCGGCTACACACCTCATCCTGACATTGAAGAGATGTCAGACGAGGATTTACTTACTCAACTCACAGAGTTAATAAAAATTTACAGACAATTGGTCCAATATGTCATGCAGACTTTTACAGTCCAGCAACCATTAACACTTCCAAATCAAACTCCCCAACAGGGGAATACACTAAAAATTACACCACAGACTCTATACGCAGTCATGGGTAAAATGCCCACAAAACGTGAGCAAATTCCATTCTGGATAGCTCAAAAAATTACTCAAATCGAAGCAGTATTTCCAAATACTAGCCCGTATGAGAAACACAGAATACTAACAATCAGTTTACCAATGGGGATCACACCACAGCTGGAAGACTGCACCACTTGGGGCTCAGTCTTTGCTGCCATCTATACCAAAACACATGGTATTCCATCAATTGCGGTAATACCTGATGTCCTGAAACAAATTCAAAACGAATACGGGGCAGAGCCTGCTCTAAATTTAGGTATGAAATTACTGAAAAATTTCGACCAGGTCTCAACAATAATATTATCTAATATTAAAGGAGAGGCAGCAGCAGTGGCGATCCACCAAAAAGTAAGGGAATTTGATGTTACAGAACATCAAACTGAGCTACCCAGAATAATTGAACAATCTTATGCAGAATTAGGCAGAGATAGTTTGGGTGGAAGACCAGTGAAGCCGAAGCTATCTGAAAGTCCTGAGAAGGACTCAATTAAACAAACTCCTACATCTTCTAAAAAGAAGTGGGAGTCTACTAAACAAAAATCAAACGAGAAACGTTCTCAATCCCGAGGTAGGTCTCCTCAAAAGGAGCCCTCTGAAAGGAGGTATAACCTCAGGAATAGGGATAATTTGAGAAAACCTGACAGGTATCAAGATACTGATACACGTTCCTCTCGTCCCTTTCAGATCTCATCACAGACTTCGGAAAGAAGAGGACGATCGGAACATAGAGAAGAACGTGTGAAATCGAAAGACGACAAACACGCTCCAAAAACTAAAGCAAAACCTCAATTCTCCAAAAGAAAGTAGCAGGTCTAAAGATCAGACATGCCGAGAATACTGAGAACACAACTCAAGAACAGAGAATGGGCTCAGACAATGCTGGACAGTGCAGCAGAAGTCACAATAGTTCGCCAGAACCTGAAGGAACTTCTGGAGATAGTGGACTTGAATGAGTACATTACAGTTGAGACTGTAGACACCAGGGTTAGTACTCCACAAAAGTTATATGAAATAACACTCCGGATGGAGGGAGACAAACCTAGACAGGTGAAAGCACTTTTTGGGAAAGACTATCAAGGGGCTATGACATACTTCTAGCAGAAAAGGACTGGCCACCACAATTTGTCAGGGAGTGCCCACATGGCGAGGACATTATTATGCCTGCCTTCTCCAACCATATTCCAATTCACCTAAAATATACATATGCCAGGAAATGGGCAGTGGCCCAGGCCCCAGCATTATATAAAAATCATGTAGGATGGGATGAGGACTCACCTCACCATAAAATACATCTGAAACATGAACCAACTGCACAACGGCAGTACCCAATAAAGCAAGAAGCTAAAAAACAGGTCAGGGAGATCTTAGATCAACTTGAATACCAAGGGGTGATTGAAACATGCACCTCCTCAATGAACAATCCTTTGTTTCCTGTCTCCAAACCAGACAATACATATCGTCTAGTTTTGGACTACAGACACCTAAACACTTGTTCTAAAACTTTTGCAGTGCAAAATGCACATAGCACAGCATTAATGAATAACATTGTGCGTAAAAAATATAAAACAACATTAGACATCTCAAATGGTTTCTTTTGTCAAAACATAGCACCTGAAAGCAGGTACTTAACAGCATTCTCCATAATGGGGACCCAGCGTCACTTTTGTCTACTCCCACAAGGGTTCAAGAACAGCCCAGGTTTATTCTCAGCGAGGGTAACGGAGTTACTACAAATTTATGACAATGAGGCATTGTCCTATGTCGATGACATCTATCTGACAGACGATGACCTGGAAAAACACTTGAACAGGGTGAGCACCATTATACTGGGTTTCGCCTCTGAGGGCTACAAATTTAACTTTAAAAAGTCCAGAATTGCCCATCTCAATGTCCTATTTCTAGGATATGAGCTTTCAAGTGAAGGCAAGAGCTTGGCAGCTAACTTTTAGAAAAGTGTGCGCTGCTCCAACCTCCAAAAACGCTAAAAAACTTACAATCCATCCTGGGTTTCCTAAATTTTGGAAGAACATACATTCTAAATTACGCAGAAAGGGTTAAACCTCTCTACGCATTAATCAAACCTGATTTTTCGATCAAAAACTGGACACAGGAACACACAGAAATCTTGCGTTCACTACAGGCTAACATGTTAGCAACAAATCACTTACAAACACGCGTAAGTCAACGCAATTTGGTGATCCGAATAATTTCGGGTCAATGCGGATTCACCTACTTAACCTTCAATGAGGGTGAGAAAATACCAATCGCATACAAATCTCATTTGTACACACAAGCGGAAATGCGCTTCAGTTCAACTGAAAAATTCTAACAGCAGTTCAAACCGCTGTAGCAAAAGAAAGAGCCTTAGCCCAAGGGAAACGCATTATTGTCGTAACCCCAGTACCAGCTTTAGAAGCGGTCACAAAAGCAAGCATTCCAAATGCTAAAGCATTACATCCAAGATGGATACAATGGGTTAATTCTCTTGCTGCAACAGATGTTGAATATGTTTTTGATCCAGATTTAAAAACACAAGCATTCCTGCAATATGAACATGAATGTCCTCTGCCTACTGAAATTCTGCCTCTCGATCAGTACGAATTCATAATTTACACTGACGGATCCGCACAACCCGCAATAGGGAGTAAGCAAGCTTACAGTGCAGCGTGTGCAATCGTTAAAGGTCGCATGCGAAATGGCATCTTCAGACCTATGGTCACAAAAACTCAGTCTCTAGGAGATTGTACAGCTCAGCGAGCTGAACTACAAGCATTCAAACTGGCACTTGAGAGTACAGATTGAGAATTCCCCACACTGATAGTGTGCGATTCCTTTTACTGTGTTCAGTCGTATAATGACTATATACAAAACTGGCTTGAAAATGGTTTCAAAGATGCGAAAGGTGGCACAATAAAGCACAAAATGCTTTGGGAACAAGTAGTTCAGTTGAAAAACAAACTACCAAAGGCTCACGTGATCCACACACTGAGTCATCAACGTGATGGCGTTCACGTTGCAGGGAATTCATTGGCTGATGAAGCCGCAAAGGGGGCTGTGCAGACGGCTTCCGTAGCTGCGATCACTCGTTCAAAAACAAAAATAGACGGTGAGATAATGTTGGCTGTCAATGCTTCAAGCAAAGGCAGCAGTGCAGCGTTACCAAAAAAGTTTCCACTCAAGTACTCTTATTTAATGATGCGAACAACGTTCCTTGTGCTCGAATCCCTGGAGTGGGGGATAGGGTAATTCCAAACATGGAACGTAGAGCAGCCTTGATTTATGAAACACATTTGGGGGAAGGTCTGTCACATCAAGGGATCTCTAAAACAATGTTGACGTTAAAAGAGATGTACTGGTGGCCTGGAATGAATACAGAAATTCACATATTCATCAACAACTGCTTAGACTGTAAATTACAGCGAGAGAGCCACCAGACACCATGCTGCGAATGCGGTAACCCAGTACAGACATCATTGTTAGACAGCATTAGACTATCTACGCGCCTGCGTCCTACTGGACAAAGGCATTCCCACAAATACTGAATTTAGGTTCCTATGGTTATGGCCTCAGCGCTCAGCTGACGCTCGAACTGTTATAAAAGATTTGCGAGTCTTTATCGGCACATACGCAATAGGCACGCTACATTCTGACCAGGGTCCTGCGTTTAGCTCTCGGGCTTACAAAGAAGCCATGGCCAGTCTGGGCGTTGCATTGCGGTACCCCTCTCCATTCCATCCTGAGGGAAATTCGGTTGTGGAAAGGAAAAACCGGGACATAAAGCAGTCTATAACAGCTAGGGTATTAGGTTCGGGTGATGGGTGGGTCAAACACCCATCACCCGAACCTAATACCCTAGCTGTTATAGACTGCTTTATGTCCCGGTTAGTGGGGTCCAACGCTCATTGAATAATCTGCCAAGAAGTTCTCTAGGGGGGGTCACTCCATATGAGGTCCTATTTGGGACAAGAATGTGGGTACCAGACCTTGAACACGTAGGCACAGTGGTGGAAAATAAACCGTTTGATATCAAAGATCGTTTGGCTGTTTTACAGGAACTCAATGAGTTAAGAACGAAACAAAGCAACGTATTCCTACAGCCAACCACCACTGGGGAAAAATCGGCGGTCCCAGCAAGGCCTGTCTGGATTCTAAAAGTTGGGGATCTAGTCAGAGAAAAAATTGCGGACAAGAAGGAATTTGGACCTTCTTACAGACAACCAGTACCTGTCCTAGCAGTTCAAGGAACAAGAACAGTACTTCTGCCGCCCCTTGCTGGAAGAAAGGAGAAAAGATTTGTGTCCATCGACCTGATCAAACCACAGTATGTGGCCAATACTAAATAGTAGGCCTCGTGGACTCTGACCTAGTAGCAGACGCACCCCTCTCGCTACTATCCAAGAGGTTCAGACTGAAAGACTGATAACAATCGAGAATTCAGCTGTAACAGATGGAGGACTAAGCAACAACGCTATGGAACTCATCCCTCTTGAACACCAAGTAACAGTTCGTCCAAATACACCTGTCTACACCAATGTGGCAAGTGATGAACTGGTTCCAGTGATTTCTACAAATCCTGATGCAATTCCAACAATTGATTGAACTGCTTCTGGCTATTTCATTAACTTTGATACGTTCTTAGAAGATCCGAGTGAACCTGAAACGACGCCAGCATCATTCAAATTCAAGCAGCAAGTACAAGACTTTCTTCACTTTCTGAAAAAGACTTATTTGGTTTCTCCATGGATTGAACTCTGGATTATATCTGGACTTTTTGTTTTCCTGCTCTGGCTAGCTTTGGTTACAACTGTGAGCGTGCTTATAAGTGGCAGATACATCCATGTGAACACTGAAGGAAAAGGCGTGAACGTACTTTTGAAACCTCATAAATCCTCCCATTGTGAAGCAAGAGACTTGTCATCAGTGAACATCACAGCTGTTCCTATACAGGATGGTATAGTGTGGGACAAAACAGATTTTGATATCTCCGGTCAATTGAACAATTGAACAATTGAACATTCCACATTTGTTTAAAATTTCACTAAGTGATCTAATTTCGTCCAGTACCTATTCTGATGATTGGGACTTTGAGACTGTTAATGACATAATGTATGACCTAGAAAAATCTGCTGCATTTTCTAAAAATGAATATTTAGAGGGTTCATCAGACTATGAACAACTGTATTGTTATAACCACTATGGTCATCATTATTTGCATAAAACTGCATATCCAAGAAATGTGTTTATGTTTAACCAATGGGAACATTGTCCTACACCACCTAAAGGTAGTTCAAGAACATTTGCCAACAAGTTTCCATATTTTTCAGGTTACAATACATCTGATCCAGAAATGTTTTACTATAAAAATGTAAACAAGACAGGACTGAACATTATGTTAACAAATACAAAACAGATTTACTCTGCATTATTTAATGCCCAACTGTCTAGACAGGGTTTCGACTTTTGGAAAGACACAATAGACACCAAAACAGTCTGGGGTACTAAAGATTGGCAAGTGCAGGGGATAGAAGCTTTATTTAGAGCCTGTATCATCCCTGAACAAATAATGTTTTTGAATGAAACCATCCAACAAACATCTTGTCTTGGATTAGCCAAGACCAAAGAGATGAACACACCTTCTGTACCAACACCTGCAAGTGATAACGATACACAGGCAGTGGTGACAGTTGACAATATACTACAACTCAACAGATCTAATCCTGATTGGAAAAAATGGTTGATCTGGCCCACAGACACGAATAACTGTCAGGAAAGATTCCTGAATAAAACTCAGGGCTTTACTATTCATTGGCCAGACACAAGATACGTCCAAAGACAACATCCGGGGGTAGTAACAACATACAGTGTAGGAAAATTATGCCTCGATTGGCTGCATAAGTCTACACTACAGGATGTGAAACAACACTTAACCTTACTTAAAAGGACGCAGACCTTAGGGAATTCTTGCTTGGACCAAGAAAACCGCGTCAAAAACGTTTCATATATGCCGGCATTTATGCTGCCTATAATGAAGCATGGAAAGTATCACAGATGGAGGCTGCAGAACGAATACGTGAACTTGATCGTATTAATTTAGAGAAAACACTCTCTGTGGTCGACAATGGGTTAACAACTTTGTCCTCCAGAATATATTCATTGGATGGCATTGTATCCTCTGCTATCGACATACTAGAACAAGATTTGGCGATGTTACAACAAGGCCAGTCTCAATTACGTTCTATTGTGTTATTAAGCTGGACGCTGCAATCTTTGCGAGCGGGCTATGTGCCTTGGCGTTTATCAACACAACGGCTCTGTTTGCAGAATACAATCTCACTGATAAACAGATCGAAATGGCACAAAGAGGAGCAAAGTATACAGTGCTGAGCATTGAAAAACTGGAAAAGTTACCATTCACAGTGGCAGAAAAACCAGCTACAGAATGGCTTATTCATGGCAAAATCACACTACCTGTGACTACTTTTCAGTTTCAGTATTGCCTCAAACAAATGCAAGCAGGCAAATATGAAAGGTTGGGTAAGGAATACATTAAGACATCTTGGGATTTACCGTATACATATAGATGTTGGAGTGGGGATCGTGAAGTGTTTTTGAGCGGTACACACTGTAAACGTGCACTGAGCGGTTCGCTTATATGTCAGGAAATTTCTTTACACGGGGCTTGTAATGGTTCTGTGGCAAATTTGTCTTGCCATCAGCAGGGCACACCAGCTGCTGTGATTAATCCAACGTTTGGACAACTTTCTAATGGGAGTTACCTCATGTTGAATGATCAGAGTTGCTGCGGCATGCTGCCAGGCATCCCATATCTAGTAACGGTCAACTCCAGGGTCACTTGCTGTATGCAAGTATTGTTTGCCCCAATAGACACAGTCAGGAGTCGCCTCTATGGCCTTCGCTGAACGTCTCTTTTATAAGATTTGATACTTTGAGCAGAATGAAAGCCATGCTTTTACAGCAAACAGTGCCTTTGACCTCGGCCAAGGAAACCTATGATCTACAAGTAGCAAGGACTTCGGCTGAGATACAGACTTTAATACGTACAAACTGCCCTATACATTTCGTAGAAATGATAGGACGTATCTTCAATATGTCTGATACAACCGGAATTGTACATGTATTTAAGAGCATCTGCTCCAGTCTGTTAGCACCTTTCCAGGCAATACTCGGAATCATCCCGAACTTTGCACATTCGGTGTTTGGTGGCATACCATTAATTCTAGCACTTGTTGCCGGAATTCTATTTCTCTTCCTGCTATTGCGCTATGGCCAGCCTATTCGCAGACATCACTCCGAGCGAAATAGAGAAAGCTCTCCTTGAACGAAAGTGCCGTGAGCGAATAGTACAGCTTTTGGACATGACTCGTCTACGGGACCTGAATACAACTTGGTTCCTGTCATTCAGACCAATCTGGCAAGATTGTATCTTACCTGTTCTATGATGCCTGCTATGCGGTGAAGAATGCGTGTTGGACACCTGTCTAACATTTCCATCAGCTACGCCAACGGATGTCGATACTCTGCTGGTCCCGATAACGGCCCATGCTCTGTGTTGTCCCTAGAGGCTACCAATCCTGATGTCAGCATTCATTGAGATCTCACAGACGCTTCCGGCTCCTGCTGAGGTACGAGAAAGATCTACAGGCACACAGGTAACAACGGACGCGAACATTGCTGCTGCGACCAATGCTGAAAGCAATGCTTCCCATCTCTGTGCAATTAATCTGCTTCACGAGGTGTTCCAATTGACACCAACTACAGTGGATGATGTTTTGTCTATAGAAATAGATGATCTCATGTTTACACCAGACCCGTAAACTGACTCTGATTCAGCATACAGTGTTCCAGAGATGCAGTAACAATTTGGCCTTCATTCTACAAAAACTTGGAACTCTACCAAATTTGAACTTTTTCCCATTTTTCGAACGAAAATGGCACTTCAATCTGCTTAAAGTAGAACTAGCCTTATAATACCGACTTCAATGTACTTCCACGGACACTTAGTCATCTTGTGTGTCTAAAACAGTTCATTAATTTTCATGACATGAAATGACTTTGATTTTTGAACAACTTATCGATCATTTTCTGTCACATGTAAATATTACTGCTTCTTTCATTCCAATTGCATTTATTTTCTAACTTTATGCCTGAAATGAAAAGCATTTGCTTCAAATGTACAGTACCTTTTGCATTTTTACTATGTTTTTTAATGCTTTTAAGAAATATTTTTAAATATGCGGTAGTCCATTTAATGTTTAGCATTTTAAATGTTTAGCATTTTAGTATTATCGTACACACGAAAGTGGAGTGGGTGTTGTATTCCTCTTAGGGTGTCCATAAACGGGCTTTCCAGTATCATGTCCTTATATAGGCACAATTCACCCTGCCCTTATATAGGCATAAAATCCCAGCCCTTATTTAGGCATTAAACCGTGCACTCCAAATACAGGCATGGTCTCCGACATCCGTCCACCCTAACGTCACAACGAGTTCATGAAGAACAGACCCTTAGGCTGCGGGAGTTTCCCTAGCCCAGGACTATTGATTTCTTCAAGGACTCATATATTATGCATGAACCATTATTCCTTAGGGGTTCATTCATGATGTCTTTCGCTATCCGACTCACGTCAATACTAAACATTCTTAGGTACTCTCAGGTATAAATATACCTTCCCTAGCCCTTGTAAACTAGAGGAGACCTCGACTTCAGAGGAGCCCGTTTCCCGGCCTGACGCACTGAGAAGACGCTGTCATCCCTGCACGCAGAGAGTCCAGCTTCCAGTGATCTGACTTCCCTTGCGGGGTGTTGGAGTTCGAGTCTGGCAAAGAGATTCCTACCTCTCTCATTTTTCAGGTATGGAGCTGACAAGAACCTAGAGGGACTCTTGGCATACTAGGCATACTAGGCTTAACATACTCTTAGTATACCATAGTAAGGAATACTTCACCTACTTCCTACCTCTCCCTACACCTAGGTTAGGTACATTGGGGTAGAACTAGATTAGAAATGCATCGTATGAGTACTCGCATTTTTAGTCTGTGTTATTTATGTAAAAGCATATGTACTAAAAGATAATGCTCTCGCAGTATTATTTATTTCTACTGCTCACACTGTACATTATTTATCTCGCATACTGTCTTGTGATCGTAACAGCACATTTTACTTACATCAGAAACAAGACTGTTCAATAAATCTTTTATTGAAACGCCCGTCTATTTCTTTCTGTGTAACTAGGAGAAAACTAAGCATGCACGATTGAGCTGAGTGAAATAGTTATCTATTGTTTCCACGACTCTGGGACACGTTCTGTTTCTAAAGGGAAACAAAGTGGTCATGTTTTGCGGCTGCCAGAAACTACTCCCTTCTTGTTGTCAAGGACTTTCTAGTGGCCTCTGAGCTAGCTGGCACAAGTAATTAAGTTTAATATACTCGATAGGGACATACTGACCTTAGTCCTATGTCAAACCTATAGGATATATTATTCCAATGCGCAGAGCCTATTAGGGAAATAGAAGCTACACTACAACTCAACGACACCACAGCATCACTCAGTGCTTCTTACACTTTTTAATTACAACTTCTCAGCATGCTGCACAGCAGCCACACTTCTCTACAGAACAGCTTAAAAACATTAGCAAAGTCAATAGCTCAACCTAAACACTTATAAGGCCCCCCAAAGCATAGCCAATATGTCTCGCCTTTGGGACATTATAAGTGTTTAGTTATCCAGTACAATATCCTTCATTAAACAACATCAAGTGTTGCATGGCTAATCACTTATAAGGTCCCAAAAGCGAGACCTATTGGCTATGCCAAGCTTGTTGTTTTTTGGGGGGATTGGAGCATTGGCATGCCCATTTTGGGCAACCCCCACCCATATGTTTACAAAAAAAATAATCCCTGGTGCCATGTGTGGTTTCTGCCCCCCTGGGGGGTATAAAGACTGAATATGCCCAAAGATATTTGGGGGAAGCAAAGGCCCTTACCCAAGGGGCTGCTCCCCCCTACCTGGTGTCTAGTGGTGGATCCCTGCTTGGGGATCGCCATCCTGTGGCGATCCCCAAGCAAGGATCCACTAGGGAAGATCACCATCCTGCGGCGATCCCTAAGCAAGGATCCACTAGGGAAGGGTACCATTGGAAAGGGGAGATTCTACCCTTTCAAACGATACCTCTCCTATGTGTTTCAGTGCTCGGGGGGCTGAGATAGCCCTAAAAGCACTGAAGCACTGAAGGGGAAATAAGCCGATCAGCTCATTTTACTTTAATTGTTATGATGTCGTCGTTACACTGAAAAGAAAATGCCTCAGGAGGTTGGGTAAGCTCTTTCCAGCTTTCGAGGCTCAAAAATAAAAACGAAAATCCCTCTGCTGTTTACAGCAGAGGTGGTCGTGTGCAGAGGACGGAATAGTTCCGTCCTCGGCCCACGAGCACCGTGGCTCAGGTCGGAACTATTCCGTCCTGCGCACACAAGGGGTTAATACTCAAGTAATTACCTTTTATTTATACTTAACCAATCATACAATAATTTGAACACTGGCCTTATCCTTATACCCACTCACTATTTGGTCCCAATAAAATAGTTTTGCACAATAGAGTTCATTTGATGTTATCTAATACATCCTTGCTTTCTGATCATAACCCATTCCTTGTTTACTATGAGTCTTCTACTTAATGACCAAATGTGTGCAATATGTGTTTACTGGAAGCATGATAAAGGACTATGTGTTCACTAGCACCTGCAACCACATTTGAAATGTATTACATTTTCAACATTTTCCTCATTTAATGTAAATAATTTTTTTAGTGATGCTGTCTACTTTGAGAAATTGTATTATTAGTTGGGGGTTGGGTGAGAACACATCTCAAATAATAATCACAATTGTTTGTCAGAGTGAACCACAAAAGTCACTAAATAAACATGTGCTTTACCCCCTTGGTAGCTTGGCATAAAGCAGTTAGGCTTAACTTAGAGGTAATGTGTAAATATTTATGCAACACTCAAACAGGTATAAAGTGAAAACACAACATAAGAAACAAATCAAAACCAATTTAGAAAATAGAGTACATTTCAATAAATAAAATGACACTGTGAGGAAAAAGTTGAATAAGTGGAACCAGAGATATGGATCTTTAAAGTTTAAATTAAAAATATTGCCAAAAGCACAAAGAGCCAACTGCGGTTATGAGGTCGCACTATACCAGGTCAAAGTTAAAAGTTAAGGCTGTATTTGATGGAGCATGGGTCAGGTAAAGGGACCAGCTTCATCACAGTGGAAGGTTTACCTTAGTTTATGGAGAAAAAATGGTTTACCTTAGTTTATGGAGAAAAAATGGTTGTCAACGAGTTATCGGCAGGGCAAACTGCAAGCTAGATCTGAAGCGGGGCTCGATGACGGCAGGTTGCTGAAAAGCAGAGTCCCAAAGTAGTTGTTGACAGTGGGAAAGGTCCGAAGTCTGTGCCCAGGAAGACCTCAACGCTATTGGATTGCTGCTCAGCGTTGTCCTGATAAGGCCCTCTACTTTTGTACTTAGAAACTTGTCTGGAAGTCAGATCTCCTTCAGTGGGGTAAACCAGCAAGCTGAGGCTGACCAGTGGTTTGACTGCTGCCACTTTAATGGTGACCACGATCTCTGTCAGTTCTCTAAGTAAAAGTTGAAACAAAATATTAAAAATCACAGCTTTTGCAGTGTGGGAAGGAGGAGTACACTTTCACACCAGCACTATTTGGAGGTTAGGACTCACTCCTCCACAGGCCAGCAGTAGGGTCCAGGGCAGCTCTAGTTGGTACTGGTCAGCTGGCCAGTGGCAGTGAGAAAGTTCTCTGGAAGCTTGCTGTGTCCTTGAAGCTCAAACAGGAGGTCAGCCAACTGATGCTTGAAGTCACTTCTGGAGCCTAGGTTCAGAGAAGCAGGACCAGGCATTCTTCAGGTTCTTCAGACAGCAGACCAGTCCTTCTTTTGATTCTCCACAGGTCCAGGAATTTTCCGAGGTGAGTACTGGGGGTTCCACATGTATGCTGAGTACCAGCCTGTGGGTGGGAGATACTCCTGGCCACTCCCTAACCAATGGGGTAAAATGTCTAAGGGGTGACCCTACCCATTTTTGTGGCAGTTACTGTATGCTATCCCACAGCACCCTTCTTTCTTTAACCGCTTTGCTGCGGCGCACATTCCCCCGCTGTGCGGGCGAATTCCACGCGTGTGCAAATCGGACGGCCCCCGACCGCCCGATGCACACGCCCACCGTGACGTCGGACGGCCAGGGGCCGTCCGACGCATGGAACGGGTTTAAACCAACGTAGCAGAACCCTTCTTCCACAGGTCAGAACTCTTTGTGCCCACCCAGAGGTGTGACTATGGAAATAGGCAAACCCTCCCTTGTGGTCACTGTAAACTAGTTCTGGGGCAACTTCCCTTACTACTGGGTTTGGAATCAAGCTGTCTAGCAAGACAAAAGAGAGGCAGGCCTAGGTGTGAGCTACATCTACCAGTGAGAGGGTGGGCATCCTTTGAAGCATAAAAAGGGGCTGGACACAGCCCACCAAGCCATCCTGCTCAAGGAAGAAAAACACTTCCCCACAAGCCCTTGGTCCACTGTCTGGGAGCAATCCACATCTCACCACAAAGCAGCCATCAGCAGTCAGGTGACGCTGGACACTGGCAGAAAGACCTATTTGGGTTAGGCAAGAAAATGACAATGTTCTAAAGAGTAATTTAATAGTAATATGAAATCTGACTTGACCATTAAGTTGGATTTAAATTATTATTAAAATGAGTCTTGGAATAATTTTTCTACCAGCTCCCAAACTGAAATGAAGCACTATAAGTTGTTATAGTGTAACCCGTTGATTTCCTATTGGAGAGCCTGCCTTGCCACAGTGAAAAACGGTGTTGAAGGATTATCTCTGCCAGGACATAATTCCACATTCGTAAAGTGTGAACTTATCACCCCTGGGGGTATGCAGGCGCTGGGGGCCATCGGGGTGATTAAGTGAGCTATGGCCCAGAGTCACCTGATGCTGAGCTGAGCAGCGATCAAACCGTGAGCCCTGCACTCCGGAGTCAGCCGCTCTGGTCGCTGTGCCACACCTCTCTGTAAAACATTGAATATATATCTTCCACTTGTTAAATACCATGCACCATGCCCTGTGGGCATTTAAGGCCTACACTAGGGGTGACCTATAAGAATTAAAAAGTAATGTGTAGCCCTGGCAAAAGGTTTACTTTGTCAGGTCGAAATGGCAGTTTAAAACTCCACACACAGTTTCCAGGGGCATGTCAGGAGACAGGTTTTATAGTACTACTTTAGTGGGTGGCATAATGAGTACTGCAGCCCACTAGTAGCATTTAGTTTAAAGATCCTGGGTACATGTAGTATCATATACGGGGGACTTATAAGTAAATTAAATTTGCCAAGTAGGAATTTGTCAACTTTACTATGTTTAAAGGGAGAGACAAAAATGTTCCCACTGGTTAGCAGGAGTAAAGTGTGCAGAGTCCTACTGCAAACGAAAACAGGTTCAGCTAAAGAAGGCAAACATTTGGGGGAATACCACTCAGAAGATGGTCATTTCCAACATCTATGTACAATGTGTCAAATATATTAAATAATATTAATGCCTTAATAAAATATATACAACTAAATCCGAACAATGGCCACAACTTATTTGTGCTCCTTTCTTAGGAATTAACATACTGTCCTATTCAATCCATGGTCACAAGTAAAGGCTATCATTATCCCAGGAATGGCTAGTAAGTAAGTTAAAAAGTAAGTAAAAATAGTTTTTAGAGCATGCATATGCCCAAAGGCGCATTGGTGCTGGCATCTGTTATGGAACCCGAACAAGACCTACTGGGGCAGAGAGCATAGAAATAGCCAGGTTTTGAGATGTTTTCTGAATTGTGGTAGATTGGGCTGAGCTTTGAGCTGAAAAAGCAGAGAGTTCCATAGTTTACATGTGGAAAAAGTAACGCTTCTGCCCCCCACCCACCCCCACCACCAATAAGGCCTTGTTGATTTTAGGAATCACCTTGCAGAGGTGGATCGAAGCATACGTTTGGGAGTATACCAGTGGATTTTTCTCTTAAGATGTTCGGGCCAGCATCGTGAAGGACTTCGTGAACTAAACAAAGGGCTTTAAAACTGACGCTCTTTCGAACTGGAAGCCAATGTAGATCAAAAATGGCTTGGGAGACCGACTTAAATTTGGGTATCTTCATAAGAAGGTGAGCTACCACATTTTAGTAGACCTGAAGTTTATTCAGCATTAGTTGTTGAATGCCAACATAGACACCATTACAGTAGCCAATCCTAGATATTACTAGAGCAGTGATAACTGTTTTTTGGAGCTCAAACGGGATAAAGGGAAAATCTTTCTTAAAGTTCTTAAGAGCAAAAAGCAGGAGGATGTGACTTGATTGATTTGATCAAGAAAGTTAGCTTTTCATCAAAGAAGACACCTTTTTTACTGGGGACGGAAGTGGACCGAGGCCCTGCGGCCACCAGATGAGGGTCCAGAAAGAGGTGTCTTTTCCGAAAAGAGGTACCTTGGTCTTGTCCAAATTTCATTTGAGGCACTTATTCTTCATCCAACCTACTATCTTCACCATGCATTTGTTAAACCATTTTTCTACCTCTTCAATATCACTGGCAATTGAGACTACAATCTGTGTATCATCAGCGTAGGAGACTACAAACGTTCTGTGTATCCTTTCTGCTAAGGTAGCCACCATTGTGCTAGTATTCGGGGGAAAGTGCCCCAGGGACACCATTCTTTCAAGAGTTACAATAATATGCCAAGGCCAACATTAGGCCAGGAGGGTTCTCTAAGGATGTGAATATGAAGATGGAGACACAAGATGCCAACACCACTTATATGATGAGAGAAACCACATTATGCTAGGGCCACGAATAACCGCAAAATATCTGTCCCACATTTATGACTTGGGTGATCACCATTTGCTAAGGATATATTGTCTCAGTCCAGCTATTATAAGAGCTTCAAAGCGAGCATTTTTCTGGATGTGCCCTAGGAGAACGTACATGTTTAGCAGAGGCAGATGTCTGGCCTTATCACTGATTCATGTCACAGTGCAAGTTAAGCAGAGCAATCTAATAATCTCTTCCATGTCCACCTCCTATGCACATGCTGTGAAGTGCCCAAGCGCTACACTGTGCCCAGAGGAACTGCTGCATGTGACACACTCTGGTGCAGCTTCACTGCTGTAAATGGGCCAGTCCAGGAAAACAATGCTTTCACATTCTATATACGTATGTACATTGTATTTGTATGTGGCGAAACTAGCCAAAAGGCAGCAGAGCGGAGCATTGCAAGACAACAACTTTCTGAGGCCTTGCCTCTTTTTCATACCTTATGCAGGAATACAAGTCACAGGACTAGATCATTTGCATAGAGGTCTCTAAAGGCCTACATATTCTGTACCTAAAAAAAGCTTTTGCAACACTAATAGGTCTGGCATTGGCTTCCAGACCTTTTGTTTGTCAATGCATGTTTTCTTTAGTTATAGTTTTTGCAAAACTTTCTTGTTGGGGAAGCTGCCTGACTTTCATCAATCAAATAAAAACAGAGCCTAAAAGCAAAAATATGGTTTGGTCTCAAAAAGCAGACATTGCCATAGTAGTCCCTGTCACTGAAGGGAACCACTTTGTGTTTGAACTGGGGATGCGCTAATTGTGAAAGGGGCAGAATACCATTTCTCGCAATGTACTTATCCAATGACTGAAGTAGGTGACACATAGCACCATGGGGTATACTGCAGTGGGTGGAATTAAAATACGAATGACACAATTCCAGGCCAATGGATGAAGAGGACTGGCTTACAGCCTCTATATGTAAGTATATTACACATTTAATGTTATAAAATCTAAAAGGTTTGGTTAACGGTAGACCTAAAAGCTACCAAAGCCAGACCTTCACCAATCACAAACACACATACTCCTTTTTCTGATTAAAGTTTCAGCAAAAAACATGAGTTCCACGCAAGACTACATGCGCTGATTCTCACTCAGCCTCTTCTCTGCCCTTCATCCCTGTCTTATGCAAACTTTGACCAACTTCCACAAGCATTAATGTGTATACATACAGGGCAGGAACCTCTATGTATTTCAGCCCCAATGCCAACCTTACATAGTGTGTAAGCCTTCAACACCTTGGGTGGTCATAGATGGACTCCGCAACATGTAAGCGGTTCTCTGGGATTTCCCCCATATTACTTCAGTGAATAACATAAATGTGTGGGGCTGTCTAGCCATGCCACTGACATTGAGGCTGTTCCATTGACATAAATGTAGTCTCATATAACTGGGATAGCAACAGGGAGACGAGGATTTTCATTAAGGTGTTTAAAACAACCTATGGCACAACACGCCTCCCAGCCCAACCATCAGTGACTATGTGTGTGCACCCTACTACTACCTGAACCCAAAGCCCTGGAGCCGGCGCGCTTGCCCACTAATGGATGTGATCTACTGTGGCGCTGGGTGCGCCAAAGATATAAATAAATGGTTTGTGGCCTGCTCGCGGCCACTCCCATATCAGACCTTTCAATGGACTGCTCGCGGCCATGCCCATATCAGGCAGCCAATGGACTACTCGTGTCCACTCCCATATCAGACAGCCAATATGTGGTGTGCATCATTGGTGCTGGTGGGTCTGGGTTGAGGCCTGTGGCCTGTGGTCTGGGGCCTATCCCCTTGAAATATACAGGTTTGGATTGGGATCAAAAATAGGCCCGGGCACGCTTTAAAAAGAATGGCCCCCATTTGCGGATTGCCTTTCTGTTTCGGGGAAGTTTTATGAAAAGAAGGGGAGAGGTCTCTGACAGAGGCATGTTTTGATAAATTCACTTAGATAAAAAAAAAAAAAAGGCACAAATTAGTTCACACTGGTGAATCACACCTGAATACAAGTGAGGCCACTTCAGCTGAAGCCCCCTACCCCCACTCAATCTGCATCCACTAATGGGCCGGCCCAGCGAGAGAAAGGGAGTGACACCTCCGCCCTGTTGGTAAAAGGGAGGTAATAGAGGCCCATCTGCCTCCAGAAAGGCCACTCAGGCACCCAGTGGGCAGCTGGCGGCATCCGAACAGCACAGATACCGCCCAAATCAGCCCCTAGGCTGCCCAAAAAGTAGTCCACAGCTGGACCTCGGATACCGGCCCCTTGCCCATTGCCCAAGTGCATGCCTTACCAATCCGTCCCTGGGAATATACATCTGGCATATCAACCCATTCCACCACATGACTGGTCTCTTGCCTGTGACATCCATGCTGCTCTGTGTTGAGTGCAGGTGTCTTGCAAGAAATGTGTAGTTTACGTCGGTTGCTTTTTTTTGTTTTTTAACAAATTATACACTGACATCACTTCATTGACGCTAGATATTTCCCAAACCTTCCATCAGTGCTTAAAGTAATTTGAGATCCCACTGTTCAATAGCTCCTTTTTCTAGCAAAGTATGACGTGAGGAGAGGGTGTGGCGCCAAAATATTGTTGTCAGAATATTCGCCGGCATCCATATTGTATCTTAAATATTGCCCACAACAATTTTGCCCAATTTGGAGTAATATAAAAGAAATTCAAACTGCCTAAGGGTCAATACTTTCTGAACATGACATTTAGGGCCCAGCATTTGTATCAGGTGATATTTCTCGAATATGATATTCTGACATACAACCGAGGCCAGTGCTTAATTTCAGCCAGTGGTTGCAGGTAAGGCCACCGCCACTCATTTTTGGAGACTGGTACTTATTTTTCCTCATCAGTCTTTGATGCAGAGGAAGAGAAAGAAAACACAAACGGGAGAAAAAAGGAGGAGGAAAAAGATGGAAAGAAAGAAAAAAGAAACAAACAAAAAGAAACAAACAAACAAACAAACAAAGCAAGCATGAAAAGAGCCTGCAAGAGTGAGTAGGGAGTGACTGGTAGTGGATGAAAGAGGCACAAGATGAAATCAAGATTAGACAGCCTTAGTATTCAGCACACCTGACATTTAGTAGCACTGGTATTGGACTTAAAAGGAAAACTTTGGACACTAGTGCCTATTCTTTTACAAATTAAGCACTGATGAGGGGAGCGAAGGGTTTGAAGGTCACACTTGCAAAGTATGACGACTGTATTCCATTTAAAGACACATGATGTTGGACCTTATCTTTCAGGTTGTTGTGGAGCCGGCGGTGAGGCAGAGGCACTGACAGATACTCAGGTGAGATTCAGAGGTGGGGGCATTGCAGGACTCCATGCCCTGGTGCGGTCAGTGGTTGTTGGCAGTGGCGTAAGGCAGAATGATGGGTACCCCCTGCAGAATGTGATGAAAGGCCCCTGTGGCTCCTGTAACTCACTGATTTATCCACTTTGAGCTGAATGGGGACTCCCAGAAGGGTTGGGGCCCCCTAAAGGGTAGGGGCCCCCCATGCACCACAGCAGCTTAGGGGCCTGTGATCCAGCTGTGATCCTTTGACATTGTTGTCCCAGTGCCTTCAATGCTATTGCTCTTCTCTAGTGTGCCAAAAGCTTTTATTGGGCTTTCGCTCTTTTAATACAATGAGGTCAGACCGATAGTCAAGCATATTGGAGGTGGTAATTGGTCAGAATCTCAGATAGAACCCAACACTCTCAAAATACTGGTTTAAACGCAGATGGCTATCAGTTAGAAAGCATACAGATCTTTCATTGTAAGGTAGATTAATAGAACAGTAAAGTATATGAGTATGACTACACACCAGAAGGTCCCAGCATCTCGTTGGACTGAGACACCACACCTAATGTTATGAAAGCGCTAACAACTCTAGGCGCTATAACCTTAAGCCTTATGTTGCACCATAGCTGTATGAAAACCCTTCTCCTGCTCAACGTTATCTCAGCAGTGGCCAGGGAGCATGGGACTGCCATTGCTTTACTGCTAAACTCTGGTTTCAAATGCGGAATTGCTGAGGGTTCCCAGACAATTCACAGCAAGACAGCTCAACAGCAAGGATGAAAGGTGCAGAGCCTCATGCCTGCAAATATCACAAGTCCACCAACAAGCTGGCACTCAAAGGTTGTTGGGGGGCCTTGTGAGATTCTGACAATGGTAACATCAAGCCAGTGTGTAGTAAGAAATTAGGGCTTTCGAATTCACAGCAATGCCGCTACTGTCAAGGTATTTGTTCTTAGGGTCCATTCCATGGCCACTTGGCCACAACAGGTGACTGGGTCATTCTGGGGTTTAAGGCTTGTGGGTGGAACTTGTAACCACAAGTTTTCTCCTTGAGCTGCGGAGAGAAGGCAGAGGCTTAGTGGGGATTCTGCGTTGACACATACACAGTTTGCCTAATCCAGTGGCAGAAGGGTGGGTAGAGCCGGGGCAGAGCAGGCGAGCTGCTGCTCAAACTTACATCCTCACAAGGCGGCTACTCTGAAGGCCTTTGTCTCATTGCCAAGGTTCCTGATCTCGGGTCACACTGGCAATCGCAGACATGCCTCTGATATTTGGCAGATTGTTTTCTGCTCAGGCTGACCCTCATTGCTAGGCTTTGGTCAGTTCAGCCACAGCTCTGTTGCACAATGTCAGGCATAGACCCCTTCTCCATATTTCAGTCACTCTCCCCTGTCTCCTCTGCCTCGCAGGCTGCAGCAGCTGAGGAAACCCCATTGATGGCCGAATCCTGTCTCTTAAGATCACAGCTTCACTGGGTCCTGCAAAGGGCAACAGCTTCCTCAATCCAAGTGCATAGGCATCCTTCAGACACTGAAGGGTAACTTAAAAACCAACTTAAGTGTGTTAGCGTATGTCCAAAGGTGGCCACTGGGGGGAAGTAGTGTCCAAACAAGTGGACAATCAATTGGAAAAATGCCAGGAATAGCCTCAGTGACACCAAATACCATTTGAACCCCTGATGACATTACAGGTTTGACCATTAGTTCCGAACATAAACCCTTAAAAAAGTTGCTAGTGGCTGCTGAGGGGCCAGAGGAAGGGCAAAGATTGGAAAATGTATTTATTTATTTCTTAATTTTTTTTATTTATTTCTTAAATTTATATAGCGCAAAACTGTCACCCTACGGGTATCCTATCTAAATGTAGAAATTAAACTTCACACTAGTGGGTCTGTTTCCTTTCTGGTCTTGCTGCTACCTTCATGACCACTGAGGGGTAGAAGGGGCAGTGACAGGGTGTCAAGAGAAAGCCTGGGGTAGCAATGGATTCCCTTGGTACCCCCAATGGAAATCACTGGGGACACCAACGACAACTGTTCCGTTGATTCAAATGGCATCTTATGGGCTTTCTCCACAGTAGACAGAGACAGGGAAGAGAAGAGAGGAGGCAACCGCATGAGTTGTATTTCAGAATGTCATAGTTTGACAGAAATTGTATGCCCTAAATATTGTTTTCAAAATATATCCTCTTTCGGTGTAGACTTTCTGTTATTAACTCCAATAGGGCGATATTTTTGTGAATGACACAATATTGATCTCAGACAGTATCCTGACCATGATGTTCTGGTACCACACCTCCGAGAGAGTTCCTTGTGCAGGGCTCTGTTGCTGGGCAGATTCCCACTGCTCTGCTCATGTTCACAGGAAGGAGGTAATGGCACCATTCCTTCTCGGCACTCGAGGAGCCGCAGTGCTGAGCATTCTTTGGGGCATGTGTATTTAGGGGATGAAAGCCAGGTGGCAAAAATGGCCCAGGAGATTAAATCGAGTCTCTGAGGATGCAGACGGATTCAGTGACTACTCATGAACTAATGTGAAGGGAACAGATCCCAGAATGACCCCTCCTTCGTTAGTGTGGAAATTGAGATATTTAACCAGGAGATGCAATTTTACCTTGCCTGCATAGATAATCCACAATATAGATTTTATCTAACAAGGACGAGACTGAGTATGGGACCTATCCTGGCCGCATTTCCAGTGCAAGGAGGATGGGCAGATAATCTGTCTTGGGTCCGTGTGACAATTTTTCCAGACAAAGCACCCTGCACTTTTAATTTTTGTGTGCACTTTATACAATCCCTAGAGGAAGGTTCCTAGGCCCCCTTCTGCGTGCTCAAAATATTAAATTGTATTGTGAAGGTTTTAGATTTTTAACTAACCTTGATGAATATATGATGATACAACGCACGCAATTACAACGCATGCTTTTACAATGCAGTCTTTACATCACAACTACCATTACATTGCATGATTTTACAATGCATGCCATTACAACGCATTTTTTAAAACTACCATTACAACACATTCCATTACAGTGCATACCATTACAACGCATACCATTACAACGCATAATACTTTTAGGGCAACAGTAGGGTAAATGTTGGATAGTATAGGGGTAAAAATTACTATTCCCACTCCAGTGAGTGCAACAGTAGGGTAAGTGTTGGATAGTGTATGGGTAAAAAATTACTAAGTGTTGAATAGTGTAGGGGTAAAAATTACTATTCCCATGTACCCCAAAACCCATACCCACTCTAATACTAAAAAAATCTCCATTACTTACCTTATAATGTGTTGTAATGGCATGTGTTGTAATGGTATGCGTTGTAATGGCGTGCGTTGTAGTGACATGCATTGTAATGGCATGCATTGTAATGGCATGCGATGTAAAGGCAGTTGCGTTGTAACAGTTGCGTTGTAAAGGTAGGTCATTGTAATGGATGTTTCCCACCTTGATACCCCGGAAATCTGCTATGCCATGATAAGTTACATCAGAGAAGCACTTTATATTAGGAAACGGTATGGCCAGTTTGGTATTTAGGATGGGTGGGTTTGAGATTACTGTATTTTATAGTATTTAAATTGTCTTCTTTTTTAATGTGCTCAATCATCTGCTGTATTAAATAAATCAGATGATATATTGTATTGTATGAAGTAGTATTCTTTCATGGCGGTGTAAGCAGAATAAATATTTTTCTGAACTGAACTTACCTACATTTACCTCAGTGGACCTCTCTATTAGGTCCCATTCAGTGTGTACTTTTAAAAGGAGATTGGTCACACTGTTAACACAAAATACACTGCACGTACAGTACACAACACTGATGGGAAATGAAAGGGTCCTAGAGAAGCTAGACTTCAAATTGTACCCTGGGGTATTGGAAGGTCCTCAGCTAGAGGTGTGGTGAAACAGGTCGGTGCTACTGGAACTGAATATCAGCACCACCAGCTACCAGTCTTCCCATAGCCTGGTGAAAGGGAGGAACTATCTTCAGCTCTCGGTATATCCCAGCCTAGCCAGGCTAGAAAGGTGTAGACATCTGCTAGAGGGGCAATCACAGAACACATAGCAGCACTCCCAGTGGGCTTGGTATGGAGGACCACTTCACAGGAAGGATACCAGATCAGACAGAACACAGAGTGGAGGCAGGTTGGCGCGATAGACTTCTGAGCCAACACCATTTCTTGGCGTAACCACCAATAAAGGATTACATGTATTGTTCCAGAGATTACCTTTAACCTTGTGTGCTGTTCACTCTCATTGCCTTTTGTGCAGATTGTCAGGACTGGCACCATCTACGCAGATATCCAGTGCTCGCCAGGTATGCGTCACACCGGAGGCTCCAGAGCGGCTCTTTCACTCATACAAGGGAGTCAGATCATATACAGTGAGCTGAACCTCTCGCGAAAAGAAGACATGGAGAAGCTCTCCACGTCCATGGAATGAGGGTGGAGGACAACACTTCTACACACACGTTCCAGAGGCGCTTGGGACTTCCACAATCGCCAAATGTACATACTCCTGGTGTGGCGTATTGAGTGAGATTGAGTTAATCAGTGGATCAAGTCTCTGTGGTCTCTGTTTGAACCAGTCACACCTTATGCCCTGTTTCTCCCCACCAGTAAAGATTTATGCCCACTTCCAGTTGTAGGTTGGGGGTTTGGGGTTTTTCTACATAGCATGCCATGTTTCTGCAAGTTTTCCATTGCAGTCCTTAAAATAATCCAGGATTGCAACAAGGTATATTTGCTAGCGTTCTCGCCCGTAACAATGGGATTATAGATCTTTATTCTCCACCAAATCATCAATTAATTTTTTTACTAAAGGAAGACTCACCTTCAATTTATTTCTTTACTCAAGGATTCTCACCTTCAATGTATTTCTTTACTCAAGGATTCTCACCTTCAATGTATTTCTTTACTCAAGGAAGACTCACCTTTTCCGCATCTTACCTGTATCCTGATGTTCTCAGTATACAGGGCTCGTTTACGAGTGGCCTGTGGTTCCAGTAGTCCCAGTAGCAGGGTTAGCGGCCCATCAGGATTATACGGACTGGTTATTCACATGGAGTATTCGGCTGTTAAGAGCAGCAAAAACCTCCTGCTGACTCTCAGGGGTAAAACATGGAGAAATCTATGCGGAAACCTCGATTCCCGAAAGCAGTTATTGCCCAAAAACATGAAATCCTCACTCCTTCCCTACCCCTGAAATTACTGCAACCGCCGGGAATGATAATGCGGCGGAAGGAGGGCGGATAATATCATTATTGTCACAAGCCACTCGTTAAGAAGACCTCAAGGTGCATATGTACCTCAAAAGGGTTCTGCAATGGTTCTTAACCGAGCCAAAACTGTTTCAGACACCAAGATGTTATTTTTTTTTTTTTATGTTGTCAACCTGGCTGGAAATTTGGCCACAGTCAGGTAACCGGTTTGTCACCACTGAGATGTGCAAACATACATTGTCCAAAGTCCGACAAGTCCTACTGTTCATTTAAAAAAAAGCAGACAACAATCTCAAGCGTGCACTTTCTGTAGAACGTTATATGACGCTGCAACTTGTATTTTCGACATGTTGTGGTCCAAGCAGTCTCAAACTATTGTGATGTTATTGTTTTGTAAACTGACTATGTGCCTTGGGTGGCTTCTAGATGTGTTGTGATGAATCCCTTTGTGACACAAATGGACCACGGCTGAGCTGACCCTTGCCTCTCTTTCAGTGACATTTCACCAGATGCAGGCGTGTCCTGTATCATGTGGAAAATAAGTTCTCTGGGGACAGAATTGCAGACATTACACCGCTGTTGGGCAAGTTTACAGCGATGCATCATCATTCGCACTGACTGACCGGTAGAAAATGACTTTTTTGCAATAGTTAGTGGGTATAAAGGTCATTCTTGTACTTTTCATTGCAAGAAACGTTGAAATATTGCACCAGCGCTGGAGCAAGATGTGTCCAACACTAGAGCAAGCGGTGGAATCCTCTCAAGTTGCTCCATAACCTCCTGATAGTTTGGCTAATCCCATCGGATGCAGAAGTCTTTGGGACCTCGAAGGTCTGTCATACAACTTACTTTATGATTGGTCGTCAGCTCAATATTACAATTCAGATACATAAACTGTACTGGTCGTATATCTTGCAAATTGCTTGACTGTTGAAAAGGTATATTTTTCTTTAAGTACACAATTAGTATTATGCCAGTGTTATTTCATAGTTCACTGCAGTATATCAAATGTATACAGTGCATTTTATATCAAGCTCTAATACTTATTTTCGGCAAATATGCTTGTTTTTTCTGTAAACTTCAATATGAAAATAAAAATATATTTGAACTGAAGAAGTTAAATAAAACGTATGAAAACCTGTGTTTTTTACACGTGATGTCACAGACGAAGATATAACACGGAGGGGAATAAGAGAAGACCACTACCAGGAAATGACAGATGTAAACAGTACCACACTTTAAGGGTTATTCACTTTATTATCCACTGAATCTGTTTCTCTATTGCAATCACTGCGTCATCTACTGGGATAGGGACGATAACATGGGCAACGGAAATGAAATAAATTGATCCTTGCTACAATGTTTAATCAAGGAGGTTGTCTCTTGGGGTCTCACTTTCATCCTCAGTCTTTCATTGGCTGAGACCTGGTGATGGAATCACATGTCTCAAAAACTCAAAGACCTCCCTCTTATGACCCTGTGGCTGTTCCCGCTCCTTGCAAAACTAAACAATTGGTAGTATTTGGTGTCAGGAGTTACAATGCCAGCTCTTTTGAAGAAAAAAAAAACATTTAGAAAAGGATGCATCGGGGACATAGATATCATTAGTGCAGCAGGTGCAGGGGCACCAGGGCTCGGGGTTGTGAGGGACACACCACACCGAATGTATCGTCGTCTTTTACTGCCCACGTGATGGACGGGGACATTTACCTATCTTGCATTCGAGCGAGCCCATGGTGTGTTCAAAAAGAAGTTTCATGGTGTATATTTTTTAAAAATAAATAGAAACAAGAATTTAGCAAATCTCGTTAGTATGATAGTGATTGTGAAATGTAAAAAACAGGATATAGAAGTAGGACCTGATTCACAAAGGTGACTTAGAGGCAAAGAATGTTAAATTTGTGGTTGGAAATTCCAAATCTTGATTCACAGACCAGCAATGCCACTTACCACATGGGAAGTAGAATGGGGTTTCCACTACAACGAGCAGAGAGCTGAGGGCGAGAATGGGCGTGCTAGGGGTTGGTGCTCGCCTTCAAGGAAGTGGTGTACACCTAAAAAGTAAGAACTTTCAAGTGAGCTACAAATGCTTGCAAAGGTATTTCATGCCCAAATCCAGCACTTGTTTTTAGTTCCAAAAGGCTCAAATATGTCTTCAAATTAGGAATGAAAACACAAAAAAATGTATTTAGTGAACTTGTAAAAGGAAACATGGAACTATGTGTCCCAAATAAAGATAGAAAATATAGCTGCCATTGCACGTTATGTAGATTATCTGCCCTTCATAAAGGAGGGTGTGTGAACATTCAAATCTACATTTTTCATAGATTTCCATGAGTGCTGCTGGGGATTTTTGTGAATCGCCAAATATGCTGAAATCTACTCAAATAGTAGGCAGCAGAATAAGCTACAAACATTTCTTCACTGTTTTAAGAATTAGGTCTATTAGAGCCAAACATTACAGGGCTATGTTAGGCAGACTGATGGGCATCTCTAATAAAAGCTGCAGTGGTCATTTCTTTTGCCTTTGCCTTGTTATTACAAAAGCGGCAGAAAACTCTAGTGCAATTTTCTTTGAGCAGTTTTACTTTTGAAAGAGCACTCAGGGCCTCATTTCTAAGTCCCTTTTCATTCTTATGGGGCTGGTGCTCGCAGTTACTGGCTCCATCCCAAAACTAACATTAACAGGAAGAGCTAAAAGTAGCCAAACTCTGTCCCTGAGCTATTGATTGACCCGGCAATTCCACATTTCTAAGAACCGTCAGGATTCTACTTGGAACTTCCCAGTAACTCTGCCCCAAAGTTACCACTACCAGTCCCACACTGGAGACTGTGGCAGCGTAGAATTACTGGGTGTGATATCAGGTCACTCATAATGATCAATCAATCAATCAGGGGTTTGTAAAGCGCGAACTACTCACCCGAGAGGGTCTCAAGGCGCTGAGGGATGGGGAGGAAGAAAGGGGGGGGGGGCTCGCAGTTCCCGGGAGATCACGGAGTTCCGTCGAAGAGCCAGGTCATGAGGTCCTTCAAGAACTTGGGGAGTGATGGAGTCTGTCGGAGGTGGAGAGGGAGGGAGTTCTATGCCTTGGCAGCAAGGAGGGAGAAGGAGACTTCCCCTGCTCTGGTTTTCTTGATGCCGTCGCGATGGAGAGCTGGGCCGAGCAGAGGGAACGTTGGGGAGCATGGAACGTGAGGCGGTGGTTCAAGTTGGCGGGTCTGGTGTTGTGAAGGGCCTTGTGAGAGTGGGTGAGGAGCTTGAAGGTGATTCTCTTCTCGACGGGGAGCCAGTGTAGTGTCCATAGGTGTTGGCTGATGTGGCAGTGGCGCGGTAGGTTGAGGACTAGTCTGGCGGCGGCGTTCTGGATGTTCTGGAGTTTGCAGATGAGGTTCTTGTTGATCCCGGTGTAGAGTGCGTTGCCGTAGTCCAGTCTGCTGCTGATGAGGGCATAAGTGACGGTTTTCCTGTGTTCGGGGTAGATCCAGTTGAAGGTTTTTCGGAGTAGGCGGAGGGTGTGTTAGCAGGAAGAGGTGATGGCGTTGATCTGGCGGTCCATTTTGAGTTCGGAGTCCAGGATAATTCAGAGGTTGCGTGTGTGGTCCATGGGGAATGGGGGTCCCCGAGGGCGGGGGGCCACCAGGTGTCGTTCCAGGCATCGGGGTGTGGGCCCATGATGAGCACCTCCGTTTTGTCCGTGTTGAGTTGTAGGCAGCTGTTCTTCATCCACCTGGCGACGGCTTCCATTCCGTCTTGAAAGTTGCGTTTGGTGATGTTGGGTTCATTGGATAGGGAGAGGATGAGTTGGGTGTCGTCTGCGTACGATGTGATGTTGAGTCCGTGTGATCTTACGATGGATGCGAGCGGGGCCATCTAGATATTGAAAAGGGTCAGGCTGATGGAGGATCCTTGTGGGACTACGCAGGTGGTCGGTGTGGGCTCTGAGAGAAAAGGAGGGAGTCTGACCTGTTGCGTTCTGCTGGAGAGAAAAGAGAGGATCCAGTCGAGGGCCTTGTTCCGGATTCCCGCGTCGTGGAGCCTGCGGCCTAGGGTGCGGTGAGAGACTGTGTTGAAGGCTGCGGAAAGGTTCAGGAGGATGAGGGCCACAGTCTCTCCTCTGTCGAGGAGGGAGCGGATGTCGTCTGTTGCCGCAAGAAGGGTGGTTTCGGTGCTGTGGTTCTTCCTGAAGCCTGATTGGGAGGAGTCGAGGATGTTGTTTTCTTCTATGAAGGCGGCGAGTTGACTGTTAACGGCTTTTTCCATGACATTAGTGAGAGTGTTTATTTAAAAGTAAAATATTTCTGACTACTCATACTACATAAGCCTGCATCTTACATCAGATCACTTCTGACTACTGATACTACATCGCCCTACACCTTACATCGGACCACTTCTGACACTACATCACCCTACACCTTGCATTGGACCACTTCTGACTACTGATACTACATCACCCTACACCTTGCATTGTCCCACTTCCGACCACTGATACTACATCACCCTACACCTTGCATCGGACCACTTCTGACTACTGATACTACATCACCCTACACCTTGTATCGGACCATTTATGACTACTGATACTACATCACCCTACACCTTGCACAGGGCCACTTCTGACTACTGATACTACATCACCCTACACCTTGCATCAGACCACTTCTGACTACCCATACTACATCACCCTACACCTTGCATCAGACCACTTCTAACTACCCATACAACATCACCCTACAACTTGCATCGGACCACTTCTGACTACTCATACTACATCACCCTCCACCTTGTATTGGACCACTTCTGACTACTTATACTACATCACAATACACCTTGCATCGGACCACTTCTGACTACTGATACTACATCACCCTACACCCTGCATCAGACCACTCCAGACTACTCATACTACATCACCCACACCTTGCATCGGACCACTTCTGACTACTGATACTACATCACCCTACACCTTGCATCGGACCATTTCTGACTACTGATACTACATCAGCCTACACCTTGCACAGGCCCACTTCTGACTACTCATACTACATCACCCTACACCTTGCATCGGACCACTTCTGACTACTGATACTACATCACCCTACACCTTGCATCAGACCACTCCTGACTACACATACTGCATCACTCTACACCTTGCATCAGATCAATTCTTACTACTCATACTACACCACCCTACACCGTGCATTGTCCCACTTCCAACTGCTGACACTACATCACCCTACACCTTGCATCAGACCACTTTTGACTACTGATACTACATCACCTTACACCTTGCATTGTCCCACTTCCAACTACTGACACTACATCACCCTACACCTTGCATCAGACCACTTGTGACTACTGGTACTACATCACCCTACACCTTGTATCGGACCAATTCTTACTACTCATACTACATCACACTACACCTTGCATTGGACCACTTCTGACTACTTATACTACATCACAATACACCTTGCATCGGACCACTTCTGACTACTGATACTACATCACCCTACACCCTGCATCAGACCACTCCAGACTACTCATACTACATCACCCACACCTTGCATCGGACCACTTCTGACTACTGATACTACATCGCCCTACACCTTACATCGGACCACTTCTGACACTACATCACCCTACACCTTGCATTGGACCACTTCTGACTACTGATACTACATCACCCTACACCTTGCATTGTCCCACTTCCGACCACTGATACTACATCACCCTACACCTTGCATCGGACCACTTCTGACTACTGATACTACATCACCCTACACCTTGTATCGGACCATTTATGACTACTGATACTACATCACCCTACACCTTGCACAGGGCCACTTCTGACTACTGATACTACATCACCCTACACCTTGCATCAGACCACTTCTGACTACCCATACTACATCACCCTACACCTTGCATCAGACCACTTCTAACTACCCATACAACATCACCCTACAACTTGCATCGGACCACTTCTGACTACTCATACTACATCACCCTCCACCTTGTATTGGACCACTTCTGACTACTTATACTACATCACAATACACCTTGCATCGGACCACTTCTGACTACTGATACTACATCACCCTACACCCTGCATCAGACCACTCCAGACTACTCATACTACATCACCCACACCTTGCATCGGACCACTTCTGACTACTGATACTACATCACCCTACACCTTGCATCGGACCATTTCTGACTACTGATACTACATCAGCCTACACCTTGCACAGGCCCACTTCTGACTACTCATACTACATCACCCTACACCTTGCATCGGACCACTTCTGACTACTGATACTACATCACCCTACACCTTGCATCAGACCACTCCTGACTACACATACTGCATCACTCTACACCTTGCATCAGATCAATTCTTACTACTCATACTACACCACCCTACACCGTGCATTGTCCCACTTCCAACTGCTGACACTACATCACCCTACACCTTGCATCAGACCACTTTTGACTACTGATACTACATCACCTTACACCTTGCATTGTCCCACTTCCAACTACTGACACTACATCACCCTACACCTTGCATCAGACCACTTGTGACTACTGGTACTACATCACCCTACACCTTGTATCGGACCAATTCTTACTACTCATACTACATCACACTACACCTTGCATTGGACCACTTTTGACTACTGATACTACATCACCCTACACCTTGCATTGTCCTACTTCCGACTACTGACACTACATCACCCTACACCTTGCTTTGGACCACTTCAGACTACTGATACTACATCACCCTACGCCTTGCATCGGACCACTTCTGACTACTCTTACTACATCACCCTACACCTTGCTTCAACCCACTCCTAACTACTGATACTACATCACCCTACACCTTGCATCGGACCATTTCTGAGTACTCATACTACATCACCCTACTCCTTGCATTGTCCCACTTCCGACTACTGATACTACATCACCCTACACCTTGCATCGGACCACTTCTGACTACTGATACTACATCACCCTACACCTTGCATTAGACCACTCCTGACTACTCATACTACATCACCCTACACCTTGCATCGGACCAATTCTTGCTACTCATACTACATCACCCTACACCTTGCATTGGACCACTTCTGACTACTCATACTACATCACCCTACACCTTGCATTGGACCACTTCTGACTACTGATAGTACATCACCCTACACCTTGCATCAGACCACTCCTGACTACTCATACTGCATCACTCTACACCTTGCATCGGACCAATTCTTACTATTCATACTACACCACCCTACACCTTGCATTGTTCCACTTCAGACTACTGAGACTACATCACCCTACACCTTGCATCAGACCACTTCTGACTACTGATACTACATCACCTTACACCTTGCATTGTCCCACTTTTGACTACTGACACTACATCACCCTACACCTTGCATCAGACCAATTCTGACTACTGATACTACATCACCCTACACCTTGCATCGGACCACTTCTTATTACTCATACTACATCAACCTACACCTTGCATCAGACCACTCCTGACTACTCAAACTACATCACCCTACACCTTGCATCAGACCACTTCTGACTACACATACTACATCACCCTACACCTTGCATTGTCCTACTTCCAACTACTGACACTACATCACCCTACACCTTGCATCAGACTATTTCTGACTTCTGATACTACATCACCCTACACCTTGCATCGGACCACTTCTTACTACTCATACTACATCACCCTACACCTTGCATTAGACCACTCTTGACTACTCATACTACATCACCCTACACCTTTCATCGGGCCAATTCTTACTACTCATACTACATATCACCCTACACCTTGCATCGGACCACTTCTGACTACTGATACTACATCACTCTACACTTTGCATCAGACCACTTCTAACTACCCATACAACATCACCCTACATCTTGCATCGGACCACTTCTGACTACTCATACCACATCACCCTACACCTTGCATTGGACCACTTCTGACTACTTATACTACATCACCCTACACCTTGCATCAGACCACTCCTGACTACTCATAGTGCATCACTCTACACCTTGCATTGGACCAATTCTTACTACACATTCTACATAACCCTACACCTTGCATTGTCCCACTTCCGACTACTGACACTACATCACCCTACATCTTGCATCAGATCACTTATGACTACTGATACTACATCACCTTACACCTTGCATTGTCCCACTTTTGACTACTGACACTACATCACCCTACACCTTGCATCAGACCACTTCTGACTACTAATACTACATCACCCTACACCTTGCATCGGACCACTTCTTACTACTCATAATACATCACCCTACACCTTGCATCAGACCCCTCCTGACTACTCAAACTATATCACCCTACACCTTGCATCAGACCAATTCTTATTACTCATACTACATCACCCTACAACTTGCATCAGACCACTTCTGACTACTGATACTACATCACCCTACACCTTGCATTGTCCTACTTCCGACTACTGACACTACATCACCCTTCACCTTGCATCAGACCACTTCTGACTACTGATACTACATCACCCTACACCTTGCATCGGACCACTTCTTCCTACTCATACTACATTACCCTGCACCTTGCATTAGATAATTTCTGCCTACTACTACGGGTAAAAGGTGCAATGTGTATCAACGTTTAATTACCACAACAAAAAAGTTTATAAAATCCATCCTACTATATCCACTAAAAAGTGTTATATTTTCAAACTCGAGCATTGAGCTGAGATCCCTCCACAGAATGTATCTCATTAGCGCTTGATCAGAGGAAGACAGACATGACATTGATTCCAGAGATGATCTGAGGAGATCTACCTGTACTGAGCACATGTACTCTCCTGATCAAAAGGGAGCAGTCATTTCTTCTTTAAAAGCGAGTTAGCCACTGCTCCTCCTTTAAAGATGTTCCTCGGGGGTTCTTTAATCAAATGATGTTCAGCAGATCCCCTCTCTAAATCTTTTTCCTTCAAATCGAGGCAAGTTCTGTGTTCTTTCGCGCCATAAACAGGTATCAGATGCTGATTGGGAGCCATGCTATGGTTTAGAAAGTTTATATATTATCATGCTGAAAACAACTGCCAGGAAGCCAAGCTTCTAGTCGCATCAAACAATAAATGATAGATATGAATTTTAAAAAATCACACACAGACAAAGAGGACAAAAATGATATTTTTTTAAATGTAAGATATGCATAAGAAGAAAAACTCATATTTAAAGATATATGCAGAAAAAAAACTTCTCACGGAACAGAAGATGCCACTTCGTCCGTCTGGGAATTAATAGCAATGGAAATAGATGAAGATGAGTTCTAAAGGTGAGCCCCAATGGCTGCCTGTGGCCTAGAGTTATCGTATCTTCCTGTGGATGAAGCAGGTGTCAAAGGAACACTTCCAGTCTCAAGGGACACAATGACTGCCACCAGCAGGAACATCACCTTGTAGAAGTGAAGTCGTCAGACTTTTTGTGGCCTTCTGACACGTTTGCAAACTTTTCGCACTTCTCACCTGTCACATGTTCAGCCTGCGCTTTAAAGCAGAACAGACTGGTCTTGGGAGTTGCAAGGTGCCAAGCCAGGTCTATGAGGCTGGGGTGGCTCAATCGCAGTGATCCTTGTGACAGGTAGAAGAGGATCCATAAATAACTGTGCACTCATAAATGGCCAAATGCCTCTTCGTGGGACTTTGACTTCCAGAGTTCAGCCAAGCCGAACAGTGAAGGGATGTGTGCATGAAGCGAGATATACAGTTTTAAATGTAGCGACTTTTAGCCAAGTGATCACCCTGCTCATTGAGCACATGGTCTATGCACGTATGTTACTGCCAATGGTGCTGTCTGCAAGAATGTTCTTGCCTCCGTGGCTCTGCAGGCTTTGGCAGGTAGTAGTGGGGTGGTGACTAGTGTCGCAGCCCTTTGAGGGGCAGGATGGTGTCAGCCTGCCTTCGCAGGTGGTGCTTCTTACACTTTAAAGATAAAACTACTTGAGCAACATTTGAGGATGGCACGAGGTTGCACAATGCAGGTAGCAGCTACACTACTGAGCGCAAAGTTGATCGTAAGACTTATCGCAGATGAGGCATCTCCTCTTGTCCACTCACATGCCAAGAGAAGAGGAACATTGTGTAATGGTCAGAGGCTTTCGATGGGTGCAAGACCCTATTAGGTTGCTGGGACACCATGCTTAGGTGCCACTGTATAGTCCCACATGCTTGCCTCATATATGTGACACAGGTTAGCTAAATGCTTGGGGTACAAGGGACCAAAGTGGGTGACAGACAACGCAATCAAGGTGGCATGAGAGGGCTAAACACAGCACACACCAGCCACAAGTGTGTAAGGATTCTTGGGAAGGGAGACCATCATCCTTTGGGTGCTGGGGCAGAGAGTGGATGATAGCCACCAAAAATGAGATGCCGCAGCGCAGTCACGCACAGACTCATGCCTGTAGTAGAATCTTGTTCTGAAGTGCACCACTAACTCAACCAGGATCTTTGGGTTGAGGTGTGCTGTGATGTAAAGTCCTCAGTCTTGATCTGACTTAGCAGCAATAAGTACCTCACAGGAGTACAGAGCACAGCTGGTTCTCAGGCAGTGGTGGCTCTCAGCACCCCAGGGGCATTACAGAGTGTGCTCTGGGGGAGCAACGGGCATCCGTGCCCACTTTGGGCACCCCCGGAGCACTCTGGTATTACAGAAGGGGCCACACAAGCGTCTGCGGCCCCTTCTGTATACAGATAGTGCTGGCGCAACATGTGAGCCAGCGCTATCATTTGAGGGTATTTCCTCATTTGCATGGGGGCGTGGCCACATGCAAATGAAGGAATCACTTTGCCTCTGCGACCGCCCCGTATATTGGACACCGGTGCAGAGGCAAACATGCCTTTAGGAGGTGCACTGAAAGTGCACCACAAAAAGGTGGCACACTTTCAGTGCACCTCCCGAAGGCAGCCCTCTGGAGAGGAGAAAGGGGGTCCCATGGACCCCCAGACATCCCCTTGCAAACGGGTGCAATCACCCACTGCACTGTATGCGGGTTGCCGCCTGCACAGTGAAAGACAGAGCAGCTTTGAAGGTGCTCCATGGGGCAAACAGGTATATGTAATATGGCCCCAGGTAGTCTTCCTTCTTTATCGGCAGGGCTCAGCAGCATTGACCCGATTCTCTTTGCTAGTGGTATAGTCCTTCCTGCTCAAGGGAGAATTCCAAAGATTGTGCCTCCAATCGTAGCCTTCCACCATAGCAGTGTGCAGAGCTGTATTAAGTAAAAGTTGAACAGTGGAATTGCAGTGTGTGCCAGCTGATATCCAGTTTTGTGGCAATTGATCCAATTCAATGGCTCAGGCAAATTCAGAGCTATCCCCAAACATCTGGGGCAACCAATCAGGATAACCTGCAATTTCCTCACAGCTCCGTGACATTCAGGTGCGCGTGAAGCTATCACTCGTACTTTGTGTATTACTTCTCGACTCTCGTCTCCAGCTACACCAAGCAGAGAATGCCAGGTTGGGCAGATGGCCCATTTCCCAACAAGAGGTGTGCAGTTGTGACCCTTCCATTAGCTCATGCCTTTGTTCAGGTGTTGCTGTGGCCACGTCACAGGGAAGGTTCAGGTCTAGTGGGCAACAACAGGATCTTCCTTCCCTTTTCTCTAGGAAGATTAATCGAGCAATGATTAGCACTTGACTTCACAAAGAATTCTAGAGGGAGGGAGTAAATGAAGAAACAGTGTAGGGGAACATACAGGGAGAGAGGGAGACAGCAGCACCGACTACCACAATAACCTATGGAGCACCCTACGGGCTACCTACATTGACAGGGACTCTCACATGTGTACCCCATCTCTCAATGCGCAAGCACTCTCATGCATACTTCACATGCGATCAGTAGGAATGAGGGGGCGCACTCATGAACTACTACACGGATTTACAATGAAAACCGAATAGACAGTTTCAACCCTGGGGTTCAGGTAAAAAGCCTATACCCTCAGTGCATAATGACCTTCCACCAGAGTCAAGGCCTGGGCAAAAGGCGGTACCCACTCATGTTAAAAGGAGAACAATTTTGGGGGGAACCACATCACCCAACAGAGCCTTGTATGCTTTTGGTGAGTTTCATGCTAAAATCATGTAGACCACTCATCAAGTCAAGTCAAATATACTTTTATTTGATTCGTTAAAAATCATAAAAGGATGGAGAACCATCGTGGAACACATTACTTCCACTCATCAGGAGATGTTCGATGTGGCTCCCCTGCACCAAAACCCCTTCCTGGTCTTCCAGAGCCAAACAATGAGAAGCAGGGTGTTACATGGAGGCAGCCCCAGGGACTTTTCACTGCACACAAGCTATTTCATAAGTACAGATAAGTTTTATTTCCTCTTCCTCATTACTGGCTGAGGTGTTTTACATTCAAGAAACATCTGAGTGACTCTGCATTTTATGAGTGTTGATTATTTTGTTATCTCTTCCACAATCCCTAAGTTCTTACATCTGAAAAATAACATACCTTCGGTCTGCTCTCCTAGCTACAGACACAGAATTCTCCCCACCAAAATGCCCAAACGGAAGTGAGGTCACACACGCCTCCTTTGATGTCTGGCACATCACATGGTTGACCCTTGTCCCACTCTCGGCCCCTCAACAGCCTCCTCTTTCCTGCAGACCTTATAGAGGAACTGAAAAGAGACGAAACTACAGAAAGTAAACAGAGTTTTGCGAGCCCTGTAAACACTATTCTTCTGCTGCCTTCATCACTCCTGAGACCAGAGGTAGCAAGGGCTGTGCCTGGGGGGCACAAGGGTCGGTCAGGAGCAACTCCCGGCAGCCCCTCATTGACGTCCATGTCTTCCGATTCAATAACATTTCACATTTCGGTTTGGGTCCTAGAGGTACATATTAACCAGACACTGTTCTGGCAAAAACAGAAGTGGGCGACGAGTCCTCTCCCCTTGAGGTGCACGACTCAACCTAGACCGGCTCTTCCCTAAAGAGAAATCTGTAGTCATTTCAGAACAATAACAAACAGCACATAACTTTTGTCTCAAGTCAGGGCAGTCTGCGCTGTTAGTGTTAAACATTCCCTGGGATCATAGGCTGTGAGAACCTGAGGAGTTTCTGTAATCTTTGTAGTTTAGTAAAAACTTTGGGGCAGATTTACAAGCTCCTTGCGCCACTTTTGCGTCACTTTTAACATGGGAAAAGTGACGCAAAAGTGGCGCAAGGAGCTTGTAAATCTGCCCCTTTGATTTTAAAAAGGTAGCGAATCTGTGGGAAAAAGATAAGGTTTCGGCCTGTTTCCCCGAACCAATCCAGGGCAGGATATATTTACACACTAGACCTGTGTGAATAATGAACGTACATCTTTTGTTCACAGTTTCAATACAGAGATAACTGTGTTCTAAAAAGGGGCACTGATCCTCGGATGACGTGTGACAGATATTCTGGGTGCCCCAAGCTTGCGAACTCTTACCTCATTAAATGACCTTTTCAAAAGGCGTGACGCAGCTAAAGTAAGTGTATGACTAAACTTAAAATATCACCTCTGTGGTTCTACATTCTTACTGCACGTGTTCCATGACACAAAGAAACCGAAGCGTTGTTATTTATGTAACGTATCTGAGTCAAAGGCGCATACATACCAACAGATCCTATTCAGGCGGGATGAAAAATGACTTTATTTTAGCTGTCTCACACCTGAAACCAGGCGCGCAACGCCCATTGGGCTCAAAGGGCTTCAGCCCCCCCCCCCCCCGTGTGTCAGCCCGGGCTGAGACAGCTTCCGGGGCACACACCCGAGTACTTCACAGCTCTTTAAAATACCATTTGCTTGTTAACGAGGCTTTGTTGTTTTTTCACCCCTTCCTAGAGCCCCAGCTTCTCCACTCTGCCTATTGCTGGAAGAATTACAACCCCCCCCCCCGAAATTTTTCTTAGGCCCCCCCCCCCCAAAAAAAAATTGGCTCTAGGTGCTCCTCTGCCTGAAACCGTCACTGCTTCAATACTTGTCGATCGGGAAAATACAGTCCCTGGATTTTTTTCCTCAAAATTTCGCCTTTTCCGTTTATAAAACGTCAGTATGTCTGTCGGCGGACACGTCCTGCCATCGTGTGCTTGGAGACGCTTTCGGTGGCATTGTACAAAATGCATATGTGGTTTTCAAACAGCAAAAATGTTGAAAACGAGTATGAATTATTTATGGGAATAAAAGCGCCATGCTTTACTATAATGATCGCCAAAGAGCGGTTTTCTTGCTGAACCAGAGTACAGGAGAAAGGTGTTGAATTGCCATGTAAGCTTAGAAGCAAACAAGGGGGGGGGGTGGGGGCGTAATTGGCCATGCACAGAAAGGTGACATTTTTAAAGAAGAAAGAGAGGGAGTGGAGAAGGGAAGAATACAACGTCATTGCAAAAGGCAATCCGGAAAAGCAAAAAGTCTTTAGAAGCTAGAACTGACATATACAATTTAATGAGAAGGTAGTTGGTTGTCTGCATTTCAGTAAATTCCAGTTCTGTTTCCTTGCACCTCTCTGCCTTTCGTGCTCCTTCTGGCTAAAACTCCGGGTACCAGGGCTGCCTGGCACACCATCCGCTGAATGCCCTTGGTCTAACAGAGAGGGTAAAACGGGGGCCGGAGGGGGCTTCAGAAATTGGTGTATGCTGGTCTCAGTCCTGTAATCCTAAAGTTTCAGAGCAATTTATTAGGTACGGTTACGGGCAACGGCAGACGCTGTGACCGCACTCCCCTGCTATGTTCCCTTCGTGTTAGTTTAAACAGTCAATCCAGTTGAGTGTGCACAAACTCCTCCAGCACCTGCCGTCGTTGGGTGCTAACTGCAATGCAGATAATGGATAAACCCACATTTTTGGAGTGGTGCACCGCTCGATATTAAAAAGGTTGTTAGTCAAATAAGTCACTAGTTCATATGGTCTTGTTAGAGTTGTCTTAAACAATCCTTTATTTTCATAGGTGTCCAAATACAAATATACCAGCCAACGCGTTTCGTTCATAAAAATGAACTTCTTCAGGGCTGTAAATATCAATATAAAACACATAAATATATGTGCACAAACAAACATTCATATGTACAAAACACAAAAAACACATTTGTGACAGAGCAGTGAGCAAGAAAAAAGAACAGTGATGCGGAAGGGGAGACGTGAGGGGTAATAGAAAAAGAAGTTGTGATGCTAAAGGATCAAAACATGGCAAGGATGCCAGAGAAAGGGGGGGAGGAGAGAGAGGGGAGCAGGAGAGTTAAGCTAGAGTACGTGAGCTGAGTTCTATATTGTCCCCAAAGGAACAAAAGCATCAGTACGATATTAAAATATTAAAACACTGGGCGCATCGTGATGCCCAAAACAAATAAAACGACATCACAGGGTTGCATAACATAAAGGTTACAAAATTACATATAGGACGTATGCGGAGTGCGTGCACATGTTGGACACAGTGTGTGTGTGTCTGGTAAGGAGTGTATAGTCACACCAAGTCACTCCCCATAGATTAAAGGCTAAAACATGGGGGCATCTAGGGGCCCCTCAGCCAAAAATGGCCCAAAGACAAAACTATATAAATATATATATATAGGCCTAAAGCATGCACCAAGGGTAGCACGTAACAAAGACATGTACATACCATAAAATGTTGGTCCTGGGAGAGACAAAATATGTGTGTAATCTAGGCTGCGTGGGCCTCCTTGATAAGGGCCAGTATGCGGTGAGTCTGTAAGGAGAAAGGGAACGTATGAATACATGGCCTATATAGAAGCGAAAGGAAAGTGTAAAGAAAAGGGGGCTCAATCAAAGTAATAAGCAAAAAAAAAAAGAAAGCCTGTGTGCTGAGCGGGGCAGAGTCAGGGGAGAAAAGTCATAAGGGTGCCTATGAGTACTTGACGGTAAAAGCAGATCATATGCCTGTATAAAACTGTAGAATGGGGAAAATGTCAAGCGGTAAAAGGTCTGTGCACTGGGCGGGGCGATGGTCGAGGTCTGTGGGCAAAAGCAGGCACTGGGGAGTCCAAAATTAAAAAAATAATAAAAATAAAAATAAATATAAATAAAAGAAAGCGTGGCAGATAAAGGGGGTAAGAGATGTGCCAGAGATGTGCCTGGGCGCACATACCGTGACAATATAAGCCTCACGGGTTAGATCGCAAGGTAACTGGCAATAACGTCATGCAGCGAATCGCCTGTGTGCTGAACGGGGTAGGGTGAATGAAAGGAACTCGAAAAATCGTGGATGTGCCTGGACGCACATAACTTGTAACACGAAAACGTCACAGTCAATAATAACTAAAGGTAACAGCAAGCGAGTAAGGAACTGTACGCTGGGGCGGGAGTCGGGGCATGGGGGCCGAAGCTGGCGCTGGAGAGTCCGGCGCAAAGAAACAGAGGAAAACAGCGTGATAACTCTTGTGAATCCAAAAGGCGCTGGGACACGAAAACATCACAGTCAATAATAACTAAAGGTAACAGCAAGCGAGTAAGGAACTGTACGCTGGGGCGGGAGTCGGGGCATGGGGGCCGGTGCAGGCGCTGGGGAGTCCGGCGCAGAGAAACAGTGGAAAACAGCGTGATAACTGTTGTGAATACAGGATCAATTCTATCATGTCCAATTGGACATGATAGAATTGATCCTCACCAACAACTTCTTCAAACACGATGACAGGTGGTACCACCAATTGCAGGGGACCGCCATGGGTTCTAGATTCGCTCCTTCGTACGCGGGGCTCTTCATGGGCTGGTACGAGAAGGAGCATGCTTGGGCCAGATGGGCCTCCCCATGGACCAAACACATCGTGTACTGGGGGAGGTACATAGACGACATCATCTGTATATGGTCTGGTTCCGAGTCACTCCTGCATGAATATCTCCAACACCTTAATGACAACCCATTCAACGTCCAGCTTACCATGCAACATCACCAAGAACACATAGAATTTCTGGACATTCATTTCTTTGTGCAAGATGGGGTAGTTCACAGCTCACTATACCGCAAACCCACCTCATGCAACAGCATACTACACGCGGGCAGTGCCCATGCCAAATCCGTTATCTCAAACATCCCCTATGGAGAAATGGTCCGGGCACGACGCACATGTAGCGAGGAAGTGGGCTTCAGAGAGAACATCACTGATATCAAGGAACGCTTCAAATCAAGGGGCTATGACCAACGGGTGTTGGACAGAGCTGAGCAGAGAGTACTTGCCCTGCCCAGAGCAGACACACTTACCAACAAACACCCACAAGGGGCAGCTAAACAGAACAGCAAAAGGGCCAATGATAAGATAGCCTTTTTTACTAACTACACGGCACATAGTGATCGGATCTTTAAGGCCTTCAGAAAACATTGGCACTTATTGGTAGAAATTTCAACACTACGTCCCCTCATTAATGACCACCCCTCTTTGATCTTTAGAAGAGGGCGCACCCTGAGAAGCTCCCTATGCCCTAGCCACGGCACTGCCAGCAAAGCAACCACCAACACATGGTTGCCACGCCCACCTGAAGGCTTCTTTACCTGTACAAACTGTAATGTCTGTTGTCTGGAACAGAACAAGCGCAAGGAACTGAGTTACAACTCAAACCAAACTCACAGAATCAAACATCACATAACCTGCAACACACAGTTTGTTATTTACATACTGGAATGCCCGTGTGGCATCATCTATGTGGGCAGCACAGTTCGCAATCTTAAGACCAGAATCCAAGAACACCGTAGGGCTCTTATCAATAGTGATGAGAGGTACCCTATGACTGAACATTACCGCACAACACACAAGGGGCCCATCAAATTCAGTTTCTTTGGTATCGACCACATTCCACCCAGTAACCGGGGTGGCAACAGGGAACTGACACTCAGGAGGGCTGAGGCGAAGTGGATTTGCAGGCTCGATGCGGTCAAGAGGGGACATAATTCCGACCACGAGTTTCATTACTTTCTGAGATAAGTTCCCTATTTGTTAGCCAGTAATAGGACTCCACTGCTCATGTGTCCTTGGGCACGTGGTTAGTTACCATGTGTCCTCCTTCTTTTTCCTTTTTTGACCATCCTGCCCTCTCCTACTCTTTCTCCTTCGTTTTTAGGCCCGCCTACCATCTGTCTCTACCCCTTCAGGCCCTCTTGTCATCGGCCTATCCCTTCCCCTCTACCATTCACAGGTTCGTCTGTCATCTGTTTATACCCTCTTTTCCACCATCCGCAGTGCGTGGCGTTAGCCCTGACTCCATCCTCTGGACACACTTGTCCGACTCATAGCAGGGGCCCCAGATCCCCTAGTTTGCCATGACCGGCTCGCCCACGCATCCATAACTAAGCGGGCAACATGTGGATGCTGTCACATTACCACTCAGAGTTTAGGGGTTATGGGGTTCCCTTGCCCCCGTTTCTGCTGCCTGAGGCAATCTCCCAGTGCCTCCGGCCTCTGCACTTTTTCCTTATTTCCCACTTGGGGTCCCTTCCTACACGGCCACAGTACGAGTGCCGTTTAGGCAGACTAATCCCGCCAGCCAATAGCAGCTCTTCCTCCCATTGCAACATGCACTGGGCCCTCTTGTGCTGACACTGCCCCTCACTTTGATGTTCACACCCGAGATACCGATTCATCCGTATCTCCTATAGCTACTTGGAAACCTTGTTTCCCTCGCTGCTCCTGGCTTTTCTACGTGCACCTACGCACGTATTGCATTTTCCCCGCTCTCCTACCCAGTATATATTGGACTTCCCGCGCACCCGGTTAGTTATTCTTGTTTCCGGAACGGACGGTTCACTACCTACTTTGCTATCAGGTATGCGTTCTTACGGCCTAGTCTCCCATGTAGAGGCTCGGCAGGTTTATTTCCAGCGCCTTTAAGTACCCTCATCACTCCAGGCGCCTTTTGTATTCACAACAGTTATCACGCTGTTTTCCACTGTTTCTCTGCGCCGGACTCCCCAGCGCCTGCACCGGCCTCCATGCCCCGACTCCCGCCCCAGCGTACAGTTCCTTACTCGCTTGCTGTTACCTTTAGTTATTATTGACTGTGATGTTTTCGTGTCCCAGCGCCTTTTGGATTCACAACAGTTATCACGCTGTTTTCCTCTGTTTCTTTGCGCCGGACTCTCCAGCGCCAGCTTCGGCCCCCATGCCCCGACTCCCGCCCCAGCGTACAGTTCCTTACTCGCTTGCTGTTACCTTTAGTTATTATTGACTGTGACGTTTTCGTGTTACAAGTTATGTGCGTCCAGGCACATCCACGATTTTTCGAGTGCCTTTCATTCACCCTACCCCGTTCAGCACACAGGCGATTCGCTGCATGACGTTATTGCCAGTTACCTTGCGATCTAACCCGTGAGGCTTATATTGTCACGGTATGTGCGCCCTGGCACATCTCTGGCACATCTCTTACCCCCTTTATCTGCCATGCTTTCTTTTATTTATATTTATTTTTATTATTTTTTTAATTTTGGACTCCCCAGTGCCTGCTTTTGCCCACAGACCTCGACCATCGCCCCGCCCAGTGCACAGACCTTTTACCGCTTGACATTTTCCCCATTCTACAGTCTTATACAGGCATATGATCTGCTTTTACCGTCAAGTACTCATAGGCACCCTTATGACTTTTCTCCCCTGACTCTGCCCCGCTCAGCACACAGGCTTTCTTTTTCTTTTTGCTTATTACTTTGATTGAGCCCCCTTTTCTTTACACTTTCCTTTCGCTTCTATATAGGCCATGTATTCATACGTTCCCTTTCTCCTTACAGACTCACCGCATACTGGCCCTTATCAAGGAGGCCCACGCAGCCTAGATTGCACACATATTTTGTCTCTCCCAGGACCAACATTTTATGGTATGTACATGTCTTTGTTACGTGCTACCCTCGGTGTATGCTTTAGGCCTATATATATATTTATATAGTTTTGTCTTTGGGCCATTTTTGGCTGAGGGGCCCCTAGATGCCCCCATGATTTAGCCTTTAATCTATGGGGAGTGACTTGGTGTGACTATACACTCCTTACCAGACACACACACACTGTGTCCAACATGTGCACGCACTCCGCATACGTCCTATATGTAATTTTGTAACCTTTATGTTATGCAACCCTGTGATGTCGTTTTGTTTGTTTTGGGCATCACGATGCGCCCAGTGTTTTAATATTTTAATATCGTACTGATGCTTTTGTTCCTTTGGGGACAATATAGAACTCAGCTCACGTACTCTAGCTTTACTCTCCTGCTCCCCTCTCTCTCCTCCCCCCCTTTCTCTGGCATCCTTGCCATGTTTTGATCCTTTAGCATCACGACTTCTTTTTCTATTACCCCTCACGTCTCCCCTTCCGCATCACTGTTCTTTTTTCTTGCTCACTGCTCTGTCACAAATGTGTTTTTTGTGTTTTGTACATATGAATGTTTGTTTGTGCGCATATATTTATGTGTTTTATATTGATATTTACAGCCCTGAAGAAGTTCATTTTTATGAACGAAACGCGTTGGCTGGTATATTTGTATTTGGACACCTATGAAAATAAAGGATTGTTTAAGACAACTCTAACAAGACCATATGAACTAGTGACTTATTTGACTAACAACCTTTTTAATATCGAGCAGTGCACCACTCCAAAAATTTGGGTTCAGAGCAACTTATTGCCTGACTCCAATAGCCTCGTCCCAGTGTCCCCTTTCTGGGAGGGACTGGGGCAAGGGTGGGGGGTCAGGACTCAATAGATGCTGCCCGCACCACACGCTGTTTCTGCCATGGACGTGCTGGAGTTCCAGCTGCACCCCCCCCAACCGGATGGGGCACTGGTGACCTCAATGATACCGTCCTGGGCGGGTAGCTGCGTTGATCAAGGTGACTGCCCAGGATAGGTCCAGTTCAGAGTAGGCGTGACTCTTATGTGGAAGGGGAAATGGATCAGGGTACCAGGCCCTAGCTAGTTCACATTGTCATTGACACCATTGGAAACACTCCATGAGGGGGCAGAGGCTCACTGCAGTGAAGGAGGTCCACATTCACCTAAGCAGATGTGAGCTCCAAGGGTTTGATGATCTTTCTCAAGGTCATCTTGGAAACAGTAGGGGATATATACTCTGGTGCCTTGTTATTGCATCCCATGCTATGGCAGCGGACAGCAGATGGAGACCTTCCATAGCAATGATGTGCTACCGGTGCCTCATCAACGAGATCTCCTGGATCCGTACACTGCTGCGGCTGGTAGCCATCTCCGCTACTACTGGCGCCGCCCTCAGTCACTGCCAGTGGTGCACTGCCAGGGTGCAACCTGGCAGCACATGATCTGATTGCACCTGAGGTCGGGTCAGCCATGTTTATGAAGATAGACAACTTCTTCAAATTCTACTCTTGTCCATGGTAGACAGGCTTCCAGATGGCTGCAGGCATCCTCCCTGAGATAGCCCACGGTGACCAGCAGCTGTGGCAGAAGGACAAACCCACCTTTTGTGCAGCCAGAAGTACTTGACAACCACAACAATCTGGGAGGAAGGAGTTGAGGAAGCGGGTCTTCAGAAGAATGCCTCCTGAAACTGACATCACGATTAAGTGCAGAAAGTGCTCTGTTTGTATTGTTCTGTCTGGCAGCACATGAATGCCTAATTGTTTGCATGTGTTTTGAAATTGACATAAATGTTATATAATTACAGTATTTAAACACGTGTCCCGGTCTTTACAGGCAATGTCCATCTTTTTATTCTTCTATTTGCTGTTTCATGTTTTCTGTTTTTTCACAGTTTATAAAAGTCACTATTGGCTATAAATAGTACCATCTTGTAATATGAGTAGGCAAGAAACAGATTTTCACTATTTATGGCCATATCAAAAGCTGGCCTGTGTGCATTGCCCTGGTGAAGCACTCCCAAACCACGTACAGGGCCACTCCCACCCTGCCAACCTCTCTCCCATCCCTGCCTTCCTAGGTGACTTTATTATAGGCAGAGCAGGAAAAAAAATTCTGTCATGGATAGAGCTCACCAAGTGATACCTCTGCCCCAGCTGGGGTGTTCCTTACAAATGGAGCATCATGAGCCTTCATTTTATTCCAGGTTCTCTAATCATGTTCTGGGACCGAACACAAGCAATAAGTCAACTACTTAAGAGTGCCGCTGGTGCATGATACCTGCACATTCTACTTGCATCCTGCTGAGGATGGTACAGAGGAGACTACAAGCACTTTCCTCTACAGCTCAGCTTTGAGAGGGAGGGCTGGAGTGCATATTATCCTCTGCTGGAACGTCACATCGCCATTCCATGTCCATAAGCATTGTAACATCACATGATAGGAACAATCTACAATGATGAGGTGAAGTCTAGGGTGGAGGATATACCAGCATTGTAGTGGATCAAGCGTCTTTGACCCACCACTATTTAGGTTTACTTGAAACTGGCGAGAGGATGGGATCCATGAGAGGTGTTAATGCACAGGGAGAACTGAAGGCTTTAATCACCGAGTTTGCCTCCCTAGAAGACGCGCAGCCACAAAGAAACACGGTGACCTGTTTCATGAGGGAGTGGGGTCCCATGCCAGATATAATGGAGGACACCTCATTCTTATTTTTTTTTTTTTATTTTGACAGTTTTGTATAGCGCGAACAAGACCCTTGCGGATATCAGAGCGCTTTACAGGGCAAATGCAGGTGATTGACATATACATATAAATACGAAGAGTTATGCGAATACATTACTGGTAACTATTAGAGACTAGCACATATCTACAAGAGTGTATAAGAGAGTTCAGGTGAATCTGGAAAAGAAAATCGATTTAACTTCTTTTTGAAGAAAGCAGCGGATGGATTAAGTCTCGTTTCTGGGGGCAGCGCGTTCCAAATCCTGGGGGCCATTCCTGAGAAGGTACGATTGTATCTTTTTTCTTGGAGAAGCGTTGTGGTTTAAGTAGAAGATTGTCAGAACTCCTAGTAGTTCTGTTACCACCCGATAGTACTAGTTTCTTCGCCAGGTATCTCAGGGTTTTGTGGTGCAATGCCTTATGTGTCATACAGGCGATTTTCAAATGGATTCTGGCCTCAAAAGGTAACCAGTTGAGGGCACGAAGGTCAGGGGAAATGTGGCAGTTTCTTTTGGAGCCTGTGATGAGTCTAGCGGCTGCATTGATTGAGGCTCTTAGCGGAGCGGTCGTTGATCTGGGAAGGCCACAGAGAGCGACACTCCCATAGTCCATTCTGGGAATTACTAGAGTTTGAAGTGCCTGTTTAAAGTCATTCGCGGGTATGAAGGGTTTCAGTTTTCTCAGGATGTTCATCTGAAAATTGGCTCCTTTAGTTGCAGCGCTGATGTGTTTCTGCATATTTAGTTTATTGTCCAGAGTTATTCCTAGGGATTTAGCGGAATCAATGATGCGAGGTTGACCATCGAGTGCAGTTAGGTGCTTCATCCACTCGTGGATCATGGCTGTTTGGTTGGGGGAGCAATAAGGAGGAATTCTGTTTTTAGTGTGTTAAGTTTTAAATGGTTGCTTGCCAACCAGGTCTGTGTTTTTTGGAGCGTTGAGTTAAGGGACTTGATGTCTTCAAGAGAGTGGACCTTAATGTAGAGTTGTGTGTCGTCGGCATACATGTGATATTGGATGTTTGAGGAGTTGAGAAGCTCAGTGAGTGGTTCCATAAACAGATTGAAGAGTGTTGGGGAGAGGGCAGATCCCTGGGGTACTCCCAAGGTGACTGGGGTGGGGTTAGATAAAGATTGGTTGATCTTGAATCTTTGCGTTCTGTCTTGGAGGAAGGAAGTGAACCAGTTTAACACTGTTCCAGATAAACCCATTCTATGTTTCAAGAGGTCTAGTAGGTTGCTGTGTTTGACTGTATCGAAGGCTGAGGATAAGTCAAGTAGGATTAACAAACAAGCTTTATTTTGATCCAGTATTTGTAGTGCGTCATCTATAATGTGGGTCATGGCTGATTCGGTACTATGTCCTGATCGAAAGCCAGATTGGAATTGATCGAGCAGGTTGAAGTGTTCAATGTGGTTACTAAGCTGCATGTGGACACATTTTTCGAGTAGTTTGGCCAGGGTCGAGATGTTGGATATTGGGCGATAGGTCTGATGGGTCTGCTGATACTTTCTTTAGGATAGGGGATACCTGACCCGCTTTCAGGATGTCTGGGATGGTTCCTTGCAAAAGAGAGGTATTTATAATCCTGGTCCATAGGGGCACTAGCTGTGGAATGAAGGTCTTTAAGTGGCTTGCTGGGAGAGGGTCTGTGAAATGATTGGAGGGATTCAAAGCCGTGAGCGTGTTTAAGATAGTTTCTTCGCTGTAGAGGTTGAAGGTGGTCCAGGAGGCGTTGTTCTTGAGGTCGAGCTTTGTCGCGCAGTTAAGCGGGGTCACTGGTGTGGTCAGCGAGGTGTTAATGTGTGGGTGGGTATGGGATAGTTGGTCGTTGAGTAGGTCTGTCTTTAAATTTTCAGTCTTTGTTGTGAAAAAGGAGGCAAGTTCCTCGCAATTGGGGAGTGTTTCTGGATTAGCTTGGGGGAGTTGGAGACACCCTTAGATTGAGCTTTGATTATTTCGAATAGTTTTTGGGGCGATTCTTAGCTTGGTCTAATTGTTTACATATGAAGTCAGCTTTTGAACGTCTAATCTTTCTGTTATAGGAGTTTCTGGTGCTTCTTAGTAGTTTGAGGTGGGCAGCAGATGGAGCGGTTCTCCATTGTCTTTCAATTGCTCTCAGTGATCTTCGATCTTCATTTAGCCTACCATCATACCAGGGGTTTGAGTCTTTTGTGGTGGTTCTTTTCAATTGTAGGGGCGCTAGGTTGTCGAGTACCCTGTTCATAGAGTGGAAGTAGTGATTGGTCAGGTCCTGTACATCCTCTAATCCATCCGGTGGGGGCGTGAGGATGTGGTTAGCGGTTGCGAGCGCGGTAGGATTAAGGTTTTCTAGGTTCCTCCTCCAGATTTTCGTTCTCTTAGGTTGGATAGAGAGTAATTTAACTACTTCCTTAATATGGAAAGTGATTATGTGATGGTTGGACCAGTCGCAAGGAAGAATCGATTCCAGCTGGATAGAGTCTACTTTGGAAATTACTAGATCAAGGGTTGAGCCTTTTTCGTGGGTGGGGCTATCACAAATTTGGGACAAGATGAGGTCGGACAGGAAAGCTTTGAGGCTGTTGACCTCTGGGTCATCTAGATCGTTCCAGTGGAGGTTGAAGTCCCCCAGAAAGATCTGAGTAATCTGTTGACCGACATTTGTGGCTAGAATATCCATAAACTGTTCGATGAAGGTAAGGTTGTTACCAGGAGGATGGTAGAAAGAATGAAGTGAGCATATTGGCTTGTTATTGCTCATGATGTCTAGGCAGAGGTATTCACAGGAAGAGAAAACCGGGGAGTTGGAGCGGTTCACAGAGAGGTTGTTCCTATGAATGCAGGCAATGCCACCCCCTAGCTTATCAAGTCTATCCAGTCTTGTGATGTAATAGTTTGGGGGAACTAAAATGTCTAAGATGGGCATGGATGATTTGTTTAGCCAAGTTTCCGTTAAGATGATAAGGTCGGGTTTGTTGGTTATAATGAGGTCAGCTATATCAGCGGCATGTCGTGATGCTGATCTACAGTTTAGTAGGATACATTTTAGCTGGGCCTTGGTCAGAGTGGTGTTCTGGTCATGGGAGATGGGTACTCTCTTAAGGTTATTTTCATCAATACCCCTGGGGGTGTGTCTTGTAATTCTAGATGCATTCGGATGGATGGGTTGGATTAAGGACAGTTTCTGTGTGTCGTCCGTGTGCGCAGGTTTAGAGGGTAGGGAAGGGAGTTCGTAGGAATGAAGTAGGGAAGTGAGCTCACTCGATGATAGGGTTCTCTTTTCCTGATCGGGCGTGATGAGGCATTAGGGTAAGGTACTGTATTCCATTTGGGGAATTGAGGCGGGGGGCTAGTGCATTGCTGATGAATGGGTTTCGCTTGTGGCTTGGGTTGATGCCGGATCAGGTCATGAAGAGTTTGGATGTCCTCTTTTATTTGTTGAAGGGATAATAGTATCTCATCGAGTCTGGGGTCAGGTGTAGGAGTTATCATATTGATGGCATGAACTGTGGTTAGGTGAGGAGGGGTTATTGCTAGTGTGGTGTCTCGGGGCATGACTTGAACTGGTTCGACGAATGGTGATTTTTCAGTGAGGGAGTCCGTAGGGAAGGGATGGGTGGAGAGGGGATGTGAAGGGGTGTTGAATTGTGCTTTAGGAAGATCTGATTCGTTGTGTGGCATTCTTATTGAGTGGTGGTAACTGGGAAGTGGGGAAGTAAAGAGGGGACTTGGGGGGTATTGGAGTTGGCTATAGGAGGAGGAACGATGAGATTCGTAGTGCAGGGAGAGGGAGAAGGTGGAACTGCGGATTGGTCTGGAATAAGTGTGTAAGAAGAGATTGGAGCAAAATCCGCAATGGAGTTACTGGGGATGATGATGGGGGTGGGGAGGGATGTACTAACTAAAGGGTGGGCGAAGGTGTGGTTGTGGAGATGTGGCGTGGTAGTGGAGGACGCGGGGGCGTGAGGGAGAGCTGGGGGAGAGGTGATGCGAGTGAGAGGCGAGGTGGGTATAGTAGAAATTGTGGTGGTGCTGGGGAAGGAGTCGGGATTATGTGGGTGTATGTCATTAGATGGGGTGTCGGTTAGGTCTGGGGTGGGTGTATGTGAGCAATGGGATACCAAGGGGGAATGACTGGATGGGACGTCAGGTAAGGGATCTGACAGAGGGTTAGGAGAATGGTTTGTTAGGGAGGAGGAATAGGATCTTGCAACCTTCGCTTTGATGCTCGGTAAGATGCTGTCCAGTAAGTTCAGGTTATGGTCTGATGCCTGCATGAGGATGATTCCATTATGATAAATGGTAAATGTAGCAGTTGCTTTGTAGAACAGGGAGGGAATGATAGTTAATGTGAGACCGTGTGCAGTTTTCTTGGTTGATGCAATTGAGAATAGGGCGAGAAAGGCTTTTCGCCATTGTGCTCTCCTTTGGTGTAGAAGATAATGTCGTTCGTTATGTGTCCTGTGTTATTTGAGAAATAGGGGTCAGAGATTGGGGTTTCTGGGTGTGATTTTAGTAGGCGATGTTTGAAACTTTTGGCCGCCTTTTTGAGAGGCTAGGGGGTATTTGATGGAATAGGTGTGTGGGCCAATAGGTTCCATAATATGGTATGAATGTTAGGGAAAGGGGGGGGTGAGAGGGTCAGATAGTGAGAGAGGTAGTATGGGAGGAGATATATTTGGGGAGTATGAGAAGTTGTAGGCCTCCCTGTTTATTCTAGATGATGACTCCTTGGGTAGGTCCTCACTCCATTACCATTAGTGGGTCACGTAGTGTTAAGTGGTCCTTGCTATTTGTGAGGGTGGGATTAACTTGGCTTACTATGTCCCAATCTAGGTAATGACCAGGATCCTTAGTCATAAATATTAGCGGTTCCTATTCTGTATAGTAAATAATATCATTCAATTTGAGGGTTAAAGTGTCTGGGGATGAGATCAATGGGCACGCTCTGTTGTAGATGCATAATGTCTCAGTCGTTCCAAGATGGCTGCTTGGTTATCTAGTGGTGGAATAGGTCTGGGGATTAGTCCTATCACTCTTTCCATGCAACACAACTACCTGGGTATAGTCCTCTGTCTGTTTCTATGATGGTAGATCAACGTGCATGGTCCTTTGTTTCTGTTTGATAGTGTGCTGAACGCTATTAGTCCTATGTCTTTGCCTATGTGGAGGTGTGAGGTGAGTGGTCCTTTCTTTGATTTACCAATACAGCTAGCTAGCCATTTTGAGGTTCAACCGTTTGGGCACAAAATGGTGGGGCTAGTACTGTTCATCGAGGTGTGACCATCCAAATCACTGCTGAGCTCCTTTGCATCGGTCTCTCTGCACGCTGTTCTCTATGCCCCTCCGCGTGAAAGCGCGGTCGCAGGAGACATCCAATTTAAAAATGGAGACCAAAAAATGTAGTTGCGAGAGATTCGAGCGTAGCGCTTAATTAATTGAGAGTGGCAAGCTCCTCTGCATCAGTCTCTCTGCGTGCTGACTTCAGTGACCCACAGCGTGAGCGCGCGGGTGCAGGAGACATCCATTAGAAGGAACCGGAGCTCCTATTGAAGGGGGAGCACTCTAGAATTATGCGCGGGCCATGGAGTGGGAGGGGTCGCTTGGGCGTAGTGCCGCTCATGCGGGGAGCCTCAGCTCGGTCGGCTGCAGCAGGGCTCACCTCGGGGAATGTGGCTCTGCAAGGGACTCTTCGCCCACCTCCATGGATGTGAGGATCTTAGGCGCCGGGCGGGATTGCTCCGATGTCTCGCTACGATGTCTCTGTCATTTGGGCGAATTGCTGCTCATGTCTCGCTCCGATGTCTCTGTCACTTGGGCGAAGTGCTGCTCATGCGGGGAGCCTCAGCTCGGTCGGCTGCAGCTCGGGGATCATAGGCGCAGGGCGGGACTGCTCCGATGTCTCGGTCCTCAATGCGATGCCGGAGGGGGGTCGTCCTGCTGCTCCGGGTGCTGGTGTTAGGCACTCCAGCGATCAGGGTTAATGTCGGTATGTGAGCACGCCTGATCAAAGGCGGGCCGTCCACGCCGAATCAGACTCCTGCCGTCCCGAGTTCCTGATGTCTAGGCTTCTCCGGTGAGTTGGTGATCGACGATATTGCCTCAGCTGGTGTATCTTCCTTGTCTTGTTCCAATGATCCTTTATTTTGCGGTGTGTTAAGACGGTGGGTAAAGAGAGCTCAGTATACGGGTGGGTCGCGGACAAGGAAGCAAATTTCCTAGTACAAAAAGAACCAAGAACTCCGTATATTAACATACTCCCCCCTAAAGTCCACAAAAATAAAAACCCTCCACCGGGCCACCTAATAGTATCTGGGATATGCTCAGAACTGGAATCACTGTCACAATGTTGTGATTTTTTTCTTAAAACCTCTGGTGAGCACAATGCCCTCATATCTAAAAAGATACGAAAGACATATTGAACATGCTGAGAGGTATTCATCTCGACTCGGCCATATACGTTCTTATGATGCTGGATGTGGAGTCATTATACACAAACATTCCACAGAAACCCACACTAGAAGTAATCAAAAACCTGTTGAAGTCTAGGGATGGGAATAAAATGACCCCCACTTAATTTATAATAGACTGTGCTCATAGGATGTTGAAAAGGAATGTATTCAAATACGAGGGTGAGTTCTTCTTGCAAACACACAGCACTTCCATGGGAAGCACATGTGCTCCCAGTCTAGCATGACTATATGTCCGTAGCTTTGAAGTACAATTTATCTGCAGTGAGGAAAACCCATTTCAAAATCAGATGAGATTGTGGAAAAGATTAATTGATGACCTCCTGGTGATTTGGAAAGGATCAAGGGAAGAGGCTATTGAATTTAACCTGTGGGTTAGTAGCTTAAACCCATTTCAGAAGTTCACTATGAACATGAGTTAATCAGAAATATCATTTTAGACCTGAGGATTTACACAGAGAGAGAAATTCTGAAAACAGACTTTTTTTTTAATAAAACAAATAAGCAGTGGCGGCTCGCCGAGTGAGTGCTGCGGGGCGGTGGGGTGGGGCAGGGTGGGGGTTACTAAACTCCGGCATACGGCGGAACGGAGTTAAGTAAATAAATAAAACAATTTACATGCGCGCGCTGCAACGCCAACTCGGCGATGCAGGGCGCGCAATGTAAATTGTTTTATTTATTTATTTATTTACTTAACTCCGTTCCGCCGTATGCTGGAGTTTAGTACCCCCGCCCTGAGAAACAACATAGTGAGGATGATATTGAATGGTATGAGATTAAGAAATTGAAACCCCTACACAACACTTTACAAACCTCGCGACTTGTGTTTGAAGCTTATTCCAGTCCATATGGCTCCCCACTCGCACACCATTAGATGTGCACAGAACAGTCCTTGCAGTTCCTTCTACTTGAATTGTGCTTACCAGTGTATGCACATGTGCACGGCAAGTTAACAAGTGAAATCAATGGGCCTTGTGGCTGGAATTTCATGGATGTAGTGCAAGCACGGTGAGCTCCAGGTCTGATGCAACAGGAGCTTCGAGTCCTGGAAGCAACAAATGAGTATGTCAGACTTGAAGCATGCAAGGATCCTGAACGCTTGGTGGACGGAATGCAGAACAAATCAAAACATTCACCCCCAGTCAAGAGATCTGGGTTAAATCCATCATTCTTTTGCTCACCATGCCACCCCAGTTTAGACCTGGCCATATGCAAATCAGTCTTGACCCTGTGCCTCATGGGAACAATCCAGCCCGAACTGCCAAGCCAGGTCCTCCCTGGACCGGAAACAAGCATCCTAGGACCGGTTTCGGGGTTTCACCCCTCATCAGCCAGGATAGCTTGAATCCAGTGGCACAGTGAGCCCGGGACCCACGTCTGGGTATACCCGGCACACTTAGGGCGAGGAAGCAAAAGACACACAATTGATGGATGGAATGCAGAACAAATCAAAACATTCACCCCCAGTCAAGTGATCTGGGTCAAATCCATCATTCTTTTGCTCACCATGCCACCCCAGTTTAGACCTGGCCATATGCAAATCAGTCTTGACCCTGTGCCTCATGTGTCTTCCACATAGGCTGGTTTGGGACACCACTTCGCACATCACTGTTGATCATGTCCTGGCCTAGGGGAGTAAAGCACACAGTAAAGGATGGGGGGCCTCATCGTCTCATGGGTGGGTTTGCACATCAACACAGAGATGCTGCAGGGCACCATCACCTCCCTAGATGCAAGTGGACTCACGTTAGATTGATTGGCACTGTAAGTGCATGCTGCTACTGGATGCTTATATGTGGCAGAGGGGCATCACACACCTTCACACACCTTGACGTGTTGTGGTGAAGTTCAGATTACTCTGTACATCAATAACTCTGAACAATATCAGATCACCTGCTCTCCAACGTGAACGTGTAAAGCATGAATTTCATCCCTTCACTGCATTCACTTCTTGTACCTGGAGATCTAGTGCTGATCTGGAGGGAGAGGAAGGTTTATTTTAAGCAGTCGATATGAATTGAAGAAGAGAACTTCAGTCCTTTACAAGAACAAACAAGGGCAAAGTGTTACAATTGAAAATGGATGCAACGCAGGAACAGATCACTAGAGGAAGGCAGGTACATATTTTGAAAAATGTACTACCCTGTAGATCAATATATCAGTTACGCATATACAAGCAAAATTACATACCCCTTTAACTTCCTTGTGTGTTGGAGAGCTTCGCTCCATTCCCTCCTGTTCTGCTTTAAAAAAAAAAAAAAAATCACTCAAAGCTAGTTGGTATTTGCATCGTGCACGACGCACAGCGATAATGTTGCATTGTGCTGTTTTATTCTCGCTTTATTTTAGTTTGCTTTTATTTCCCAGGGGAGCATGGACTCAGCGTTTGGAGTAGCAGGGTTCAGTTTCCGTGTTGCAGAGTCTTTCTTCCATTGGTTTTAGCATGATCACGGTTGCTAGGACAACCTCACTCCAACCCACTCTTTGTGTCCGATTGACACCCTGTATCAGGACGAGCTGTGGGCTCAGCAGATGCGTGCTGCCAGGGCACAAGTGCTAAACAAGCATTTGCAATGCAATAGGTCTCGCAGTTACGCAAGTTTGAGCTATTGGCATTCTAAATGGCTATGCCTTTTATTTTGGTTTTTAAAACATAAATAAAAGGCATTGTCATTTAGAATGCCAATAGCTCAAACTTGCGTAACTGCGAGACCTATTGCATTGCAAATGCTTGTTTTTTAATGCACTTCGACCACGGCTTCAAATCATTGCACAATATGACCACGACATGACTTAAACCACACCCTCTGCTTCTGGTGGCCCCATCGCTCCACGTGAAAATGTGTAGAATCACCTCAGCACACACCAGACTTTACCAAACATATTTAAAGATGACGGTTGTATTTTACTGATCTCGCCTCCTGCTCCTACACTTCCTCGTTTATGGCACAATGATATGTTGTTTGTAAAGCCTACCATGAAACAAATATCGGCTTTAGCATTACAGAAAAACAACTTACTACATTTATAAGATAAGCTCCTATTGAAAAACAAACAAACCAAACTTTTCGATACAGTAGCACACATACTGCACCACCGAGCACACAAGTGATGCTCGGTCCTCTATGAGCACAAGAATGTCAGCAGCTCCTAGTGACGGACACAGAGGGCTGTGAGACGCCAGCCATACTTACAGCCTCCCATCGGCCCGCTCTGATCTCACACGCCCCGGGCACCCGTGGTGAAGTCGGCCTTGGCCTTCAGAGCTGTCCGCCGTCCGCTGAGGTCACCCTCTCAGCCCGCCGCTTCCTCCATCACACGCTGACGCACATCTAAAGCACTCGTAAGATCTGCTGCACCCAGAAAGGAAGGCTTCTAAAATGGGAAATAGTGCTAGAGTGGGCCCGCTGCAGGGCACGCCGCAGGGATTGGGCAAGCCAGAGGTTTCAAAAGGCAGTGTGGCATGGCCGGGGTTGCACCGCTTCTGGAAGGAAGGGCCGCTTCGGCTGCAGGGGTTTAAATGTGGGGGCATGTATTGTTGCGGTAGGGTGGGGTATCAGAAAAGCAGAAGGGGCCCGATAGAGGGAGAAAAATAAGAACCGAGTGAAGAAAAGCGAAAGTAAATACCGTGCGGCAACGAAAGCAAAGCGCGTGCATATGTTTTGTCCTTAACAACTAAAGCAGAGCGCGTGCATATGTTTTGTCCTTAACAACGGAAGCAGAGCGCGTGCATATGTTTTGTCCTGCGTGCGCACAGACACAGAAGGAGAGCGCGTGCATATGTTTTGTCCTGCATGCGCACAGACATGGAAGGAAAGCGCGTGCATATGTTTTGTCCTGCGTGCGCACAGACACGGAAGGAGAGAGGGAGCAACCGAGCAGAGCTGTACGCGTGCACATCTCCTGTCACACGTACGCGCACATCTGCTGTGTCTTCAGCTAAGCTGTTAGACAGACGTACGCGTGCACATGTCCTGTCTTTAACACGCGTGCACATGTCCTGTCCCCTTCGCCCACCAAACCGACAACAATAGGTCTCGCCAAGGCGCGCAGCACATGCGCTGCGTCGCTAGGCGAGACCTAAAAAAGAAGTGGGGGGACTAACCTAGTTAATCAGTATGCAAGTGGCATCGCAGCGCGTGGCATCGCAGCGCGTGACATCGCGGTGCGTGACATCACAGCGTGTGACATCACAGCGCGCGACATCACAGGAACTGGCATCACAAGAAGTAACATCAGATCTTAAGCCCTCACATATATGTTTAGCAGGTGTATCATGAGTACATTTGAGCACATTTCGAGCATACTTGCAAACCCTCCTGATTTAGGCAGAAGATTCACACATAAAACAATGTTACCTTTTATCAGCATTAAGTTTTCTCTAGCCATAGTGCTTTAAAAGAAATAGTGATATTTAAATTATTACAACGACTCCTCAGGGGTAGTAAGCGCTATATAAATGCTATTTATTCTGTGCAAATGCTGGGAAACATCAACACATCTGAAGTTTTTACAGTGCATGCATATCTCCTAAACAGAGCCTGAACAAAGTTAAAAGCTGCTTCTCTTCGGTATGTGTGAAGTACTAACAAGGTGTGAGCCTTTGTTTCCCCTCTGCTGCATTTGCATCAGGTGTGAGGCTCCTGACTGCTCCCAGCCAGGAGACTCCAACAAAAGGAGGCCTGTTGACCCCTCCGATTCGGCCTTTGTTATGGGCCCAGCAGGAGTCACAACTAAGAGAGCCCCGTCCCCGCCTGCACGTTGTTGCAGATAGAAAGCAGATAACAACGTGCAGGCGCTGCAGGATGTGTCCCGGAGTTTGTAAATTACACCGGGACGAATTCAACATATTTTACAGTGGGGCCACACTTCTTGGCAGGGTGGACGGCGTCCACCCTGTGAAAAAAGTGGGGGAACGCCGTCCACTCGCGTGTACCCCCAACTCGTGCCCTGCGTGATGCTGGGGTGTCTCATGCAAGCCCGTCCGTGCCCTGGGAGGTAATAGTTTTGCTAATATATATAGATCTACTGTACTTAGTTCTACCAACTACGTCTACCTAGGCGATTTTACCATAAGGGTGGCCCATCCCACTCTCTTTGACTCTCAAAGCTGATAGAATCTTGTGCTGCAGTAGGGCTGTCACAGCTGATATCTGTACACACTCACAGTGCAGGCCATACGCTCAACCTGCTACTTGCAGAAACAGAAACCAACACCTCTTGCAGAAACAGAAACTAACACATCTTATTGGTCGAGAGAGGCGCAGCACAGACCACTGACACATTTGTGTGTGAAAAAGGTCGCTTGTATTGAAGCAGGTGCACATCACACAATTTCCTAGGCATTCCATCTTAAAATACTAAAACCTCACTATACAATTTTTGTCACCTATCTGCTTTCCTACCCCCACCCCTAAATGTCCCACCCCACATAACTTAACCCAGCCAGTATCTACCTTCTACCATACTGCCCTTCTGCAGTTGTGACCTTTAACTTCCCCTACAGCTTATCACTGCATCTATTAAATGTAGCTAACTTAACTTCCTGTTGCGTAACCTTTACCTTTGTGCCTCATCCATCTGTGAGCTTATTCAAACCTTAGCTTTCAGCCTGGGTTGCCGATGGCAACAACAATCATATTATCTAAACCCATGCAAACTTCAGGGCCAACTGCCAATGCACCTTTCTCAAAGCAACAACCATAAAACAACTTTTCTCCCCTGCAAAACTGTTCCAACCTAAAGCGCCTAAAGGACTGCAATGCGAAACCGCTGTCTGCAGCACCCACCACACTATATCTTAGGGATAGGAGGGAGGAGCCAAAAACTCTTCCCTATATTTCAGCTGTGCCGCCACTGGGTCACCTAACCATAAAATCGTGGCGAACAGCCCAAAATGGCTGGTTAAATATCCTTGGACTACTTCCTTTAATGGAACGTAGCCCAAAAATGCTAAAGTCGCCTGGACTGCACCACCCCCCAATAATCCCAGGGGACAAACCTCCCTCTGGTTGGCTGCCCCCCAGACCCTCAATGGGTGGGAGAGGCGCAGCATAGACCACTGAAACAGTTTTGTGTGAAAAAGGCCGCTTTGATTGAAACAGGCGCACATTACAGAATTTCCCAGTCATTCCGCATTAAAAAACTAAAACCTCACTATTCAAACTTTGCACCTATCTGTTTTCCTACCCCCACACCTAAATCCCCCGCCCCCACATAGCTTAACCCAGCACATATCTACCTCCTACTGTTCTTCACTTCTGCAATCGTTACCTTTAACTTCCCCTACAGCTTATCACTGTATCTATTAACATGTAACTAACCTAACTTTCTATAGCGTAACCTTTAACTTTCTGCCTCGTCCAGGTGTGAGCTTGTTAACACCCTCCTTTTCAGCATGGTTCACCAATGGCAACTAAAATCAAATTATCTAAACCATGCAAACTTCTCATCCAATCGCCACTCAAAAAAAGGCTTTGATCCTGACTTTTTCTGCCCTCAACCCCCCCCCATGCCCTCATCCTAGCTAGAACCTTCTTCAACTGTAGCAAATACATATCCATACCACATAAAGAAAGATGTACGCCCTCTCCCTGTAAGAAATCCTCTTTGTCATATCTCAAGTCTGCATAGTCTATCCTGCCGAAACCTTCCTCCCAACAGAACAATCTCATCTCCCTGTTAATCTTTCTCCTGGCTTTATCAATCGCCGCTAGCTTGATGGCTCCCCGCAACTTCCCCTGGGAATAAACTCTGTCCAAATCACAAAACAACCTGACCAATGCTGCTTGATCGCCTTCAAGTCTTTTTCATTGCTTTCAACAGTGCCAATCCTTTTTCTACAGCCAAATCGTTCTCTTCAAGATGGACCAGTAATACATAAGGCATTTTTTTCCTATCAAGAACCTGTTCAAGCTGGACAGCAATTCCCTCCAGTGCATGCCCCCTTTCCTGTGCCACTTGACTGAAAACAAACTTGCATCAAAGCCCAAATTGCGACTTTGTCCTCTCTGTGCTGCTTGTATTTCTACCCATTTTACAAAGGAATGCCCTACTATCCATATGGACTAACTGCCAGACTTTGGGCCAGGAACCGAACCTGCGAAAACAGCAACAGCAATACGAGAGAGCAGTGTACTGATCTTCAACAATCCCCCCTCCCAGTCTCAAATATCTCCTGAAACAGTAAGACAACTATCTTCCCAGACTCATGATGTGCTCCCGACTCCAACCTCTCCTACCCGCTTCGGTCTCCACCCCAACTCGAAAAGAATGTGTGCCATATTCGCCTGCTGCCACCCCCAATTGACACAGCACTTTTTGCGGCACAGCTGGCAGTTAAAAAGCTGTTACGAGGGCACCGTCCTTATGCCTGAAAATCCCCCCACCTGGGCTCCCTGTGCAGGTACTCAGCTTGTCTCCCCACTTTACTGGGCAGTTAGCATCTACGGGGTAGGCCTGCAGCACCACTATCCTCCCCTTTGATCTATGATCTATCTTGCAGTTATGTACCAGTATCTCCAGGCCTGTCCCCTGCTTCACTACATCCTCTCAGAGAAGACATGTGCTGCCCCTTCCCCAAGCAGCTCCGACACCAGAAAAGCACCAAAAAATATCCAAGGCAACAGATTAACAACTGCTTTCCCCTCTTCCCTGCAAATTGCTGGCAAGATTCGAATCAGAATTCTAAACAAGTGCCACTCACTTTTGTCTGGCCCAACCTTCCTGCATCCTCTTCCCCAACTAACCTGATGATGGTGCATAACCCCAGAACAACTTTCCTATTAATGCAGTGCCAGCAACCTCCCTTGCAATCATGACTCATGAAAGCCCATTCTCTGTCAATGCCCGAATGAATTGAACCAAATCCTCTGCCCTAATCCACCCTGCTGGCCTCCTTTGTGGCCCATAGGCCAGAAATTCCTTGCATGCCTGTGCATATGACCTTCTGGTAGACTCAGCCAAAGACCCTACTACCAGCTGGAAAATCCTTTGTCCGCCTCCATGGTCAGCCCATGGAATCTCTCCCACTGTGAATGAGACAAAGCATCTGCAAGAATGTATTACGTTACAACGCAAACATTTACAACGCATGCCTTTACAATGCAGTTTTTACATCGCAACATCCTTTACAACGCATGTTTTTACAACGCATGCCATCACAACGCATTTTTAGAAACTACATTTACAACGCATTCCATTACAATGCATACCATTATAACGCATACCATTACAACGCATATTACTTTTAGGGCCACAGTAGGGTAAGTGTTGGATAGTGTAGGGGAAAAAATTACTATTCCCACTCCAGTGAGTGCAACAGTAGGGTAAGTGTTGGATAGTGTAGGGGTAAAAATTACTATTCCCACTCCAGTGAGTGCAACAGTAGGGTAAGTGTTGGATAGTGTAGGGGTATAAATTACTATTCCCACTCCAGTGAGTGCAACAGTAGGGTAAGTGTTGGTTAGTGTAGGGGTAAAAATTACTATTCCCCATTACTTACCATATAATGTGTTGTAATGGCATGCGTTGTAGTGACATGCGTTGTAATGACATGCGTTGTAGTGACATGCGATGTAATGGCTGCGTTGTAATGGCATGCGATGTAAAGGATGTTGCGTTGTAATGACTGCGTTGTGAAGGTAGCGCGTTGTAATGACTGCGTTGTAAAGGTTGCTTCCCCATCTGCAATGTCATTGTCCACCGCTGGCACATGTCTCGGCTTAAACAAAATGTCATGCTTCAAACATCCCAACACAAAGATCCATAACAGCTTCAGCCCCTGGGCATCCCTGGTGGACTGTCTAGTCATAAGTTGCCCCACTGCCATGTTGTCAATCCTGAAAAGCACTTTTTGTTGTGCCAAATCGGAACTCCACATCGTGATTGCCACCACCTGGGTAAAAATCTCCAGAAATACAATACTCCGACCCCCATATTTCCAAGCTGTTGGCCATTCTTCTGCACATCATTGCTTTTGCCAATACAACCCAAAACCCAACCCACCTGACATGTCAGAATATATCTGCACATCCCATTTAAACTCTCTCAGAGTGAGCAGTGGAATGCCATTAAATTAGTCCAGAAAAAAGGGACACATGCGCAGATTCTCCCTGCTCCCTGCTGACAACCTCACGTGATGATGGGGCAGAGGCATACCGGACAACAACATTCCAGCCACCAACAAAAAACTCCTTCCCGCCCTCACCACTCTGCAGGCAAAATTCAAACGGCCCAGTAACACCTGTACGTCCTTAACCATAACGTTGGCCTTCCCCAATATTGCATCTAGCTGCAACTGCATCATCAGCTTCTGGTCTGGCGGTAAACGTACTTCCATGGCTATAGAATCAAGTTCTATTCCCAAAAGGAACAGTACCACACTGGGACTCACAATCTTTTCTGGTGCCAAAGGAACCCCCAAGTCTTCCATGATCTGAAAAATTGCCAGCAACCACTGGCAGTCTGCTGAGCTGGGGTGGCTTATGAAGAAGAAGTAATCCAAATATTTTAAAACACCCACATGTCCTGTGAGCCAAGAAAACAACCATTGAAGGAAAGAAATGAACCTCTTGTAGAGAGCGCAAGGAATAAATCACCCCATTGGCCAAGCCTTGTCTACATACCACTGACCATCAAACTGTATAACCCATCAATTGAAAATTGTCCAGGTCCAACTGCAACAGCTGTAAAGCCGATCTAATGTAATTTTTTACCATTTCCATTCCTTTCCTTGCCCTTCCACCAGGAACATTGCCACATCAACTGAAGAATGAGACACTGATGTAAAATCCTCCGCTATGAAATCATTGACCGATCCCCTCTTAGGCCAGGACAAGTGTCGGATCAAGCAAAACTTTCCATTCTCTTTTTTGAGAACAACTCCTATTAGGGAGACAATCAAATCGGTCATTGGCCAATTGTTGAATGGGCTTGCCATCCTGCCTTCCTGAATTTATTTTTCCAGTTTGTCCCATACCACTTGTGTATGTGCGCGTACTGATTTTAGATTTTCTGCCCTCCTTCTAACTCTCGGACCTTCATGACCTAATCTGAACCCCTAATGAAATCTCTTGCTCAGCACTCTAGTATCCTCTTTTTGGTCATAGAACTACAGCCAAAATTAGAACTTTTCCAATTTAACTGGAGTTTGAGCCTTTTCCCACTGGTCCCTGTGCTCCCCGTCCCCCAATAATCCATTAATTGCGCAAGTTGTTGTGTACCTGGGCCCCATTGATGCTGTTGCCAGTGCCCTGTATGTACCCCCTGGAACACCCCTGCTGCCTTAAAACAGTGTGAGTGCATGCCTCCCTGCACATTTTGAGCTTATAATATTCCCTCATGCATAACCCCTTGTTGAAGTCCCAGCATGCACCCAACGATCCGCACAGCATCTTTGCTGTTGTTCCCACCCCTCTCCCGATGGGGTGTCCTTGAAAGAGCCGATAGACTATTGGCAAACCACTGGCTGGAAATATTGTCTTGCCAAACTTGGAGGGCCTCATCGTATGCTGCCAAAGTTCGGAATCGATCTCCCCCTATTTTGCTTCTGAGTCAAGAGCCGTGCGTACACGAAACTCGCCATCAAATTGTGCCTAGCTTACCCCCCCCGTACGTGATCTGTGCCTTCCAAATCACATCCATGTACTTGAATAAATCCACGCTCCGCTCAGGGAATTTTTCACAGTATACACTAGCATAGATTAAAATTGCTGCTGTCCACTCTTCGATAGTCATCGGCACCGTGGGCATTTTTGACAATTCATATACCTCTTTTTTTTTTACCCTTCCTTAGCCCTGATCTCCCTATGCAACAATTTAACCATTTCAACATATTCCCCTTTCCATATCTTTTCCTTTGTGGTCAGCATTAAATGAGACCCTAAGGGCTTTGTCACCCCCATGTTTGGCAACTTGTTTATTTTCAAATCTTTACTCTCCAGGCCTTCTGCATTCTTCCCCTTTCCAACCCTGATTTCTCCCCCTCAGCACCTTTCTCTGTATTGGTGTCCAATACTCTTTGTCAATCCCCTTCAAAGTTCTCTGTGCATGTGCTGGACAGCCCCCCTCCCTGTTTTCTCTCTTGCTTTTACGTATTTCATTCGTCCTTGCCATCTTGTCCATGTTCCTCCATGCCTATCCCGTTATCATTCACATACAGGCCCTTCCTCAAACTTGTACCTTCACTCTGGTGCTCCCCTCATACATCCACCACAGTCACCACCATTACAGGAGCCGTCTCCATGGCTCCCTTTGATAAGGTGGGCTTCCGCTCCGAAGCCTGCCGCCTATCCAGTTGAACACATCTGCCCAGTACACTTGCACTAATGTGCCTCGCCCATGCCTCCAACGCACGCTGCAATGCACTAGGCGGAGAACAGTTATCATCTCCCCCTTTTTTCTGTCCCTTGCTGCCACCACCTGTTTTTGGCCTCCAAGGAAAACGCCACTGTCCAACACCTCACCTCTTCTAAGCTTTCATCCTAATAGTTTAACTGGGGGTCATCTGCAACCTCACCGTTCCTTGCATGCAGCACTTTCCTTCACCTTTCGCGTACCTTGTGCCACACCACTGAGGAATAGTCTACCTTGTCTTGTGGGGCCATCACAAACCCTTCCATCCGCTCCGCCAAGGCTGGATGTCGTGACCTGTATCCCCGCTCACCAGAGGCTGCTCTGAACCTGCTGTCGTGAAGCACTGACAAGGCCTCCCTGAGCCTTCTTCTGTCAGCGATCGCCCGGTCCCACAGCGCTATCCGTCTGGCCACTCCATTTCCTACCTTCACTTCCCCTTGGGGTGATCAAGCCAAGTCCACCACTCTGTTATGCCTCACAACCTGCAAAAAAGTGTGCTGGCCCCGTGCACCCTCCAAACCTGCCTCAACCCCCCACATCTGTCAACCTGCCCCATTGAATGTGTTCATCCCCTCTTGTTACTGTAAACCCCCCATCATCATTTACCCCATCTAGGTAAGAGACCTTTGTGCCTTCCAAATCTGACCTTACTTCTGGCACTGCTGTACCCGAGTGCCCTCCCCCCCATGTGGGTGTAGTACCCCGCCCACATCACGAGCGAGAACCTTCGAACTCTTGTCCCTTGGGGTCCACCTTCCCACCTTCCCACTGCTCCTCCTCCTCTTCCCCATCTATCCAGCCCTTCTCATCCTCACTCCATTCTAATAGCGCAGATGCCAATGCTTTGGCTGTGCCCCATTTCACCTCAGAAGCCATAACCCGGCCATGTGCTTTTCCTGGACCCCTTCTGCTCCCAGGTCCCCCATGATCTCCGTCCCCCTCTCCACCAGCAGCCCCCCCACCCACTGTGATAACAAGCCCTGCGGGGCCCTGTCGAGCCAATCTGTCTACTCAAAATAAACTCCTGGCCACTGAATCCCAGGTCTTGGAAATGCCTCAGTAATATGACCCTCCCCTTCCCAACCCACATGCGACTTCCTGCCAAAACCGGGCTCTCTACGGGCATATGCGGCAGCTCACTTGACTGAGAGGCCTCACCCCAGGCTCGGGGGCGCTTGCTGCATTCTGAAGTGGCACCTGTCACCAACCTTCGTACCTCTCCATGCTCCCCCCGGAGACCTCCTTGGCGTCAAGCATGCTAGTACCGCAGCGTCCACACCTTCCGATGCCCTACGCATCAGGTGGCTGGGGAAAGAGACTGTGCTCACCACCAATAAATCCAGGAGCCCGCTTCTCTCATCAAGCGAAGCGCCTGGGCCACTTTATCTACCACCATCTCGCCAAAAACTCTTCCCTGCCTTACAGCTGTGCCACCACCGGGTCACATAACCATAAAATGGTGGTGAAGAGCCCAAAATGGCTGATTAAATGTCCTTGGGCTACTTACTTGAATGGAGCGTAACTCAAAATGCTACAGTCACCTGAACTGCACTATTCCCCCAATAATCCCGGGGGGATGGAGGGGGAAGCAGACCTCCTCATGGTCAGCTGCCCCCCAAACCCCTATTCTCTAATTCATTTGATCTGATCCAATCATACAACTTTATCTTTTACATGGGGCATCTCTATGTCTCCAGTTCTCAAGTCATCAACTGAATTACCTAAACGCCTATTGCACAAGGTGTCGACTACTAATCTAACAACGGTGCAAGGATCTCTCACTTTTTTCCCACGCCAAAATAAGAATTATCAGCTATCATCGATCCCGTGAAGCCACAGTTCTGTTCCAGTGGTTTCCTGACACAACATCGATAGCGATGTAAGAAATATAGATTAATAAACATAGACTACAAAAATATGGACTCCTATATTTAAACAGGTAAGTACAAAAACATTGACTAAAAAATATAGATGTAAAAAATATAGATGTATAAAATATCGACTTTTATATAAATATGAAATAAAATAATATATATTAAATATAATAAATATTAAATGTAATTTTAACAAAATAAAATAAATGTAATATAAATGTAATATGCATTTTAATAAAATATAACAAACTTAATAAAAAAAGATAAACACACAAACATAATTATTTATGCATATATATTTACTTTAAAACAATTAATAAACCATTATTTTTAATTTATGTTAAAAGTTTAAAATTATATAAAAAATAAAAAATATATATATCAATGATTTAAAATATAAAAAAACAAAATTCTAGAATAAATTAAAACATGAAACAATTAAAAAATATTTAAACTTAAATTTCACAATACAGTCAATGCAACAGTAGGGAAAGTGTTGGATAGCGGAGGGATAAAAATAACTATTCCCACTCCAGTGAGTGAAACAGTAGGGTAAGTGTTGGATAGCGGTGGAATTACATTTACTATTCCAACTCCAATCAGTGTAACAATAGGGAAAGTGTTGGATAGTGGAGGGGTATAAATTACTATTCCCACTCCAGTGAGAGCAACAGTAGGGAAAGTGTTGGATAGCGGAGGGGCAAAAATTACTATTCCCACTTCAGAGAGTGTAACAGTAGGGAAAGTGTTGGATAGCAGAGGGGTAAACATTACAATTCCCACTCCACTGAGTGCAACAGTAGGATAAGTGTTGGATAGCGGAGGGATTAAATTTACTATTCCAACTCCAGTGAGTGCAAAAGTAGGGAAAGTGTTGGATAGCGGAGGGCTAAAAATTACTATTCCCACTCCAGTGAGTGCAACAGTAGGGAAAGTGTTGGATAGCGTAGGGGTACAAATTACTATTCCCACTCCAGTGAGTGCAACAGTAGGGAAAGTGTTGGATAGCAAATCAGGTAAACTAGAGCATTACACTTTTGTACACAAATAGATAATACTGCCAACTTCTTTAAAGTCTCCAATACTCTCAGTCTTGCTTATTTTAATATATCTGTATCTCACTCGTATGCTCTGTGCAATGATCTCTCACTTTTTTCCCACGCCAAAATAAGCATTATCAGCTATACTGTTTCTAAAATAGTCCAACACAATACAACTGATTCCTTGCTCACTGCAGACGGCTTCTCCAAACCCCTCATTCTTGAATTCATGTCTTTAGATCTCGACTGCTCAAGAAAGCACATCCTCTCAGTAAAATCAGGATTGCCGCTAGATCCATGTCAAGGACACATTCTCCATGCAGTAATTTACTCTATATTTGCGGTTCTGACCAATGCCTGCAATTTGTCACTTGAAAACTGCATTGTTCTATCTAACCTGAAACAAGCTATGGAGCAACCTCTCTTAAAGCAGTCCTCTACAGACACTGGCACTCTCAGTAATTAATGACCAATCTCGCTGTTGCCTCTCCAAATCAAACTTTTAGAAATGCAAGTTAATTCTCAGCATTCATCCTTTCTTGAAACTAACCCTACCCTGGATCCCACACAATCTGGTTTCCACCTTCTTCACAGCATGAAGACCACCTTTTAAAAAAAACGTTATCATTATTTTGGTATACCATACAAAGACAAATATGTTCTCCCATAAGAGGGGTTGAAGGACTTGCTGTTTCATAAGATACACGACAAGAACAAAAAACATAACAACAAGTGTTACTGCATCACCACATATGCCGAATAATAATAGAGTATGGAAAACCATTATCCGCCCAGTTGGCGGATATGGGTCTTCATGATGAACTGTTTCACACAGAACTCCATGCTGGTAGCTACTATAATCGAATATTTTGAACTTAACAAAGACTCTGTACGCTCCCAGGCTACACTGTGGGAGGCCTTTAAGGCCCATATCAGGGCATATGTTTGGCTAAACATTCAGATGTGTTAAATGATATAAGCAGAAGCCTGTCCTGCTTCGAGAAAGCTCTGGCAGACCCTGATCGCACAGAAGCCCATCAATCCACAGGGGTAACTCCCATCACTGAGCTCTTCTTCTGGCTGAGTTCCAAGATCTCGCGGAGCGAGAAGCCCACTACTTGGGAAAATATAGCATGGCGCTACAGTGAGGGGGGAAGGCCGGGACGTACACTAGCGAGGCTGCTACTGCCACCCAGGTGAACATCCTATATCTGAGAATTACAATGATCAGATGGCACTCACGTTACAAACACCATGGCGTACAGACTTAACTACTCAACTGTCACACTCCCCTCTACTCCACACAACTAAATGACAATTCTACTGGGAGGGCAACATACCTCGAGGAAGTGGCTATGGTCTGGCTTACAACTGCAAGCCAACAGATTCTCAGTTGACCTATTTCTGCTGGGGAAATCATTGGGGCAATTGACTCCATGGACGGCTCTAAGGTGCCTGGCCTCGTTGGCTACACAGCCACTTTTTTATAAAGCCTACAACATGCATTAGGAATCTAACTCTTTGCTCTTATTCGGATGCCCTGGAGTCCGGTGTGCTTCCACCCACACTATGAGAAGCAGTGCTTACATTACTCCTGAAATCAGGTAAAGACCCCCAGCAGTGCCGATCTTACCATCCGCTATCACTCCTAAATTTTTCACAATAACATTTTGGCCAAAGTTTTGGCAATGATACTTGCTCTCCTAATGGAACAGATCATCTCCACGGCCCAGTCGAGCTTTGTCCCAAAATGCTCAACAGCCCTCAACTTAGGGACAGTCTTTTCAGTACTTAATATAATTGTCTCTGTTGCAGTTGCACTGTTGGATGAGGAGAAAGCCTTTAATTCTCTAGAATGGCAATTTCTACATGCTTTACTCCTCAAAATGGGCTTCCTGCACTACTTTTCCTCCTTAATCACTCTAGTCTACAAGCAACTAAAAGCTCAGATTAGGATCAACGGTTCCCTATCATCCTCATTTGCAGTCAGCAGGGGGACGCAGCAAGACTGCCCCCTCTCACCATTGCTGTTTATAATATCAATGGACACACTAGTGCTCCATTTGCAGGAAAAACATCTACATAGGCGATGATCCAGTCCGATATCTGGGCATTCATATCCACCGATTCAGGGAACAGGTTATACATTTAAACTATGGCCCAGCCATTGATCAGCTGACTGGCCAGGTGGAGTGTTGCATCTGCCTTCCTTTAACCATGGCTGGACGTATTGCTATTGTCAAAATGGTAGTGCTCCCTAATGTTTTGTATCTTTTTCAAAACATCCCTCTCCCGCTGACCAATACGTTTTTTGTGACTTTGCAGAGTATACAGCTGTGACTTATATGGGCAGGGAAACAGCCTTGAATAGGCTGGGAAACCCTGGTACTACCATATGAATAAGGTGGGGTTTGGAGTCTCCAACTTTAATTTGTATTATCTGGTCATACAGTGCCACTTTGCTTGTCATTGGCACCACGCCGATGTACGTGTACCTTATTCCAAACCTGAACAAGATTTTGCAGCCCCAACTCCACTGAAAGCTTTAATACCAGCAGGCCTTTTGCTAGCCCCAAAGAACATACAACCACTGGCCACTACCAGTTGGACCTGGAGGAAACTGGCTTGGATGCTTGGTGGACAGACTTTATACTCCCCTGCAATCCCACTATCGAGCAACCCCTGGCTCCCCATCACTCAGGAAAAACTGATTCAGCACATGCTGACGAAATTTGCAATACATACTATTGGAGATCTCTTCCATGATGGGCACGTGTTTTTATGTATGAAGGACGATAGATTCCGAGAAGCCACCCATATGGATCATTTTGTACTCCACCGCCTTCAAAGTGCACTCAGGGCTCGGACCCTGTCATACCCATTGGCCCCAGACGAGTTCACCCACTCACGCTGAAAATCATCGACAGTGAGGGAGATAGGTTAATCTCCAAATCATTCATTCATATCACACCTGTCTGGATCTCCTACCGACTCAGGACTCCAGACTCCGAATTGCTTGGAGGCCTGGGCGGAGTTCTCGGAGTTCTGCGAAGTTACAAAAACCTCCACGGAGTTCCGCAAGTGGCGGAGTGCAGCGTGAACTGCCGTTCATGTTGGTCTTCCTGCCCCTTGAGTAGAAATTCTATCCGAGCAGCAGCTCATGCTCGCCAACTTACCATTGGCGAACGCGAGCGGGGAAAAAACTCTGCTGCACTATGCGGAGTGGAGTTTTCTGCACTTTGCGAGCTCCGCGGAGTGCAGAAAACTCCGCAAACTCCGCGATCAGAGTGGAGTTCACCACCCAGGCCTACTCGGGACACCCCTTGACTGACTGTTGTTGTGCACAGACACGCCTTGTCTCATTCAATCATTGTCATGAGTAACCCCGGGCGGGTAACTCCGCTCCGCCAGCGGAGTTTCCGGAGCTTTGCCTACTCCGCGTTCCGTTGCGAACACAGAGCTTAGGCAAAACTCCGACTCCGTGGCAGAGCGGAGTTAGCGGGCCCCTCCACCCTCCCAAAGTATTATAAAGTTTAAAAAAAGGCACTTGCCTGCCATGGCTGCCCCCGCCTCGCCACGGCCGCTCTCCTTCCTCGTCCTCGCCATCCTTCTTCTTAGATAACCCCTACGTTGTACATCTTGCATGTGCGCATGCAGTGCGAGGGCGATGTAAGCACTCTACAACAAATGTAGGAGTAAAGTTCTGGCGTCCCAGTCAGTCAGAGAGCTACTTCTCGATGAACAAGTCAAGACGGCCAGTGTCCATCGATTCTGCGACCCCAGAATGCAAATAATATAGCGTTGCCCTGTGGCCTCTAAGGGACTTATTAGGACAACAGCAGTCCATAGGATCAGTCTAGTTGTGGTGGTGGTCCAACCACCACCACACTGCGGCACCATGCACCACATTACGAGTGTGGCGGTCGGACCACCACAAACCCGCTGGTGCCGCCAGGGATCAAGGATTCTGCTGTGGTGGTGCAGCGGTCACAGGCAGAAATATGCTAGTGGTGTCACTGTGGCACCTCCTAGCATATTTTGAGTTGGCTTCCACCAGTATTTTCATGTCGGTGAGCCCGCCATGAGAAGGGTGGCGGTGAGGCAACAAAGGGGCCCAACAGAGTTTAGTTTAGTTTAGTTTATAGGCTTATATAGCGCATGAATCACCCCCTAAAGGGTATCTCGGCGCTCGTGGATTTGCAGAAGAAGTAGTTGCAGTGGGCTGGTCTAAAAGAGGGCTGTTTTTAATGCCTTTCTGAATTTCAAATGGTCTGGACATTGTCTTAAGACGATTGGAAGTTGGTTCCATAAGATTGGTGCTTGATATGAAAAAGCTTTTCCACCGGTTCGTGCTTTTTTGATCCTGGGGATTTGAACAAGGATTTCGAGCTTGATCGCAGGTCCCTTTGGGGAGTATACTGATGGAGCCTCTCCGCCAAGTAGGAGGGTCCATTTCCCCATCTTGCCTTGTGTGTCAGGCAACAGATCTTAAACTTCACACGTTTCCGCACAGGTAACCAGTGTAGCTGGTGTAGAAGAGGGAGTGAAGCTGATCTGTGGGGGGCGTTTAAAACTAAACGTGCTGCAGTATTTTGTACCATCTGAAGGCGGTTTAGAGAGGACTCGTTGGCCGCGATCAGTAAGCCGTTACAATAATCTAATTTACTCAGCACCAGGGTTTGGATCAGGGTCTTTCGCAAGGGATCGGGAAGATAGGGAAAAACTCTTCTCAACAGGCCCAGCACATGGAAGCATGAACCTACAGTATGCGTTACATGCTCTTTCATTGTTAGGGTCTGTTCAAGATGCACCCCTAAGTTCTTTGCCGTTGTTTTTGGAGACGGGGCAGTTCCCAATTCTTTAGGCCACCAATCTGGAGCCCATAGTAGTGGGGCTTCTCCGAAGAGCATGACTTCAGTCTTTCCGGCATTCAGCTGTAAGAAGTTGTTTATCATCCATTGCGAGATGGCCAGCATGCCGGAAGAGAATGTGGATTGGGCTGTCTGGGCTGTCTTATTGAAGGAGAAGGTAAGTTGGGTGTCATCTGCATAGGATATTGGGACGAATCCATAGTTCCTCAATAGAGCCGCCAAGGGGGCTATATAGATGTTGAACATGGTTGGGCTTAAACATGAGCCTTGAGGTACTCCCTTGGTCAGTTCTTTCGAATTGGACTGATATGGGCCCAAGTTGATGGTCTGGGTACGATTGGAGAGGAAACTAGTCATCCATTGCAGCGCCACTCCCCTATCCCGGCTTCCCTCAGTCTCATGAGCAAAGTCTGGTGATCGACCGTATCGAATGCGGCGGAAAGATCTAATAACACCAGGAGAGTGGGTTGGCTCTGATCTAGTGCAAGCCTGATGTTATCGGTTACGGCCACCAGTGCAGTTTCCGTGCTATGTTTGGGCCGGAAGCCTGATTGAGATGGATCCAGGTAGCCGGCCGATTCGATATGGTCAGATAGGTGTATGTTAACATGTTTTTCCAGAACTTTTCCAGAGCCCCTTTGTACCTCTGGGCTTGGGGGTGCATGCAGTGGGGCACATGGTGTGCACCCCTATAAATTTGCCACCCATTTCCTGCACGGTACCACATGGTGCATTCCATACCGTGGAGGAACGTGCTGCGGCGATGTCACGGCTGTGCCTGTCTAAAGTCTCTCCTATTAGCCTTAGACTGGCACCGCAGTGATCCTGCCTCAGCACTGCCTGCCTGTCAAGGATTGCCAATGTAATCCTGCAGGCGGTCTCACTCTGGGCTTGGTGGTCCTCCAGCAGAGCGCTGGTGTGGAGGCATGCAGAAGGACCGCCAAACTCAGAATAAGGCCCTAATTCTTCGTTCTTGACTGCCAAAGCCTTGAGCCGGGTCTCTAGCCTTTCCACATTTTTTACTTCTGTGGCGGTGGTGTCCTCTAGGCCAGCGATGCATTCTTCAGCTCCCACTATGCGCTTTCCCAGCCTGTCTAAGTACTCCCCCATTCGATCCATGCGATTCCCGATAGTATCAAAGCGAGCATCAGTAGCCCGTAAGCCCGCTCTAAGTTTAGTCATGAAGGTATCCATGTTTATTTTATTTATTTATTGAATCTGTAAAGCGCAGGAATCGCCGCACTAAAGGGACGGTGTATGCAGAGCTAGGTTAGTCAATTACTGAACAATTCTGTCTTTAGGAGTTTTCTGAAGTGGAGGAGATTAGTGCACTTCCGTAGTTGGATGGGCAATTTGTTCCAGTACACGGGGGCCAGATAAGTAAAAGCTTTGCCCCATGCCCGAAGTTTTCTGTAACAGGGAAGAGCTAGCAGAGCTTTATCTCCTGAGCCGAGAGATCTGCCAGGCAGATAGTATTTAAGTTTTTCGGTGAGGTAACTAGGGCCTCTGCCATGTAATGACTTGTGGACTAGATTGCAAATTTTAAACTTCATTCTTTGGCGGATGGGGAGCCAGTGAAGCTGCCGTAACAATGGTCGGGAAGGGGCTCTAGGGGGCATGTTAAGAGCCAAGCGGGCTGCTGTATTCTAAACCACCTGCAGTCTCTTCAGCATAGATTCGCTAGCGGACATAAGAAGGGCGTTGCAGTAATTGAGACGACTGATAATTAAGGCTTGTATTAGGGTCCTGCGGACAGTTTAGGGAAGGAGGTGGAACACTCTACGGAGGAGGCTCAATGTGTGGAAACAGGTACCTGAGGTGGCCAAGACTTGGTCTCTCATAGTTAGAGAGTGATCCAGTCAGACACCCAGGTTTTTGGCCACAGGTTTGGGGGTGGTGGCTGAGCCCAGCTCTGCGGGACACCAGTCGGGAGACCACAGGGTTTGAGCTTTACCGAACAGTAAGATTTCAGTTTTGGCTGCATTAAGCTGAAAGAAGTTTTGTGTCATCCATTCGGAGATTGCTCGCATACCTTCCACAAAGCGAGATTTGGTAGAGATCTTGTCGTTATCAAAAGATAAGAGGAGTTGGGTATTGTCCGCATAGGAATAAGGGGTGAATCCATGGTCTCTGATGATCTTGGCAAGGTGGGCAACGTACACATTGAATAGAGTAGGGCTAAGACAGGAGCCCTGTGGTACCCCCTTAGTGAGCTCCAGCGTGCGTGACCGGAAGGGGACCAGGTTGACAGTTTGGGTCCACTGGTCCAGGAAACTGGCGAGCCATTTGAGTGCCAGTCCCTGGACACCTATCTCATTTAGTCTATAGAGTAGCATCTGGTGAGCCACAGTATCAAAAGCCGCGGACAAATCCAGTAGTACTAGCAGCGCCGCCTTATTGTTGTCCAGGGCAAGTTTAATGGGATCTGTGACGCCTATGAGGGTGGTTTCAGTAGAATAGTTGGGTCTGAAACCGGATTGGGAGGGGTCAAGTTTGCCAAGAGATTCTAAATACCCCATGAGCTGAGTATTAATATGTCTTTCCAGGAGTTTACTCATGAGTGGGAGGAGTGAAATGGGGTGGTAGTTTGTCAACTCAGTTGAGGGTACATGTACTTTTTTCGGATCGGGTGCACTTGTGCCGCTTTCCATTCGCGTGGAAGTCTCCCTTCACTAAGGGAGGCATTTACCAATAGCTCAGTCTCAGGGTCTCCTGTGGCACCGCCCTCCATATCCAATGCAGTTGCCGGGTCTTCAGAGGCTTGGAATTTTCAAAAGGCAGCTTGCGTATTTTAGGGTCGCCACACACCATCTCTGCAGCAAGTGCAATCAAGTCTCCCCTCATGCAATCGGGAGCAGGTTGTGGAAATGAGGTCTGGAGTGTGGCAGTATACAGTCTGTCTCTGCTTCCCCAATGAGGCGGCGGATACACAGGTGTCGTTGGGGGGGAGTGCCTTGCACTCTGAGGGAATAGCCAGGTGATAAGCAGCCCAACCGGAGAAAGTATCCCCTGTGCTGGAGTGTGTAGACCCACATGCAATAGGCCTTTGAAAATGCTCAACGTTGCAGGACAGTCACTGTTGGGCAGTAGGGGCCTCATTCACAAGGGTGCTGATGGCAAGGACAGGCCGCAGTCACAAGGCGAGATCACTGGGCATGTAGGCCGAGGGTTTCAGGGGGTGATTGCAAAGAAGACCGGCACAGGTAAATCAGACTATTGTGGCCCTCTACTGTATATAGGCAGCTCACCGCTTCACTCTGAGCAGGGCCCACGCTGATGACTCACTGCTCTGCGGAGCCATGTGCCAGTCTTCGGCTGGCCAGGCCAGAGGAAACCTTCAGGGGGCCATGCGTGCTTCAGGAGCAGCAGCTGGCTGGGGGTATGATCACACTGAACTTTCCCCCCTCACCATCAGGGCAGTCTGGATCACCTATTATTGGCATGGGCCGATCGGCCCACCCGCTCCACGCCCTAGGCTTGTCCGAGGCCCGTGGCGCCTTGGGGCCTCCAAGGAGTGCAGCAGTTGCCGATCAGGATTCCACCACTTGGCTCATCTGCAGGTTCGGCAGTAGACAGCTACGGCCCCGCGGCCATAAAACTTTATCAAAGGGCTAAGTGGCCTGTGTAGTGCCTCAGGGGCCTATCTGACAAGGTTTTCAGGCCGGCGACTAACAGAACTTCAATGCCGTGCAGCCATTTCGGTCGCCGGCATGGCTCCCCCCCTTGAAGACCCCTTTAATATCTATTCTGAATCATGTAAGACTCATAGAAGTCCAAGGCCACTCAGTGGCAATGGTCCTACTTGATATCTCACAAATTTGTGACACATGTCCTAAGACATCATTCTATCATGCCTGCATCTGGCAGGTGTGCAGGGTAGAGTCCTTTCTTGGATTACCTCATGCATTCATGCTCAGGACAAGGACATCTATCTTCTGTATTTTCAGCCCAAGTTCAGGAGCCTCAGGGCTCTTCATTGAGGCCCACTCTTTTTAAGGTTTATGTCTAGATGAAACCTCCTAAATTTATCACTTCAACTTACATACTTGTCTTATTGAAGGAGTCTCTTGGATGAAAATGTTTTTAAACTTAACACCAATAAGACAGAAAACCTTTTAGTAGGAAAATAGACCACTCTCTAGTCCAGCAATTGGTGCTCTGAGAAGTTGGGTTCTCCACCCACTCCAGTTTCAGAAGTACAAATCTAAATTCTGGTTCGAACACAATCTTATTTTAACTAATGAAGTGAAAAAGATATCTTCTGTTCGCTTCCATTCACTGCGTCTGTTCCAAAAACTATTTCCCTCCATACCTGCAAGTTTGCGGCAGGTAGTAGTCCAGGCCATACTATTATTCAGTTGGACTATTAAAACAGCAAATCCAACAAATCTCCTTTTCAGACTTCAGCCATTCAAAATATGGCTATGTGTATGATCTTCAACCTCCCCTTTCATACACATAACTCCCTTCATTCCTCAGTCCACCATTTGTTTCCTGTAGGAAATAACCATCTTTTGCCTGATTTACTCCATATTGTTTGCCCTAACTCTTTTTCTGGCTTTGGAGCTCTGTGCACCTTACACCTACTTATCAGCAATAATAAGTGTCTGTGCTCCCTCTTAACTTGGCTGGATTGGCATACACCTAAATTGCATATTTAACATGTCATTACTAAGTAGGCTCTGTGGCACATAGGCAGGGTTAATGGTATTTAAAAGCAGGACATGTCGAAATATAATGTTAAACATTCCCTTGCAATCACTGGCATCCAAAAGCCAGACTGGCTGTTCCACATAGAAACACTGGGATACATTATTAAATTTAATAATGTTATCTTCAGCTAGGAAACACCTAGATATTTTATTCGTGGACTCCTTGTAATATTTATTGAAAGCCCAATTTGCTGGTAAAGTCGGATTTTTAGTAAATATTATGGACAATGCACTTTCAGAAACTTATCTTTTCCCTGTGGAAAGCCTCTCTAGGCTAATTTGCATTGGCCTCCAGCTGCAGCCCTCTGAGAGCTTAAGCCCTAACTGAGGTGTGAAACTGCTCCCAGAGCAGAAACAAAGGCCTGGGTGTAGGGAAGTGTTTCTGTTCCTATGACAGGATGAGCATTTGGGCACTGCTCAAGAAATTGGTTATCTTTAAAGGAACCTCCTCTGTCACAGGCAGATGTCAGATGACACTTACACAGGCCCCTACTCAGTACCCCGAGTCAGCCCTGCTCCCATCTCAGTTGGGAGGGAGCTACCTACAAAACTGGCTTGATGTGACCACAGAGACGCGGTTGTTCATTTTCTTGGCTACTCCTCTAGGGTGGGCACATAGACTTTGCACAAGAGAGAAGGGTTTCACCACATTGGATATAGGCAGAGATGGGCACCGAGGGATTGTTTGCAGTAGAGCACACAGGAATTATAGCACAAGTGTGTTGGGTAACCCCTGAAAACGTTTACCATACCCCCACCCACAAGCATATCCCAGGTATAAGTGTGCCTATGTAGAACGCTCCACAAAATACTCATCGACTGAGGGTGATCAGAAGTGGACTGAACTTGCTGTCTGAGACCCGATAAGAGCCCTGAAGGACTGGGCCTGCTCTCCCTCGTACCCAGGACAAAGAAGTGCACTTCAAGGTTTGTAAGGCTGACCTCCTGTTTAAACTACTCAGACACAATGAACTACAGAAGGCCTTGCCTGAAGATTCCCAGCTGACCAGTTCCAATTGGACCTGCCCTGGACCATGCTGGTGGCCTCTGCTGGAGTGAGTCCTGTCCCACAGTTGCTGTTTCTGAAGTCTTAGAACACTTTGCTTTGTCTGACTTTATTTTCCCTTCTACCCCTGAAAACTTGGGTCTTGGAAACTTTTGGGCTCCAAAGACCTCTAGAAAAGCGGCAGCATATTCCTGCCAAGCCTATCTGACCAATGTGCTATGCCTCTGGGCTGAGGAGCCAGGTTTATCCTGCTCAGAGGTTTTCTGCAGCAGCAAATATGATTCAGCAGGACCTCACAGAGATGGTATCTAGCCTCATGGAGCCCTCTTCGGCTACAGCCTGCTGCCTTGCTCCACTGAAGACTTTACACTTCCATTTTTGAGACTACATCCTACCCGTGCTCCCTAACGGTTGGTCTCAAATCGTGACTTGCTTCCGGTCTAACGCGACCAGTTAACTATGGTTTGGTCTTAATGGTTTTGTTGCTATGTTATATAAAACTTTAAAAAATCTTATCTCCAAATCCCCTTATCGGAACTTTCTCATTTTGGTGTCATTTTCTTTATCACAATTTACTCTAAATTGGTATTGTGTTTTGACTTTACTACTCTTTTGGTACTTCATAAATACTTCTCACATTGCCTCTAAGTTAAGTCCGCTTGCTCTGTACCATAGCTACGAGAGGGATGAGCTCAAGTTAATCTAGTAGCTTTAGGGGTTCGCCTTGACAAGGATTGTGTTTATTGCTCAAGGTGGGTAGTTAACTCCCTTTACCCAGGACCCAGTTTCTTACACTTTCAAATCCCAATGCATCTTATTCAAGACTCTTTTGAGCCTATTCACAAAAAGCATTTTATAGTACATTTAGTAGTACTAGGATAGTACTACTAAAAGACAACAAAATGCTATTTGCAAACCTCCAATTTTCTCCCTCTCCACCTCACCTATCTTTTCTATGGAAATATCCTCATACATGTAAGCGAGAGGGGTCAGGGAGTGGCTGAATAATAGGGTAAAATAGGTTGGATTTAGGGAGGAATAAGGAAGGGTAAAGGCAGTGTTAGGCAAGGGTTTAGGGAGGGACATACACCTACCCACAAAAGAATATGCCCATTTCTATTCACAAGCTACACTTCTAAAGTTACTACAGTCAAAAAGGACTAAAAACAGGTGTAAATGTTCTCCAGCTCAGAGCTGGTGTAAGTCCAGCACCACGCAGGGCCAACCACTAGTATTGCAGCACACTACCAGAGAAAATAATGAAGGTAGGGACTTAAAATAAAGTCCCATAGCAAACAATGTTAAAATAAATGACATTTTTTAAAATAGTTAAAAATATAAATACATTTAAGTTAATGTTAAAAACAAAAATTCTAAAAATTAAACATATTTTTGTTCTATTTAAAAAAAAAAAAATGTTTTTGAATTTAAAAATGAGTGTAACATTATTTTTTGCTAAATATAATTAAAGGACTTTCAATTAATTCTCCATCATGCTATTGTAAAGTATAGGGGAAAGTAAAAAAGTTTATTAAACTTAAAAAACAAAAAATTTGAAATACTAAAAATTCTGGGGTCTATTACGATGGCGGTCGGATGTCCACCGCCGGGACGGCAGTGGCGCACGCCGTACCGGCGGTGGACATCTGCCCGCCGTCGCAACCAGGAAAACCGCCGGTCATATTAGGATGGCGGTGGTGACCGCGGCGGTGGGAAATACCGACCGCCGCTTTACCGCCGGTTGCCATCCGCACTCCTGCCTGGCGGATGGAGCAGGACCGGGATAATGGTGGCGGTGCAGAGCAGGCTCCGCCGGCAGGATTATGATGCCGGTGGTAGCCAGCCTTTCCTCAGCGGTCAGACCTCCATTGAAAGGCATGCAGTGATTGTCTTCCGGGGGCCGGTTGCGGGCCCCCAATGTGTTGGGGGGGGTGTGGGTGCACTGGGGGGGTACCCATGTTCCCCCCTACATTTCCCTGTACCAGGTGGCAGGCACGGTGCAGTGCCTGCCACGCAGTGCAGGGAAATGCAGGACATGCTCCTTTCGGCATCGCGGCGGTGCTGCGGGCTGCAGCAACCGCCGCAATGTTAATGCCCGCGATCAGACCGCCGCGGTCGGATTTCGACAGCGGGTCATCGTAATTCGACCGGCGGTGATGTCGCAGTACATGCGGGCGGTCTTTTCCTGCTACCATGGCGGTCAGGGAGGTTTCCCGACCGCCATCGTAATAGGCCCCTATGTGTCTATTTTTATTTTAAATTAAAAAAAATTTAAAAAATGTGACAGCATTAATAATGTAATTTAAATGTAAAATGTATTATTTTGAATACCTTAAATTAAATTTTTAAAAATTCCTGAAGTTTAAATTGAAAAACAAAATTCCACCTAAAGTAAAATATTAGTTTTTTTTTCATGCAATAATAATTATTAAAGGTGATGTATGGAATTAATTGAAAGTCTTTTTTTATCATGCAAAAATCTTTATAAAAAAGTGATGTATAGAATTAATTGAAATTATTCAATCTTTAAAAACTAATGTTCATTTAAAGTTAATTAAATGAATACTATTTTTTTTAAGATTGATTATTAAAACATTCCCACCTTAATTGAAATGTTTATCTTTAATTATTATGAAACTAACTGCCAAAACGTTATTTATAGAATTATTTTAAATTCATTATTGTTTTACAAACTAAAGCTACATTTATTTGTAAATTATAAAAGGTTTGTTAATACACATATTAAATTAATATATTTATATAAAATGCCTCTTTAAATAATTTTTATATATTCAAAGGAAAAGTTCTAAAACATTAATAATATAATTTAAATTTAAAATGTAATTATTTTGAATACCTTAAATTAAAATTTAAAAAATCCCAAAGTTTAAATTGAAAACGGAAATTCCACCTAAAATGATACCTCACTTGTGTGGGTGGGCCAAAGGCCTGTGACTGGGAAGAGCCCAAAACATAGGGATTTAGGGTATAGCACCGAGAATTCTAAGCGCTACATTTTTTTAAAAATACGTTTTTAGCCAGGTCTGCTTTGGACACCCACACAAGTGAGGTATCATTTTACTCGGGGGAACAAGGGCAACGCTGGGTGGTAGGACATTTGTGCCAGCACGGTGATTCCACGCAAAAATATGTGGAAAATATGTTTTTTTCAGCTAAATTTGAGGGTTGCAGGGGATTCTGGGTAGGGAAACGTTGGGGGATCCACGCAAGCCATACCTCATTGGACTCCCCAGGGTGTCTAGTTTTCAGAAACGTGTGGGATTGGTAGGTTTCCCTAGATGGCGGCGAGCCCGGGGCCAAAAACCAGGTCCCCCCAAAACCAGGTAGTTTTGTTATAGGTAATTTTGAAGTCTCCACAATACGATTTGGGCCATTTCCTGTTTCAGCCACTATGCCTACCCACACAAGTGAGGTACCATTTTTATCGGGAGCCCTGGGGGAACGCAGAGTGGTAGGAAATTTGTGGATCCACGCAGATTCCAGAACTTTCCCACACAGACATTTGAGTAAAAAGTGATTTTTTCAGCTAAATTTGAGGTTTGCAGGGCATTCTGGGTAGGAAAACGTTTGGGGACTCATGCAAGCCATACGTCGCTGGACTCCCCCGGGTGTCTAGTTTTCAGAAATGTGTGGGTTTGGTAGGTTCCCAAGATGGCCGCTGAGCCCGGGGCCAAAAACCCAGGTGACCCCCCTTGCAAAACCAGGTTGTTTTGTGATAGGTAATTTTGATGTCTCCTCAATACGTTTTGGGCCCTTGCCTGTCACGGGTACTTGACCCACCCACGCGAGTGAGGTGTCATTTTTATCGGGAGACCTGGGGGAAAGCTGGTTGGTAGGAAATTTGTGGATCCACGTAGATTCCAGAACTTTCCCACACAGAAATTTGAGAAAAACGTGATTTTTTTCAGCTAAATTTGAGGTTTGCAGGGTATTCTGGGTAAGAAAATTTTGGAGGACCCACGCAAGCCATACCTCGCTGGACTCCTCCGGGTGTCTAGTTTTCAGAAATGTGTGGGTTGGGTAGGTTTCCCTAGATGGCCGTCGAGCCCGGGGCCAAAAACTCATGGGACCCCCCCTTGCAAAACCAGGTTGGTTTGTGATAGGTAATTTTGATGTCGCCTCAATAGGTTTTGGGCCCTTGCCTGTCGCGGGTATTTGACCCATCCACACAAGTGAGGTACCATTTTTCACGGAAGACTTTGGGGGATGTGGGGTGGGTGGATTTTTGTACATCCACGCAGATTCCAGAACTTTCCACCACAGAAATGTGAGGAAAATGTGTTTTTTGGACATATTTTTAGGTTTGCAAGGGATTCTGGGTAACAGATCCTGGTGAGAGCCAGTCAAGTCACCCCATCCTGGATTCCCCTGGGTGTCTAGTTTTCAAAAATGTATAGGTTTGCTATGTTTCCCTAGGTGCTGGCAGTGTTAGGGTTCAAAATCTACAGCTAGGCACTTTGCAAAAAAAGGGTCCGTTTTCACTGTGAAAATGTTTTGTGTCCACGTTGCGTTTGGGCCGTTTCCTGTTGCGGGCACTAGGCCTACCCACACATGTGAGGTGCCATTTTTCTCGGAAGACTTTGGGGAACGCGGATGGGTGGAAATTTGTGGATCCACGCAGATTCCAGAACTTTCCACCACAGAAATGTGAGGAAAATGTGTTTTTTTTTACAAATGTTTCGGTTTGCAAGGGCTTCTGGGTAACAGAACCTGGTGAGAGCCAGTCAAGTCACCCCATCCTGGATTCCCCTGGGTATCTAGTTTTCAAAAATGTATAGGTTTGCTAGGTTTCCCTAGGTGCCGGCAGAGTTAGGGTTCAAAATCTACAGCTAGGCACTTTGCAAAAAAAGGGTCCGTTTTCACTGTGAAAATGTGGTGTGTCCATGTTGCGTTTTGGGCCGTTTCCTGTCGCGGCCACTAGTCCTACCCACACAAGTGAGGTACCATTTTTCTCGAAAGACTTTGGGGAACGCGGGGTGGGTGGAATTTTGTGGATCCACGCAGATTCCAGAACTTTCCACCACAGAAATGTGAGGAAAATGTGTTTTTTTGGACACATTTTTAGGTTTGCAAGGGATTCTGGGTAACAGAACCTGGTGAGAGCCAGTCAAGTCAGCCCATCCTGGATTCCCCTGGGTGTCTAGTTTTAAAAATGTATAGGTTTGCTAGGTTTCCCTAGGTGCCGGCAGAGCTAGGAACCAAATTCAACAGGTAGGCACATTCCGAAAAAAGTCAGTGCCTAGTGGGCTTTCTGCCGCCCTGGGGAGGGGGAAATCAGGGGCTATTGCCCCGATATGCCCCCGAGGGGGCAGAAAGACTGTGGCTATTCTTTTGGGGGTCGGGGGCATTGGGATGCCCATTCTGGTCAGCCCCCACCCCTGCGTATAAAAAGCCAGCATAATCGCTGGCACATAGTGGGCTTTCTGCCCCCTGGGGGCAGATCAGGGCTACTGCCCCCATCTGCCTCCTGGGAGGGGCAGAAAGACAGTGACATCTTTTTGGGGTGGGTGGGGGCATTGGCATGTCCATTCTTGGCAGCCCCCACCCCGAAATTTGTAAAAAAAAAATCCCTGGTGGCTAGTGGGCTTTCTGCCCCCCCGGGGGGGGGGCAGATAAGGTGCTTTTGCCCCATCTGCCTCCCTGGGGGGGGGCAGAAAGACTGTAGCATTTTTTTTGGGGTGGGGGCTGCCCAGAATGGGCATGTCAATGCCCCCACTGCCTATATAAAAAAAAAATCTCTGGCGCTTAGTGGGCTTTCTGCCCCCTCCCCGGGGGGGCAGATCAGGGGCTATTGCCCCCATCTGCCTCCTGGGGGGGCAGAAAGTCTTTTTTTTTCTTTGGGGGGTAGGGTGGGGGCATTTGCATGCCCATTTTGGGCAGCCCCCATCCCGGGCCTATAAAAAAAATAATCCCTGGCATCTAGGGTGTTTCTGAACCCCCGGGGGGGGGCAGATTGGTGGCCACTGCCACCATCTGCCCCCCTGGGGGGGCAGAAAGACTGGAATTTCGTGGGGGGAGGGGTGGGGGCATTGGCATGCACATCTTCGGCAACCCCCACCCCTAAATTTATCGAGGGGAAAAAAAACCCTGGTGTCTAGTGGGCTTTCTGCCCCCCGGGGGCAGATTGGGGGCTACTGCCCCCATCTGCCCCCCAGGAGGGGCAGAAAGACTGTACCTTTGTGTCGGGGGTGGGGGCATTGGCATGCCCATATTGGGCAGCCCCTACCCCAAATTATAATTAAAAAAAAATCCCTGGTATCTAGTGGGCTTTCTACCCCCCAGGAGGGGCAGAAAGACTGTACCTTTGTGGCGGGAGGGTTGGGGGCATTGGCATGCCCATATTGGGCAGCCCCCACCCCTAACTATAATTTAAAAAAATCCCTGGTATCTAGTGGGCTTTCTGCCCCGGGGGGCAGATTGAGGGCTACTGCCCCATCTGCCCCCAGGGGGGCAGAAAGACAAATTTTGTGGCCGGGGGTGGGGGCATCGGCATGCCCGCTTTGGGCAGCCCCCACCCCTAATAAACATCCCATAAGAAATCCCTGGTGTCTAGTGGGCTTTCTACACCCCCGGGGGGGCAGATTGGGGGCTACTGCCCCCATCTACCCCCCAGGGGGGGCAGAAAGACTAATCATGCCAAAAAATTTATGGGAGGAGCAAAGGCCCTTGCCCAAGGGGCCGCTCCCCCCTCCCTGGTGCCTAGTGGGTGGATCCCTGCTTGGGGATCGCCCTCCTGGGGCGATCCCCAAGCAGGGATCCACTAGGAGGGGTACCATTGGAAAGGGAGATTCTCCCTTTCCAACGATACCTCTCTTGAGTTTCTACGTGCTCAGGGGGCTGAGATAGCCCCTGAGCACGTAGAAACTGAAACTGAAATGAGCCTCTTGGCTCATTTCAGTTTCAGTTTCACTGAAATGACATCAGCGCGATGTGCGCGCCGATCGTCATTTCAGGGAATCCAGGGGCCTCGGGAGCTGGGAAGCTCTTCCCCAGCTCCCGAGGCTTTAGGGAGAAAGGGAATCCCTCTGGTGCCCGCACCAGAGGGATTTCCCGTGCTGGGTGTCATGACGAGCTGGACTCGTCATGAGCACACGACCACTGTGTGCCATGACGAGTTCAGCTCGTCATGAGCATGGAAGGGGTTAAATAAAATTAATAATCGCAAAACAAATTTGTGGGGTATCCAGTTTTTGCAATACGTTAAAAGCTGTCCTATTTTGTCTACAATTTGCTGCACGGAGAACTCGAACAAGGAAACGCTCCCTAGGAGAAGAGTACACACTACAAAACATCGTAAAGTGCAAAGTGCTTTGTTTAACAACTGTGTTGCAGGGACAATGAAAGAGATTACAAAACCAGGATCCCTGACAGAGGAACTCTACAAGGAAGTGAATTAAATTAAAACAAAACCTGGTAAGATAAGATCTGTACTCTCCATTGTGAGTAAGTGACAGATAAAACTCCAACCCCCATGAGTATTTAAAGGGAAAATAGTTTAGAGCTGTCTGCGATTGATAAAAAAAACTCTCTGGCGACCTGCTTCTTTCAATTTGTAAAACACCTCTTTCACCAGTATTTTGGTTCCACTCTTAATAGTGCCTGTATTTAAATATGTTTGCTTTGTTCGCCCTAAGTTGGCAGGGTATGTCCAGACGTGGGTCCCTTGCTCACTTTGCCACTGGATTCAAGCTAGCCTGGCTGATGAGGGGTGTTAGCCCGAAACCGGTCCCAGGATGCTTGTTTCAGGTCCAGGGAAGACCTGGCTTGGCAGTTCGGGCTGGACTATTCCCATGAGGAACAGGGTCAAGACTGATTTGCATATGGCTGGGTCTGAACTGGGGTGGCGAAGTGAGCTAAAGGACGATGATGGATTCAAACCAGATCTGTGACTGGAGGTGAGTGTCTGAAAAGTTTCAGTGCTCCGTCCATCATCTCCTTGTGTTTGCCTTGTTCGCCCTAAGTTGGCAGGGTATGCCCAGACGTGGGCCCCTTGCTCACTTTGCCACTGGATTCAAGCTAGCCTGGCTGATATGGGGTGTTACCCCAAAACCGGTCCCAGAATGCTTGTTTCCGGTCCAGGGAAGACCTGGCTTGGCAGTTCGGGCTGTACTATTCCCATGAGGAATAGGGTCAAGAATGATTTGCATATGGCTGGGTCTGAACTGGGGTGGCGAAGTGAGCTAAAGAACGATGATGGATTCAACCCAGATCTGTGACGGGGGGTGAGTGTCCGAAAAGTTTCAGCGCTCCGTCTATCATCTCCTTGTGTTTGCTTTGTTTGCCCTAAATTGGCAGGGTATGCCCGGACGTAGGTCCCTTGCTCACTTTGCCACTGGATTCAAGCTAGTTTGGCTGATGAGGGGTGTTACCCCGAAACCGGTCCCAGGATGCTTGTTTCCTGTCCAGGGAAGACCTGGCTTGGCAGTTCAGGCTGGACTATTCCCATAAGAAATAGGGTCAAGACTGATTTGCATATGGCTGGGTCTGAACTGGGGTGGCGAAGTGAGCTAAAGAACGATGATGGATTCAACCCAGATCTGTGACTGGGGGTGAGTGTCTGAAAAGTTTCAGCGCTCCGTCCATCATCTCCTTGTGTTTGCTTTATGTTTAAATATTAACACTCAATTCCCAAAATACAAAAAAATTGATATGACATATTTCAGACGGGATAGCCCTAGCAGTATCCAAGTGGAGGCATTCTAGGATATTCTCCCTTGTAAGGATAGCTTCAGGGGTCAACCAAATTTTTACCCACAGAAGTAATGGGCTGATTTTAATTCTGTCTTCAAAATAGTTAACACCGAGTTCCCTATGACAAGCTATAGTAGAAATTGACTGAGGTACTGCCAATAGCTTACGCAAAAATGTATTTTCAATTGTCTGGAGAGAAGCGTTATATTTACAATCCCACACTCCTGCTCCATAGGTCACTATCATAACACATTTAGCATTATAAATTGCAGACAGTTCCTTCACTGGATTTTGACCCAACTTTCTAACAAAATTTCAAACGTAATCGACCGGTCTCTGAAAGTGAAGGGAGCATGATTTAAATAAAAATTCCCTACTCATTTTAGAATCAAACTCAATTCCCAAATAAATAAATCTATTTACTTTGGCAATCTCTGTGCCGTCTAATTGGAATTCCATGATTCTTTTTATTTTTGGGCCCACCTTCATAGCAAAGGATTTATTTAAGTTTGTTTTTAACCCAAGGGTATCTATTAAATATTTAAACCTGTCTAATAGGGTTTGCAACCCCATAGCTGTTTGTACAATCAGCACTGCATCATGTGCATAAAGCAGAACAGGAATTGATAGATCCTTAAATGTGGTTAGATCTTTCCTTATACCACGAAGCAATTCCTCCAAGCCATTGATATAAATTAAGAACAGCAGCGGGCCACAACACAACCTTACTGGATCCATTAAAGTCACTAAATAAACCTGAGCTGAACCCCCTGGTAGCTATGGCACAGAGCAGACAGGCTTAAAGTATAGGCAATGTGCAAAGTATTTATTCATTACTGAATCAGTAATAAAGCTGAAATGCTAAATAATAAATACCCCAAAACAAACAGTGTAAAATTAAATTACATCATAATGACAAAAATCCAACAAGGGAAACCGGAGGAATGAATTTTTTAAGTTTTCAGTAGAAATAGCACAAAGTGGCAATAATAGTCAAAGGTCACACTAGAGCAGGACCTAGGCACAATTTGATGCTGACTGCAATAGAGCGCGGGTCAGATACACTAACTAGGTTCATCCTGGTCATAGATTTTACCTTCTGACTTCAGTCCTTTAAGTCCCAATCCACCACAGGAGTACACTTCTAACACAACCCCAAGGACCACAGGGGAGGTACTTAAGGACAACAGGGCAGGCACTTAAGGACAACAGGGCGGCAGATAGGCAGAGTGCAGTCCAGGTCCAATTGCCAGCTGGGCAGTTGCAGGAAAGACCTCTGGTAGTTTGAGCCGGAGGTCAGTCTATGACCCTTGGAGTCAACGCCTTTTTCTTGGGTACATTAGAGAGAGCAGGCCCAGTCCTCTGCGGCTCTTCTCTGGTTGCAACGGCAGATCCAGTTCTCTTCCCATCTTCCTCAGTGTTCTGAAGTAAGTGCCTGTAGGTGCCACATCTATGCCTGGCATGAGCTAGTGATTGGAAATGATCCCTTGGACTACCCCTAACCAATGGGATAAAGGTTCCCGGGGCTAACCCTACCCAATTGGGGCATTTGGCTAAACATTGTCTCTGAGGGCTGGGGGTGTGTGTGGGAAGTGTTCAATGGTAATTCTAGTGTCCTCCCACATACAACATTAAAATCCAGTTTTAGGTAGCCCCTGTACCCTCAACAAACCCAGAAACAGATGTCTGGTAGGACAAAGCTGAGCTTTCAGCAGCCAGACAATGGTTATACACAAACTGTTTTGGCATTCTGTTCCCCTCCTTTGAAGTGTGCCCCAAATGTTATATTTAACCCAAGCAGACCTGCCAAACACGCTGTGACAGTGTAATGGCAAAAAGAGGCCCACTGTGAGTGAGGACTGACTGACTGGCTGAAAGGGAACAAAAAGAAAGGTGCTCCCCAAGTGTCAGCTAACATTTGCCTGTGAGAGAGGATGCCTCTTTGAAGTGTGCCCCAAGCATCAAAGGAAAAACCCCTGCAAAAAGAACACTTGCTGGACGGAATGCTGAACAATGATCTCCAACACTCACCCTCAGTAAAGAGATCTGGGCCTAAGGACGTAGGCCCAGATCTCTTCACTGAGAGTGAGTGTTTGACATTGTTCAGCATTCCATCTATCAGTTGTCCTTTTTTGCATTTGTTGCCTTAACTGTCTAGGATGGGTATGCCAAGACGAGGATTCCGTTCTCACCATGCCACTGGAGTCAAGCTATCCTGGCTGATGAGGAGTGATACCCCGAAACCTGTCCTAGGATGCTTGTTTCTGCTTCAGGGAAGACCTAGCCTGGCAGTTCTGGCTGCACTGTTCCCACGGGGATCAGGGTCAAGGCTGATTTGCATATGGCTGTGTCTGAACTGGAATGGCGTGGTGAGCACAAAACGATGGATTTAGGCCCCGATCCCCAGGGGCATAGCTTCAGGGGGGTGTTTGAGGTATTACACCCCCCTAGTAAATGTATTTTCCGACAAATAGTTAGGTCCAGGTGCTTTCAGTTGGGTATGGTGAGATGTCTGTCGGATTTCACCAGGAATTGATCCATACACACAGACAAAAATGCACGCATACTCTCACCCTCTCTATTTTGAAAGTCCTCAAAAATATTGGTTATTTTACAAAATATTGAGTTTTCTCTCCAAGTGCTCCTACTAATCCACATTCCTTTTCATTTCCACTGCCCCTTAGGCCCCCTTATGTACTCTGCTTGTCAAATACTGTGTTTAAACATTATATGACAGCCTGATTGTCGGAACATCTGAAGCTTACCCCCCTCCCCAATCTTAGTGACCAAGTTACGCCCCTACTGATCTCTGTACTGGGGGGGAATGTTTGACATTTTTCAGCATTCCAACCATCAATTGTTCTTTTTGCATAGGAAAAACCCCAGCAGACCTGTCAAGCAGGATGTGACATTCAAGCAAGACTTGGTACTTTAATGTCAAAGAGGATACTCACAGCCCCTCACATATTCTGTCAGGTTCAAATGGATCATCTCTGTCCATTCCGGTCAGCCTATTGTTTGCTACTGGGAACAAGTTCACATCTCATTCATGCCTATTTAAATGCTAATTTCTGGCTGGCTGAAGTTGGAGAGCAAAATGCAGATTTACTTTCCAGGGTCTTTAAGCGGGGAAAAGGTAACTTTCAAAAATGCTACTTTTTCGTAATATCTAGAAAGAAATTGACTACTATTGAGTTGGATGTTTAACAACTATTAAAAATAGCTAGTCCATTTCCAGAGATACAATATTAGTATTTAGTGTTGCATCCCGGTACATTCCTATAGAACAGCCATCCCTGTTACAGTAAAAATAACTTTGAGGGCATAGTAAGAACAAGTTTAACTTTAAATGTTCTCCTTTTAAATACCATGCACCCTGCTTAGTAAGCAATAAGGACAATTTAGGCGTGACTTGTACATTTTTTAAAGGAATGTTTGTTAGGCATGTCAAAAGGGGTTATTTTGACAGGTCGAATTTGCAATTAAAACCTGCCCAGCCAGGCTACTGATGGTAGGCCTACAGTCATTTTTACATTGTCACTGTAGTGGATGACACAACAGCAGCTGCAGTCCACTTGTGACACTGAACTTCCAAGCCTTGGGTACACCTTGGTACCATATGCTAGCGACCTATAGGTAAGTTAAATATGACAATTAGGTGTACACCAATATTGACATGTTGAAAGGAGGAGCATAAGCACTTTACCCCTGGTTAGCAGGGGTAAAATGCAAAGAGTTCTTTTGCCGGAAAAAATAGAGTTGAGCAAAACGGCAATAAAATCCAGGGTGACCCGGCCAAAAGGGTAAATTTCCAACAGCCAATTTGTCCATTTAGGTCCTGCAGGACCTATACTGGTGCAAAGTCCAATCCTAAGATCTAACACCGTTGGGGAGGTATATACTGCTTCGGTATCTATTTAATAGATAAGAAATACCAAAAAGAAAAATAAGTTACTTACCTTTGGTAACACTCTTTCTGGTGGATATTCCTTCTAACCCCAGATTCCTCATCACCGACCACCTTCCTTTTTTTGTGGAATGGACTTCTGATAGGTCATAGGGTCAAATTTAGATTCAGCGCACTGCTCTGCATCGGAGGACATGGAAGTTATCTTGATAAAACTGTTGTTAGTACACAAGGGTGCCACTCCGCATTGTCAGATCCAGAGTCAGGTTGAGGCAGGCTGAGAGCCCAAGGTTGCCAGCTGTCGGTATGCAGGACCTGTTGCAGGAAAAAAATCCACATCCAGTCTGGCACCTGGGGAAAATCTAAAGGGTGAATAATCTTCAGTTAGACTGAATATTAACTAGAAAGAGTGTTACAAAAGATGTGTAACTTCACTAATATTATAGAACCTCCTTCTTTCCTGGCCATGTAGTGAATACCACCATTTTGTGGAACCAATGTGTTCCTGATTCTAATTTTATTCCACTATTAAAAGCCATTTTCTGGGAACATTGATAGCAGCCCATATCATTTTAGTTTTTTTTTTATATATTATTTCTGAAATATTTATGTGTGCTTGTTGCTAATTGTATCTGTCACTAGAACACAGTTATTGTTTTAAATATATATTTTTTTAATTGCCTACCTCCCCCTGCCTCCCACAGGGGGCCATTGAGGCCCTTCAGGAACACCAGTTACTTATTAATTAATTTATTTTATTTTTACCAACCACCCCTGCCTTCCACAGTGACCTCATGGGCCCTGGAGGGTAGTCAGGTATTTTATTTAATAATGTAATCAGTTTTTATAATGTTATGATGATTACAATGATATGTATTGCTCTGATAAGAATTGCCAAGTTTCACTCTCTTCCTTATTATTTATGTTTATCTGCAGGTGCACAAGAAGAAGCTGACTGACACAGAAAAATGTCAGTGAATTAGTTGACACCGGAGGCCAGAGACCTCTCTGCTTAGTGCTTTTGCTGGTGCTGCTGACCAACAGTAGAAGAAGTAAAGAAGATGGCCCAATAGAAGCAGGCTCATGCTATAAAAGTGGCCAGTGAGAAGAAGACTATTGCCACCACTGGCATCAAATGCTCATCCTTTATTGTCAAAACAGCATATCTGCTGCATTCTCTTCTGAGCATTAAGATGATGGAATGAGGCTTACCCCTGGCTCAACATTGGCACCATGACCAAAATGGATGCAGATATCTCTCATCACTGCAGTTGGGCTGACAGGTGTGAATTCCAAATCCAATTATCATAGTAGCAAACTGACACTCAGAAACAGAATCTCAATAGCAATTAGAGTCTGCTAGACCTGATCTTTCATGGGGCAGGAACAGAGCAGGACATTGAGCTTGATGCACCAGAGCATGGTGCTGTGGCTACTGTTCCATTGGACATACTGTCTTCACTATCTCCTCCAAGGAAAATAAACAATATGCCCCCATCTCCATGCCCCCATCAGATAATCACAACATAGATTGGACCCCTGAGCCTTGCAATGGTATACAAAGGATAAAGAAGGTTGCTGAAAGCCGTGGTAATGAGGAAGATGAATCAGTGATTGTTAATGTGGACAGTGGCACAATGGAACTACAGATAACTTCTGTTCAACCTGCCCCAATTCATGTACTACAGCCAACACCACCTACTTTCATCTTCCTGAGAACCCAAAGACCTGCAACAACCACCTTGCCTACCGAAGCCATAACTTGCTCTAGTGAAAGTCAAACTCAAACTTTATGCTCCACCAGAAGAAGTTTTTCTGGATTTGGCTCTGTAAGGAAGCTCTGCTCCCCGGTGTGGGACTTCTTTACAGTTAGGTCACAAGAGGACAACATTGTATATTGCACAATATGCCACAGCCTAGTGCATCGTGGGAAGCCAGATGGACATCACAGTACTGGGGGTCAACAGGCTCCTCTGAAAAACCAACATGCAATTGTGTGGGAAATGTACCTTAGAAGGATAGCTGCTTCCAACAGACAAGAAGCTACTGAACAGATAGAAAGAGGTCAGGAAGAAGAAGAAGTCTCCTTCATGTGAAGATGCCCTGTACCTCTTAGTGTGAAGTCATCACCTGCAGTAACCTTGGCATGGCACAAGGAAAATAGCGTTATAGTAGTAACCCCAATGCATCCAAGGAACATACCTGCTATCCATAGGGCACTAGCGGTGGTGTTATCTTCACACAAAAAATCAATGGCCACAAGAATTCACTATCAAATCTATGTTCAGCAAGGAGTGGCTATACCACTGAACCCATGATCTAATACATTTATATAATTGGAAGCTGGCCAAAAGGTTAGTGGTGGACCTCTTCCCTTTTTCTTTGGTGGTAAGAGAGGGGTTATTGAATTTGTGGAGATCCTCTGCCAAAATGAAAGATTCTAAGGTGTCAAGCCACATATTATGCATGTATCGCTTCACAGTGAGTTTCCTTCAAGGGGGTTGTAGAAAAGCTAGTTGCTGGTCTCACCATAGCTGATACTTTTCAAAGCATTAGTTGGCATGCAATGGTTGCAATGTTCTCCATGAAGGAATCACATACATCTACCAATATCCTGGAATAACTTAATCACAAAGTCTACAAATGAGATCAACAAAGAGTGACGGAAACACTAAAAGGCCTGAGTCCATTTTAAGTTAGTAGAGGCTTCATTTTCTGTATTTCTGTCGAGAGATTGAATGAAACCATGAAAGAAAGCATTCAATTGGCCAAAGTAAACAATGCAGATTGGAAGAAAACTTAACAGGAACGGTTTACAGCGTGTTTCCTCATACTTCCACTGGGAAGTCACCCTTAGAACTTTTTAAGGGTCACTCTCCCAGTACAATGCAGGGCCCAAGCTGGATAACACAGGGTAGAGTGTAAAGTTTAATGGTTTGAGTGGCTGGTGAGAAAATGAACTTTGTTTACAGGAAAAAAGGAAAGAGTATTTCGACATAACTAGAAATGTAAGAGATAAGTTGCAAAAAATTGGTGATTGTGTGAAAATTAGGGCTCCAGTGGGTGTGCCGAATGGTCCAAGTTCACACGTGTACATAAATTGTCAAACCTTTCAAGAATGCCATCAAAACTGATGTTGGGAGAGTGTGGAATTTAAATTGAGCAGTGAGAGTGAATGATTCTCTGGGGAATAAAGAATCTAAATTTGAGGCCCTTTTGTTAAAAAGCTTGAATATGAAGCAAAAGTAAGATTTCTTTCAAAACAACAAGGAGAAAGATAATATTGTTGTTAGCAGGAGGATGAATCATAGAGCTCGCAAAGTACCTGTTTATCTTAAAGATTTTGTGAGCAAGTAGATATGGCTATTACATATTTCAGATGAGCTATGTTGGCTATATTAAGTTTTCTTTCACTTGTGCTCTTAGTTTTGCAACATATAGTGTTTCTCTTATGTTTTGCTTATATGACGTTTTGGTACAATTTGATTACATAAAAATACTTTAATTTGGAATGGAGGGAGAAGTGTGATGAATTGTGCTATTGCTTTATTGTCACATGCTCTTTGCACGAGACTCAGCAACTCCGGAATGTTGAGGAGTAAGGTTCTAGTGTCAACAGTTGAGTTTCAGCAGAGTAGCTGGCTGGGGTGGTACTAATAAAGCTCCTACCTGATTTGCATTCTTGGTGCTATGATCCTTTGTGATTACTCAACTTTACAGTCTTGGTATTGGATTTGTTGCCACTCACAATGGCAGTAATATTGCCAAAGCCATGGCTGGTTGAAGATACTTCAGAGTCCTCTGTTTAGCTCATGGCATCAACCTACTTTTGCAGGACTTCCTCTAAAAAGAAGAAGTAATCAACAACATACTGGTCCCCTGTTAAAGGATTTACACTTATTTCAGTTAATCTTTCAAAACCCAGAAGCAGCTCAGGATCATTCAGCATGTTGATACAGTCCCTGTAAAACCCCTCATGCAGGAAGTTCTAACCCATTGGAACTCAACATGCTACATGCTCAAACACCTGTTTGAGCAGTACCGTTTATCAATGATTACATGCTACAAATAAGAGGGGATGCAACAACCAAGGCATGACAGTGGATGATGAGAAATAGGGGTCAGTGGAGTGCCTTGCCCAAATGCTAATGCCATTTGAAATTTTGATAAAGGAAGTCAATAAGGAGGATTGCACAATAAGCCACCCATTCTATTCTTGCACATGCTGCAGGACGATATGCAAAAGAGGGAACAACATACACAAAAGTCAAAGCAGCTGGGTTGGTAAACAGGTTAATTCTGAATACAAATCAAAGGCTTCAAAAAGTGATTGTGTCCTCTAAAGAATAATGTGGGCTCAATACTGGTTTCACAGTTCAAAAAAAGCTACACACTTTCATTCTTTTTCATCAGGGCATTTACAAGAATTGGATTGTCAGAAAAGCGAGTGTCCTACAAGATGAATGATTACAACTTCAAGGCCGTAGCAGAACTGAAGTGCTGACTTCAACCTCAGGAGCTGTTGCATATGTGGTGTCTCATCCTCCTGGGTGCATGAGAACCAAAGTACTTTGTGAAGCTCTATCGTTCTCTGGGCTCAAAAGACGCTGTACAAAGCCCACAATTGCGGGATGCAAGAGTGTCTCACCTAGGTCTATTTCCTCTCTTGCTCATGGGCTTCTGACTGCTTCTCGTTCTCTTGCAATGCCAAAATGTCAGTCACCTGCCTGAGGGTTTGCAGATGCCTTATAAGGCAACTTCGCTGCTAGTCCATTTCTGGTTTTCGTTCTTCTTTCTTTTCCCTTTCCATCATTGCTGTTCTTCCTTTAGCTTCTTCCCAACCTTCGCAATCTAATAAGTCTTTTGTCATAAGGTGTTTGATGTAATTTCCTTATCTTTCAGTATTTAAAAGCCTCAGTCTGGTAGGAGGGTGAATCACAAAAAATGTGTTCCTTCGCTTGCTTTCTCACTTCCTCCACCTCACTCTTTGTTCTTGGAACGTCTTCACCTGGATTCTTGACTCCTGGTTTTTGCGAACCCTATGAAGATTTCATCAGCAATAAAGTTTTTCAAGTCTTTAGATTTTCCTCCTGAGAATATGGCAGCTTCTCAAGGTTGCTTGCCTACCACATATTACAGAGTGCGGTGACATTGTGGCTTCCAGAAACACTCGCCCTTACCTCAGACTGCAGAATACTTGAATCAGTATTATGGATAAGAATCCAGCCCCAAACAGGAGTATGCAGTGGTGGCTCCGAGTCCAGAAGCACTTTGCCACTGCAGCAGCAGCACCCACCAGTGATAACACAGCCACCTACTACTAAATCTACAGCACCAACTGCATCACATTTACTAACTACATCCGCAATGAGCGAGTTTATGATAATTCCAGGACATTAATCAAGCACGTAGATGTACCAACTGTGAAACAGACAATGTCTATAACTATGACTAGGGACAAGACGCACAGGACTACTTGGATGACCAAACAGAAGTCTGCTTGAAGGAAGAGCCATTGACCTATTGACATGGGAAAAGGTAGCAATGATCAATCCTCAGTAGGATGGCAATAAAGTATCTTGCATGTCCTGTTTCCAGTGTGTCATTGGAGCGGGTGCTTAGTGCAGCTGTGGCAGTTGTCATGATCTGAAGGACCGGTCTCGCTCATCAAACGGTGGAGAGACTGACAACAACAGAAAATGAATAAACATTTTATACCAAGAAATTATAGGGCTCCATAAGACACAACCGTGCAAGAGGACACTTTCTCAAACATTACAAGAAACAAACACACAACAGAAATGTCAACTTTAAAAAAAAAAAAAAAAAGAAACATTTTTTAAAATTATATTTGATGTGTGGCTAATGTAAATAAAACTATGAACCTCAATGGACCAGTGCCCATTAACAGATAAACAATCAAAGAGGACACTACCATTTTGTCCTGGTGACTGAATGGTGAGCCATAACAATTAAAAAAATCGAATTCAACCTGAGGGTCAACCTTTGACTTTGCAGTGAGCAATCATTGTATCTAAGTCTTTAATGGACACCTCCAGAACATTACCTGAAAAAGCAAGATGCCTGCCTCCCATGCCTAGATGCATAGAGACATAGATGGACACCACACTTGGAGCCCATACCTTGCTTCAAGAATGCCAAATAATGATTCATGTGATCGATGTGATAGACTCAACTCAGATAAACTTGGTATTTCTTGCTTGAGTAATCATTTGATTCAGGATGAAGACTAGAGTTCTACTTGATTAGCAATTCTGTTATTGTACTTCAGCATCTTTTGGTTTTTCTGAACCTTCTCAGTTTACCTAGAATAGACTAAGACTAAAATTATTTTTCTTTTCTTGTTCAACTGGTCTGTCTTTTTTTGCAAGAAATAAAATCTGCAAGTCTTGACAACAATAACTGGATGATGGACCAATGCCTATATACTTCTGTAGGAAATAAAGGACTCAAGGAGGCCTACTCTTGTGGACTGGAAATAGAAAGGGGTGAGTTTTTTATAATAGTACAGAGTAGTGGCTCGAGTGACAAGTCCTAAGTGGTTGGGGTGGACATAATTATGATGGGTACAGCTAAACCTTTTTTATTGCTCCCGTGATTAGTCATTCATGATACTTGCAGCTCGTTGTCTGGGATTCATGATACTGGATTGGCAATTAGTTAATTGTATGCTACCTTATGTTCCATACTCTGACTCCTTGTGCCAAGTTTTCCTTGACTCTCAAATATTGTCATTTTCTTTTCTCATTCTTCAGACCAACTCTTCTGCACGAAAACAAAACTTCCATGGTGCTCCTGCTCTGCTGTTCAACCCTGCTCCCAAGACGGACAATGTCAGAAGAATTCAGTTGCACATTTGTATACTGTATCAATTTTCTTAACTTTTATTATGAATATTTTTTTAATGTTTTTTTTAGTTGCGATTTTGGATTCCAGCATAGATAACTATAACTGACTTGGTAATCAGTTGGCTGCTAAAGACTAAGAAGGTTAATTTAATTGTCATTTTCCTTCCATGACAGATGTGCTGTGCTCATGGACTTGCTGAATGCTGTGTTTGTCTCTTTAACATTTACCTTTATTCCCCACAGCCATCCAATCATTGACCCCTAATCCTTTACCCAGATTGCAAGATATATTTTGCTGTTAGATATTACCATCATCAAAAGAGCTCACATTTGGGAGGGCGCATGTGCTTTAAGCTACCCAAAACTATTACAGGGTGATGTCACAAAAATTTTTTCATTTGCCTACACCATCCCATTTATCTAGGATAGAAAGAGACATCACAGTTCAAAGAATAAATTATAATGATGGTAGTTCAAAGACAGGTAGTGTGTACCTTTTCCCAAAATTTACACCTCTCAGAGAATCAATTTACCTGATGATTCTACTGAAGTTAACCTCTTCCTGTGACTTGAATGTTCATTACACTTACTTTAGTGAATTATTTCCCCTTTATACTGTGTTGATTAATGATGGTCTTTGTCTTGGATTTTCCAATCATTCAGTTCTTTCTTTGTGTTTTATTTTGCAGAGCGAGAATCTTCTTTGCTGGTTTGCCAGCTCTATTCTGATTAAGAAGAACTTTGTTTTTTCCTGCGGCGTATTCCCTGTCTGGGCCTGTTAAAGCCACCACTAGTTAGTTCCTTTGGAACACCAACAGCATCATCAGCATCAACAACATGGGGAGAGGCAGACAATACCTTTCAGTTCAGGTAAGAACTGGAAGGAGGTAGTAGTTGGGGTCAAGGTTGGACAGGACTTTGTAGTATGCATAATATAAACACATATTCTTTATTATATTGTTTTTTGCAAGTAGTAGACCTCCTTAGTGGTGAATGATAACTAGGTACAGAGGAAAGAGCAGTACACAGCTATTACTAATACTAACTGATGGGAGGGTTGGTGATCTCAGGTGACATCAAGTCATGAATGGGAGAGGCAAAGCTAATACATCATCAGTTTTCCAGCATTGATTGTAGAAAGGTAGACTGGAGGCCTGCGTTGGGGTTAGCGTGGTAAGGGAATTCAAGTAGAGAGTAGATCAGAGAGACGACAATGAGGGTTGACTATTGGACAATTTTGTTGTGATGGGCCATGCTCGGAATTCAGTGTATTCTTTCTTGGTAGGTAGGAAGGGCATCCTGTTTTATGGGTAATACAGTAAAAGTACAACACATGGAATAGCTAACCATCATAATAATAGCCATCATAATAAAAAACATAAGTAGGAAAAAAATCAAGTATTTATTTTTACAAAAAATAAAAGCAATAGATCGAACCCTCTCCCTGGCCTAAACACACACAATTATCCTAAAATAAGCTACCCTTTCCACAACTGACTGTGAACACCCTCACCACCCACAACAGATCCACCCCTCCATAAACTCTCAAAAAGCAATCCTAAACCTACTACCAATTCCTCAAATATTCTCCCCCTCGCCACCTATATCGCCACCTCCCCCTACCCCAACAGTCCCACCCTCACTACCTCAACAGGCTTACTCCTTCCCTATTGAAAGTGCCCCTCCATGTAGCCCAGTCTTTTTCAAATCTCCCTTGGGTTATTCTTAATTTCCTCCAGGCGTTTCACAATGTGCTTTAGAAGGACTTTAGTTTAGTCGGTAGGGGAAAATGCTGCTTTAGTGGATGCCAGGCTCAGAGGCCTGCAGTAGCTTCGGTGATGGCACTACATGGTTTCTACCAGCTGGACACCAGAGGCAGCGGCTTCTGTGGCAGAAGGCCACTGCTATGGCGTCCAACATGTGAAGGCAGATGTGAGTCGCTATCCCCACCAATGATGGTCCTAGGCCTTTCCCTGGGACTCTGGACCCAATACAGTTCTCTATAGCTGGATTTTCTGAGGGAAGAATAAAGGAACATGAATTGTAGTATACATTGCAAGCACATTTGTATAGTCAGACAGTCATGCAAAGATACTGTTTCTCTAGGGCCACTGGAATTTTTTATGCAATTCTGTGTTCCTGGGAGTTTTGCACACAAAATTCACATATTACTATATTTATTACATGAATGAAATGAAATTTGTACTTGTAAAGCGCACCCATACCCCCAAAGGGGTGTCCAGGCGCTGTACGCATACCGCTGTGGAACCCTTCCTGGCTTTTCCCTGTGAAATGTCCACTCCTGGGCACCCCCAGGGTGAAGCCAGGCATCCCAGCGCTGTTGGGGCCGTTGTGGAGATTAAGCAAGCTATTGCCCAGAGTTGCAGAGTGGGACCCATGATTAGAATAGGCACCGAGGCGAGAATTATCAGGTCCGAGGAAATTGAGCCCAAGACCCGCCGAGGCGGGAATTGAACCCTGGTCCCGGGCCAGATCTCTGCATCAGGGTCTGCCACTCTAACCATTGAGCCACACTTCTCCACATGGCATTAGTTAATCCACAACCATCTGAAACTTTTTACACATAATTCACCTACAACTATTTTCAGTACATGGCATTATTTAAACCGTGACTACCTTCATAATCTAAAAAGAAGTCACTAAAATGGAAGAAAAGTGTGTAAATAAATGAATTCATAAAGTGACAGTTTCACCAGACACTTATAGAATGACTAAACCCGCAAAGTTATATGTATAATGCTATTATATTATATACATATACAAATAAAAAAAATATGGTGCACTAAATCTATGCTACACAATTTATTTCACTATATATAATGCAACATTAGTTGAGCTAACATGGTGGGGAGGCATGATTTCAGGACAACTAATGGCTCATAATAAGCAACAATTATTGTAGTGGCCCTGCTTTTTCCCTACTCCGGAGTCCCCTATCAAGCCCCACTCTCCCACTACACACCCTACCTCTAATTCATTACCAGTAAAACAAATGCTATTCTTGGGTTAATATCTAAAACATCAGGGCTTGGGCTAGGTTAGATTTGGCAATGGACAGGGTGGGCCATGTGACTCAGACCACCAGTATAAGAGATCACCTGATAGAAATAGAAACATAGGAAGAAGTTGTGGAGGAAATGTGGCAAATACTAGGATGACATGGGGCACAATGGAAGGTGGTAGTAGGTATGGGTGGGCCCTGGGAAGTTTGCAATGGGCAACTTTCCTCCTCTAACCATTAATTTAAAAGGCAGCTACAGAGAGAACAGAAACATAGGAAGATGGATAATTTAAAATGGATTGGGGTCAATTTTTAGAAGCAAGGAAGGAATATTTTAAAGAAATACAGCAGTTGTCATTGAGAAATGAAATTGAATTACCACCACTTTTCCCAGCAGCCACTAGATCTCCCTGTTCCCACTAAAAAGGTTGGCCCTAAACCTCACCCTTCTCCACTGTGTCGGTCTGGGCTTGGGTAGGAACTGCTAGACAAAAGTAAAATGCACATAGTAATAATATCACCACCAACAATCACTAACCACTGTATTTTCTTAGGGGAAATGGCTAGGAAACTAATCATTATTGGAATTAGAAGGCAATGGAGAGTGTGAGATATTGGGTTGTGAACCCTATGCAAATATCAGCCACAATCCCTGGCAGGGTGAACCACAAAAAGTCACTAAATTAATCTGTGCTTAACCCTGGGTAGCTTGGCACAAAAAGCACTCAGGCTTAACTAAGAGGCAATGTGTAAAGTATTTATGCAGCACACAAACAGTAAAGTGAAAACACAACCCAACAGAAATCCCACACCAATTTAGAAACATAAAGTACATTCTAATATATTACTTGACACTAAAACAACAAAACTCCAATCAGTAGACCTGGCGTTATGAATTTTTAAATTTTTCTGTAAAAACGAGAGCCTAAAAGATCAAAGCGCTAACCATATTCATCTAGTCGCATAAGACAGTCTAAGTCAAAAAATATGGCCGAATACGATGGAGTGTGGGTTGGATACAAGAAGTGGATTGGGCCGGTCAGCGCTTATCTTCGGACTTAGAAGAATTTTCTAGAAAAATGTTCTGAGAAGGTAAAGTTCAGCACAGCAAGGCTGCGTTCGGTGTCCAAGGTGGGAGAATTTTCATCAGGGAGCCGCTGGACGAAGTCGTGGTGAAGATTTCTACATTCGGACTTAATCCCTTTTTTAGAAGTCGGAAATCTCCATCAGGACGAGGCAGGAGGCTGTAGCCAAAGACTGATGCAGTAGGTCGGATAGCCCTTTGGTGAAGGACCGCTGAACAGGATTTGCTGCTGTAGAGAAGAACGTAGCGGTAGCATCTGTGAAGTCAGGCTTACTGGAGATGCACTCTGGGCAGATCAACAAGCCGGTTGGTCCCAGTCTTCCCTCCAGTCTCCAAGCAGTTTTAAGCCAAAACTTTTACAAGTCCAAAGTTTTTTCATTTGAGCTATTTGGACACCTTTACCATCACACAACCAAGAGTCTAGGACTGGCGGGGCACCACTTGGGGGTTCAGGACTCACTCATCCTAGAACTAGGTCCGGGTGCAAGATTTTGGGAGCCTTTTATGTCCCTGTGGCTTTGAACAGGAGGCCAAAAAACTAGCCCTTGGAGTCACTCTGTCCTGCATTCAGGTGAAAATACCTGGCTTACGGCTTACCTAGTCCAAGACAATGGCGCAAGTTATACTTACCTAAGGACACAGGTTATAGTTACTTGAGATGAATATAACTAGTGAATTTCAGTGTTTTTTTGAGTTCCAAAAGTTATGTTGTCACTGAAATTTTCACCTAACTACAACGTTACTTTAACCTTCATTTTTTAGTGACTTTCTATGGTTTTTTAAAAATGTGAACTACAGTATAATTAGAATTCCTAACCATAAACGCTCTATAACCTTTGTTTTTTCTGTGACTTTTGTTTTTGTAAAGTAATACTTTATTACCATAAGTAAGCCAACCACACGCCACTTCTTAGGTTTTTCGTGGGTGCCCTGTAACCGACCCGGGTCACCCAGAACCAATATTTCATTTGGGGCCATGGGTAGGTACTCCGGGGTCCACGTGGCCCGAGCAGGCCCCCAGCTAGCACCATACTGAGAGCTGGCCGGTGCTGGCCCCTTTTCTTTGCTCTTGGCTGGACGGGGACATCATTTTTTTACTGCTCCTGCCGGGCAGGACCAAAGTTCAATTCCCTTCCTGAAAGAGTGCAGGCAAAGTATGCCCCCACTCTCCCAGGCAGGGAACCACAGTGTCCTGGAGGTGGTCTCCCCTGGACACTGTAGGTATGGAGCTCTGGAAGATGGGCTCCCTGGGGCTGATACCATCCCGGAGAGGGGAGCGTGCATCCCTTCTCCCCTTTTTAAATGTATTCAGCCCCGGGGAATAGGGTCCTCAGGGGCTGAACAGGCTCAGGGAGTGGGGGGCGTACCCCCTTCCCTTTTTAAAATAGTGGCTCCAGGTATGAGGACCACTGGGACCTTGTGAGGCTCTGAGACTGAGGTGCATACTCCCTCTCCCCTTTAATTTTACTACAGCCCCAGGGGATGGGGCCCACAGAGCCTTATGAGGCTGGGGGGCAAGTTCCCCCCTCCCCTTTCATTTTATGCCTGACTCCAGGGGATGGGGTCCGGGGGCTGTAATAGGCTCAGGGAGGGGGGCCACATGCCCCATCCTCTTTGCAAAAGTTCACGGCCTGGGGTATGGGGTCCCTTGGGCCCAAATCAGCCTTGGCCCGATCTGGGGTCATATTCATTATAAAAAACAAATTGTGGCCGCCAATTGTTTCTTTTTTTTGCCACGATCCCTCAGGAGTACCGTGAGATTGCGGTGGAAAGAAAAAGGTATTTTGGCCCCAGTACCTCTGGGACCCCCCACAAGAATTAGGGGGCAGGGTATCCATACGCTGCCCCCCTTCATAAAAAACATTTTTAGGACTAAGGGCCTGATTTTGATGTTAGCGGGACTGCGATGGAGTGGGCTTTTTTGGTGGTCTTCCTGCCCGCCTACTTGGCAGTCCACCCGCCTGATTTAGATGCTGACCGGAAATGGGCGACAAGACTGCAGCGGTCCCACCAACTAGGCCAGGACCTCACTCCCCACCCCTATGGCAGGATGAGCTGCAGGAGGCGGAGGCAGGACTCCAGCAAGGATTCCCGCCATCAGTATTTGGATCTGGGCTGTTTCGGAGGAAATTCCTATGGGAATCCCTCCTACTTTGAGTTGGCGGAAGGGGGCAAAAAGGGGTGAAAACTCACAATTTTTTGAGGTTCGGGCTGTGCTTACAGCCTCCTTGCCTTCGTCTAGGTCTTCCCTGTCCTGCTGCACCTTGACCGCGATGGACCAGCACCCCGTTTTGACAGACCCAAAGGTAGGTGTTCATGGTGCGTGCGGGTATGCATTGCATGGTGTGTGTATGTTGGTGGGGTCCAATGCAGAATGTACACAAAATGGTCCTAACACATCACCTACATGCACATACATACACATATACAACATAAATGTGTGTCACATACTAAAAAAATTGATACTTACCTGTCTCCCCACCACCAGGGTCGCCCCCCCATCCGTCCTCCGCCGACAAGACACTGCCAGCCCAATGGGAACATCCAAATCTGCTCGGCGGGAACCAGCCGTCGAGACGGCGACAGCGGGTGGTTATCCAACACAGAAGACTGTGGCAGAGGCAGTCTTCTGTGTATCGCATAGACATCTAAATGCAGCGGGCGGAAGTCCCCGAGCCCTGTAATGGCCATTGCAACATTTTTGTTCATGTTGCGGCCAGCCAATCAGAGCTCTGACTCCCACAGGACCCTCACTTCTACTGGAGAGAGATGGCCCAAGGGAGAAAGCTACCTCGGCCAATCAGAACGCTCTGTTTTTCAAGGTTGTGCTCATAGGACTCTTGCAAGAGACCCTGAAACTCAACCGTCCAAATATACAAATATATTTGATCCTTAATTTATCAAAAACTCCTGAACGGATTTACATCAAATGACAAAAAACATGCTTTCTGAACCATGATCTACCTTTCTGCTAAATTTGGTGCAACTCCGTTCAGCGGTTGCCACACTATCACATTTCAAAAAAGTCTATAGAAAATGTTTTGAGATTTTGCTTTGGGGGCTCTCCATTTTTCTCGGCCCCTGCTTGACTGATCACCCCTAAACTGTCCAGGAAGGAGCGGAGGCAGATGAACTGGTTTTGTTTTCAAGTTTTGTGAAGATTCATCAAACAGTGCCAAAGTTATTAGCAAACAAAAAACTGCTTTACCTATGGAAATGTAGACCTGACTATAAATACTCTAGTACATATATAATACTAATTTACTGAGTACATAAAATGTATTTCCATAATATCTATCTTGAGTAATCTTATATACTTAATAATTTAGACATTACATAATGTTTAGCACTTTAGAAATTGAAATCCATATTGTCTACAGTAGTAACCCTTATTTTTAGTGTCTAAATAATGTGGTATACATGTAGATGAATGTTATATTATATATAATGTATGTGTGTTTTTTATGCATATATATCTTCACTGAAAGAAACAAAGGGTAAAGTGATGTTATAGATACCTGTTGGAATGAGACATAAGCTATCCTTAATAACCCAAAAAACACAGAAATACACCTGTTATAGTTTAGCCAACTAACTATAACGTTCACTGTTAATGACATCACGTATTCCATCACTTTTGACATTGAAAATTATAGATTGAAGTAAGATCGGGGTAGAAGGACAGTGTAAATAAGAAGGAGGAAGGAGAAGAAAGGAGTGAATAGAGGGAAATCTTGAAGCAGTAACAGTAAGATAATAGGAAATGAGGGATCGAGAAAAAGGATGACAGGGCAGAAGAAAGGATGTTGCAGGGATTCTGCTCTTAGTACAGAACTATGCTTAGAACAATAGAACTTCAGTATGTAGGGACTGAGTCACCATACCACCTTAGTACCTATGAGTCTGACTAAGACTAGCTATTGTGCCTCACTTACCCTCCTAATCTTACCAGAAAAACAAGTGAATTGGCATCCCAAACACAACACTCTGGATCCTCTCAGGGATCGTGGTAATGGGACACACCCTTTCGCTCTCTCACTCGTACTTGTCCACAATAAGATAACCAGGAGACACAAAGGCAGTTTAGAGTATTTATTTAAACTATCGTGCTCTGAAGTGCAGAATACAGGCCACAATTAGAAAACATATGCATAATAAAAGTACTATTAGCATGGTTAATAATCCATAAACCATGAAAAGCCCTGTCATTTTATATGACAGAGTGACCTACCCACCTCCCTTGCTACTAAAGAGAAATGATTATATATAAAAGATCTCTTGGATTACTGGCAGATCCCTTACCTCAGTATCCACAGATGGATGCTCTACATCTCAGCAGACACAATGCTCTTGTCTCAGAACTGTCATTACATGTGTCTGTTTTCTGCTCATGTACTCATCTATATGATAGGACATGTGTGCACATAACAGCTTCATTCATTCTTGTGTTATGTCTAGGTGCTAGTGCCTGGCCAGAAAGAATAACGAGGGGCATTGTGAAGTGACCCTCTATATGGTGTTCAGACTTAATCCCAGGAAAAAAACAGAACGCAAAAGCATAGTCAGGTTCCGTGTGAAAGTACAATGTGGCACAAAAGCAAAATGTCTTTATATAGTAACGTGTGCAAAGGAAAATTAGGCCTACAATGTGCACAGTTAGGCTAACATAGGGAAAACTACAATGGGCCATGCAGGAAACACACAACACCCTCCCTTTGGTCAGGATACTAGCGCTTACAAAGATACTAAATATGATAAACGTAATTTGAAAGTATGTACACTCAAACAATTGTTCCAGAAATATGAATGACAATAAACTAAAAATAGAAGAAAATGTCAATTTGGAAAAAATGATCAAATCAAGGTGATTCGGAGGAATCCATAATGTTTCTCTTAATTTTGTAGGCCAAAGACTCCATGAAGAAATGTAACTCCACACATAAATATTGGTCCACATCCCATGTTATGAGCTCCAAAGAACAAACATGCTCTTCGGTCTCAGCTGATATTGAGACAGTTACCTGGTAACCCGCGTCCGCGTTAACAGTGCCTGTATTTTGTGAGTCATGCACCGATGCACACTGTTCCTCGTAGGCCAAAGGCTCAAACTTCTCATTGTGTAGAAGTTGCAAGCCCAAAGGACAGTTCTGAAAATGGGTTGCTAAGGTACTCATTAGCAGTCCAAAGCCCAAGGCAGCGGATGTCTTCAAAGCCAGGCATATATCCAGTGTCCATTCAAAGGGACACCAGACGTAGTGGAACACGGGTTTCACGCAGGTAAACCAGGCAGGCCGAAATGTCAAAGAGCAATCAAGATTCAGTTCTTGTAGTAGACGCATTCCAAAGATTTGATTCATCCGCTCACAGTAATGTTGGAGCAATGCCAGTTCCAGAGTGCCCCCAAAAGGAGCATCCATTGCGGAGAATCAGGAACAGGATGAGAATGAAGCAAATAAGGAATAACAGCAATGGGAATCCTCCAAATACACTAGAGAAAATGGAGTGGATAAAAGCCGGGATTACTCCAAAGATGGTCTGAAAAGAAATAAGCCCACAACTTTAAAAAAGTGTGCTAGGCCGGTTGCACTTTTTTTTAAAGATTTGATGTACTAATTCTCCGAAATGCAGGGGAAGGTTAGTGTTTAACAATGACTGTATTTCACTAGAAGTTCTAGCCACCAGCAATTCGAAGGTCTCGCAAGCCGATGTAAGAGCTACTTCTTGCTGAAATAATGATGCTTTGAGTCTGCTTAGTTTGTGGAAGTCTGCCTTCAAAGTTGGAATGGAAGGCCATAGTGAGCTATCCACAATCCCATGCAGAGGGGGAAACAAGACATTGTCGCAACAAGTGAGTAACTGGGAAATGGACAAAATATACGGGACTCCAGTTGCATTCTGCAACAGTCTTGATCACTAAGCATGAGATAACTCCCATTAGACAGTACCATGATGAAAGGGAGAAATACTGGAACTGGGATTCCTTTTAAATAATAAGCTAAATTTGGTGCCGAAGTGTTACACGTGCCGTGAATTTTTATGTGTTTACAAACAAGAGAATGTTAGTAGAGTCGCATTCTTCACCAGTGATAAATACTTCCTTGTCACTACATTCACAATGATAAGCAAAAGGGAGTGACCATACTTCATGTATGCAGCTGCTACCTAGGGGTTCGTATCTACCTACGGGAAAATGTTTCATGCAAGATGTGAATTGAAATGTTGAAATAGGTACTGAAATAACTCTGTGTATTAACCACACCGCCGAAGGCATTTGAGTGGAAGTTGTTCTAATTTTTCTATAAGCAGCATCATATAGGTTTGCTTCTTTCATTGCCATTAATTGTTGTTTACATGTTAAATTAAAAGGTGAAACAAAATCAGTACAATTCAACCCATTTTAAGTGTTTGAAGCGTCCAGCTAAACTGCGACTTTGCCCATGATAAAATGTTGACATATCACTCTGCACAATATCAATAACAGACCACGCAATGTTGTTTAAATTGTAAATACGGGATGACAGCATATTAATACTATTATCGAGAACAGCTAGCACTTTTTCCAAATTATCTTGGTTTAGTTGTCTCAAACGTGCTGCAGCTTCCATTTGGGATAATTTCCAAATTTCATTATAAGTAGCATATATAAATCTTTTCGAACGTGGGGGTTTTGGACCCAAAAGAAAATCTGATAAATGCATGTCCTTGCACAAGAGAGAAAGTTGTAGTTTTACTGCAGTCAGTGTGGAATGTTCCAACCATTGTTGACATAACTTTCCCACTGAATAAGTGGTAATAATACCAGAGTGTGTTGACTGTGATTATCGGGGGTCAGGTCTACTGGATTTAAACCCATGCGTGGAATTGAGAAAAGGAGCATGATAACATTTATGTACCCTGGCCACAGTAACCACCCGTCACTCCGAAGAATTAAATGTACCGTTCTGCACCATACTATTCAATTTTTCTTCTGTGTAGTTTGTCAAACTTTGCAAATTATCAAAACAGAGGGAATGGTCAGGCATTAATTTCTTTAATTTTAGCCAAACCTAAACAAGTAGTCTTGGATTGTTTCATTCAGGAAAATAATTAAACAGACTCGAAATAAGGTTTCCGTGCCTTGATCCTGCCAGGACTTCGTACCCAAAATTGATTTCACATCAATGGTTTCCTTCCAGTAATCATAACCTTTAAGGGCCCACTGATTAACAAACATTGTAGCATATATAAGTTTCGTTTGAGTAAGCATATAGGCAATAATCATCCCCATTTTTTTTTTTTAAATGCAACAAATCCGATCCTAAATGCTACTGCCCCATTTCCCTCCTGAACTCTTCTGTAAAATTGATGAGCAGGGTTTTGTTACAGAGGTTGGAGGAATAGGCTCGGAAGAATTCTATTCTTTCCCCAGCCCAATATGGGTTCAGGAGGGGCCTGGGGATAACAGAAACAATGCATGAATTTAGACCTGTCAATAGGGAAATATACCAGGGCTAAACCAGGGTCTTTGTATCTCTTCTTTGTAGATCTTAGCAGTGCGTTCGACCTAGTTAATCATTCTATCCTGTGGTCAACTCTGACTAGCCTAGGTTCTCCCATGGTGATAATTTGCTTCTTGGCTCGCTTTTAGGAGAATCTATCGAGCAAAGTCCGATATGGTCCACGGGGCGAATGCTCACCGGATTTTAGTGTAGGTAAGGGTATTAGACAAGGTTGCGTACTAGGCCCTCTATTGTTTTCTCTTTTTATTAATGGAGTGGACAAAGCCCTGCAGGCACTTCAGGCAGAGGTACCACTCATTTCTGGACGCCCTATTCCAGTGTTGTTATATGCCGATTATGCCGTATTTATATCTGGACCCCCAATGGATTTCAGAAATTAATGGAAGACTTCAGGAAGTTCATGGCATCTAAAAATATGCTAATCAATAAATCAAAGACGTTCACAATGATATGCGGGAAACAACCTAATAAATGTAGGGCCTGTTATATCGAAGGCTCCCTAATCAACAGAGTGAACACTTTTTACTATCTGGGGATCCAGCTTACAAGTAATGGCATATGGGCGCAACCAATTGCAAATGCTAAACTTAAAATGAGCAGGAATTGTGAGGGGATTTTTAATTTTTCATCTAAACTGGGTCAGTGCTCTGTTAAAGAAAAGATTGAGATTTACAAGGCTAAAGTAATACCTGCTGCCTTATTTGTGGCCGGACTGTGGGGGTACACTAGCAAATAGCTTCAAGTTGAAGAAAACACCTTTTTAAAATGGCTGCTCTGTTTGCCTGTTTCAGCCCCATCCCTGATTGTGCATAAAGAGGAGGGGCTGTTTTATCTGTAGGATTTTCTTTTAATGAAACCATTGTTGCTTTGGCTTTCCATCTGGATGAAAGAAGAAACTAGCTTTACCCAACTGGTTATACTTGATTGTTTAAAACTGGAATATGCTTTTCGCATTCCATGGCTGGCCTATATAGTTTCCCCGTTTAAGTCTATGTTTAACTTGGCAGTGGGGGAAAAGCCTTGCCAGGTATTAGCACTAATCAAGGGTCACATTAAGGCCACTTTTTTAGGTCGAGCATAAGACAGCGCATGCACTTTCTGCAAGACCTGTTGTATCCTATTCTATGACTTGTGGCACATCCAATAATTCTTATTGGCTGTTGTCTGTGTCAATCAGAAATATAGCTTTGTTATTGCTGCATTTCAGTAACAGTCCCTCCTTTGTGTGCTTAGCTCTGCTTCTGGTGACTAAACTCTGAGAGCATTTTGTTTGGCCAGTGCCCTGTCATGCCCTGTGTACTTTTTGTTTCACTGCTACTTTGTCTTTCCGCTCTCTCCTTGCAGCTGGCAGTTAACTTAATCTCCCGGTGCAGTTCTCACAACACCACCTCCTACCCCTTGCAGCTAGTCATTTGCAGTGTGCGTAATTGTTGTCTAATCGTGTCACTCCTGCCCCTTGCTGCTTGTACGGCGCTGCCCACAACATATCCATGGAGCTTCCAGCAGTAAAACGCCACCACCCACTGTTCCTTGTAACACACCTGAGCTTCCCCGCAACGTTTACTCCATTAACACACCCCCATGTGCAGTGTAAGGTGGTGCAAGCTGGAATGGCCAAAGGTGCCCCCGCTCCCATAGCACTGTTTCCCCTAACGTATGCCAGCTCATGGGAAGGCAGGGCTTCCTCCTCATTTATATTACAGACATAACGTAATATTTTAACAATTGAAAGAGTGTTACTGTTGAAGCCTCTCGCGATGTTAGTCTTTTGACTCTTCCTACCTGTTCCATCATGGCAGCCATCCGATAGGACTGTTTGTTCATTAAATCATTAATCCTTCATTCTTTTCCATGCCCTTCCCCTCTGCAATTGCGGCATCATGTGATCGGCACCTTTGCATTGCAGGTTTGCCATTCTCCACGGTGTGTTCCGCCACACTACCCGTACCCCTGTGTTGTTTCCAACTCCACCCATGCCCCTATGTTGGTTCCTCGCCCTGTCCCTGTGTTAGTCTCCATGCACCGGCTTGAAAATAAAATAAAGCCTTTATATAACTGTTTTTTAAAAGACCGATCCATCTCGGATCTGTAACTAAAAAAGCAGGTGTTTTGAAGCCTTGCCCCAATAAGCTTTATGCCCTTGAATGTGTTCCTGGCTTCTCCCAAAAGCAGTGTAGAGCTGTCCCTTCTGACAAAGGACCCACATCACACAAAGTGCATGAGACCTCCCGTCGAGCACTAATGACGGTCACCTAAAAGGCCACACTTTGACCCGTGCACTGACACCAGTGCTTCTTGTCACACTGCTTCTCAAAGACTGCTCTGTATTGTGCTTTGAGGGTGAGAGACAGGGACAGGACCGGGGAGTGCCAGCAATTAGCAATGGAATTTAAGCTTATGGCGTGTTGCGTGAACACAATCTTTGCAGCAAAGATCGGCAGCTAATTAACCCCTACACACACACATGCTTTCGATTAATTTCCACTGAAAAGACTGGCTCCTGTTCAGCTCTGGCTTGCTTCCCTTCTGTTCTCTGCACACAAAAAAGGGCTACAAAGTAAACAGTAGTGTATCCCTGAAAATAATTACATCCCTTCTCCAGAAGATTGCCATGAATTCTCCCCATTCCTTCGGGTTAATGCTTAATTAAGTGTCTGGCTACAGGCAGCGGTTGAATATCATCTGCAATCTCCACCGGACAGAATTATATTTTGTTGATATGCACATCCTTAATCGATTTGTCAACCAATTCATAATAAGTCTGTTTTTTTTATATCTACCATTAGTAGCCAATGAATTTGGTGGAAGGAGAATACTCAGTTTATCTTTGCTGTTCCCTGTTTAGGCCCAGATCTCTGTACTGGGGTGAATGTATGACATTGTTCTGCATTCTGTCCATCAATTGTTCTTTTTGCATTTGTCACCCCGAGTGGGACGGGTATGCCCAGACGTGGGTCCCGTGCTCTCCATGCCACTGAAGTTAAGCTATTCTGGCTGATGAGGGGTAATACCCCAAAACCAGTCCTAGGATGCTTGTTTCCAGTCCAGGGAGGATCTGGTCTGGCAGTTCAGGCTGGACTGTTCCCATTGGGCGCAGGGTCAAGACTGATTTGCATATGGCTGGGTTCAAACTGGAATGGCATGGGGAGCAAAAAAACGATGGATTTAGGCCCAGATCTCTGTACTGGGGTGAATGTATGACATTGTTCTGCATTCTGTCCATCAATTGTTCTTTTTGCTATTTATTTTAAAAGTGTTTTACTTTTACTTAAGGAAAGGTATTGTGCTAGATTCTGTCCAGGGCCTATGATTGTATATGTTGCGTGATGATATCTAAGGGATTTTATTGTTTTATGAGTTATATTGCTTGAATTGTTTCATAATTGTGTGTACTTTTATGGCAGTTTTTATTCGCCGAATAAAGTAGTTCATGAATGAATGAGTAAGCATATATTTCTTTGGTGGTGTTGAAGTTAATTTAGAATGATATGACATGGGGTCTGAAGCGTCATACCCCGTAAAATAGTTATACTTATCTTTTTGCTTTTTGGAATTTTTTGGAGGGGGAGTTGGACAATGTTCCCATTGGGTATAGTTAAAATGTGGATGCTTTCTACGAGTTGAATGTAGAAAATGGTGTCCATAATGATAGTAGCAGAACATATTAGCATAGTTAGCGGAATTAAGGTATAGATCTTCTGATTCGAAAACAGTATATTATTCTAATTCAGAGAGCATAGATTTTACAGTGTCAACATACCAATCATCTGAATGTAGCCCAGGTACTATTATATCACCCATAGAAACTTTGAACACATTTGGTATATGCAGGATCTCCGTCGGACCAAATATGTCAAAAATAACTTTACCCCAAACAATTCCATCAGTCACTAGATGACTCAAACGTTGATGACTCAAAGTATGTATAACATGAGCTTGTGGCAGCTGATCCTTAAAATCCACAACTTTAACCCAAAGCAGTTTGTGCTTTATTGTGCTACCTTTAGAATCTTCGAAGTCATTTTGTTTCCAAAAATATAAATTGTCATTAAAAGATTGTATGCACTAATACGAGTCACACACTATAAGAGTGGGGAATCTAGGATCCCTATTCTCGCGTGCAAGAAGTAAAGCCTTCAATTCAACCAACTGCGCAGTGCAGTCTCCAAGAGACGGTGTGCAAGAATTTTGTGGGTGAAAGACGCCATCAGAAATAGTGCCTAGAACAAAGCCGCATGCAGCAGAATATCGCTGCTTAGAACCTATGGCAGGTTGTACAGATCCATCTGTATAAATGATGGACCTATATTGGTCAAGAGACAGACTGGAAGAAGGTAAAGGATAAACCTTGTTCAAATTGCCAAAATTGTTGTGTTTGCAAAGAAGGGTCAAAGACAAAGTCGACATCCATGGCTGATGTAGCCCATTGTATCCAACGAGGGTGGAGGGCTTTAGCATTAGGAACGCTGGCTTTTGTGACAGCCTCGAAGGCAGGCACAGGAGAAACAGAAATAATGTGTTTACCTTGAGAAAGTGGCCGTTCCTTCAGGATGGCCATTTGGACAGCAGTTAAAAAAATCAGTTGAAGTAAAACGCAGTTTTGCAGAAGAATGCAAATGTGATTTATATGGAATGGGAACTGTTTCACCTTCATTAAAGGTGACTTAAGTAAATCTAATTGCACCAGGCAAGACCCGGATGACCATATTTGTAGTACTGACAAGTGTATGCAAATGGAGTGTTTCAAGTAAGTCAGACTGTAAGACCTGAGCATTTCAGTGTGCTCTGACTTCCTGCAAGAAGCAGAAAGATCAGGTCATATTAAGGCATAAAGAGATGTAATACGTTGGGCATAATCAGGTATATAGGTATGTCCAATATTTAAAAATCCCAGCAGAGGATGCAATTTTTTAAGTATACTCAGAGGCTGCAATTGAGCAAACCTTTCCAGAAAATGAGGGGCAAGACTTTTCCCCTCATTTGTGAGTTCATATCTTAAGAACAGCTCACTAAGAAAAGCTATGAAAGACTTTTTGAATTTAAACTTGTAACCAAGTTCATCAAATCGCAAAATAATGCGATCTACTCTTGCCAAATGGGGGTTTAATTCATCATCAGTTAGGTAGATATCATCGACATAGGCTAGAACATCAGGGTCGATCTCATGAAGAATCGACATACAGCATGCAGCAAAGACTCCTGAGCTGTTCTTATAGCCCATGGGAAATCGAGCGTAGCCTCTCTGAAAGCCGAGGGTACTAAATGAGGACCAGTCGTGGCTCTCTGGAGATAAATTATGACAGAAAAACCCGTTGGAGATATCCAAAGCAGTTTTATATTTTTTGCAGATGACATTATTAATAAGTGCTGTACTATGTCTATTTTGAACTGCAAAAGTGCGTGTATGACTATTCAAATGTCTGTAATCTAAGGCAATACGATAAGAATGATCAGGTTTCAGAACTGGAAAAAGAGGATTATTCATTTGAGAGACACAGGGTTCAATCACTCCCTGGTAATTCAGTTTGGAAAGAATTTCCTTAACGGGTGCTTTAGCATCCTGTTTAATAGGATACTGTTGTTGTGCCTGAGGTGTGAACCGTGTAGATTTAACGTGGTAAGTAGAATCCTTGTCCGAACCCGTATGGTTACGATAAGTGCAGGATCCAAAGCAAGGGCCCATTCGGAAGCATAAGCCTGTTTGACTGTCTCAGGCACAAGGTGTGAAAAAGAAGGGAGAATGACATCCTCTCCCTGGTGGCATTCAAGAATAAAAGGTGGAGGCCAGTCGACCTCCGTTAAGCGAATGTCATAAGGGGCAGTTACATTGTCCCAGAAGATTGCCTTAATGGTGCGTTTAACGTCACCTTCAATTTGTATATCCAAATGATATAGTATATCCGGAGGGTAGGGGGGCACACAGGTGTCTGTGGTTTCAAATGTAATATGTGCTTTAGTTGCTTTCACTACCAGAAATTGGTGGAGATTCTGGCCTACTATGACGACTTCTGCTGCGCTGTTGAGGAGAGCCACTACCCACCTCCTTCTCAGTAGTCAGGTTCTCACCGTCTGTGGCATATTTAGCTGTTAAAGCTGCAAGCTTTTATTTCTGAAAAGGGGCTTGCATGGAGAAGGTCTATCCTACTTCCTGATCTTCACGTCAGACGAGCCTGTGTTTCCCGTTTCAGTTGCACATACTCTCCTTGTCTGCGATCAGATCGCCCTCCTCTATCGTATTGTTGGTCAGACGTGTCCTAAAAGGAACAAGGAGAACGGGGATCAGGAATCTGATACCTGTCAGGGGCTTTAATTTTTGTGCGATCATGAAAATCGTATCGCCTCTCAGAGTATTCATGTGGCGGAGTGCCTCCACATTATCTAAGTTTTTGTTGTTATTGTTTAGATTTGTCCCATGGTTTCTTAGGAAACTCACAGGCAGGTCTGGCAGCCTTATCAGAGCTAGGCTTGCCAAGTGGTGGTACTGAAGGTCTGGTTCCCAAACTATTACATCCTAAAGATGTGTATCCATTAGCAATAATGACTGGTAACTCGCGTTTGGCTACTGCCACCATGGCAAGTCGCTGAGTATAGCCAAAGATGCCATTTCACCTTCAACATTAGAAAGATTCTTTTTGGAATTGACAGGAAAATTTACTACAAGTTTCATCCCCAAATCAAGGGCAGGACCTGCCCCATGCTCATTCTGTATCTGTTTGAGGCAGTTCGATAGAATGCCTATCGAGGGAGCACCATGACAAAGAGTGTAGACAGTGGCAAAAATAGTCCCCCGGTGTTGCAGTCAACTCGAGGGTGAACCAGGCCATTGAGTAAGCACATAGTCAGAATTCTATGCTTGTCTTGTTGTCCTGTAAGGGGAAACACAGCTTTAAGTTGATCAGTTATAAGGGCAGTCCAAAAGGGTATTTCTTCACGATTAGTAGGTCGCTTGTCCATAAAAAATTGAACAATGGCAGGACTCATAGCATGACTGGCTAGGCATCTCTAGCTGGTCCAGCCAGAAAGGTGCGTGCAATAAATTGGGTCATGCAATAATATAAGAGAACAAGACCAGTGTATAAAGCTAGTTTGTACTAAATTAATATTAGCTAAGTCTGGGTACGTGGTAGACCTCGCTAGTGCCGGCCAGGTGGTCCGTCAAGACTCAAGGGGCCCAAACGGACATTGCCAAGCACATGGGGAAGGGCACCATTAAACCAGTTCTGGGCTCCGAGACAGTAAGTGGAATTTCAGTAAGTGCATCTGGATGATATGCATTAGGAACAACTGGCAGGGAGTATTCATGAAAAGTACTATCATTAGCATTGACAGCCGGGAAGGTGACCCATGAATAAAAAACCTCAAAGCGGAATGCTGCGTCCGCTTCAATAACAAAAATCACTGTAGCACCAGCATTAGGAACTCTGTGTTGCATTAAATGTTTGGCAATTACCACCTATAGCTACGGGCTGAGCCATAGCAAATCAAAAAATGATTCACCATCAGGGTATATAAGAAAATCCTTTTAATATTCTAGCTTGACTAATTCTAGGGGCTGACTAATAAAAATAGAAATCCCTAGCACCACGGACATCTCTGAAAAGAGGTGCTGGGGTATTGTGGACAAGCACAAGCACTACTCAGGGGACCCGCAAGTAAGTACCAGACCATACACTGGTGCCGCTATGTTGCAGGGATTCTATTGTTAGAACAGAACTATGCTTAGAGCCATAAAACATCAGTATGTAGGGACTGAGTCACCATACCACCTCAGTACCTATGAGTCCGACTCCAACTAGCTGTAGTGCCTCACTTGCCCTCCTAACCTTAACAGAGAAACAAGTGAATTGGCACCCCAGAACACAACACTGTCGGCCCTCTCAGGGATCGTGGTAACAGGACACACCCTTGCGCTCTCTTACTTTAACTTGTCCACAATAAGATAACCAGGAGACGCAAAGGCAGTTTAGAATATTTATTTAACTTATCGTGCTCTGAAGTGCAGTATACGTGCCACAATTAGAAAACAAATGCATAATAAAAATACTATTAGCATGGTTAATAATCCATAAACCATGATAGGACAGAGTGACCTAATCCCCCTCCCTTGCTACTAAAGCTAAATGATTATATATAAAAGATCTCGGGGATTACTGGCAGACACTGTACCTTAGCATACACAGATGGGCGCTCTATATCTCAGCAGACGCAGTGCTCTTGTCTCAGAACTCTTGTTCCATATGTCTGTTTTCTGCTCATATGCTCATCTATTTGATAGGACATGTTTGCACATCAACAACAGCTGCATTCTTATTTTACGTGTAGGTGCTAGTGCCTTGCCAGAAAGAATAACAAGGGACATTGTTGTTTTACCTTGTCTATGGTGTTCAGACTAAATCCCAAGTAAAGAACAGAACCCAAAGACATATGCAGGTTCCTTGTGAAAGTGCAATGTGGCACAAAAGCAAAATGTGTTTACAAAGTAACGTGTGCAAAGGAAAATGAGGCCTACAACGTGCAGTTAGGCTAACATAGGGAAAACTAAAATGGGCCATGCAGGAAACACACAAGGAGAGGTGAAAAATGATAGTGTATGAGGAGTAATGTGATGCAAATTGCACCATTTTACCCAGTTTATAAAACGTGAGAGGAGAAACTCTCAAACCCTCATTGTGGTGGTTGGGATCACTTGCTTTACTCTATACCTTTATGCAGTGTGGGGGCTAGCAGTCAAAATGTGGCAGGGCTTCTTGGATCTTAGTCTTAGGGCCTGATTTTGGTCTTGGTGGGCAGGTTACCTTGTCACAAAAGTGACAGATATCCCGTCCGCCGAAATATAAATTACATAGGATATAATGGGATTAATATTTCGGCGGACGGGATATCTGTCACTGCTGGAACAGAGTAACCCATCTACTGAAATCTAAATCATACCCTTTTTCTGGCCCTAACTAGACGAATGGAAGTCAATCCCCCGCGTGCAGCTAACCCAGCTTTGCCCAGGCCCTGCTCCCAACCTCCTGGCAGAGCCTAACCCCTGACGTGTGGCCAACCTCTACTCAGCACAACTTTTGCCCATGAGCTCTTCTCCCTTTGAAAACAAAATTCAGGTACTGTGATACTTCTGTGGTACCTGCCACGCAAGTACCCACTACATGCTATTTCAGTACTGTTCGATCTACCTTAAAGAAGCTTGCACAGTACCGCGGGACCAATGCTTGCACAGTGGGAACTGCAGGAGTACTGCAGTACCTCATGGGAGTGCCCACATATTTTATAATATTAATCTCTGTGGGAGTGCCTCTGGGTCCCTACTATAAGTGCCTGAGGGTCACGGTGCCTCAACCCTGCACCCGTCAGCCTTTTTTTAAACTTTCTCAGGACACAGGGATTGAGTCGCAAGTCCTTTAGGGGCTGCAGCAACATTTTGATGAAATGTTGCCGCTGGTTAATCACATCATGAGGCACCATGGTACCATTATGGGTACCGTGTTACTGATGCGCTGATGGGAGGAAAGGCTCCCTCAGTATATGGGATTGGAGTATTTTTAATTTTCTCTACTGCAGGAGTCATGCGGGAGTATTGCGATACATAACTTTCTGGATATCACTAACTTTCCTTGAATATTAACTCCTTTATGACCACACTGAGCACCTTTTTAAGCACAAATATCTCAAAAGCTAGTGAATGGATTTACACCAAATAATGGAAAGCACGCTTTCTAGGCAAAGTTGTAACTTTCTGCAAATTTGGTGTAATTCAATCCAGTCATGTTTTCTGTATAGGGAAGCAAAGTTTCATATGTGAAATTAAATGGGAAATCAAAGTTTAGGAACTCCCCCTTTTTCTTGTCCCATGCTTGACAGATCAGGGCCACACTTTTCATGAAGATGCCAAACTTAGCGAACTTTGTTTTTAAAGTTCCATGCATGAACGCAGCCAAAGTTATGAAAGAACAAAAAGATGCTTTTCGTATGGAAAGTCAGACCTAATTATAACTACACCTGCCCTAGTGCCTCCAGTGTAACATATATGTCCGGTGTGAAAAGTGCATTTATTTATGTGGATGCCACCAATGCATTGCAACTCTGAATTGAGCCTTTTTCACTCTGACACAGGGGAGAGCCTGCGTCCACCGTCTTTGTTGTAAAGGAGTTGTGAAACAAATAAAGTAGTATATAATCTCACACCACTTAAAATTATAGCTATAATGCCTCGTACAAAGCAATAAACATACCATTTAAAAATGTTAAATCATCACTTACCTGTAGGTGGCGCCACTGGTCCTGCTCGCAGTCGATAACATTGGCCCAGGGGTGCATCAGCTACTGCTGGGTCCGTGCAACACTGGTGGGAGGTGCATCCTGTGCCGCACTTGCTACCAGCGTATCTTCCTTTCAGCACAGGTGTAACCTTGCCGGGCCAGCCACCTACCGCAAACATGAGGGGTGGTGGCGCTGCACAAAAAACACAAGTGCTGCCTCCTCCTTCTTAGAAAAAATGTTGCACGGGATTCTTTACTTGCACTGCCACCAACATTGGGAGTGGGACTGGGAGTGAGTGTTGGACTTGGCCCTTTTTGCAGGGTCATTCCAGAACTTTTTGCCTTCCTCCTGTATTTTTTCTGACCTGTTGTTGGTGGTTTTAGGACTCTGGGCACTTTATCACTGCTGATCAGTGCTAAAGTGCATGTGCTCTCAATGGTAAACTTGGTAAGATTGGTCTACACCTATTTCGCATATTTAATTTACCTGTAAGTCCATTGTACTGTGGTATCTCATGTACCCAGGACCTGTAAATTAAATGCTACTGGTGGGCTTGCAGCGCTGCTTGCGCCACCCACCAAAGTAGCCTTTCAAACCTGTCTCAGGCCTCTGCCACTGCAGGGCCTGAGCGCGCAGTTTACTGCCGCTGTGACGTGGCACATAAAGTGGTTGCCACGTCTGTAACTCCCCTTTTACTATATATCAGTCACCCCTAAGGTAGGCCCTAGCTAGCCCTATGGGCAGGGTGCTGTGTAGGTAAAAGGTAGGACATGTGCCTTAACTATGTGGCATGTCCTGGTAGTGACAAACAGCGTAGTTGGTTTCTCACTGCTGTGAGGCTGCCCTCTAATAGGGATGCATTGGGGATTCCCTGATATTTGCTTCAGTGGTAATTCCTGACATGAGAGGGGTAGCGTGATCAAGTTTGGTATGTTTGGAATAGTAGTGATAAATCCTGCTTATTCTTGAAAGCGGATTTATTATTACTATTTTAGAAATGGCACTTTTAGAAGTAGGCATTTATGTGTGCTATGTGTCTTTGTGCCTGCCTGTTGTGTATTGACCGTCTGGTTCTGACTGACAGGGGGAGAGGGGATGTGCATTCACTCCAGCCAGTCCCTGGGGGGGTTGAGGTGTGTCCTGCTCCACCTGGGTGACTCAGCGCTAGGCTGAATAGGCGTTGGCTGAATTTAGATTAGCGGGAGGGGTTTCAGCTGGCACCTGAATAGGCCTGGTCTTCATTTGGAGTGGTGGGAGGAGTAGCACCTGCACCTGAATAGGGCCGTGCCTGCCTTCAACAATGATGGCTCCGCTCCCCTGTGGTGTGTATGGAGCCAGGGCTTACACATTGAATGGGGAGTGTTGTGCACTGTAGTTATATTTTTAAAATGCCCCCAGAACTGGTTTGGACTGGGATCAGAGCCCTGTGCAAGGGGAGAACAAAGACATATGGACTATAAGTACTGGGGCTGTGGCCCCATGTTTTTTTAACTGAACTGAAGAAGAAGAGACTGGCGTGGGACCAGGGTATTGCTGTGCTGCCAGGGAGCCGCCATCTGGACTTTATCTGTGTGCTTGCCTGGGCCTGCTTCCTGCTCGGGCCCCCAGTAATCCCCCAGGGCTGTGTGGCTTACCCTGGGTAATTTAAAACAGCGCTTGGTGAGTGCTGGATTTTTCATCCTGTCATTCTAGAGTGCTGTATAGAGTTTCATGTTCCCTTTGTTGGTCTCCATGGTGGAGACAGGATGAGAGCTTTACTTTTCGCTGGAAGGTGCGGTTGAAGCACTCCTATTGTCCAGGTTGTGTGGCCCAACAACAGCTGCAGGGATCGCTAGAGGTTCGCTTCCCCACAGCACTTTCAGCGTACTCTCAGCCCGAGAGTCAGAGGGCAGAGCCCCCAAGTCCGTGAAAAGCTGCGTGGGCCGGAAGATACAGCCCGCCCACTGCCCATATGTCGGAGTCCTGCTGAGTGCGGACGGGCCACACCCGAGCCCGCCTGAGACCAGGAGAGGTCTCCAACGAGGGTATTTATTTATTTATTTATAAGGTTTTATATAGCGCGAACGTGACCCACGAGGGTATCAGAAAGCTTTACAGTATACAGTTATAAAACATAAAGATATGAGGTAGTATAAGGCATTTGGTATTCGTCATTACGTACAAAACAGGTATATAATAAATGGGTAACATAGGTGACCTGTAGACGATACATGATGATCCCAGAGGGCAACAGAACATTCCACTATATACAGTTATTGAACATTAGGTGGTTGTGGTAATAAACATACATATAATATTCTCCTTCTAACCACAAGAGGTAGGCAGTTATAAGAGGTTCGTATAGGTGACTCAATGTCTGCCTAGAATCAAGTCTTAGGACGTGAATTTGTTCATTAGGAGTATTTTTACTTCTTTTTTAAGGCGGTAAATGACGAGATTCCACGTACCACTGGAGGTAGGGAGTTCCAGATCTTTGGAGCAATCCCTGAGAACGCTCTGCAACCAGTTCTCTTTTATGAAAGGATTGTGGTTTCAGAAGTAAAGAACTCGCGCTTCGTAATTGTCTGCATCCTCCTGATCGTTCTAGCTGTAGAGCTAAGTAACTAGGTGTATTGTTATGTAGTGCTTTATGGGTCATGCAGGCAACCTTTAGTTGTATTCTTGCCTCATAGGGCAGCCAGTTCAGCGCTTTCAAGGTCGGAGAAATGTGGCTATTTCTTTTAGTTCCTGATACCAATCTAGCCGCAGCATTAAGTGATGCCCTCAGCGGAGCTAGCTTGTATTTGGGGAGACCGCAGAGGGTGGTGCTTCCATAGTCTAATCTTGGTAGCACTAGGGCTTGCACTGCCATTTTTAGGTCGGCCTGAGGGAGGAAGGGTTTGAGTTTCCTTAATAAACTCATTTGGTGATTAGCTCCCTTGGTGGCATTAGTGATGTGCGTCTTCATATTCAAATGTTTGTCTAAGGTGACTCCCAGGGATTTTGCGGAGTCAATGATGAGGGGAGCACAGTCAAAGGAGGTTAGGTGTTTCAGCCATAGGTCTATCTTAGGTGTGTGATTGGGTGGGGAGATGAGAATTAATTCTGTTTTTGGTGTTAAGCATGAGGTGGTTGTTAGTGAGACAGTTTTGCGTGTTCTGTAGAATAGTGTTGAGGGAAATGAAGTCTTCTGGAGTGGAGATTTTCAGATACAGTTGGGTGTCGTCCGCATACAGGTGATATAGAATATTTGCTGATTTCAATGCATTCGCCAGGAGTTCCATTAGTATGTTGAAAAGGATGGGTGATAGGGCGGAGCCCCAGTGGAACGCCTAGGGTGACCACGGAGGGTTGAGAGAGTGAGTTCTTCATCTTGAATCTTTGTGTTCTATTATTTAGGAAGGATGAAAACCATTGTAATACCGTGCCCGAGAGGCCCATCCTTCCTTCCAATAGGGACAAAAGGTTGTCGTGCTTCACCGTATCGAAGGCGGAGGACAAGTCAAGCAGTATCATTAGGCATGATTCGTTGTGGTCAAGCATTTTTAGTATATCATCCAATATGTGGGTGAGTGCAGATTCTGTGCTGTGACCTTGACGGAAGCCAGATTGGTGATTGTCTAGGAGGTTGAAATTCTCAATATGATTGCATAATTGTATTTGTACACATTTCTCCAACAATTTCGCCAAGGTGGGGATGTTGGATATAGGGCGGTAGTTGTTGAGATCAGATGGGGTGGCGTCGGATTTCTTTAGTATAGGTGTGACCTGCCCTATTTTAAGACAGTCCGGTATGGAGCCTTGTCTCAGAGAGGCATTTACAATTTTTGCCCAAAGTGGTAGGATAGAAGTTTTTATCATTTTGAATAAGGCAGGAGGAAGGGGGTCAGAGAAGTGATTGGAGGGGTTGATTGCTAGAAGAGTGTTATAGATTGTTTGTTCAGAGATTGGCGAGAAGGTATGCGAGGAGGCATTGTTTTTGTGACTTCCCTGAAGTGCTAAAATGGACCTTGAGCTGTGAGTAACAGTTAGTATCCTGGGCCACATGTTGTGGGAGGGCCTTCTTAGATTGGATGTCGAGCTCTATGGCCTTTGTCTTATCACAGAAGAAATTGGCGAGCTCATCGCAGGTAGGTGTCGCCGGGTCATTAAGTTCCACGGAGTTAATCGTGTTGCGTGCTTGTTGCTTTACGATTTCAAAAGTTTTTTGGGGCGGTTGATTGCTTGGTTCAGCTGGGTTCTGAAAAAGTCTGCCTTGGCCTTTAGAATCTTCCTGTTGTAGGAGTTCCTTAACATTCTAAGGTGATCTAGGTGATCAGTGGTGGGTGCTGATTTCCATAGTCGCTCAGCAACTCTTAGCTTGCGTCGCTCCGAGTTCAGTGTCTCATTGAACCAAGGTTTGGAAATTTTTGAGGAAACGTTTTTTTCCTGGAGGGGCGCTGTAGAGTCTAGGATTTCGAGCATAGTGGAATTGTAAAAGGCTGTGAGATCATTGACATCAGCCATGTCAGTGCAGAGTTGCATCGGTTTACCAGGGTGATGGGGTTGATATTTTGTAAGTTCCTTTTCCATTGCTTTGTTTTTGAGGGTTGGCCCCTTTTTGGGATTACCTCGATATTGATGGAGAAGAGGATGCTGTGATGGTCAGTCCAGTCACATGGGGTGATGGATTCTAACGAGACGGTGTTCGTTTTTGCTATGATGAGGTCCAGTGTCTCTCCCTTGTGTGAGTTGGACTGTCACAGAATTGGGATAGATCATTGTCTGACAGGAACGCTTTAAGACCGCCTACACCATGATCGTTTGTGTTGTTCCAGTGGAGATTAAAGTCACCCAGGTAAATTTGTGGTACTTGTGAGTTGCCGTTGGATGAAATGACTTCCATTAGCTCGTCTATGAAAGTCAGGTTGTCACCCGGGGGGTGATAGAATAAGTGAAGCTTGCTGGCGAGGTGCTTATCATCGGAGATATTGATGCAGAGATATTCGCAGGAGGATAGAACGATGGAGTCTGCTTGCTTGACTGAGATTGTGTTACGATAAATGCAAGCTAACCCACCACCGGGTTTCAGGTTTCTGTCTAGTCGGATCAGGTCGTGACTAGGAGGAACCAGTAGGTCAAGGATGGGAGAGGAGGAACTATTCAGCCATGTTTCAGTGAGGACCATAATGTCTAGATCATTCTCTAGGATGAGGTTGAAGATGTCAGGAGCATGTTTACTGGCGGATCTGCAATTAATGAGTGCGCACTTCATCTTGTTACTAGAATGGGTTAGGGTAGTCTGCTCTATGTTGATGTTTGTAAGGTTGTCTCTATTTACGGATCTGTTGTTGTGAGTCTGTTCTCTGAAGGGGTTGGGTTGAATGGAATGGATAGTGCTACATTGCGGCTTATTGTTATCTGTTGCCCAGGCATAAGATATGAGAAGGTCGTCTATGTCGCTGTCGGATAGTTCCTCATTTCTCCTCCTAGTCCAAGATGGAGAAGGTAAGTTACTCTGACTAGTGTTCACGGGTTGTGAGATCTTGGGAATGTGTCTACTAGGTCGGGGGCTGGTTTGGTTACTCTGACTAGTGTTCTTGGGGTGTGAATCCTTGGGGATGTATCTACTAGTTTGGAGATTGATTTGGTTCACTGTGGCGCTGGTGGCTCTGTGTACGTTTAGAAGTTCTTTGGTGATGGTTGATAGGTTAAGCATCTCGGCCTTGAGCTGGGATAGGCCTGTGGCTAACTCGTTGAATCGTGCGATCCAATCGGAGTTGGGAAGGTTAGTAGTATGAGAGGGGGTATGTGCTATTATGGGGGGAGATCCGCAGGTAGGGTTTGTTTGAATGATCATGTTCTCCGGTAGCGTGTGGATATCCTCATTCGGGATCGATGTGGTAAGTTTAGCAAGGGGGTTTGTTGTGGGGTCCGAGTCAGTGTGTGGGATGGTGTTGTGATGAGACAACTGGATAGGGGCTGCCGCATGGGATTGTGGAGAGGTCTTTGTGCACTGTGTTTGGATGGGTGTAATGAGTATTGAGGGTGTTAGGGTCCGAGCATATATCGTGGTAGACAGTGGGTCAAGGGAATCTTTGCAATCTAACTTAGATGTAAGTGGGGAGAGAAGGGAGGCGTGAGTGAAGTCCAGGTTGGTGGTTTCACTCCCGGACGTCCGGGATAACGGTGATGAGTCTGCAGTGAAGTGATCAGTGGCTAAGAATAACCCTGTCCCTTCTGGTCCGGGGGATCCAGGTGTGGTAGCGACCGATGTGACTGGGGGGTAGGAATCATTGTGGGTGTCTGCACTGATGTGATTGGTAGGTAAGTGCAACCCTGTCCCTCCTGGGCCAGAGGACCCATGTGTGGTTGAGGTCGATGTGGCTGGGAGGTAGGGCTCATTAAGGGTGTGTGGGGAAGTCAGTTCATAAGAAATTGTTATGGGATTTTGATGTGGAGTTGGGGTGGCCTCTGGATGCTGAGAGGTTGCGGGGAGTGTGCTATTCTTGCTGTTCACTGCTTTCTTGAGAGTAGGGAAGATCCTGTCTATGGTATCGAGATTATCATTGGAGGCTTGTATAAGGATATTACCGTTGTTGTAGATGGTGATGGTGGCATTCGCAGGGCATAGGTCTGAGGCTGTTACCGACAATTTGAGGGCATGCGGGGTCTTTTTAACATTGGAGATTCGGAGCAAAGAGTAAAAGATATTTCTCCACTGGGCACGTTTTTTGTGTGGAAGATAAGGTCGTTGGATATTACGCCTTTGCTAATGCAGAAGTATGGGTCTGAAATAAGAGTCTCAGGGTGGGTTATCATTAGCCTGTGCTTGAATTTCTTTGCTGCATTTTTAGCGAGATTGGGCGGGTAGAGAATGGTGAAGGCATGAGGGCCTGAGGGTTCAAGGTGTTTATCCATTTTATTATTTCCCTCTCCTTCTTAGTTTCTATATTTCCTACCTTGACTTTTTTTTTTTACTGTTTTAGGTAATGTTAACTTTTTGATTAGTTTAGCGTTGTCCAACAGTTAATTATTTGTTATCCCCTCTTGGCTGAATACACCTTTGTGATTGTTAGATGAGGATTTTGTTAGATGAGGAGATAGGGGTGTCAGACCCTTCATTATGCATCAGTTCAAGATGGCCGCTCTGTATACTCCTCGACCTGTCCCTGTGATGTGGTCCTTTTTGCTTTCCTTTAAGTGATTTCTTCCTAGACCTGTTTTCTGCTCTGTAGTCCACTTTCGCTTTCCGTTAATTGGTCCTCAGAGGGTGTAGTTCTGTTTCTATGCTTATCAGCAGCTTTGATGAATGGACCCTTCTTTGTTGTCTGTGGTTATAAACTTGTACTGACTCAGCACAGATTGTTGAGAGTCTCCAATTCGTTATCTATAAGAGGCATCCTCACAGATATCAACCACGCAAGATCAGTGGCCTAGCCTGACACTGTGTGGAAGACGATCTGCTCCCTTAAAAACGAACATTCAGCAATTTATAAAAAGGCTGCCCCCACTGCCGAGTGAGGAGCACTTCCAGCACACCAAGACTCGGTAGTCAGTGTTGTGCGTGTTGGCCTTGTAACAATGTACCAGTGACCCCGATGAGAAGCCTAACATACTGCTTACATCTGTCATCTGCAGGCAATCTGTTTGTTGCTTCTCCATGTGGGAGAGAGAGTGCCACTGGGTGGGTGCCCGCCTGGAGCCTGACCGTGGCCCCAGCAAGTTGCCATCGCAACGAGGGAGCCAACGAGAAGACTAGCCCCGCCCAAGGGTTGCCGGGGTAACCCAAGTGCAGGACACGCAGGAGAGTCGGAGAGAGCTCTTGTACCGGTCGCAGACCGGAAATCCTCCCTCCCGGGAGGTGAGGCCACCTGAGACCAAGAGAGGTCTCCAACATGAGTACTGCTCATCCTTTCCTAGTGTGGGGAGATCGTGCTGCTGGGTGGGAGCCCGCATGGTCCGCTTTCGATATATGGACCGCGGGAAGGCCCAACCACCCCGTGTACACCACATGTGGGTGAGTGACCCTGAGTGAGACAGTCACAGTCGTGAGGAAAGCAGCTGCCCCACGTGCTAGCGGGCCGCTGCTGCAGACTGAGACACGCAGGGGACCCAGAGAGGTCACCCCGTGGAGGAAGGCCATGAGTACTCCCCCCCCCTCACCTGCACATACCTGGAGGGGCACTGTTCCGTACTGTTGTGGCCTGAGAGCGCAACTTGGGGAAATTGTCAAACTACAAGTAGTAGGTGCACAGGTGTTCATGTGGCCTACATTCCCGGGCCTTGCCTAGATTGAGAGATCCATGTGTCTGATCTCTGCATCTTATGACTGCCTTTTGTGCCCTGAACAACTATATATGTCATGTATGCCTTGCATTGGTCAGGATCACAGGCATGATCTCAGGAGTGTTTATATGTGCATTGAGGGTGGATTTCTGATGTGTGCTCTCTGATAAGTGATAACTGCTGGTGCTGTTATGACGATTGCCCGATTTGCTAAGTGATTTATGTAATCCCTGTGAAGTCATGACAAGTGCCTAGTTGCACAGTGTAATGTATGTGATTGTGTTCTAATGTGTTTTTATGCATAATACAAAGGATGTTTTTATATAACCTTGTGTGGAGTTTCCTTTGTGGTGTGCCTAGTGTGTCGCTGCTGTGTGAGTGTGTTGCGCAAACGCTTTACACATTGCCTCTGGGATAAGCCTGACTGCTCTGCAAAGCTACCAAAGGGGTGAGCAGGGGTTATCTTCACCGTGTAACTCCCTTGCCCTGACTAGAGTAGTGGGTTCTGCCTGGCTTAGGCGCTTGCCCTAGCCAACCGGAAACCCCATTTCTAACATTGGTTGTCAGCGGTGAGGATAGGACTTGCGTTTGCGCAGTACCACAGTGACGCATGGTTGCACTACAAACTCTGCATTTTAGACAATCACGTGTTTTGGGATTGCTTCTGATTTTTTTGTTTCTCCTCAAATTGTCATTTTTAATTGTGTACTCCTGCTTCAGCTCTTACGCCTAGGTCTCTTGTGTTGCACTGTTGGTTGTGAATCTCACCAGCATGGGGTTAGTCTATAATGAGGATGACCTATGGGAGTACACTGAGGAGGAGTTAAAGGGTTTCTGCAGAGAAAGTGGGATACCACTAGAAGGCAAATTCTGCAGAAAACTGTTCCTCTTTGAAGCAATCAATAAGGGAGAAGTCTTAGAGCTCTTGGGGAACCCTGCAGATTACCCCTCCGCATACCTAAGTGGTGGTTTTGAGGGAGGGCCTGAAGAGTCTGAAGGGGAGGAAGGAAATGACCGGGCAGGGACGCCAGTAGGTTGTGAGGACCCCATAGAGAGGGAGTCCCTTGCTGGGTCTAGTGCGAGGGGTAGTACCCCATCCCTCTCTCTGTCCCCAGAGGAGTTGGTGGGCAGGAAGGAAGAAAGGGAGCACCAGCTGGTGTTGGAAAGGCTCAGATTGGAGCATGATAAGGAGCTAGCGCAGCTGGTTGTGGAGGAGAGAAAGGCTGATGTGGAGAGAGCCTTAGTTCAGGAGAGGATGGCGGAGGCAGAGAGGGCCTTCGCCAGAGAGAAGCTAGCTCGTGAGGATAGGTTGTCCCCTGAGTGTAGTTTCAGTGGTCTGGATTCACCACTGAGGGTGGAGTCCAGTGGTGGCAGCAATGTTGTGGCCAGTGTAGAAACTCCCACTCCCAGATCCCAGAGCGTGGTACTTAGTTCCAGGAAGAGGGTGTCACACCTGAAGGGTATAGGTTGAAGTTCAGGGGCAGTAGGAAACTGTCTCACCAGTCTTGGGGGGAGTTTGTGGATGAATGTTGCGATGCACTGGAAGATTGGGTGATGGGTAGCACACCAAACAATTTTGAAGGGCTGTTCAATCTGATTATCAGAGAACACATGTTCAGTTGTTGTTTTCCAGGGCTACGCCAACACCTGTTGGAGTGAGAGTTCTCTGATCCCAGGGAACTTGCACGAGAGGCAGACCTCTGGGTGAATACTAGAGGGTCTGGAAAGGCATTTCGGAGTGACCCTAAAGGGAGTGGCTCAGGTATTTCCCAACCGAGGGTGGTGGTAAAGGTCTGTGGTAGCCCAGATAGGTCCCAGTGTAGTGGGAGGGGTGTAGGGACTCACGTCCTGTCTCCGCAGAGAAAGAGTGAGAATGGGATGCGTCCCAAGGGGCCCGAAACCCAGTCCCAAGGCCTGAGGGGTTCCCTAAGGGAACACCAGGTGGGGAGCCTAGGCTGTACTGAAAGGCCATCCATTGAGGGGGATCTCCTAGTGTCAGGAGGGGTGTCTGTAAGTAGCGTTCCACCAGTTCTAGTGTCTGGCGGCACCATTCCTGAGTGGAGGGTGCAGAAGCCCAGATGGAGGGGAGAGAGGGGGATGCGGTTCCCAGTGGGAGAACCAGTGGGTCAGGGGCTAGCTCTGAGAGCAGAGCTCCCCGGGAATGACCATAGTGACACCGCTTCTGGTTTGGGGGGTCTTTGCGCACTGTCAGATGGGCATGGGTCGGGAGATCAGCACCAGGCAGACTGTCACGCAACAAATGAGGTATGTGTTACCCTTGCGGGGGCATGTGTGTTCCCCAGGAAGTCCTGGCTTGCCAGGCAAATGCTCAGCCGCAGGGTGTAGTCCCTGGGTTGGGAGGCCAGGTTCAGGAGGTAATGCCTGACCTGGAGGGAAGGACATCTGCTAGCAGTGTCCCTACGATTTTGTCTTCTGGGGGTACCACTCCAGGTGGGAGGCTGCAGAACTCTGGAAAGTGGTGCAGGGGGAGGGAGTACTCGCCTCTGGCCCCGGTTCAACCTGAGGGTTTGGTCCCTGGGTTGGGAGACCAGGTGCAGGGTAGAAATCCTGAACTGGTGGGAGAATTGTGTGGGAGAGCTGATACCAGCGTCCTGACAGTTTTAGGTTCTGAGGGTGCCTCTCCTAGGAGGAGAGTGCAGAACCCCAGAAGGAGGGGTAGGGGGAGGAGATCCTCACCCGTGGCCCCTGGTCAGCCTGAGGTTGCAGACCCTAGGTTGAGAGATCAGTGGCAGAGTAGAACTGCACAGATGAGAGATAGAGTGGAGCATGGATACTATGAACCTGGGGCTACCGCCCCCCACTCTGTGAGATGGCAAGGACCAGAAATATCTGGATGGCCTAGGGCCTGGTCCTGGCCGTGGACAGCTAAGGAGTCCCAGTGGGGTAGCTTAGTTGGTCCTGGGAGCTTAGACAGAGGGATCCACATGGGTTCAGATTGGCGTAGAACTGGAGTGTGCCCCTGCAGTTGCGGGCCCGCGTCCATGTTCTATCGCCCCAAGCAGGGAAGCCCATCAAGGTATTGATTGGTCTACCCTGGCTTTAGGCTGGAAGGGGGTTGTGTTGGACTTGGCCCTTTTTGCAGGGTCATCCCAGAACTTTTTGCCTGCCTCCTGTATTTTTTTCTGACCTGTTGGTGGTTTTAGGACTCTGGGCACTTTATCGCTGCTAATCAGTGCTAAAGTGCATGTGCTCTCTATGGTAAACTTGGTAAGATTGGTCTACACCAGTTTGGCATATTTAATTTACCTGTAAGTCCCTTGTACGGTGGTATCTCATATACCCAGGGCCTGCAAATTAAATGCTACTGGTGGGCTTGCAGCGCTGCTTGCACCACCCACCAAAGAAGCCTTTCAAACCTGTCTCAGGCCTCTGCCACTGCAGGACCTGCGTACACAGTTTACTGCTGCTGTGACATGGCACATAAAGTGGTTGCCACATCTGTAACTCCCCTTTACTACATATCAGTCACCCCTAAGGAAGGCCCTAGCTAGCCCTATGGGCAGGGTGCGGTGTAGGTAAAAGGTAGGACATGTGCCTTAACTGTGTGGCATGTCCTGGTAGTGACAAACAGCCTAGTTGGTTTCTCACTGCTGTGAGGCTGCCCTCTCATAGGGATGCATTGGGGATTCCCTGATATGTGCTTCAGTGGTAATTCCTGACATGAGAGGGATAGCGTGATCAAGTTTGGTATGTTTGGAATAGTAGTGATAAATCCTGCTTATTGGTGAAAGCAGATTTATTATTACTATTTTAGAAATGGCACTTTTAGAAGTAGGCATTTCTGTGTGCTATGTGTCTTTGTGCCTGCCTGTTGTTTATTGACCGTCTGGTTCTGAGTGACAGGGGAAGAGGGGATGTGCATTCACTCCAGCCAGTCCCTGGGGGGTTGAGGTGTGTCCTGCCCTGCCTGGGTGACTCTGCGCTAGGCTGAATAGACCTTGGCTGAAATTGGAGTAGGGGGAGGGGTTTCCCCTGGCACCTCAATAGGCCTGGTCTGCATTTGGAGTGGTGGGAGGAGTAGCACCTGCACCTGAATAGGGCTGTGCCTGCCTTCCACAATGATGGCTCCGCCCCCCTGTGGTGTGTCTGGAGCCAGGGTTTACAAATTGAATGGGGAGTGTTGTGCACTGTAATTATATTTTTAAAGTGCCCGCAGAACTGGTTTGGACTGGGCTCAGAGCCCTGTGCCAGGGGAGAACAAAGACATATGGACTATAAGTACTAGGGTGTGACCCCATGTTTTTTTAACTGAACTGAAGAAGAAGAGACTGCGTGGGACCAGGGGATTGCTGTGCCGCCAGGGAGCTGCCATCTGGCCTTTGCCAGTGTGCTGGCCCGGGCCTGCTTCCTGCTTGGGCCCCCAGTAATCTCCCAGGAATGTGTGGCTTGCCCTGGGTGATTTAAAACAGCACATGGTGAGCGCTGGATTTTTCATCCAGTCATTCTAGAGCGCTGTATAGCGTTTCATGTTCGCTTTGTTGGTCTCTATGGTGGAGACACGCTGAGCGCTCTACTTTTCGCTTTTACATCGGGATGGTGCAGTTGAAGCACTCCTATTGTCCAGGTTGTGTGGCCCAACAACAGCTGCAGGGAGCGCAAGAGTTTGCCCTTCCCCACAGCACTTTCAGAGTACTCTCAGCCCGAGAGTCAGAGGGCAGAGCCCCAAGTCCCGGAAGCCACGCTGGGCCGGAAAATACAGCCCGCCCACTGCCGAAATGTCGGAGTCCTGCTGAGTGCGGACAAGGCCACACCAGAGGCCACCTGAGACCACAAGAGGTCTCCAACGAGAGTACTGTTCGTCGCTTCCCCATGTGGGGGAGAGAATGCCACTAGGTGGGAGCCCACGTGGAGTCTGACCACAGCCCCAGCAAGTTGCCATCGCAACGAGGGAGTCGCCGAGAAGACTAGCCCTGCCCAAGGGTTGCCGGGGCAACCCAAGTGCAGGGCGCACAGGAGAGACAGAGAGAACTCTCGCACCGGCCGCAGACCGGAAATCCTCCCCGCCGGGAGGTGAGGCCGTCTGAGAGCAGGAGAGGTCTACAACATGAGTACTTGTTAAGTATGACACTGGAGGAAATATCTTCAAGAAAGCTTTTTTCCATTCGTAGACAGGCAGGTACAAGAGCACAACTCGTCAGCTAGCTGTCTCCTCTCTAACTGACCATCCAACCTCCGCAGGCTTCACGTTCCATGTTCTATGGAACGTGAAGTCAGCAGAGTATTCAAGACAGCACAGAACCCAGGAGAGAAAGTATAACATAACACATCCCCCATCCTATTTTTTTTAACAATAAAAAAAAAACTAAAAACCTTACATGCAAAAACAAAGGATGAAGAAATTTAAGAAAAAATGCATGACTATCATCAAATACAATAAAAGAAATGCAATTGTAAAGTTACAAAGGAAAAGTTTCTGAAATATAATCTTTTAACCAAACAGGAGGTCTTTTTTCTCGCTTGGACTGCCTGGAATCCGAAGTCCGCTTTTCTTGATTTGATACGGAAGAACTTCCAATATCAGCTTCAGGACTATGTGACCCTGGATCCAGTAAATCATTTGAAGTATTATCATTTACTATTGCAGGAGAATTCATATTAGTGTTGATAACAGAATTACTATTAAACAATGAGTCATCAAAATCATACATGTTAGGTACCAATTTAGTACAAAATGAAGGTGCAGAGCATTTAGCAACCCTCTTAAGATTCCAAACTTTTCCATCAGTGAGGCGTACAGCATTGTTCATAATTTCAGCCACTTGCAAAGGTTCATAAAAACTACTGTCCTCCTTAGAGATTTTACCAGGTTTTTTTACTCTAACCCATTGTCCAATAATTATATCAGACTCTTTCACACCATGTTTGGAATCGTACCATTCTTTTCTTTTGGTTTAAAGAGCGTCTGCTCTTTCTCTTACAGTGTCTTCTGACCAGTGCACAATATTACATATAAATAACCAACCAGGTGTAAACTTTGTTCTGGGATTCCTACCACGCATAAGAACAAAAGGTGGATTCCCAGTAGCATCACAAATCGATACTCTGTAAGCCCAAACCATTTTCAATACCTGGGTTTCCCAATCACCACGCTTAGCAGACATCTGAATAGTGTTTTTTATAACTCTATTAAAGCGCTCAACCATGCCATTACTGTTTGGGTTGTACAGTGAGGTAGTTCTGTGTTTTATACCCAGTTTGTTAAAATATTCCTTGGCTTTATTTGACATAAACTGTACACCATTATCACTTAAAAGAACAGAAGGGATACCTTCCATTTGAAACGATTGGCCAAGGATATGAAGAACAGTATCAGTGTCTGCTTTGCTGACTACTTTGACAAAAGGCCATCTTGAAAATAAATCCATAAGTACCAAAATGTATTTCTGCTCAATTCCAATAGGACCCATGATGTCAATCGCAGTATATTCCCAAGGTGATCTAGGTTTAGACATGACACCTAAAGGAGGTTTGAGAGTGACCAAAGATTTATCAGCAACTTTGCACAACTTACAGTCTCGTACAAATGCTTCTATGTCACCATCCATGCCAGGCCACCAAAACAAAGTTTTAACAGTCTGTTTGGTGCGGACAATGCCAAAATGGCCCTCATGACATAGAGCAATTATAGATGTGCGCAAACTTTTCGGGGGAATAACTCTTTCACCTCTCCAAATATTTTCACCTTGAACGCTTAGATCAAATCTAACTTCCCAGAATGGTTTTAGAATATGATCCTTGCCTAATTTCCTTGGCCAAGACTGTCTAAGATGTAATTTAACTTGGCATAAATCTTCATCTTTTAAGTATTCTTCCTCCCATTTCTCTTTTAGAATGCCACAATCTCCAAAATCCTGTACATAAGCAACTTGAAAAGAGTTCCAAATTTCATCCTCACACTCATCCAGTTGTTTGGGCATTCTAGAAAGAAAATCAGCCATACAATTTTTCTTTCCAGGAACAAATTCCATTTTATAGCAATAATCTTGTAATCTGATGGCTAATCTGGCAACTCTTGCAGACGTATTTATAGTGCCTTCAGTGGTAAGAACTTTGAGTAAAGGTTTGTGATCACAACGTAGTGTGAATTGTTTACCCCATACAAATGCCCGGAAATGATCGACCGCCCAGACGCAAGCTGAGGTCTCCTTCTCAATTACTGAGTATTTCTCCTCAGTAGGTGACAAGGATCTAGAAGCATATGCTATAATATGTTCGTTACCATTGGCACCAACTTGAGCAAGGACAGCTCCCAAACCCTTGATACTCGCATCTGTTGTAATTATACTCTGGGCATCAGGGTCAAAACTTTTCAAAGAGGCAACTCTAGTAATACAATCTTTAATATCATCAAAATCCTGTTCACACTCTGGTGACCACTCAAATTTGTTTCTGTTTTTTAATAATTGCCTAATGTTGTACGTTCTTGAGGCAAAATTTGGAATATACTTAGAACAAAATTCAGCAAGACCTATGAAAGATCTTACATCATCTTTGCAGTTGGGAGCAGGAGCGCACTTAATGGCATCAATAAGATTAGACTTAGGTCTGATTCCATCACAATCAATAACATGTCCCAAATAAGTGACATTATTGCTGGCAAAAGTACATTTTGAATATTCAATAGTTAATCCCTTTGATTCTAAAATGGATAACACTGCATCTAAAGTTTTGTCATGCTCCATTTTGTTTTTACCAAAAACAAGAATATCATCTTGAAAAAATTTAGTGTGTTTGATATTGGAAAATAATTGATGCATAAGACGTTGAAAAACGGCCGCAGTGGACGCCAGGTCGAAAGGCATCCTTTTGAATTGGAAACAACCCTGCGGTGTAATAAATGTAGTAAATTTCTTGCTGCTTTTAGAAAGAGGAATCTGGTGATAAGCAGCAGATAAATCAATTGTGGAAAACCACTTAGCACCCTCTAATAAAGCTAACATTTCATTAATTTTAGGCAGCGGAAATTGATCAACTACAATGTTCTCGTTTAAGTGGCGTAAGTCCACACACAGCCGCAATTTTCCATTACTGTGTTTGACTACTACTAAGGGAGAAACCCATGCTGAAGCTTCGACAGGCTCAATAATATCAGAGGAAACTAGCCTATCAAGTTCCACAGCAACATCATTCCTTAAAGCAATAGGGACACTCCTGACTTTATGAATTTTGGGTATGGCATAATCCTTGAGTATTATTTTGTGTTCAAAACCCTTTAACTTGCCTATATTCTTTTGAAAAACAGAAGGATTTTTTTTTAAAAGTTTTTCACCAACTTTCGTGCCCTCATCCATTACCAAAACCTGTTCCACAGAGCTCGGGTCCAGAATAATATGTAAATTTTTCTGATCTTTCCATCCCAGAACAGATGGACCTTTTCTGGAAATTTACAATTTGCCATAGGAATGACGATTCTTAAACTCAAATTTGAACCAGCGATAACCAATTATATCAATTTTTTCTCCACCATAACCTTCTGGTTCAATATCAGAGGAAAATAGTTTGGTACCCACTTTACATATGAAGTGCTTTTTCCAAACGTCCTCATTTACGATGGAATAAGGTGAGCCAGAATCTGCATAAATTTTAACACGCACATCGCCTATGTCAATCCAACATTCAGGTTTGTTTTCAATAAGTAAACATCCATCTCTGATATTCAGAAGTAATTTATTTTTTACAGCTACAGAACATTCTGAAACTTGCTCATCATTACTGCTCAACTCACTATCAGAGTCAATGCCTTATTGAACACATTTAACAGATTTAGTTCTTCTCCTGCATACTTTAGTGTAATGCCCATAAATACCACACGCACTGCATTTAACATTCCTTTCGGGACAAGATTTAGCGAAAGCCAAATGCTCAAGGCTTCCGCATCTATAACATTTAGGTGGTTCACTGTTCGATCTATACTTACTCCATCCTTCTGATTTTGGCTTACCACTAAAATTTTTCTTAGTACTTGTTCTTATTTTAGCTACAGTGTCATTAACGACAACTTCAGTTTTCAAGGCATTAGCACACCTACTAGATGTTTCAGCTTTGCGGACAATAGCGAGAATATCGTCCAGACAGGCATCCCCATTTACCCAAAGACGTTCCTGAATAGCAGGATTATAAGCATGCATAACCACTTGGTCGTGAACAAAGTCTTCCAATAACCCACCAAACGCACAATCAGTAGCCAATTTCTTTAACTCACTCACATAATCATCAATAGATTCTGTTTTGAGTTGTTTCCTTTGAAAAAATTTGTAGCGAGTAATACCAATGCACACTTTGGGGGCAAAATACTTATCTAAATTGGCAAGAGCTACAATGAAAACATTACTATCACCACTTCCAATAACAGGTTTGTTCATTTGGTTATATGTCTTACGTCCTTGGGGGCCTAAAGAATGTAATAAAATACATTTCTTGTGTTGAGCTGACATCTTGCCATCAGAGTCTACTGTTTCAATATAATTTAAAAAATATTCTTTCCATTCTGTCCATTTAAGAACTGGTTCAGACCCACAAGACCAAAATGCTTGAGGAGGACTTAGTGAAAAAGTTTGCTTACTCATTGTTGCTCCAAAGATTTCCCAGTAGTATTAAAGCGCAAGAATAAAGTGGAATTGTTCAGTGTAAATCACAGGTTGACACTGTCCATTCTTCATCACTTCAAACTGAAGTGTAGTTCCTATTTCCCTAATAGGCTCTGTGCATTGGAATAATATAACCTATAGGTTTGACATAGGACTAAGGTCGGTATGTCCCTATCGATTATATTAAACTTAATTACCTGTGCCAGCTAGCTCAGAGGCCACTAGAAACTTCTTGAAGACAAGAAGGGAATAGCTTCTGGCAACCACATAACATAAAACCCTGATCCCTCAGGATCGTGGAAACAATATACTACTTTTCATTCAGTCACTCATCTCAGAGAAGTACATAGAAGAAACAGTCGGGTGTGTTTACAATAAAATTTATTGCACAGTTGTTGTTCTAGTACTGGTTATATGTGCTGCGACAACTGTTGGACAGTAGCAGAGAAATATGGCCAGCAGTGCAGTTAAATAAAAATGCATGGTACAGTTTTACCATTGTGCAATAGTAATGAACACATACATGAAATGCAGAATGCATTAAGATAAAGCCTATTCCCCTATGATGCCTAACTAGATGTACCTAAGTTTACCTAGCATGTGTGTAGGTCTTAGAGAGCCAAGAATCCCCCTAGGATTTAGTCTAACCCCATTACCTCAGTGGGACTTCATCCTGGTGTTGAGCTGGACACCCCAGGATGGGTGGATGGACCTCTGTCAGCTGGAGCTGTGGCATGTTGCAGGTTGCAGCGTCTCAGGTCAGAGTGTCGGCATGGAAAGTCTTGGTCCCCTCTAGTTTGCTTGGGCAAAGGGAGGTATATTTATACCTGATAGGTGCCTTGGAATGTTAGTATTGACGTACAGTCGGTCAGAGGAAGACATCAGGAATCAACCCTTAGGAAATAGTGGTTCATGCATATTTAATGAGTTCTTGGAGAAATCAATAATCCTGTGCTAGGGAAAATCCCAAGAGCTTAAGGGTCTGTTTCTAAGAACTCGTTGTGACGTAGGTTAGTCACTGTTGGACATGGATATGACGTATGTAGGATGGACCGTCTTCTGCACCCAGAGCACACGTCAGATAAGGGACAGACTCTGTGGCACGAAGGATTTGTGCCTCTGAAACGGCGCACCTATGTTAGGGCCTCAATCCAGCACATAACACCCACTCCAATCTATGGACAATCATGAATAACCCATTAAAAGCAAACTACGTGACTTAAATTGGCATTTGCATATGATTGGCAGGTAGTTGCATGAGAGTGGTTTATGAGCTGAAAAAATAGCAGTTTTTAAAATATGTAAAATTACTATAGACTCTGTGGAGACAGGAAAAATCTATAGTGTCATTAAAAAATACTCTCTTAGAGTCAGTAGTTACTTATAAAAGTTCCTGTTTATAAAATTGAAAACTCTTACAAGCTGTTCAGAAGACCATGCTTTCTTTAGAAAAAAAAAAGAAAAAGAAAGGTCATTTTAGAGGGAAAGCTCCAAGCACTCGGTCAGAGTTGAAACAATAAGAGAAAAAATGTGTTTCAGGACATGTTTTAGCAAAATCGAGATAACAAGTGGCTGAGAGACACAACATTTCTGTTGCTAGTTACTGCAGGGGACGGACCTTTGTAATACCTCGCAGAATCGTTGTGGGAGCACAGAATGAGCAGTGCTGCCAGTTGCTGGTTCTGAGGCAGCCGGTGCTGTAATCGATACCTTGGATGTGCAAGGAATGCTTGGGTTTGATGGGAATACGCTTGGGACACAGCCAAGCATGGGACTTCAGCAGTTCCAGCCTGGTGGTAAATGCCGCTGGCGTTTCCTTTGGAAGTGTCAGACAGATGATGACCACGCATTCTTCACTGCAAAAAACAGGCATCAGAGAACAGGTATGTTGCAGTTGCAGTCTTTTCAGACTGGTCTTTTAAATATTAGAAACCATGAGAAGCATAGTTCCTGTTTGCAAGGTATTCCTAAGGTGCATCACACTGCTTGTGTGTGAAAGATAAAATTTATCAAAAAGGAAAGAGGGGCAGTCTGTATTTAAGAGTGCTAATTTGCAAAAAAGAAAAAATATTTCTTAGCTGATGTGAAATTAAAAATAAAAGTGCTGCACAAGCATGGTTTTCAGATTGCTCAAAGCATTTGAACTTTATGAAGGAAACTTTTGGTTCACTACTTTCAGTGTTGGGGCTTCTAGCCAAAAAGGGCACAACTTCCCTACACAGTAGGATTTCACTACCTATGAATGTTTATCTGTACATAACGTAGGTCTGGCTTACGTATACTGAGTCCCTTGGTGATGTTCAGGAATCATTTTTTGTGACAGGTATTTGTGTCAAAAGGCCAAACCACCCATATTTTCCTAACTGTGTCTGTCCTGTTGTTTTGTAAATGGCATTTAATGTTGCCCCTGCTGATGTATGTCAACTATTCCACCCCCGTGCGATGGTGTTTGGTGGTGTTTGGCAACGTTCCTACTGGTGTTTAAACAACCCCATTTCTAGATGCATTTCAATTGTGTAGGAGTTGATAACCTTAATGAAGGTAACAGGTATAAAGCGTCACAATAAGAATAAATCTCTAACATTTCATGATCTGAAAATGTAGCAATTATTCCTAAAACAGACAGCACATTATTCACTGTATCAGTAACCCAATTTTCAGAAAAATGTACTGCAGGTAATGACATCACTGAATGAATGATAAAATGAATGAAAATGAAGGAAAGTTCAAAATACATTAATCAGAATTAAAAACCGGATGATTAAATACATCTTTTAGAATACAAAGGCTTGTTCAGGCCGAATACATTTATAAGTCTCTTTTGCATTTGAATTGAAAATGGACGTGGCTTCAGTTTTATGTTGATCCCGTGTTGTAGAAAGTGTCCACTAAGAGTCATACTAAAAGCTAGCTCTAAGCAAAGCTAGAACAGAAAAAGATGAACCCAGAAATACTCCATAGTTCTACCCATGGTGAAGCCAGGTCTGTATCTTTTTGGAAAAAGAAAAGGTTCAAAAGTTTGTACTTGCATGTTCGTTGTTTGTTTTTGGCTGGCTTCGCTTCCTGTTCACGTGAAGCCATGGAAAACGTATCACAGTTAATGAAATAGCCAGTAGCTGTATGATCAATTGTTGAAATTGCATCGTGTTTAGTTGAAGTTATTTCTGCTGTTTTTGTTGAAAAACGTTTGAAATGTTGAAATTAATAGTTGATGTCTTTGCTGAAAAACTTTCAGATGTTGAAGTTAATATTTTATGTTTTTGTTGAAAAACATTGAAGCATTTATTAGTTGTTGCTTTTGTTGAAAAACGTTGATGCATTTATTATTTGATGCTTTTGTGAAAAAACGTTGAAGCTTTTATTATTTGATGCTTTTGTTGAAAAACGTTGAAGCATTTATTATTTGATGTTTTTGTTGAAAAACGTTGAAGCTTTTATTATTTGATGCTTTTGTTGAAAAAACGTTGGTGTACACATTTGTTTTTGGCCAAATTGCAATTTGAGTGTTGTCTTGACTTTTATTTTGAATTTGAAAGGTTGGTTCAAGGAGAACTAGTTCCATTGCATTGTTGCATAGTCCCCCACTCCATGGATTTGATTTCTCAAACGTGATGAGCTTTTCAGTTTGAAGTTCTTGAATAGTAGTGAGAGGGACGTCTACTACTGTGGAGTTCACGAGGCCTACTGCTCAGTATTGGCCACATAGTTTTGGTTGATTCTTTCATTTGAAATGAATCTGTTTTCCTTTTTCACGGCAAGATGCGGCAAAAGTACAGTTCTTGTTCCTTTCACTTCAAGGAATGGCACAGTTTTTTCTGTATGAGGGGCCAAATTCCTTTGTGTCCGCGATCTTTATCTCTCTCTGCCCAGATCCCCGACTTTTGGGATTCAGACAGGTCTTGCCGTGATTACCTCAACTTCCCAGTGGCGGCCTGTTTCACTTTGACAGAATCTTTGTTTGTTTCTTTGTTTCCTTTAGTTCTGTAAAACAGCCAAACGATCATAGATACAGAATGGTTTTCATCCGCCACTGTGCCTTCACATTTATGATCAGGTTCCCACAATCGTAAATGGAGTCAGACCTCCTAGAGAGCTTCTTGGCTGGGTGTGTATTGCCCCCTGAATCCATATAAGTGTTTGACCTCACTAGCGCCCTGCCTAATACCCTAGCTGTTAAGGATTGCTCTATGCCCCAGTCCTTCCTCTCCTCTACCTAAATTCCCTCAGGATGGCGTTGGAGAGGAGTACCGCAATATTACGTCCATCCCTTCCATGGCCTCTTTGTCAGCTCGAGAGCTAAGCGTGGAGCCACAGTCGGGGTGTAACGTTGATTGCGTATCTCATGTTATGGACTCGCAAATCTTTCTCTAACAGTTTTGAGCGTCAGCCGAGTGCTGAGGCCATACCTATAGGAAACTTGAGCAAGGATCCACTGCCACCAAGATATATTTTTAAGCCACCTCAAAATTTGAGGGTCCACAGTGGTCCTGTTACATGACACGATCAAGTGGACAGTCTGATGCTGTCTAGCAATGGGACCTGCGCGGGTCTTGCGATGGTGTAGCCTGGCATTTGTTTGCAGATTTTGCAGTTCAAGACAAAGCCAATAGTCTGACTTCTGAACCCTGGCCACCAATAGCACTGTTGCAATGAAGAAATAGTAGCTATTACCCCTGAATGCGCGTAGCCCAAGGCCTTGTGTGCTTTAAATGATTAATTCCTGCCTACTATCCATATTTGGAAATACTCTATCCCCCACTCCAGGAATCTGAGCATATGGAATGTTGTTTGCACCTAACTTGTAGGAGTATATAAGTGGAAATTTCTTAGGCACTGCTGTGCTGCCTTTGCGTGAAGCAATTACAGCCACCATATTCTAACCATCTATTCTCGTTGTTGAACGAGTGTGCGCAGCTACGGAAGCTGTGTGAACAGCCCCCTGTGTGGCTTCTACAGCCAATGAATTCCCTGCAACGTGCACGCCATCACGTTGATGACTCAGTGTGTTAATCACGTGAGTTTTTGTTTGGTAGGTCGTATTTTTCAACTCCACTACCTGTTCCCATAATTTTTGTGTTTAATTATGCCACCTTTTTCATCTTTAACCCATTTTGTTCCCAATGGTGTAAATATTTATTATATGATTGAACACAGTAAAAGGAATCGCACACTATAAGTGTGGGGAATTCGCGATCTGTATTTACAAGTGCCAGTTTGAACGCTTGTAGTTCAGCTCGCTGAGCTGTACAATCTCCAAGAGATTGAGTTTTAGTGACCATTGGTCTGAAGTTACCATCACGCATGCGATCTTTAACGATTGCGCACGCTGCACTGTAAGCTTGCTTACTTCCCTGTTAGCGGGTTGTGCTGGTCCGTCAGTATAAATTATAAATTCGTACTGATCGAGAGGCAAAATTTCAGTGGGCAGAGGTAGTTCGTTTCTCAACTGAACTACTTGTTCCCAAAGCGTTTTATGCTTTATTGTATGATTGCACACAGTAAAAGGAATCGCACACAATGAGTGTGGGGAATTCTCGATCCATGTTTACAAGTGCAAGTATCAGGGCTTTTAAAGCTGCCAACCGAGCCGTGCTATTACCTAGAGGTAGTTTTTGGTGCAATGAGGACGGAACTTGCCATCCAGCATCTGATCTTTAACAAAGGCGGCCGGTGGGGCAGACCCATCAGTGTAAATTTTAAAAATTCATACTGATCTAGAGGCAAGACTTCATTTGGTAGATGATGTTCTTTCTCATATTGCAGGAATGCCTGTGTTTTTAAACTTGGATCAAATCCGGATTCAAAGTCTGATGCAGCAAAAGAATTAGCCCTTTGTATCCATTCTGGATGTAAGGCTTTGGCATTAGGAATGCTAGCCCCAGTACTGGGGTGACGACAATAATGCATCATCCCATGAGCCAGTGCTCTTTCTTTTGCTACAGCAGTCTGAATTGTTGTCAGAATTTTTTCCTGTTGAATTAAAACTCATTTCTGTGTTTGTGTACAGATGAGATTTGTATGCGATTGGTACAGTTTCACCTTCATTAAAGGTTTAATAAGTGTACCCGCATTGACCATAAATGATACTGAGTATCAAGTGGTGCAAGTTTACACGTGTGTGTATGTGTTTGGAAGCAATAATATGTTCCTGGAGTGAACAAAGAATATTGGTGTGTTCTTGTGTCCAGTGTTTGACTGAAAAGTCAGGTTTGAAAAAGTTCGTAGAAAGGTTTTACTCTCTCTGCGAAATCAAATATGTATGTTCTGCCAAAATCTAGGAATCCCAGTACTGATTGGAAGTTGTTTTAATGTCTTTGGAGGCTGGAGCAGCGCACACTTTTCTAAAATGTTAGCTGCCAGGCTTTTCCCTTCACTTGAAAACTAGTATCCCAAAAATAGGACACAGAGGTGGGCAATTTTTGATTTCTCAAAATTGAATTTGGAGCCCCCAGAGGCGAATCCCATAATAATGGTGCTCACCCTGGTCAAGTGTTTCCCCAATAGGTCGTCCGTTAGATAAATATCATCCATATAGGACAACCCTTCTTCATCAAAGTGCTTTAGCCATTCAGTAACTCTTTCAGAAAATACCCCTGAGCTGTTCTTATACCCACGGGGGAGATGACAAAAAATTGTCGCTGGGACTCTAATATACTAAATGCTGTTAGGTACCTGTTTTCAGGTGCTATAGTTTGACAGAAAAATCCATTTGAGACAACAAGTGTCGTTTTGTATTTTTTCCCCCGCATAATGTTATTCATTAATGCGGCACTATCTGCATGTTGGACAGCATATGTCTTTGTGGAAGTGTTCAAGTGTCTGTAAATGAAAACTAGACGAAATGTATTATCATGTTTTGATAAGTGAAACAAGGGATTGTTCTTTTGTGAAGTGCATTTTTCAATGATCTCCTGGTATTCAAGTTGATCTAAGATCTCCCTGACCTGTGTTTTTAGCTTCTTGCTTAATACGATAATGTCTTTGAGCATGTCGTGAAACTATTAACGGGATCACATGGTGGGTTGAGGCATCATCCCATCCAGCGTGATTTTTATACAATGCTGGAGCTTGGGCTACTGCCCACTCCCGTGCATATGTATGTTTAAGGTGAACGGGAACATGGTTGGAAAATGCAGGAAAAATATACTTTCTCCCTTTGGGCGCTCCCTGACGAATGCTGGCGGCTAATCTTGTTCTGCTAACAGTATGTCAAAACCAGACGATAGGTTCTTCGCAAAGATACCTTTTACTTTCCTGTGTTTGTCCTCCTCCATGCGGAGTGTTATTTCATATAACTTGTGTGGGATGCTCACCCTTTTGTCTGGTGTTTCCACCGTGATGTAATCATTCAATTTTGCTGTCCAGAAATTCCTTCAGGTTCTGGAGAGCTATTGTTACTTCTGCCGCGCTGTCTAGCATTGTCTGAGCCCATTCCCCGTTCAGAAGTTGAGTCCTTAGGATTCTGTGCATGTCTAACTTTGAGACCTGCAACTTTCTTCTTTTTAAATTGAGGTTTGGATTGTGGCTTGTCTTCTGTTTTAGAAGAGTCCTGAGCGTGCTTGTCCCTGGACTGCTTGCGCTCCTCTTTGTGTGTTGACTTTCCTTCTCTCCCTGTGTTGTTTGTCGAGAGGAATGTGTATCAGTATCCTGATACCTGTCAGGTTTCCTAATATTATCCCTATTCCTAAGGTTATACCTCTTTGCAGAGGGCTCCTGTTGAGGAGACCTACCTCGGGACTGAGAATCTTTTCTGAAAAATTTTGTTTTTTATTATTATCCCACTTCTTTTTAGAAGAAGTAGGTGTCTGCTTAGAAGTGTCCTTCTCAGGACTGCCCATTAGCTGTGGTTTTAAAAGCTTTCCCACCCAAACTGTCCCTTCCCAGTTCTGCATATGCAGTTTCAATTATTTTGGGAAGTTCTTGTGGTTGGTCTATAAGACTGACCTCTTTTGGGTGTTGGCGGATCGCCACTGAAGCTGCTTCCCCTTTAATGTTAGCTAGTATTATTGTTGATACCTGGTCATAGTTACCTAGCAATTTCATACCTAAGGTCAGAGCTGGTTCAGCTCCATACTTGTTCTGTATCTGTCGTATGACATCTGGAATTGCCGCTAAGGAAGGAATACCATGAGTCCTGGTATATATGGCAGCAAAGACTGTACCCCAAGTGGTGCAGTCCTCTAACTGTGGTGTGATCCCCATGGGCAAGCAGAGTGTTAGCATTATATGCTTTCAAATGGTGTGGTATTTGGAAATACTGCTTCTAACTGGGTAATTTTCTGAGCTACCCAGAAAGGAATCTGTTCACATTTTGTGGGCAGTTTGCCATTACTGTGTGTAATGTTTGTGGAGTGATTTTAGTAGCGGTGCTCTGTGTTGGAGCTGTGTTATTTGTAGCTACTGTGGGCTGGACACCAAGTGTCCTCATGACGAGTTGCGTCATGGCTCTGTAAGAGTTTTACCAACTCTTTGTGTTGTAAGAGCAGTGCATCTTGTGGCATTATGTCAATGTCAGGATGTGGTGTGTAGCCGGCTAATGTCGGCCATGTAGCTCCTGGTCTACCTAGTGGACCGAACCTGGTTTTATTTATTTGTTGTAGGGCGCCATTAAACCAGAAATTGTGGTCCTGGTCAGTGAGCGGAATCTTAATCTCCTCGAACGGAGTGTAGACCGCTGGGACTTTTTCATGTATGTAAGAATGAAAAGTCTGAGTTTTTGCATTTACTGCTGGGAATGTAACCCAAGAATAGAACACATCTGTTTGATAATCTTCGTGTGCCTCTATTAATATCACTGTACCTCTTTGGTCTGTTAAACCATGTCTGAGGGGTTTTTGTGTGAGTGTATGCCTGATTTTGGATGCAAAATGTATTGCATTTGCTTCCTCTTCGTCGTTTGAGACCTGTGTCCCAGTGACAGGAGCAGCTGCCTCGACAGACATTGTGTTGTGAAAACAAAATGTCCTAAAGGGTTTTAAGATAAAGTTTTAAAAGGCACAATTGTTCGGGAACTTTTTCCTTCAAGCTTGATTAACCAACAGCCAATACATAGGAAGATTGCCTACTCAGCTGTGGCGGAAGTTTGTGCCTAACCACTCCAGACGTCTCTGGCGTTTTGTGAGTAGGGGTCTCTGAGAATAAGCATGACTGAACTACTCAGATTCTACTGTTAAATAAGTGCCAAATTCACGTTTGGGCGCCATGTAGTGTAGTTCCTATTTCCCTAATAGGCTCTGCGCATTGGAATAATATAACCTATAGGTTTGACATAGGACTAAGGTCGGTATGTCCCTATCGATTATATTAAACTTAATTACCTGTGCCAGCTAGCTCAGAGGCCACTAGAAACTTCTTGAAGACAAGAAGGGAATAGCTTCTGGCAACCACATAACATAAAACCCTGATCCCTCAGGATCGTGGAAACAATATACTACTTTTCATTCAGTCACTCATCTCAGAGAAGTACATAGAAGAAACAGTCGGGTGTGTTTACAATAAAATTTATTGCACAGTTGTTCTAGTACTGGTTATATGTGCTGCGACAACTGTTGGACAGTAGCAGAGAAATATGGCCAGCAGTGCAGTTAAATAAAAATGCATGGTACAGTTTTACCATTGTGCAATAGTAATGAACACATACATGAAATGCAGAATGCATTAAGATAAAGCCTATACCCCTATGATGCCTAACTAGATGTACCTAAGTGTACCTAGCATGTGTGTAGGTCTTAGAGAGCCAAGAATCCCCCTAGGATTTAGTCTAACCCCATTACCTCAGTGGGACTTCATCCTGGTGTTGAGCTGGACACCCCAGGATGGGTCGATGGACCTCTGCCAGCTGGAGCTGTGGCATGTTGCAGGTTGCAGCGTCTCAGGTCAGAGTGTCGGCATGGAAAGTCTTGGTCCCCTCTAGTTTGCTTGGGCAAAGGGAGGAATATTTTTACCTGATAGGTGCCTTGGAATGTTAGTATTGACGTACAGTCGGTCAGAGGAAGACGTCAGGAATGAACCCTTAGGAAATAGTGGTTCATGCATATTTAATGAGTTCTTGGAGAAATCAATAATCCTGTGCTAGGGAAAATCCCAAGAGCTTAAGGGTCTGTGTCTAAGAACTCGTTGTGACGTAGGTTAGTCACTGTTGGACATGGATATAACGTATGTAGGATGGACCGTCTTCTGCACCCAGAGCACACGTCAGATAAGGGACAGACTCTGTTGCTCGTTATTTGTGAAGGGAGGGCCAATGTAGGTGAAAGGTCCTCCCTGTCTCTGTGGCACGAAGGATTTGTGCCTCTGAAACGGCGCACCTATGTTAGGGCCTCAATCCAGCACATAACGAAACAAAAGCAGGAAATAATGAATTTCTAACAAAATGAATGAAAATCACCTGGAGAAATCAATTGTGTAGTAGAAATCCAGTTGAAATCCAAACGTTAATGAGTAACTTCCTTTTTCTCTAAAGTACCAGTTGATTTGCGTCAGAATACTTTTTTTTTTTAACAAGAAAAAAACGATCAATTTTGGCTTTCCCAATCTAAAATGGCCGCTGTGCGTGACGTCGTGACGCACTACGTTCCGTTTCTGGGAACGTGTGATGCGTAGGCAGAGTACTCCAAGAATCAAGAGCGGCGTGAGAGGCAAGACGTAAGCCGATCGCGAGCAGTGACTACAATGCGCGTTGCTAGGCAGCTTCCGTTTGAACTCGGGGAGTTCTAACGTTGTACGGTAAGGCCTAGAATGAAGTAAGCTTGAATTAAAGTTAAAGAAAGCTTAATTATTTGATGCGATGCTCACTGGTAAAGCCGCGTTGTTGTTTCCGTGTCGATTCTTCAGCTCAGTACAAATGAGCTCATGCAGAGTATGTATCACTCTGCCGTCGCGTCGACTCTGCCTGTGTCTTTCAGAAAATGATGTCCTCCTTCATTGGTCCTTGAAAATCCCGCTCGTCGCCATTTGTTAAGTATGACACTGGAGGAAATATCTTCAAGAAAGCTTTATTCCATTCGTAGACAGGCAGGTACAAGAGCACAACTCGTCAGCTAGCTGTCTCCTCTCTAACTGACCATCCAACCTCCACAGGCTTCACGTTCCATGTTCTATGGAACGTGAAGTCAGCAGAGTATTCAAGATAGCACAGAACCCAGAAGAGAAAGTATAACATAACAGTACTGCTCATCCTTTTCCAGTGTGGGGAGATCGTGCTGCGGGATGGGAGCCCATGTGGTCCGCTCTAGATATATGGACCGCTGGCAGGCCCAACCACCCCCTGTACACCACATGTGGGCGACTGACCCAGAGTGAGCAGGTCGCAGTCGTGAGGGAAGCAGCTGCCCCATGTGCTAGCGGGTCGCTGCTGCAGACAGATACGCAGGGGACCCAGAGATGTCACCCCACGGTGACAGTGAGTGTCCCAGGGCTCACAGTCTGACTCTGCCATAACTGGTGGGGAGGCGAGTGGTGACAAACAAAACAAGCTAAGTAGACAGGTGAAAAAAAGAAAAATAATACACCAGGGGCAGGGAAAGGAGACAAAAAAGTGAAAAGAAAATTGAAACAAATAGAAGAGATGGACAGGAGTGGGATGGAAGGAGCTGTATTGGTGAGGGAAGTTAGGGAACAAGAGGCAGATAGGATCAGGTTGGACTCACACCCTAATCAAAATTTCCACACACGTGTGTCACGTGGCATGCTGTTTCAGACTTTTTTAAATGTGAAATGGGTCTTCGCATCATTTTTGTTCACAAGAAGCATTTTGCATACTTGCGCAGAATTTTGTACTGTTTTGGGCGATTTTGCATAAATGCACTACCATAAATTACACGAATATCACACACCTCTAATTCAGAGACCTTATTGTATTATTTTATTTCATGCATTAGTTTTAAGTATGCATCAAACCTGGCTCTTAAGTAGTGCATTGCCACTAACAGGGTCATTTTTATCTGTGTGCCATAAAGGGTGCAAAAACACCACCGCGCAAAGTACGTTTGCGCCATTCATCGGGTGTGTTATTACACTCAATTGATACCTATTTGCAAAATAATGGACAGTATTGTGGACAAACTAGGGCTTTGTGTGTTAAATTATTGAAGAAATAAATATTGACATACATATATATTAACTCTAAAATATCGACTATAACTAAACTATCCGGGCACAATGTTATGTAAAAAGGGCCAATACGTGGCCTACTCATGGTTCAAGCTAGTGTTCCCATTTGGAGGGGACCTGGCTTGGCAGTTATAGAGCAGGCCCAAGGCTGATTTGCATACAGACACACAGTCTGGAGTGGTAAAGTGGGCAATAAACAATGCAGTGGGATGTGGCCCCGAAGTCTTGCCAGTAGCTGAGACCCTTGCTTTGTGTTGTCCTCAGTGACACGCCCTATGTATGAGAGGCATGCCCAGACTTGGGCCACGTGCTATCTGAGCCACAAGTCTCAAGCTATACCTCACTGATGTGACGTAAGTGGGCCGAAGCCTGCCTGGGGTCGTCAGAGGGGACCTGAATTGACTGTTCCTATTGGAGATGGACCGAGGCTGCCTTGCATACAGCTATCCTCGTCTGAAGTTGCATTGTGGGTGAAATGTAGTGGATTGGAAGGTGGCCCCAAGCAATTGGCTCCGTTTTTTTTGTTGTTGCACGCATTCTACCCTTCACCTTTGTGTTTACTTTGAGCAAGTCTTAAACCAGTGGCTAAACTAGTGAGGAGCTATAGAGTAGATTTTGCGTTACGACCCCAAAAGGTAGGGTAGATCTGGAGACTGGAGAAGGTGGATTACTTGTGAGGCATCATAGCTGAGGAGCGTTATTGGTAGAGACTGCTGGACTTTTTCAGTGTCTTTTTTGAAACGTGTATCACTTTTGTGGTTCAGTTAAAAGAATACTTTCCCTACAGAACGCATTTTGCGGGTCTCACAAGCAGCCCAGGTAATACTGGTGTGACTGAGTCAAGCTGATGCAAAATGATTCTGAGCCATGAGTTGGGCTGACTGGTCCATAAACTATACTGCTGGAGGCCTGCTTATTGCTATAGCTAGCTGCATTAATATGTTACCGCGCAAAGCTTTGGTGCTTGGCCTGGTTACTTTAAATCTAGTTACCCTTGGCCTTTACCCTGAGGTCGGTTTGGAAAGCAATAGACACTTAAAGGAAGTTTACATGGGAGAACTAGTCATTTGCAGCTATATTTGGCATAGAAAGTGTTAGCAAAGTACAAAAACATAAAACCCTGAGCTTGACAAGCACACCCTTGAACAAAGGTGACTTCTGCCCCGTCAATATATTGTACTAGTACTAGTAGGAGTGTTTACCTGCAGGAGATGAGTGTACGTGCAGTCGGTAGCCATTTAGTCTGTAGCCGTGCAGTCTGTAGGTGCAGTCTGTAGGTGTAGTCTGTAGCCAGGCAGTCTGTTGGTGCAGTGTGTAGCTGTGCAGTTTGTAGGTGCAGTCTGTAGCTGTGCAGTCTGTAGCTGTGCAGTTTGTAGGTGCAGTCTGTAGCTGTGCAGTCTGTGGCTGTGAAGTCTGTAGGTGCAGTCTGTAGCTATGCAGTCTGTAGCCCTGCAGTCTGTAGCTGTCCAGTCTGTAGCTGTGCAATTTGTAGGGGCAGTCTGTAGCCATGCAGTCTGTAGCCATGCAGTCTGTAGGTGCAGTCTGTAGCCATGCAGTCTGTAGCTGTGCAGTCTGTAGGCGCAGTCTGTAGCTGTGCAGTCTGTAGCTGTGCAGTCTGTAGATGTGCAGTCTGTAGCCATACAGTCTGTAGCTGTGCAGTCTGTAGCCGTGCTGTCTGTAGCTGTGAAGTCTGTAGGTGCAGTCTGTAGCTGTGCAGTCTGTAGCTGTGCACCCTGTAACCATCCAGTCTGTAGCCATGCAGTCTGTAGGTGCAGTCTGTAGCCATGCAGTCTGCAGCTGTGCAGTCTGTAGGTGCTGTCTGTAGCTGTGAAGTCTCAAGGTGTGCAGTCTGTAGGTGCAGTGTGTAGCTGTGCAGTCTGTAGCCATGCAGTCTGTAGCCATGCAGTCTGTAGGGACCATCTGTAGACGTGCAATCTGCAGCTGTGCAGTCTGTAGGTGAAGTCTGTAGCTGTGCAGTCTGTAGGTGCAGTCTGTAGCTGTGCAGTCTGTAGGTGCAGTCTGTAGCCGTGCAGTCTGCAGCTGTGCCGTCTGTAGCCGTGCAGTCTGTAGCCGTGCAGTCTGCAGCTGTGTAGTCTGTAGCCGTGCAGTCTGTAGCTGTGCAGTCTGTAGGTGCAGTCTGTAGCTGTGAAGTCTCTAGGCGTGCAGTCTATAGGTGCAGTGTGTAGCTGTGCAGTCTGTAGCTGTGCAGTCTGTAGCCATGCAGTCTGTAGGGACCATCTGTAGATGTGCAGTCTGTAGCTGTGCAGTCTGTAGGGGCAGTCTGTAGCTGTGCAGTCTGTAGGTGCACTCTGTAGCCGTGCTGTCGGTAGGTGCAGTCTGTAGCTGTGCAGTCTGTAGCTGAAGTCGTAGCTGTGCAGTCTGTATTTGTGCAGTCTGTAGTGTGCAGTCGGTAGGTGCAGTCTGTAGCTGTGCATTCTGTAGGTGTAGTCGCAGCTGTGCAGTCTGTAGCTGTGCAGTCTGTAGCATGCAGTCGGTAGGTGCAGTCTGTAGCCGTGCAGTCTGTAGCCATGCAGTTTGTAGGTGTGCCGTCTGTGGGTACAGTCTGTAACTGTGTAGACTGTAGGTGCAGTCTGTAGCTGTGCAGTCTGTATCCATGCAGTCTGTAGGTGCAGTCTGTAGCCTTGCAGTCTGTAGCCCTGCAGTCTGTAGCCGTGCAGTCCGTAGCTGTGCAGTCTGTAGGTGTGCCTTCTGTGGGTGCAGTCTGTAGCTGTGCAGTCTGTATCCATGCAGTCTGTAGGTGAAGTCTGTAGTCGTGCAGTCTGTAGCCGTGCAGTTTGTAGGTGTGCCGTCTGTGGGTACAGTTTGTAGCTGTGCAGTCTGTAGGTGCAGTCTGTAGCTGTGCAGTCTGTATCCGTGCAGTCTGTAGGTGCAGTCTGTAGCCTTGCAGTCTGTAGGTGCAGTCTGTAGCCCTGCAGTCTGTAGCCGTGCAGTCTGTAGGTGTGCCTTCTGTGGGTTCAGTCTGTAGCTGTGCAGTCTGTATCCATGCAGTCGGTAGGTGCAGTCTGTAGCTGTGCAGTCTGTAGCTGAAGTCATACCTGTGCAGTCTGTATCTGTGCAGTCTGTAGTGTGCAGTCGGTAGGTGCAGTCTGTAGCCGTGCATTCTGTAGGTGTAGTTGCAGCTGTGCAGTCTGTAGCTGTACAGTCTGTAGCATGCAGTCGGTAGGTGCAGTCTGTAGCCGTGCAGTCTGTAGCCGTGCAGTTTGTAGGTGTGCTGTCTGTGGGTACAGTCTGTAACTGTGTAGACTGTAGGTGCAGTCTGAAGCTGTGCAGTCTGTATCCATGCAGTCTGTAGGTGCAGTCTGTAGCCTTGCAGTCTGTAGGTGCAGTCAGTAGCCCTGCAGTCTGTAGCCGTGCAGTCCGTAGCTGTGCAGTCTGTAGGTGTGCCTTCTGTGGGTGCAGTCTGTAGCTGTGCAGTCTGTATCCATGCAGTCTGTAGGTGCAGTCTGTAGCCGTGCAGTTTGTAGGTGTGCCGTCTGTGGGTACAGTCTGTAGCTGTGTAGTCTGTAGGTGCAGTCTGTAGCTGTGCAGTCTGTATCCATGCAGTGTGTAGGTGCAGTCTGTAGGTGCAGTCTGTAGCCCTGCAGTCTGTAGCCGTGCAGTCCGTAGCTGTGCAGTCTGTAGGTGTGCCTTCTGTGGGTGCAGTCTGTAGCTGTGTAGTTTGTAGGTGCAGTCTGTAGCTGTGCAGCCTGTAGCCGTGCAGTCTGTAGGTGCAGTCTGTAGCCGTGCAGTCTGTAGCTGTTGGTTTGAGCACACATGTGCACTTAGGAACACAATAGGATGGGGACACCTATTCCCAAAACTCTCATGGAAGCAGGGGATGCCGGATCCAAAGCCCAAACTAAAGATTTGTAGAATCTGATTTACAAGAGTGTATGGCACTGACAGATCATGTTCAGAATATCATCTGACATAAATATTGTGTCCAAAATATAATTTACCCTCCATTGGAGATTTTTGACGTTAATAATAGAATGATTACACCCAGAGGGGCGATATTCATGTAAATTTGCAGGCCTCCATATGTATGCCACACCATGCATCTGTCTAGGATGTTCTGATATAAGACCCAATGGTAACACGTCATCATTCACCCTCTTCTGTGTTCCCCTGCCTCATTCTCAGTGCAGTGGAGGGCGGTATTTCTGATGGTGAAGCCTCCATCAGCACAGCTAGAGGGGGGACTGCTATGATAAACATGAAGCTAACAAAATTATGTAATACAGATTGTAAGTTCTGCAAATATACATCCCCGTTCGGGCTAACAATGTTCATGATGACAATTTCACCATACCCAGCAGTAAGGATTGTATTGATGTCAATTATTTCAAGCTTCCACCTTGCAACTTAGAGCTACCTCAGGGGAAACATTTCTACTGCACTAAGTGGGGAAATCCAGCCCCAGATTTACCAACACTGCATCGGGTTTGGGTTAATTTTGCAATGCAAACCTGGCACAAAATGTTAAGGTGGAATTTACTATCCTACACAAATTTGGATTGCACTGCCTTGCATTAATTTGTGTTAAGGGGGTGTTCCATGAGTAGTGCATGAGCGTTCCCATGCAAACACCCAGAAAGACAAGGACAGTGTCCACTTCTGCCCTGTTGCTGGCAGCTACTGCCCCCTCTCCCTTTCTTTCTCTTATTCTCTCTCTTTCTGTCTCTGTCTCTCTCCACTTAACTTTCTGAAAACCGTGACCTCAAGAAACGGCTTTTACCCTCTCTTTCCTCTCCTTTCCTTCATTAGTTCCCCTGTGAAATGGATCCAAAAAGAAATAACACTTTTGCTGGAAATGTTGTCTTTTTCTGATATTTTTCTATTCCAAAGTGCAGCCTCAGGATAGAGAGAAAAAAAATGTTCAAAATACGAAAAAAAAATAAAAAAAAAAATAAAGCAAGACAGAGTGATCGCAAAGTGGCCAGATTAGTTTTATTCACATCCAAACACATTAATGCCACTTTACAGAGTTTGCCAGTGAAGCGCTACTTTCGTTTTCTCGTCTTTCTTTGAAAAGTGTCATTTTCCCCGGGTGGGGAAGTGCACCACTCCTAGAGGTACTGCAATACTAGGTTGATGCATGGAGTGGAAAACATTTAATGTGACCCTTATCAGCTGTTTTCCTTAGTTTAGTTTATAAAATGTGTACCGAGGCTCTGTGTTCAGGGATGTGGTCTTTTTAAACAATACTGCTTACGTTTTGTAAGGATATATGCAATGGACATTGAAACGTGTCCTTTCCAGGCCCTGTAGTCATGTTCTTAACTTCAGGCAAAAACACTCATTGATTTCTGAATAATGAATGTAAAAGTGTTAAGGTAACCATGTTCTTCCTGCTTACATTTCACATGCTTTACTTAATCTTGCATTCCCTATGAGAGTTTGCTTTTTCCAGGATGTTGTTACTTTTTTATTTTCAGGCAGCATATTACTCATTTCGAGTGCATAATTGGAATTTAGCCGCATCCAGTTGTTTATAGCAGGGCACAATTGGTTTGTAGCTGAAGGCAGTGCAAGTTTCTCTCAGTGGGGCAGTAATGTGTTCAGTGGGGGAGAGGATGTGGCACTATGGCCAGTGCGGCCGAATTTGGAACTGGGGAGCCAGGCTCAGTCTTCATGACCAGACCACTCTCCGGAGGGAGCACATTTCCATGCTAGACCTTAGAAGGCCCCACTAGACCTTAGAAGCCCTGGTGTCTTAGCACCAGCAAGTAGACCCTAGCAGTGGCAAGTGTGGGTTAACCTTGAAGCCCTGTCCACCACAATCCATACTGAAGTTTACCTCCAGTCTTGCGGTCAGGCCTACGAATCAGCACACCATAGAGCAACAGTGACTCTGTCACTGTGGTCACAGGACCTTTGAAGCCAGTCCGTCTCACCCACTGGCACCTCCATTGGCCTTATTTCAGCAGAAGTAGTGCAACTCAATGCAGGACTTGCACACACACCAAAATAAGTTTGCAATCTTCACGGTCTCTCTGCTTCATGCACAAGAACTTTTAACATGTGCTGCCTGCTTTGAGGCCACTGGAATTATGCAGCAATGGATGACACAATTATGTTGCAGTGTTGACTAAATCATGCAGCAAAATAAAGGCTGCAGCGTAATTTGGTACCTTTTCTGATACTTTATTACTTTGGCATTTGTACACATACTAACAGTCTCTACAAATATTTTTCCTCTTTTGTACCAGTGTGACATACAATGCAGCAGTGAGAAAGGTGATCAGTCAACCTTTACAAAGGGCCCTCCACTTCGCAGCAACACAAGTCACTTTTGATCCGTTTGAGCTACAAACAATTTTTTTGTTAAAAGTGTCAGATTATGCAGCAGATTACTTATTATGTGGCAAATATGGCAAAGCCAAAATTATGTGGAAAATATTTGCAAACTAGGATATATTGCCATTCATGTTTGAACTGTTCTTGTGGAAAAAGGGAGAAGTGCTGATGACAGAAACTGCATGGCTCAGAGACAAATGGCTTGTGAGTCCACTTTTAAGCATATTTGGGACATTCTATGATCGGAAAAGTATCCCACTTTGTGAATGTATTTTAATGTCAATAACTCATATTAAACCTTAAATAAACATGAGTATCCATTGGTTGAATTAAATAACGTAATATGCTGTAACTGGTCAGTGAAATGCCAAACAAATACAAAAAATTGGGATGTTTTGCTCTTTCTGGCCACACCTCTGACTCCGCCCACTGACCCAATCCTCGGGTTATTTCTGGCCTCCGATTCTCCACCAAGAGTTCCCCAACTTTTTGTTCCCCACTACTACCACTGCTTCAGACAACGCATACACCCTTGATGGCGCAAGAGTGTGGGCGTTGGCACATGGCTGTCAAAAGTGCACCAACAATGGGGGAAGGAGAAAAAATGCACCATATCTTAGTTGATATGGCAAATTTTTTCTCTCTCCCTTTGATGCAAGGCAACGCAGCAACTTTGGTGCAGGATTGACTTGGATCAAAGAATAGTAAAACTGCCATTTGGCACTATATTTTAGCATGAAATGTGCCTTTGTGTCTATTTTATGTGCAAGGGGGCATTTGGTGCTAACCAAAAATAGCACCAAAAACACAAGCCCTGAATAAAACCACTCGCATCCTGGTTGTTCCTGTGGTTGCTGTGTGCTTATGCTAAATTTTTGCTTCAAAGAGCATGTAATAACACGTTGCAGCATAATGCCGTAATTTTAATAATTAACAAGTCTAATGCAAAATTACTGAAATTTGGTGAGATTACGGCTGCGTAATAGAAATTTCACCTAACGTTACCAGAAACCCGAGGGCTCTGAGGCCCTACAGAAGAGAAACAACAGCGAATCTGTTTGCAAAGGGTCTTCCACAGAAATAGGAATCAAGGTTTTTACAGTTCATTGAGATTATCTATAAACTGTCTGAAGTTGGTCTTCTATTTGATTAATTTTATTCTAAGGGGTAACAAAAGGCATGCAGACATAGGGAATATTAAACTGATTCATGAAGTGGCGGTGCCCTCGTGTACAGATAGTATGTGAAAATCCACCTCTGTTTTTTAGGTCAAGACTCTTTGAGACATGCTGTATTAAGTTTGTGGGCTTGGAGTCCGCCCACTGCTTCTCAATGATTTGTTTCAGTGTCCTTTAAAAATCCTTAAGTTCAAGTGGGTATTTGTTCCCTTTTCTCTCACCTTTTCCTTGTTTGTTCCCTCCCTTGGACAATGCCCCCAGGACTCATAGCCTTCCACTTATGTGCATTTAGGCTGCTGCTGCGCACAATTTTTTCTTTTGTTTCTGCAGGCTGTATGGGAAGTCTCTCTGGTCGCATAGCTGTTCCCCTTGCGTGATTGAAAACAGGCCTGTTCATGTTCACTGCTCCTGTTATGAGCCCTACTCCTATCCTAACACCGTTTTTTTTATTATACTATTGTGCTTTTATCTTTGGCTGCTCACAAGGAAGGGCGGGGGCAACGGGTCACGCTGGTGGCTGAAAAAGAACAGGGAGTGCCTTATCCACTTCCCCCCGAGCTACGGTCTCTCTCTGCATCCGCTCATTACATTTAGGGCGGGCTCAGGAAGCAGCTTTACGTTAAGGCTGATGCAGCCATTCCCTCCCCTGCTGTTAATTACCCCCATCATCCATGTTGCCTTTAGCCCCTTCCTCCTGTATGATACACCTCGTCCTTTCACATCGCTCACTTGTTGTAAATGCCTGCTGTGCAGAATCAACTGTTGTGTGAAGGAGGCAGGTTCTGCTATGGCAAGCAGCAGCCGTGCTTGAAGATGCGAGAGTGATTGACATAATGTGTGATGAGCATATGGGTGGGGGGTAAGGGTCACTGCCGCACCTGAGTACGGGTTACATTGGGTGAGGTTTTCTGTCATTCCAGCTGAGGCGCAGCCGATAATGCCCGGGAAGCGTTAATAATCACAAGGACCAGATGATAATGCCTGGATGAGCCTTCATTACCCCAAAATTATGCAATCGTTAATGATTTCACAAAATCCAGTACTGCTCATTGGGCAGCTTTTATTCCACCAGGACAGTCAGCGCTTGTCCCGTTCAGATGTATGGGAGAGGAGGGGATTTCACCTATTTTAATCACATAGTGGCAGCTACATGTTGCCTGCAATGGTGATATTGGCATCAAAGATCATTATGTTAAGCACTCGTGTGTGTTTTCGAAGAGTGACCTGGCTGCTATGCGCTACGTCAATGCACGGGCGCGTGGCCACAAGTTGGAGTCAAGCTATCCTGGCTGATGAGGGGTGAAACCCCAAAACCGGTCCTAATATGCTTGTTTCCAGCCCAGGGAGGTCCTGGCCTGGCAGTTCGGGCTGGACTGTTCCCATTGGGCGCAGGGTCAAGACTGATTTGCATATGGCTGGGTTGAAACTGGAATGGCTTGCGGGAGCAAAAAAATAATGGATTTCGGCCCAGATCTCTGTACTAGGGTGAATGTATGACATTGTTCTGCATTCTGTCCATCCACTGATCTTTTAGCATTTGTCACCCCGAGTGGGACAGGTATGCCCAGACGTGGGTCCCATGCTCTCCATGCCACTCGAGTCAAGCTATCCTGGCTGATGAGGGGTGAAACCACGAAACCGGTCCTAGGATGCTTGTTTCCAGCCCAGGGAGGACCTGGCCTGGCAGTTCGGGCTGGACTATTCCCATTGGACGCAGGGTCAAGACTGACTTGCATATGGCTGGGTTCAAACTGCAATGGCATGGGGAGCAAAAAAATGATGGTTTTAGGCTCAGATATCTGTACTGAGGTGAATGTATGACATTGTTCTGCATTCTGTCCATCAATTGTGCTTTTTGCACAATGTGAACATGGCACTTTACCTACCCCTGTACATTCCGTTTCTGATTTCAAGGGGAAATAAGTTACGGTACGTGTTCTGGTCGTGGCTCCACACAAGTGTTAATATTCATTCCTTCAGACACGCAAAGTTAGTGGGAAATGAGTCCGGAGTGCAACAGCGATAATCTGCAGTCTTTTTCACAATTGCTCACGCGGTAAAGATATTAACACAGGATTTGAATACAGGCTGAATTCTGGAAATTTGATTTCTCGGGTGGGGAGGTAGATATAAATTGCACAATAATTTCTCACATGGACAAAATATTTAGCAAGATGGAATGTTTTGGGTCGAACTTTGAGAGCTGACGTGTCCCTGTTTTGCACCTTTTGGGATCTTAATAAAATGACAAAGAAAAAAAACCTGCTAGGCAAAAAGTGGTGCCAACAGTTGCCACAAGACAGACTTGCTCAGCAGCCTTTAAGTGCTCTTGGAAGACAAACAGACTCTTCTTTGCTCCAGCACCTTCCCTCACTGTGGTGCAGTCTGTCTCTAAAGTACATAGTAGAAGGTCTCTTACTGGCTCTTTCTCTGTCTCTCTTGCACACACGCATTTTATCTCACATGCATGTTCCATTATCTCTCTCCCCTCTATCTTTCACACACACTTGTCTCTCTCTAACACACACACATACTTGCGCTCTCTTTCTCTCTATCACTCATTGGGTACAGAGAGCGCCCCCAGTTTCTTTCTCTCCCTCTCACATGCAATTATTTCTCTCCCCATAGCGTGAACTCGACCCAAAGATATTGTAGCGCTTTATATGCGCACGAGTAACATTACACAAGGACACATTAATTTGTGGCAGGCACGGGGAGATTAAGTGATTTGCCCAGAATAACAAGATGTTTGGCCGATGCCGAGACTCAATCCTGGTTCCCCAGTTCCAAAGTCGGCAACTCTGGCCATTATGCCACATTCTCTCTCTGTCTCTGTCCGTCAAAAGCCTATTCTTTCTCTCCAAGGCCCATGACCCCTCTTTGAGCCACGTTATATTCTCTTAAGGCAGAGCTCCCTTCCTCTCTGAGGTGCAAACCACAGCCTCCCTCTCTTATCTCTCTGAAATGCTGGCTCTCTCTGAGGGGCTGAACACACGCTACTTTCTTTGGAGCAGCGTTTGCCAGCCTCTGAGGCGCAGAGATCATTTCTGAGGTACAGGGTTCAGTCTCCCACGTTCTAGAGCAGGATCTCCCGATCTCTGACGTACAGAGCACGTGTTCCCTCTCTAAGTTGTGACATGTCTCTGAGCCTCGGGCACACCCTTTGTCTATACCTTGCAGGGCGCACTCCCCTAATTCGGGACCCAGGATACAAGCTTCCTCTCTGAGGTACCCTAAAAGGGCAAACTTTCTGAGGTATAAGCTCCTCCCTGAGGTTCTGGTTGCAGGCTCCCTCTCTGAGGTGTAGGGCTCCGGTTCCTTCTTTGTAGTACAGGTACATGCTCTCTCACTCAGGTGCAGACTGTCTCTGGGGTGCAGGGCACGTGCCCTCTCTCTGAGATGCAGGACGCAAGCTTCTGGCAGCACTCGTTACCAGGGCCGGACTGGTCGTAGCGGGCACTGGACGTTTCCCCGGTGGGCCGCCAGGGAGGGGGGTGGTTTTGGACCGCTGGGGGGGGGGGCGTTTCTGTTACCAGGGGCCGGTTTTGCAGCCTGACTCAATTGCCAGGGTCGGTTTGCGTTCCCAGTCCGGCCCTGATCATTACCACATGCTTCAGGTCAGTGCAAAGGGACTAAAAGCAGTGGCGTAACGAAAATTGAGGGGGCCCTCTGCAAGGTACGTGTAGGGGCCCCCTCCGGACTCTATCAGGAGCTCTCCGGCCGAAGTGCTGTGCTGAGGGGGCCCCCTGGAGCTCTGGGTCCCCCCCGCACCGCAGGGGCTGCAGGGGCCTGTGTTACGCCCCTGACTAAAGCTCAGACAGTTGTGGGAGTGCTGAAGACTGCCTCGTTAACAGCATTTAAATACACTAAGTAGACCCTGCACAACAAGACCCGAGGCTGTCTTTTTTTTTGTTTATAAATCATGTCTCATGAATATGGCATCCCCTATTTAGTCTGGCACCATTGCTTCGTTTTGAAATTGCACTTGCAGGACAGCATGGTGTTTGGAAGACTATGGGGCCGATTCCGATTCGGGCAGGAAATCTCTCCGACCGAGCCGGACCCGGAGAGATGTCCGACCGAATCGGACCCTAGCAGCCCGACCGAACGAGTACGATGCGTCCGTATGCTATCGGACTCGATTCGGTCAGACTCCCATTGAAGTCAATGGGAGCCGGTCGTACAACGCGTACACGGGCTCCCATTGACTCAATGGGTACGACGCGAACAACGGCGCCCCCTACAGCGGGTACGCGTCGATGCGGGTCGCGCCGTACATGCACGTGTAGGGGGGACCCATGGGTCCCCCCTGTGTGCGACTCGCGCGGCTACGCGTGCAGGGGGTCCGACACGGACCCCCGAAGTACGGCTCCGACTGCTCTTTGGAGCCGGACGGCGCGAGTCAGTCGGACTGCTCGATGCGCGCATCGTACTTGCTCGGTCGGGGAACGTCTCCATTGCGCGGTGCGAGTCGTGTCCGTGCGAGTCGGTCGGTGCGGTTCGGACCCGCGAACGAGTCGGTCGGCAATTTCGCGTACGCTCGCATCGTACTCGCTCGCCCGGACGCATGCACGAATCGGTCGGAAACGAGGGCTCCGAATCGGATCCGGTAGAGCCGAATCCGATTCGGTGCCCTACCGGCCGAGATCGGAATCGGCCCCTATGTGTGTGTTAGGCTCACAGTCTTGCATTTCAACATTCACCAGTGGGCCATCTCCTCCCACATAGGTTTAAGTCCCAAACCTATACATTAAGACACACACTGCTCGAACTTTCAACATTCACCTCTATCCCTTCGCTTGGAATCCTGTTTGAAGTACTCCTGCTCCACCAGTGTGAGGAACAGAGCTCAACATTTCAATATTCTCTAGTGCAGGCCTACCTTTCCTCAGCCCGGGTTGAACTTGCTAGTCACTGTGTTGGGAGTGTCACAGCTCAACATTTCAACATTCTCTGATGATGGATTTATTTTCCATGGTTGATTTCCCTGAGCCCATGCTATATGAGCCTTGGAACTTAACATTTCAACATTCTCTGACAATGGACTTCCTTTCCTTGGTTAAAGTCCCCAAGCTCGTCATAATGCACAAGTCTCAGAGCTCAACATTTCGACATTCTCTGACGATGGATTTCCTTTCCATGGTTAATGTCCCCAAGCCCACCATGCTTTGTGAGTCTCACAGCTCAACATTTCAACATTCTCTGTTGGCTTTCATTTACATGGTTAATGTCCCCAAGCCCATGATTTGTGAGTCTCACAGCTCTGCATTTCAACATTCACTGCACAGTCCCTTCTCTCCCCTCCCTGTCTTGAGTCCCCTGCCGTCTGTGGCCGCGCCTGCAGCCTTGCAGTTTAATAGCGCTGTAAATAACAAGTGCTACAGTTACCCATTTTATTGATACTCTGAATGTTACCCTTGCAAGGATAAAAGGCTCGGAATGCGGAATTACACTCAGTAAGCGCTTAACTCACTGTTTTCTTTGGATGGCCAGTATTTCCTCCTTTTTCAGCATTGGCGCTTCAAACAATAAATGTTTTATTTGGCCCTAAGCAAAACTTGCCTGTGCAAGTCACCATGGCATATACAACACTTTCCGTGAACCAGCCCGGAAACTGCCATCTCAGACCTCCCTGTGCACTTTGTGTGTTTAACTTGGCAAGACCTGTCTGTCCTGCTTTGCCAATAAAATATCCCCAGGTTGGCATTGGCATTCTCCTCTGTGCACAAGAAAATTCTCGTCGTCCTGTTACCAAATGGGTCCATTTGTGGCACGTGGCATTTAGAGCATTTACTTATGAGCTGTCAGACAGCTGAGGGGGCGGTACATTCAAATCCTAGTGGTTGAAATCAATAGACATATTTTTTAGCAAAAAATGACAATAAATAGCACTAGAAACTAGGTCTAAGATGGCTATATATTTCCACCTTGGCAGTCGTCCACTATTAGTTCTTGTACATGACATCACTTCCGCATTTTGACGTCCTTAGAATGGTACTTGAGCAGGGAATGATACAGTGATCAGGCTGGAATAGAGGACAGGTAAATCAGTTTTATGGGAAATGTAAAGCACTTTCTTGATCAGCTCCTAAGTTCTGATTTTCGTTTAGCTCCAGAGGGGCGGGGCAAATGTTGCAACCATACACCTGAGTGGCTGCTGTGAACACGAACTATAGGTTGTAAGAAAGTGACTTCTGGCATTCTACAGACGAAAGTACATTCATTTCGCAGATTGCATTATGTACCACATATGAGGCACATACCTTACACATTGTGAGTGAAAAAATGTGTGGAAAAAGTTAGAGAACGGACACAACCCCCTTTACACGCATCATTTATTAGCAAAAACAAGTGTATCAATAGCTAACCTTTCTAGCAGCGCACCAGTGCAACAAGTACCGACTCTTAGTCACAGTGCGCGTGTGGGATTTGTGACATGGCGGGAAACTGTACTGCTGGGTTTACCTGTCTGTAAGTGCTATAAAACTGGTTATACTTTTGAAAACTAGTGGTCAGGGGTTCATGCAGGGAGCGTGCAAATTCTGGATATACAATTCAGTTGAATGGACTACTCCCAGGGTGATCGTTAGCAGTAACTAAAAGCTAGCGATTCTTTTTAAAGTATGAGTATAGTATAGTCCGTGGACACTACATCCTCATTTGTTGGGCTGTGCGAGGGGTGTGTGATTGAATATCTGACATGTTTGGTAAAGCACTCAGTTTGAAACTCACCCCGCTCTGTAGCCTGGTCATTTTGGCCCCTATATGACATTAGAAACTGACGGAGGTGTCACCAGTCTTTCATACTGAGAATGTTTGCATTATAGTGGCTGCTACCATTCCTAGCTTTCTCTGATAAAAAGATCTTTCTTTAGTACAACAAGTACAAGTATATCCCTGTTTGCCCTGCGGATGTTTTATGCATATATAATCTTGGTATGGTCCTGAAGAAGGTTGTGAAGTCAATGTAAATCTACCGAAACACGTGTTGACTGTTGGTGTACCCAGTCTGGTGACACTGCACTGGAACAAGAGTAAAAGAACAGACTCCACTGGGGTGTATGGGGGTAGTACATCTAGTCCGGACTGGTGTTTGAGGAGTGTGTGATATGTAGTATGAAACACATGTTAGAGAAGAGTGTGTTATAGATGGGATGAATGGGGATGATTGAAGGAAATTTATATTTTTAATAATTGATCCGCAATGGAAGGATCCTGTGATAAATGGTGTATGTCATAATGTGGAATTTTTTTATAAATCATGTGTGATATGTTAATTGATGCAAATTAAGTTGTAAAAAGTAAAGATCAGGAGAAAGCACAGTATGAATAAATAATAAAAAGTATATATAAAAATAAATATGATATATACACCAAATAAATTATTGAGTGTGATTTGGGTCTGTTCCTATGGAATTCAGTCCTTTGTGATAATATATACAGGCTTGGAGGACCTTTTTCTTGATTGTTGTTGTTCTCCTCTCGGTCCTTAGACTGGCTTGTAATTCTGTTTTGGTTGGGGTGACCCTTCTGTGTTTGGTACTCCATGGATTTAGCATTATTAGTCACAGTTCGTTTTAAGGTTTATTTTGCGTCAATAAATTATGCACTGAAGTGCAGACTATGGTTATTTTGGACGAATGGATGGAGGCTATTCGTTTCTAGGAGAGACCCAGAGCGGTTGGTCACCAGGGACGGCTTGCTTGCCAAACCACTCTATCTACAGTTCATTCACCACTTCACACACAAGCTGCCTATCCCTCTCAATCTTACTTTCTATTTATTTTATACAGCCCTCACCCCTATCTATTCACAATACCACATAATTCCACTACACAAATACACTGCACACCACACAATTCCACCCCACACAATTCCACAACTAACAATTCCAAATCAAACCACATAATTACACTACAAACAACATATATCCACTCCACTACAAACAAAAAACATAAGTAAAAGACAATATAATTTACAACGCCAATAGCTCCAACTTTCACAAATGCGAGATTGATTGCATTGCAAATATTTGTTAATTGTGCAATGTGAACCAGTGAATCATCAGCACTGCCAGTTGCACGACCAGCGAGCTGCTGTCTTTTATACACCACTGGGCAATAAAGCACCTTAAAGTGAAATGTGACACGTGGTGCTGAAAAAAAATCCCCCCAAAAAATAAAAAACATTGTTGATTCAGTGACTTTTAATGAGTGGACCAGTTCTTGTTCGGCAGAGGATCAGCTAGTCATACCTTTTGCTGGTCACCACTGCATGCTCTGCTCAAACATAGTCTCCAGATTTACCTTTGCCTTGTTCTCCTCCTATTTAAATTTCCAGCCGGCTCATTACTGTCAGACACTACATGGTAGCCGGCTTCTTCCTTCCTCACTCCAGTACTGGTCTCACAGACAGTCCCTCCGGCAGCATTTGCCTGTGCCTTTAAGAGTAAAAGAGGGAGAGAGTGAAGGAGAGGAGGTTGGGGGAGAAATGGGTACTTAGAAGGAGTAGAAGGGAGAAAGTTGAGAGGGGAGGTATCAAAAAAGGAGGAGAAAGAAAGAAGGAGCAAGGATGAGAAAGAAGTAAAAGTAGAGAGAGGATTACTAAGGTCAGGAAATGAGGGACAAAATTGAGGGAAGCAAGAAAGATAGGCAGAGCAAAGAGAGAGGGGTAAGGGAGTTTGAGGTAAGAACAAGGGGGTAGAAGACAGCGAAAGTAAGAAGGAGGGAAGGGAAGAAACAGTGGCATGGCAAGGGGGGGTCGGTCTGCCCCAGTTTTGGGGGCGGCTCTTACCTGCGCCTGTCGCGGGGCAGCAAACGAATGCAGGAATCGCCAGCATCCCCAGCCACTCTTAACCCGCGCCCGCCGGGCGACAAAAGTAGGGGGCGCCACGGGCGGCAAAGGGTCTAGGTAAGCCACTGGGAAGAAAGGAAGGGGCAGAGGGAAATCATGGAGCTGTGACAGTAAGAGAAAAGGAGAGGACTGATCGAGAGAAAGAATGAGAGGGCATAATAAAGTAGTGAGAAGGAAAAGGAGAGGTGAACTATGGTAGTATATGAGGAATAATGTGCTGCAAAATGCACCATTTCCCTCATTTAAAAAAACAGTGAGCGGAGAACCCTTCAAACCCACCTTGTGGTGTTCGGGCTCTCTCACTTTGTTGGGCTGTGAGGGCTGGTAGACAATATTTTTCAGGGCTGCTTTTGGTTCTCAGTCTGACCCTATTTCCCTGTTTTCCATGCGGATGAATTGGTGGTCTGAACTCCAGTCCCTGAATGAGGCCCTGGTTCTCTTTGAGTCTGTCACCTCCAGAATGAACATTGCCCGATGGGCTCCTGCCGATTATTAGGCCAAGGAAGGGCCTCCGCGACTCAGTAACATCGCCAGTGTGCCATGGGCCCCAGTGCAAGGAAGGAAATGTGCCCCTGGCCACTGTTTGAACTGTGAAATACAGCAATAACCAGCGATCAGTAGTCATCCCAGGCCTCAAGGCCCCAGTGCCACTTCACCTGCTGCACACCACTAGAACCTACTCAATAGTAGCACATCTCTTTTTCAAAATACCTGTGGCTGAATTCCATAAGACGTCTGAGGGGGAGCCCAATGAGGAAGAAGGAAACTCCTCAGAATTGGCGGTTCTCAGGGTGTCGTTTCCTTGTTCCTGTTCAGATAGAGTGCCTTTGTTATAAAGTTTATATCCGTCAATCATGATCAGATTGGGACAAAAAATTAGACCAAGGCTCCAAATTAAAAGTGGCCCACATTAGTGGAGCAGATAGCTAGAAAAGCGGGAATATCAGGGAAAACAACAGTAAAAACCGCTCCACCTAGCCATAAAGCTAACCCACAAACTGCTAAAAACCAGCTCACACACCGATCTGTCAGACCAGCCCATCGGGCACTGCCTGATTGCCCAATAGGTGGGGTCACTGGAAATATGCAATTCAGCAGCCGCTGCATTTTTCGCATAATTATTGATTTGCCACATCTGCTACATAATCCATCATCTGCTGCGCAGATTTTAACAAAAAGAATTCAAGCTCAAACTGGTCAAAATTTACTAAAAATGCAGCAACTCATGTAACCGCACAGCGAAAGACCCTTTTCAAAGGTTGGCTGTTCTTTTTGTTGCTTATTTCTATATTTGGATGTTAAACTGGTACTAATGTGGTGTAACCAATGCCAAGGCAGTGTTAACAAGTGTAAAAATGACAAACTAATGAAGTAACACTATGATAAAATGTGCTGCATTACGCCGCATAATTTGCCTTTTCTTACTACATAATTTACTCAATCCTGCTGCATAATGTGGCCCTCCCTTGCCTCATAGCTCCAGTGGCCCTGCCTATAGGCCAGTCTGACCCTGTCATTAATTACTTAATGGGTGATTCATTCCCTACAGTTAGGGTAAGGGTACTTTTTGGCATCAAGTTCAGACTGAGAGACATTCCCGTTACCAGTTGCATTCACTGAGCATGGAAGACATATTTTAGGCCTGGCCTTAGAGACAGCTTCAGCTGTCTCATCAGACTATTGTATTTCCAAAAAAGCCATACATAATGTACATACATAGAGGGTCTTCATCTACGAGTCTGTCATTTTTTAATTCATATTTTGCTTCCACCCACCACAGCATGCAGTATGGAGCAATGGGATCAGCCCACATTATCCACTGGCTCCCTTCACTTCGAGTGATTTCACAAAGCCTGTGCACATTGTGCACATATGCCTTAAAGTAGCTCCTTTCTAGTAAGTGACTTTTATTTATTTTTATTTTTGTGTGCACTTCAGGTGCCCAGTTGTATGGTCATTTATTTTCCATCTCCTTTTATAGATTCTATTATAACATGATTACGTATTTATTTATATTTTTAAATCTTTTTATTGTCAAAAAATGAGCATAGCATAGTTACAATAAAAAAGTAATTCCAGTCAGATCAAGAGAAATCAAGCGTGTCTAATTAACCCCCAATTCATTACATAATTACCCTAATAGAAAACACATATATAAATATAAATACTATATATCAATTTGATCAGGCCGCCTCCCTTCACTGCCTTATGTCCCTAAATGGTACATCTATCATTCTGGGGCCAGCCAGTCACTCCAACAGAATCTATCTTCAATCCACGCTGTCATTGGAGACCAAATCTGTGTTCCCAGCCTTCTAGCACTCCTACCAGCCGTGGCCCGTGCGGGTGAGAGCAGTGGGGCCGGGTTGGGGGGGGGCGGGGGGAGGGATTCGACAGACGACCACGAGGGAAAATTAAATAAATAATTAATTTTCCCTCTGTGTCGCCTGTCAAAATGACGCCCCACCGCTCTTACCTGCACGGGCCACGGCTGACCCCTACCAGTACAATTATACAAGCTTCTCTCCAAGTTGTTCATGCTCAGCAACCGAGAGAAACACTACCATACCATAGGTGGTTCTCTCTCTTTCCAAGCTGTGGCTATCAGGAGATGAGCAACCACCATGGAGACAAACAAATATTACTGCTGCCCTATGTCCCCTGACAGAGATGAATCCAGCCCAAATAGCATCAATGATGAACTGATATGCACATTCGCTCTAAAGATCGTATTCCACACATCTTCGGTGCCCTCTTTGAGTGCCTGTAGCTTAGCACAATTGTAATACATGTGGACCAAGTCAGGGGCGCCTCCCCACATCTGGGACATTATCGTCCACCCTTTTGACCCAGCTGAACGATTTGGCTGAACTATAAAATAAATTAAATATAGTTTTGAAGTGCTGAGTTTTCAGACTTGCAGTGACTAACACTTTCCTTCCTACCTCGATTGATGCCCGAATATCTACATCGTGAATCCCCAATCTTTCACCCCAGGTGGCTTCCTGGGAGTCCAGGTCATCCAGAGCCATATCGTTTAACACTGCATAGATCTGCCCGATTCTACCACCCTGGTGCATGATTAAATCCAGGAGGGGAACTCAATCAATTGAAAGGTGGTTATTCCCCAATTTGGTTATACTACTATTGCTAATCTGTGGATATTTAAAAAAAGATGAAGTAGTTAATCCGAAATCCTGCTGCAGATAAGAAAAGAAGGATAAGTGTTCCTGCCTATATAGGTCCCCTAACTGGGTAATCCCTGCCTTTTCCCACAGCTTGCAGGTCCCATCACGGAACACCGACGGAAAAATGGGGGAGTGCCATGGTGGAGTATAAAGGTTATATTTTCGAATTCCCTTTATTTTTTCAACCCGGCTCCAAATCTTCCAAGCCGCTTCCATGATTTTAAATTTACCTTTTTTGTGGTAGCTAGGTTCGATGTATCTTAAAAAGCAACCCCTAGCTTTACTACCCAGTGCTAATACATAGATACCTAGGGGGTCCCCAGTCAAAAAACCAGAGGACTGAGTGCATCCCATAGCTGAGAATAAAACTCCTATTTGCTGCAGCAGTGCTGCCCAATAATATCGCTTGAAGTTAGGTACTGCCCACCCCCCCAAGGGTACCTTAGAGCCCAAGGCGCCCTTGTATATTGCCAGATTAAATGAGTGCTCGTGGCATCAGTGTTTTGAGCCACTGCATTTCCAGCTCTAAGGGTATGGTTCTGAATAGATTTAGCACCTTGGGCAAAATGGTCATTTTCAAAACGTTGCATCGACCAGCCAAAGAAAGGTGTTATCCATCGATACGCCTCAGATCTTAGCTAGATTTACCTAGGTTTGGATCTAGATTGAATTTATAGATGGAACCAACATCCACCTAAATATTTATCCCTAAATAGGTAGCATTTTCCACTCTTCGACTATCCAACACGTGAATGTTATTATTACAAACTACCTGAGTTTTCTCTTTATTTAGGTGACACCCTGAAGATAGACCAAATTCCTCCGACATTTTTTCTATTTCCATCAGGGCGGTCTGGGGATCAGGTGTTAGCACCGCTAAGTCATCCACATACGCTAGAACTTTGGTGCCAAAACCATTAACACACACTGGCTTGATCAGCTGACTATTTACCACCTGGTTTATTAGAGGATCAATATAAAGGGCAAAGAGACTGGGGGAGCATGGGCATCCCTGCCTCGTACCACACAAGTTCTGAATCCTGTCTGATTCCATTTTATAAAGGAAAAAATGGTTCTGTCGGGGTATCAATTACTTCGGACAAGTAGCAACAGCTTACTTATAACCAATATGAACGATTTACAAAGAAAACCAATAAAGATATAACACACACCAAAATTTTTGAATCAATAATATATTAAGAAAAATCAAATAATAAAGGCTGTCGCAATTTACAATTTCAATTCCAATGTGAAGAAGGTGACTGTGGTGAAACAGTGACATGTGGTGAATGGTGATGAATACAGTCCACTATATACAGAAACAATTGTGCAAAAAATTAGGGAGGGGAGGGAGAAAGATTTCATAAATGTCCTTATTCTTAGCACATATGCTTAATGATCCAATGACGAATGGGACTGTGATCAAAAGCGTTGTGTAGACATATATAATACTACGCCGACGTTTCGACCCTGTGTATCGCGCAAGAAGTGAAAGTGCGTCCAAGCGGGTCTTCCTCAGGGCAGGAGGGGGAGAGATGGCAGCCCAAAAGCAGATTCGTGGGCCTGCGAATACTAATAACTTGGTCAGGTATAGGTAGGAAAATTCATAAGGATCTCCACCAGCCGGTTTGGAGCCTCAAAGATAAATTGTATTTAACTTCCACCCATCGGTTGGAATCGTATTTGTGCCAGTCCGATGTTTTTCGTGATCTGAAATACAAGCCTTCTTCTGTCCGTGATTTATTTCGGAAAAAAATCCTTATGAATTTTCCTACCTATACCTTACCAAGTTATTAGTATTCGCAGGACCACGAATCTGCTTTTGGGCTGCCATCTCTCCCCCCTCCTGCCCTGAGGAAGACCCGCTTGGACGCACTTTCACTTCTTGCGCGATACACAGGGTCGAAACGTCGGCGAAGTATTATATATGTCTACACAACGCTTTTGATCACAGTCCCATTCGTCATTGGATCATTAAGCATATGTGCTAAGAATAAGGACATTTATGAAATCTTTCTCCTCCCCTCCCTAATTTTTTGCACAATTGTTTCTGTATATAGTGGACTGTATTCATCACCATTCACCACATGTCACTGTTTCACCACAGTCACCTTCTTCACATTGCAATTGAAATTGTAAATTGCGACAGCCTTTATTATTTGATTTTTCTTAATATATTATTGATTCAAAATTTTGGTGTGTGTTATATCTTTATTGGTTTTCTTTGTAAATCGTTCATATTGGTTATAAGTAAGCTGTTGCTACTTGTCCGAAGTAATTGATACCCCGACAGAACAATTTTTTCCTTTATAAAACGTATACCCAGGTTCTGAGGGACACCGGGTTGCCCCATTACGTTTACCACCATCCTGTCTGATTCCAGGCCCATAATTTGGAGTTGCCAAAAGGTATCGCATAATTTGGAGTTGAGCATAGGGGTGATGGTATAGTGCTTTTATAGCCTTCATAAGGCCTGGCCCAAACCTCTTACGACTAAGTACGCCCCAGAGATACACCCAAGACACTCTGTCAAATGCCTTCTCGGCATTGAGGAGGATCATAGTCTGAGGGTTGCCTGTAGTCTCGGCAATATCAAATAAAGCAATGGCCCATCTAACATGGTCAGCAGTACCACGCACAGGGATAAATCTGTGCTGCCAAGGTGAGACTACCTTAGCTACGGTCCTCCCCATATGAGTGGCTAGAATCTTCGAATGTAGTTTTGCATCTGAATTGATCAGGGATATCGGCCTGGAAGGACCCTGGTTTATTTGGGAGTTTCTTTTTCTTCTTGAAAACTACAATATCAGTACACCCCCTCCCCAAGAATTTGGAGGAATCCCCTCCTACTGGATCCCAAGAAGCATTTCTAATACATCCTTAACATGCTCTGGATAAAATGTCTTGTAAAAGTCTAAGGGTATCTTGTCCGGGCCTGCTGCTTTACCTGAGGCCCATGATTGTAAGGCATCACCAACTTCCTCCAGGGTTATATCTGCATCTAATGCTTCGACCTCCCCGGGATCTAAAACATCAATTTTAAATTGCTCTAGGAGGTCAACTATCTGAGGGATGCTTATCTTCAAGATACAAGCATCTATAGTAGTCCTCAAATACTTTAATTATAGTATCTGGCGTAGTAGCTACGTTCCCATCAATCTCATCAACTGCATCAATTCCCTTATCTACCTCTTGCTGGCATATACATAAAGCAAGCAGCCTTCCAGCTGACTCACGATATTCATATGCCTCTGATCTATGGGTCTGAATTTTCTCGTCCAGATTTCTCGAATAGTGACTGTTAATCATAGCCTTCACTATCATGATTTTTTTATATATCTCTTTACCACCCTGTCCTGCTCGAATCATCCCTACATGTTGTACCTCCTGAGTTTCTACTTCCTCATATAATTCCCTAATCTTTTGACTCTTGTTTCAAATGAAAAGAAACAAAACTAATCATCTCCCCTCTGACCACTGTTTAAATGAATCCCACACCGCGCCTACAGAAGCACTATATCTAATGAGTTCCATAAAATCTACTATCCATTTTTTCATATGATCTGTATTATTTACAGTTAGAAGCAGCTTTTGATCAAATGACAACTTACCGTGGCGCTTAACTGCTCCCATTCCCGAAAGCTGAAGAATTAAGAGATTATGATCAGAAAAGAGCTTTGGAAGTATTTTAATGGTCGACTTCCCCACCAACCCTGAGAATACAAAGAAGTAGTTCAGATGGATATAATTTTGGTGAGGACATGGAAAATACGTATAGCCAGGATCAGGAGTGTTCAGTTTATCCCAGATACCTGGATTCTCTATAATGTGTTTAAGTGACATTGCATCATTAGGTCTAGTGTTAGCGAAGACCTTTTGATTTTATTAAAATATGAATAATATACTTACTTAAGCTGGCTTTCAGCAACCTCCCTACACCCATTTTTCTGTTGTTGTGTTATTCTCCTTTTGCCTCCACCCACTACAGCATACAACATGGGGCAATGGGCACCCTACTCAAGCCTTTGGTTATCGTCACTTTGAGAGAATGCATTTTGCTCTTTCACAAGGTGCACATCTGCACACAAGTAGTTCTCTTTATTGACTGTGTTGCCTGATGTGATAGGAGAACACATTCGAAGTGAGCATGGGGCACATTCCAGCTTTATTAGTTCCTGTCTCCTTCAAAATGCTGTTGTAAGTTCCTTTTGAAGTGGACTACTGCTATTTCACAGCATACTATTGTGAGAGAGCCCCAACCAGGTCCAGGGATGCACTTACCCCTCAAGATGACATCGTTCATTCCTATGTACAACAGCGGAGCAGGACCCGGAACACTAACACTAACAGCGGGAAAAACGGAACGATAACCCCGCCCCATGTCATTTGTCCATACAGGGGGAGAGACACTGGAGTGACGTGGTGGGAGGAGGCGGAGCTGACCCCGGAAGAACCAGCAAGCCACCAGAGAAAAGGAACGGCTCGGAGGAGGAAGGCAGAGCGAACCGGACGGAAGGAGAGGACGAGAGAGGAGCGAATCGGGTGGAAGACTCAGGCGGAACAGATCGGGTGGAAGAACCGGGCGGAACCAGAGACGAGGACGTCGAAACTGAGGAGGACGGCGAGCGGTGGAGCGAGGAGTGGTGGTGTCCTACGGAGTTGCGGCGGAGCCGGTGAGTGACAACGAGGGGGGTGAACGGGGAGAAGGGAACGAGGGTAGGGGGGGAACAGAGGGGAGCGGGAAGGGAACGAGAACCTCATCCCGGGCACTGGGCGTGAAATGCTGGTCACCCGCACCTGATTCTTCCCCTAACACCCTGTGGCACGTCACTGTGAGAGATAGAACAGAGGGGCTGATACAAACCCCTGGTATACAGAAGAGTCCACCTGCTGTAGTAAGCAGGAAACTCAAAGTGCCGTGACAGACTAACTTGAGAAGAAGCATTCCAGGTTAGGTTCTTTACTTTGTTTCTTCTGTTTCCTTTCCTTTTATTGGAGACATCCCTTTTCTTTTCCTCACAAATGCATACGGGCACCGAACGGGTGTGGTGACGGGTATACATTTCACTAAACCTCCACAAAAGCATTAACTGACCGCTCCTTTCTCTCTCTGTCCCGAGCCTCTGTGGAAGACCACTGAAGAGAGAAAGTGAAGGCACGACGGAGGACGCGCGAACAGGGAAGCTGGAGTAGGAAAACCGGACAGACGGAGAAGCCAAAACCCCCCACCCCCTATATCGGGACAATTTAAGAACGTCAATAAAGCTGACATTATTAAGAAGTACATCCAGCCTCCGCGTCTGTTTATCCGGCCTGCGCTCCCACTACTATATTGTATTCCTTTACTCGGTTTCACCAATATTCTTTGATAAACGTTGCCCAGAAAGAAAGCCCAACTTGATGGTGTTTAATTTGCAGCACAATTGTAACAGTTTTATTTAAACATAGATGGGTGTACTATGGGATTTAGTATACAATATTTTATACCGTGAACCCTCTTTCCTTCCTTTTTTCTATCTTCCTGTCTTTCCCTTTTCCTTTCTTTCATTCTTTCCTTTTTTCTTTCTTTTTTTCCTTCTCTCTTCTTTTTTCCTTCTTTCTTGTTTGCCTTCTATCCTTCTTTCATTCCTTTTCGTCTTTCTTTCCATCATTGCCTTCCCTTTCTTTCCTTCTTTCCTTTCTCCTTTTCTTATTTTTTATCTTCTTTATTTTTTCTTTCTTTCTTTTCCTTTTCTTTTATTCTTTCCCCGTTCTTTCCTTTTTTCTCTCCTTTTCTCTCCTTTATTCCTTCTTTCTTTCCCCCTTTCTTTCCTTCTTGTTTTTATGTTTTATTTCTTTTTTCTTGTTTCTTTCTCTTTTGCCTTCTTTCATTCTTTTCTACTTTTCTTGCCTACTTTCCTTTATTCTTTCCTACTTCTTTATTTTCTTCTTTCTTTCTTTTTTGCCTTCTTTTCTTATTTCTTTCTTTCCTTTCTTTTGTTGCTTTCATTCCTTTTTCTTACCTTCTTTTCTTTCCTTTTTTGCATCTTTATTACTTGCCATCTTTCTTTTTTCTTTTTTCATTCTTTCTTTCTGCCTTCTTTCCTTCTTCTTCCCTTCTTTTTGCCTTCTTTCCATTTTTTCTTTACTTCTTTCCTTGTTTGCCTTCCTTCTTTCATTCTTTCCTTTGTCATGACTCGCTCCCTGCGCTCTGGTGCCCACCACCAGGAGGCTGAATTGTGGGACTTTCCAGTGTTCTAATACACTTCCAGACCTCCCCTTCATGCATAACCTGACTTCCAGTCATTTGGAGGTTATTTGGGAATTGCCATCTATTCCCAATCCATGCCGGGTTTTGTGGAAGTCAGTCTGCTCATGCTTGAAACTCCATTACCTATAATCCCCTGCTCACTGCTCCCTCTTCACCCCTGCAGGCCAAGGATGGGTGGAGGAATTCAGCATACCTGTGTCTGGCAGCTTCTAGCCTCCCCACACCTGACGCATGTGATTACTGTGAGCTCTTTTAAGCCCCAGCTCCCTTCAGTACAGTGTTGGTCAATGTAGCTGAGTTCCTGTGAGACAGACTCTTGTTTCCTGAGTTTTTGCTGTCATTGTTTCCAGAGTTACTGAGCTACAGTTATTCCTTGAATCCTGAGCTATAACCATCCTTGTTCCTGAACTAGCACTGCCTGCAGTGTTACCTCGATTCCTTGATTCCTCAGATATAGCTATCCTTGTTCTTGAACTAGCAGTGTTATCTTGATTCCTGTTCCTGAGCTGTAGCTATCTTTGTTCCTGAATTAACACTGCCTTCAGTGCTACCTAGATACCTTGATTCCTGAATTGCAGCTATTCCTTGTTTCTGAACTAGCACTGCCTTCAATGCTACTTTGACTCCTGAGCCTTAGCTATACTTTTTTCCCTTGATTCCTGAACCAGGACTATTTAGTGCGCCCTTGAAGTCTCTTTCCTTCTGTATTTACCTTTTTCCAGTCTGGGCCTTTTTTCCATTTTCCAATGTTCCAGTTTCTACATAGCTGTGTGCTTGTTCCTGCAGTCTTAGCTTCCAGTATTCTTTTGGGTTTTGTTTCTTACCTTCTGCCAAGTGTGCCCTTTGTTTTCCCTTTTTTCCTGTTAAGCACTCCTCCTTGCTAGCTCCTTGTCTATTGTGGCTGTGTATTTAGTTCTACACCCTTGCTGTTACCACTTTGCGTGTTCCTGTTTGATCGCCAGGATCGCTGGGCATAAATGACAACCTAGGTGGTGTTTCTTGTCCACTGTGACTATTGTCTTTGACTTACACTTATAACATCACCATAAGTATCAGCTCCACAGAGCCTGCCTTTGCATGTATATCCTATATGGGGGTATTTGCAGGCAGAATCTGTAACTGCAATTGTGGGTGAGAAAATTACTGAGCTTCAGTCTTACCGTGTGGAGCTCCTGAGTGCTTTACCCCACATTCCCTTTTCAATTAATGTTGTATATATATATGTCTTGCATGTCTTTCCTGGGTATTAGTTATTCTGAATGCTAAATTGCCTATTGTGTGCCGGTGTTAAAAATGGGGTTTCTGGTTGGCTAGGGTATGCACCTGATGGAGCGTGGATGTTATTTAACGTCTACCGTTATCAATTCTCACCAGTAAAGATCATTACGACAAAATATTACTTGATGAAGACATGTTAACCTGCTAAATCGAAAAATGTGAGAATAAAGGTTGCATCGTAAAAGCATGCAATATGTTCTAAAATTATACAAAAATGTAAATGAAGAGAGAAAACAATGAGAACTACACATGAACGCATTTACGTGTTATGAGAGAATAAAATATACCGTTAAGATTGAGAGTTTTGTGACATTATACATTCAAATGTACATCGAACATGAAAAATATATAACTAATGAAGTTTTTTAAATGCAAAATTGCTTAATTTAGAGAAGCAAATGACAGTGCGAACCTGAAGTTCTGTAACGTTTCATACAATAATACATGTATTTGCGAGTGAATCATTAACAAAAATTGCTTGAAAATGGTAACGTTCAAATAACACATCACAAAATGGGGGTGTCCAAGTGCACACCTGCTTCTGTAGATTTCACAGTTATCCATTTTAAACTTGTTTGCGTGCAGCCCGTGTCGTGGTCTGCCCAAAAACCACGTGTAATTAATTACAACGCAATTAGGGGTGAAGTAACACTCCTTCTTCTGGACGCACAGTGTTAGGTCAATACAAACGATTCCACTAAGTTATCCACGTTCAATGAAGTTTTATTTCATATCTTTCACAATTTCCTTTGTACTCATTTCGTCAGGTCACATGAGAGACACAATATATTTTTTCAATTCTAATGCAGCAGATATGCCAATCCAGGCCTTTTTCTGAAGCAAGAACAATACATTTATCATCCTCTGTAGAAAGTGTCATTCCCAATGCATTTCGGACTTATCGTAGTCCTTCGTCAGGGGTTCACTACAAATTAAACAACACCAACATTAAATTATATGTTCATCTATTCATGCATTCAGTGCAATCAATATTACATCTCACTGTTCGTGCCTTACTGTAACAGACCCCACTTAATTGACGTTTTCCCTCTACTAGCGTAACTGCACGCTATCAACAAAGTGCCCAAACAAGCTTCTACTCCACTGGATAAACATTCCCTAATTCACCTTCACCTCTTTAACCTCACCCAATGAATGGAACATCGTGTTGTACATTAATTATGTCGCTAGCTCACTGTCTGTTCGTTTTACCTTCCCAAACAATTCTAACCAATACACTCAGCTGCGCTTTTAAACATAATGCCTCAGCGTAAAGTTCCATAAGCTCATGTTACCATTAGGCAGTGCTAACCCATCCCCATAAATCGAGCCATCAACACCATTTCTACATACCTTCAGCCTCTATCGGCATAATCTCCTTCTCGTACGGTTCCTTTCGTTGTATAAAGCAGTAATCTGCTCCTTGTCAGCTGTTCCCTTTTCTACTCTCGAACTATAATACCGCCCTCTCCCATCAACCAATTACGAGAACCCACGCTCTCCTTATGCCTACAGCTCCCACACGCCACCTATTCAGCCACCTCATGAACTGTGAATCCACCAGGGCACAAGTCCTAAAAAAAGAAGTGGGGGGACTAACCTAGTTAAACAGTATGCAAGTGGCATCGCAGCGCGTGGCATCGCAGCGTGTGACATCACGGCGCGTGACATCACAGCGCGTGACATCACAGGAACTGGCATCACAAGAAGTGATATCAGATCTTAAGCCCTCACATATATGCTTAGCAGGTCCATCATGAGTACATTTGAGCACATTTCGAGTATACTTGCAATCCCTCCTGATTTAGGCAGAAGATTCACACTTTTGTACGCTACACATAAAACAATGTTACCTTTTATCAGCATTAAGTTTTCTCTAGCCATAGTGCTTTAAAAGAAATAGTGATATTTAAATTATTACAACGCCTCCTCAAGGGTAATAAGCGTATATAAATGCAATTTATTTTGTGCAAATACTGGGAAAGATCAACACATCTGACGTTCTTACAGTGCATGCATGTCTCCTAAACAGAGCCTGAACAAAGTGAAAAGCTGCCTCTCCTAAGTATGTGTGAAGTGCTAACAAGGTGCGAGCCTTTGTTTCCCCTCTGCTGCATTGCATCAGGTGTGAGGCTCCTGACTGCTGCCAGCCAGGAAACTCCAACAAAAGGAGGCTTGATGACCCCTGAGACTCGGCCTTTATTATGGCCGAGTATCCCAGCAGGAGTCAGAAATAAGAGAGCCCCGTCCCCGCCTGCACGTTGTTGTGATCGAAAGCAGACAACAACGTGCAGGCGCTGCTGAATGTGTCCCGGTGTTTGGAAATTACACCGGGACGAATTCAGCATCTTTTTTAGTGGGGCCCAACTTCTTGGCAGGGTGGACGGCGTCCACCCTGTGAAAGAAGTGGGGGGACGCCGTCCACCCGCGTGGACCCCCGACTCGTGCCCTGGAATCCACCTATCTTTCCGCTCGTTCCCTCCCTGTGATTGAAACCTCCCCAGGCAACTTACTCGTTTACCCCGCCCACCCGCAGATGTTATCTGAAACGTCAATTTCTAAAGTGTACCGTGTAAATGATTAAAAACATAAAGCTGTTGTTAAACTGAACCATTCTTACAAAATGTAATAAACAACCTCTAGTTATATTACGAATACAATGATGCATAATTTAAAACAAAAATCATCCGTCATGTCGTTTTCCTTAGAACAGATTTATGGGGATGGGTTAGCACTGCCTAATGGTAACATGAGCTTATGGAACTTTACGCTGAGGCATTATGTTTAAAAGCGCAGCTGAGTGTATTGGTTAGAATTGTTTGGGAAGGTAAAACGAACAGACAGTGAGCTAGCGACATAATTAATGTACAACACGATGTTCCATTCATTGGGTGAGGTTAAAGAGGTGAAGGTGAATTAGGGAATGTTTATCCAGTGGAGTAGAAGCTTGTTTGGGCACTTTGTTGATAGCGTGCAGTTACGCTAGTAGAGGGAAAACGTCAATTAAGTGGGGTCTGTTACAGTAAGGCACGAACAGTGAGATGTAATATTGATTGCACTGAATGCATGAATAGATGAACATATAATTTAATGTTGGTGTTGTTTAATTTGTAGTGAACCCCTGACGAAGGACTACGATAAGTCCGAAATGTATTGGGAATGACACTTTCTACAGAGGATGATAAATGTATTGTTCTTGCTTCAGAAAAAGGCCTGGATTGGCATATCTGCTGCATTAGAATTGAAAAAATATATTGTGTCTCTCATGTGACCTGACGAAATGAGTACAAAGGAAATTGTGAAAGATATGAAATAAAACTTCATTGAACGTGGATAACTTAGTGGAATCGTTTGTATTGACCTAACGCTGTGGGTCCAGAAGAAGGAGTGTTACTTCACCCCTAATTGCGTTGTAATTAACGTACAAATAACGCCTATAGAGAATTTTTTTAGTAGTACGTAATATTGATGTGTAGTTCCTGAAGAAAATTATAACTGACATTCAGAAAGTCAAAATGCATTTATAAATGTCTAATTAATAATAATATTAAATGATTCAGCTAATTTTTCATGTAGGCCTCAAATGCTTTTCGTTTTCCTACGTTAAAGTGAAATCATGTAAGGCAGTCACCTAAGCAGTATGAGAACATTCCATGAAGTTTCATTTCTGTATTGACTAACAATGGATTCACTTCTCGCTAAGAAGCCTATTCGATAGAAATGTAACAATTTTGTTGCAAACCCAGGGAAAAGCGCCTGGGAACGGACGGACTGTGAGCAAAGTAAAGTTCCACCCACTTCTGTGAAAGTGACGAAATGGTAATACGATTGAATTTAATTAATCTTAATGAAATATGCAAAAAGGATTTCTAAATTCCTCTGTATTTGGGTGATTCTCTGATCACCCCACAACAGCTCACTGTGAATGACCAATGAGAACCCCATGGACTGATGGAATTGATATGTGAAGAGGTGTACACCAGGAACACTTTGAGGTATAATTTCCCCATCAGAGGAGTAGTGGGGTCTGGCTGTCATTTTTCCTTTCCTGCCTGGCATGCTGTCGGACAGACCTTTGATCCTTATTGTCTTTTCTATGCCCCTTATCCACCTACACTGAATTATATCTTACTGCAATCTCGAATCCTGTACTTTGCTGGCTGGTAAAAGTTGCGCAGGAAAATAACCTTTCATCTAAGAGGTTATCTGACTCCTACTGTGGCAGTTCAGACCTGACCAGATCTAACTAAGGATGAACTTGAAGCAATCAAATTTGCTGTGGCTCGTATGATTAACAATTGAACCTCTAGATGTTTCTTGTTTTCTCTCTACAGATAATTTCCACCTGACTAAAATGATCTGTACTGTGTTGTGAGGCTATCTGTAATAAAAATTTGTCATAAAATCTGAATTGAAATGCATATTCTTGACCTGTCTAACCAATACGAGGCATTAGATAAATGTTTTACATGAATTTTCTTTATCGGTTCTGTCTCATTCTTTTAGTCATATTTCTTATCTCAAGGCATTTGTATCAGTATCTGAAAAAGATATTGAATTAGATTGAGGTAAACAATTACTTTATACCAGGTCCTCATTACCAAGTATTCCAGTCCCTGGCAGCTCAACAAAAAGATCTGTCGGAGGACCAAATTTGTGGTAAAACGAGTATCCATCCACACTATTGTGAGTTTGAGGGATGTTGATGAAATGGGCCTAGTGATTTAAGAATTGTATAGGGGTGAAGTGAATTTTAGTAAGCTTTTCCTCTGCATCACATCTAAGCCAGGCAGAACCCACCACTCTAGTCAGGGTAAGGGAGTTACACACCGAAGCTAGACCCTGTTCACCCCCTTGGTAGCTTGGCACGAGCAGTCAGGCTTATCCGAGAGGCAATTTGTAAAGCGTTTTCGCAACAAACTCAAATCAGTGACACAATAAATAGACCACACAGTATTGTATAAAAATACTTTTCTGTATTGCATATAAACATAGACCAAAACAACATGAACCAATAGTTACCTTGCCAACTAGGCAACTGTCATAACATCACAGTTAGTGCAATAAGATAAAGACTTATATGTTGCACACGTCATGGAAAACTCCCTCACTGCACATACAAGGCAAATCCTGAAATAAAACTTGTTATCCTGACAATGCAAGGCAAAAACAACATATATCATAACATCAAGGAATCCTTAGATCATGAAATACAACAGTTTATGGGATAAAAATACGTTAATCAGCAATACTGTGCACCTTATGCAATTATTGTTGTCCTGACTGTGCAGGCATCAACATAACATACGTAATGGCCTTAGGGCATGCAGCAGAAAAGCATGAGAATCACCATATAAATCACTGAACGTCACCCAAAAATACAGTAAACACATAGCTACAGCACATCTGTGCTTTTATATCATGTTATGTGGCATCCTGGGGAGACCCTTTGGGATACAAGCCGATGGAAACTGTAGGCAGCAGCAAAATCTGCGCACCTACTACAGGCAGTACGGTAATTTCTACTTGTCTCCGAAGCTGTGGCAAATTCTGACTGGACATCAGGGGCCTTCGTCGAGATTTACCCCGTAGTGGTAGAGCCTCAGGTAAAGCACCCCAAGGTATGTGTGCTACAGCCCTCGCGTGGTCTCCCTGGACCAGGCTGCAAAGGGGGCCAGCTCCACCGTGAGCGCTCGGCACCTGTGCACAGTACCTGTAGCCTGCTACAAGGGGGCAGTGAAGGTGATGGCCTCGGGACCTCGTCCTGGGGGCTCCTGAACCAGAAGGCCAGACAGGCGCAAGCAGCTTCGGTGTCGGCCGGCCTCAGACACGGGGCCCAAGTCGCAGTGTAAGAGCTTGTCAATCAAGCGGCTGGAAAAGCACGGATGTAGTGGCATACTCCCCTAGGCAACGCATTAGGCCGGGGTGCGTCAGCACTTGCAGACCCAGGGCATCGACTCGAGCCGGTGACCAGGCCGCTCGTCTAGATGTTGGAAACTAGAAGGGGAAATACAGAGTTCCCTGACAGCGAGCTTGCTGCTCGGGCAGGGCGTTGCTGGGGGAAAACACAGCACCACACTCCTTCCTTCCTTGCAAACAGCTGGTAATCCCCTATGCTTCCTCCAGACAAGCTTGTCTCTTTGCAAAATGGTCCCTGCCAAATAGGGGTGACTCCAAAAAAGAGATAAGAAACCAAAGGAATAAAGCTCTCTCCACACGCTAATTGCAGAAGGGGAAAAGACACGCTGGAATGTTGAAAGGATTCTTTCCGGACCCCTGAAATCCCTTCACAAGGACAGGGGGATGGAAGGCAAGCCCACAAACCCCTCCAGAACACTGGGGGCACCAAAAGCAGAGGGCAGGCAGGCAGACCAGCACAAGGGTCCTTGCAGCAAAGTAGCAGTTCTTCTCTCAGCCCAGCAGGCAGCAAGTCAGCACTATAAAGCAATTAAGTACAATGGCAGTTCCTCCTGGCAGTCCTCTGGCCAGGTGCAGCATGTAGAGTCAGCAGCGTCTGGTTACAAGTCCAAGCCGGTGTCTAAAATCATGGGGTCAGAGCCCCTGTACTTATACTCAAAATGTATTTGATGTGGAGGTAACTTCAAAAGAAATTTTTGAAGTGCAAAAGATCCCCATTCAATCCCAGCCCTGGCTCCAGACATCAGTAGGGGCTAAACGAGACCTTTGTGTAAGGGCAGGGTCCAGTCTATACAAATGTAAGTGAGCCCCACCTCCTACTCTCCCAGCCCAGAAACACCATTCAGTATGCAGATGAATGCAGATGCAACCCTGTTACAGCCAACCCTTCCTGTGTGATGGCTGTCTGGAAAGTATGTTCATAGCCTAGCTGTCACTCTCCCCGAGACATGGATTGGAGTCAGGCTGCCAAGCACAAAGAGTCATAGCACATAGGAATGCCTACTTTCTAAAAGTAGCATTCTTACAACAGTAATGAAAAATTCACCTACACCAATAAGCAGATTTATCACCTCTATTTCAAACATACCAAATATGGCAACACTACTCCTTTCAAATTAGGAATTACCACTTACAGACATATAAGGGAATTCCCAATGCTAAACTAGGAGAAGAGCAGCACTCACTGTAGTGAAAACAAAATAGGATATTTGTCAATACAAGGACATGCCACAAAATAAAGGCACATGTCCTACCTTTTACCTAAGATGCAAAAATATAAGGGAGAAACCCTAATACTAAGAAAAGGGATGGGTTTGACAAGCGCAAAAACAAAGAAATCCCTTTTCAACTAAAATGATTATAACCGTGATGGATATACGAGTAAATATTATAACCTTCTTTAGATGCGGATCATGTGGTATAGGTACTTAACATACATATAAGCAAGCAATAACATATATAGTTAATGCAAGGAATTGAGAGAAAATAATCAGTGTTGAGGTAGTTGAGATTTTATAACAGTGATTCCAAACAAGCAATTCCTTAAAGGACAATAAACAATAAACAATAATGTGCTTCGATTCCAATTATTTTATTAAAACACTATTGGTTGTAAACCAGACATTTAAAACCCAATGATTAAAAACATTTATCACAGTGATTTCATTACCAATTACATCTCTTTACCTTTATCTGTAATATTGTATCTAAAGGTAAATTACAAATACAGAAAGATTTTTTTGAAAAACCACAAAATACAAGTATTATATAAACAGAAAAACTGTCAAAAACTTTCGACGCGGCGTTTCGGCGAGATTTTAGTAGTTCCTCGCCTTCTTCAGGACAAACAAATTTTATTTCAGTTTCTCTGGATAACAAAAACACATAATGGCATCACATTAAAAACATATTTCATTTAATATATCATACATTTGAAGCACATTAAACTAAAACTAGCAACTTAATAGAAAAAACCTCCACAAATTTATAAATCATGTATATTGACCTGATTATGCATGCACTGTGACTTTTGCTTTATGACCTCCCAATCATTAGTCCAAGCAATGTTTTTTGTGCATATATCACATGATCCTTGGTGACTCGTATTTATTTATCTATCCATTTGAAGAGGATAGGACAACCTTATAGGCAAAAGAACATGAAAAAAGAGCCTTACCAAATAAAGTTATATTGATACCCTTCAACAAGTCGTCTCTTGGCTCCACGCACAAATGGAAGGGTCCTGTTTCCCTCCAGTGGTATACTGCTCATAAAATTCTATCAAAAGATAGAGGGCTGTTTAGACTATGCATAAACACTAGTTTTCTATTTATGAAAAAACTATTTTAAGAATACACCCACCTGATCCAGCGCGAAAAGGCCAGGGTTGGATATTTCACACACACAACTGAAATGTTTCAATGGGCCCATATACATTTATTCAAAAATGTTCATTCGCATTCCCTGGTCCATCCGCTCGGGGGGTCAAGTTTTATAATTCACTTAAGTTCTGATTAGTTATTTCCCTGTAACCATAAATCAATTACAGTATCATTTCAATGTCTAACTAATCTTCACGAATCAACGCTCTTCCTCTGGTCGATGGACCATTAGTTGAGTTAGTTGATGGTGATATTAACACCTTCTTAACTAAAATTCTTAGTGAAATAACCAAAGACTCTGAATAATATTATAAGTTTTATCTAAAATTTCAGTCATAAAATTGAACGCTCATCAATTACAGATTCACAGTGCAAATTCCATCTTTCTTAAATGAAGAGAGAACAATCATATAGTACATTCAATTACACAAACTCATTCAACAAATCAAATACATAAGAGTGGACGGATGTAGAGACAAAAGGCACATAATAACACATTTGCAAAGAAATATGCCAATTTTTGGACAGAATGACATTTACCTACTAAAGATGACTGGAAAACCACCCCTCTGGCCAAAGGACGGGCGGGGGTCCCCTGACTTAGGATCAGGAGACAAAGACTAAAGGATAGGATCAGGACAGGACTGATACTTACTAGACTTCTCTACAAACCCGACGCACCAGGGCGATTCCCTCTCTGACACTCTCTCCCTCCTCGATATTCTTCCGTAATCTTCGAATCTACTCAGGCAGTCTTCTGAATCTTCTGAATCTGCTCTCGTCTCTCTCCCTCTCTGCTCTCTCTCTGCTCTCTCTCTCTCGTGTTCAGTTCCCAGCTCCCAGCAGCAGCAGTTCTCTCTCTAGCAGCTTCTCTCTCAAAACTCAGCAGCTCTAATTTACTAAATTCAAGTCATTCTAGTTATAGTCTTTATTACTTCATGTCCCACCCTCAAGAGTTGCAATTTTGACTAAAATACGGAAAATGATTGGACGGGGTTAGGGGAGTCTTCATCACACCAGGCTGACATATTCATTTTTATTAGTGAAACCTATTGTTTGCTAACCCTTTGACTCATTCATATATTTTATTTTATTTTATCATGCATATTTTGTTGCAAATGTAGTAATTTATTTAATACAAGCTTCATAGATGAGTGTTACATCTCCTTCTTTTCCCATCCCTTCTGTCCTTGAATCTTGGCAGTCATTCAGCTCTCTCGGTCACCGGGTCATATCATGGATTCATTGAGCATGCGTAGCTTTCGCCATTTTCTTTTTCAGTCATGGTTTAGCAGGCCCGAATGCACACTATTATTAAAAGAATCATAAACAGATGTTATTTTCTTAAACATGTAATTCTCACTGTTCACCTCCCACTTCTACTCTATCCCATGTAACTATTATTATTCTGGGCAAAAGCGTTAATAACAGCAGCTTTCTTTTAGATCAAGCAAGCATATGCCAAGCATGCGATACCTCAAGACCGCATGTTGGTCTTTCTTGCACATGCGTGAGGTTTTTCCCTCTCAAAGCGAGTTAGTCACGTTATTTCTGCGTAATTCAGGTTTGCACATGCGCAACGTGTTTTCGCAAACTAGAGCGGGTTTTAATCGCGTTGCATTTTATTTCTCATTAATTCAAGCATGCGTAAGCTTTTCTCCCCGTGTGTCTGTGTCTGGTGTATATTAGTTTCGTCTCATATACAAGTTTAATGATTAATGAAAGTTAATGGAGGATTCATACGAGCAAGTTTCATTTTCTCGAATCCTTGCTCCATCACACCTACGTGGTCATTTGTGAACTTTACGTGACCCGCACTTCAACGTCTTAAAAACACTAATCCCAGATTCCAATTGAATATTGTCACTCACAATATCTTTGGTAGAGCGTTTGAAATCTACAAGGCAAGGGAACAATTTTAGCAGTTGCCCTAACATGCTGTACCTTCTAGTCACTTTTATAACGGTTACTCACCAATAATAAAAGAACCCCAAACAGGCGGTTTGTCTATGGTCGTAATGCCTGTCAGAGGATGGCCGTGTAATCTTTCGACCTTGGTCCGCCCTAAATTAAATGGGAATACGTACAATTATAAATATAAACAATCTGCATCAATTTCTATAGATATCTAGCAAATAACCAAACTTCTTACCTGGCAATCCCCTCGGTATTGCCAAACTGCCACTATGCTTTTTCAATATTGCTGTGTGGCTTTGTTGCAGGTAACCAAATATACCGGTTATCAGCTTCTGATCTATGAAAGATAGAGTTTTTCTTAGTTGTGTAAGTCTGGAACTAATAGTGTTTATGTTATTTTAGGTCCCAGCTTCTATCGTAATTTATCCTTTAAATTAAATAATTTTGTATATTAAAACTTCAGGTTAAATCTGGATATCTAGTCTATGCTTATTTTAGACAGATCACCTTGAATACTACATGTTTAAATTTTATAGTATCTAAACTGTTTGAATCAATCCCTCCCTCTGTTCTTTGAAAAAGGGGGGCAGAAAAAGCAGATAAACCGATTCCTTGCTTTAATGCCTAGTTACTGCCCGTTTTAGACAAATCACCTCAGCTGCTAACTGTTAAACTCGGTGGTATCTCAAGATTATTTTAAGTCTGTCCCTCCCTTTGTTGTTTAAACAAGGGGGACAAAAAGCAAGTAAACCAGTACCTTGCTGTGACACACAGCGCATTCAAGACTACATACTCTACAATTACTACTTCTTACAAGCCCAAGGCATCTGCTTACCGTGTCCACGCTCTGCCGGTTGTACGTTACGTGCCTCTGTTCTCCAATTGTGTTGAACACGCCTCCTAGATTCTACTTCCTTTTATTGCAGGAAATACAAAACAGGTGTGCGTCGCATCAATTAATGATTGCTAAATGTTTGTTTTACTGCTATAAATGGTTTGGCCATCTTAGAGTGGTCTAAGTAACCACTACCTGAATTTGAATACATGGCTATCGTATATAACGTGGTCACTACTCAGTCTATTTATGAGTATCTTACACTGATCTACTTTAAGAACTATTTCCCTTTTTTTTCCTTTTATGTATAAAGCAGGATGCACACGATGAAGTTAATAATTACTTCATGTTTGTCGAACTGTTGTGTAAAAGTTCATAGATCAGAAGTTAATAACCGGTATATTTGGTTACCTGCAACAAAGCCACACAGCAATATTGAAAAGCATAGTGGCAGTTTGGCAATACCGAGGGGATTGCCAGGTAAGAAGTTTGGTTATTTGCTAGATATCTATAGAAATTGATGCAGATTGTTTATATTTATAATTGTACGTATTCCCATTTAATATAGGGCGGACCAAGGTCGAAAGATTACACGGCCATCCTCTGACAGGCATTACGACCATAGACAAACCGCCTCTTTGGGGTTCTTTTATTATTGGTGAGTAACCGTTATAAAAGAGACTAGAGGGTCCAGCATGTTAGGGCAACTGCTAAAATTGTGCCCTTGCCTTGTAGATTTCAAACGCTCTACCAAAGATATTGTGAGTGACAATATTCAATTGGAATCTGGGATTAGTGTTTTTAAGACGTTGAAGTGCGGGTCACGTAAAGTTCACAGATGACCACATTTTTGGATAAATGTATATGGGCCCATTGAAACATTTCAGTTGTGTGTGTGAAATATCCAACCCTGGCCTTTTCGCGCTGGATCAGGTGGGTGTATTCTTAAAATAGTTTTTTCATAAATAGAATACTAGTGTTTATGCATAGTCTAAACAGCCCTCTATCTTTTGATAGAATTTTATCAGCAGTATACCACTGGAGGGAAATAGGACCCTTCCATTTGGACGTGGAGCCAAGAGACGACTTGTTGAAGGGTCTCAATATAACTTTATTTGGTAAGGCTCTTTTTTCATGTTCTTTTGCCTATAAGGTTGTCCTATCCTCTTCAAATGGATAGATAAAAAAATACGAGTCACCAAGGATCATGTGATATACGCACAAAAACATTGCTTGGACTAATGATTGGGAGGTCATAAAGCAAAAGTCACAGTGCATGCATAATCAGGTCAATATACGTGATTTATAAATTTGTGGAGGTTTTTTCTATTAAGTTTCTAGTTTTAGTTTAATGTGCTTCAAATGTATGATATATTAAATGAAATATGTTTTAATGTGATGCCATTATGTGTTTTTGTTATCCAGAGAAACTGAAATAAAATTTGTTTGTCCTGAAGAAGGCGAGGAACTACTAAAATCTCGCCGAAACTCCGCGTCGACAGTTTTTGACAGTTTTTCTGTTTATATAATACTTGTATTTTGTGTTTTTTTTTTAAAAATCTTTCTGTATTTGTAATTTACCTTTAGATACAATATTACAGATAAAGGTAAAGAGATGTAATTGGTAATGAAATCACTGTGATAAATGTTTTTAATCATTGGGTTTTAAATGTCTGGTTTACAACCAATAGTGTTTTAATAAAATAATTGGAATCGAAGCACATTATTGTTTATTGTCCTTTAAGGAATTGCTTGTTTGGAATCACTGTTATAAAATCTCAACTACCTCAACACTGATTATTTAAGGAATTGCTTGTTTGGAATCACTGTTATAAAATCTCAACTACCTCAACACTGATTATTTTCTCTCAATTCCTTGCATTAACTATAGCTGTTATTGCTTGCTTATATGTATGTTAAGTACCTATACCACATGATCCGCATCTGAAGAAGGTTATAATATTTACTCGTATATCCATCACGGTTATAATCATTTTAGTTGAAAAGGGATTTCTTTGTTTTTGCGCTACCTTTTACCTACACAGCACCCTGCCAATAGGGATACCTAGGGCCTACCTTAGGGGAGACCTATGTGTAGTAAAAGGGGTGTTTCAGGCTTGGCAAGTAACTTTAAATGCCAAGTCAATGTGGCAGTAAATTGCGCACACAGGCCCTGCAGTGGCAGAGGCCTGAGACAGGTTTGAAAGGTGCAAGCAGCACTGCAGGCCCACTAGCAGCATTTAATTTACAGGCGCTGGGTATATGGGATACCATTGTACAAAGAGCTTGCAGGTACATTAAATATGCCAAACAGGTGTAGACCAATCATACCATGATTAAAGGAGAGAGCACATGCACTTTAGCACTGAATAGCAGTGGTAAAGTGTTGAGAGTCCTAAAGTCAACAAAACAGATCAGAAAAAATACAGGAGGATAACACAACTATCACAAATATGGAATATTGTATTAAATAGCACTTTGGTCCACTAAACGTTGACAAATGTATTGTGTATATATGCTGCTTACCCCAGGCCCTTAGTAAGATTGAAAATGGCTGTTTTCTATTTTAATGGAAGGAGAGTTTATCTGCTGGAGCTGACTTTATTGCCTTACTCCGAAGAATTGCTTAGGTTATTTTACTGCTTTTGGTACCAGGCGCAGGTGTTGCCTCCTCTTGCAGATCCCCCGTCCAGAGATGTATCCACTGTCTTCTCCCTTTCCTCTGTGGGTATTCTGTAACCACCAGTTGGGGCATGCCCACACACTTCAGAATTCCATCCAATGGATTAACCCATTCTCAAAATCACCTGGGGGAAACTTTACTCAGTATATCAACCGGAAAAGCTGGACTCAAGACATTATGGCCTTATGCAAGGATCAGAGGAGGCATCTCCAGTGTACTGCTGTGGTGGGGGAACCACCTCTGCCCCAACGGAGCAGACCACTCACGCAATGTGAGTTCCTTGCATCACTGGAGGCTTCTTCTTTCAACATGGCTTCCGCCCGTGTGGGAGGAGGTGCAATAGTCAACTACGGCTAGTAACCGTCTAAAACGCCCGGGATGGTCATCCCTTCATGCATTTTTTGCATGGTGAAATTGTTATCACAAAGTGGATACCTAAAAACACTTTGTTTGTGCTCCAAGTGTGTGTGTGTGAAACCCACATGATTCATGTGGGAGTCTTGCAGAGTAGGAAGACCATCGGAAATGATAGTTGACCAGCAAACCCAATTTCGGATAACCGTCTCACCATCATTTCTGGCGGGATCCTGCTCTCCACGCCTGTTTTTGCCGTGTCAGAGATGGCGATGGCCCTTCCAACAAAAATACTACCTTCCCCGGGCTCAAACTGTGAAGGAGGAACACGGAGGAGGCTGGGCGGGACTTTTCTACATCAGGCCCTGACTCTGCCTGTCATCTCCAGAGCAGAAGGGCCAAGGAGTGTTAGGGGGCTGCAGTCCTTAGGTCTATGAAAAGCATCAACCATATGCAATGCCTTGGGTGGAATTAGATAAAGAGATCTTCTTGTTGTAAATCCTGTGGTGTGGGTACAATATAGATAGATATTGCACATTCTTGGCACAGTGCACTGCGGTAGTGGACTTCCTTATCTTTGCTGAACGACAGGGTTGGTTTTTCTCAAGCTTTCCTCGCCTTGCTCTGTCGTTGTCGGCAAATGTCTTGAGCAAAATGAAACGCGCGAGTTCAAATCACTCCAAAAATGTTCTGTTAGTCTGAAGGCCTGTGATGTGTGAGTTTTTTTTTAGGTCGAGCCTTGACAGCACATGCGCTGTCTGCAAGACCTGCTGTAATCCCCTATACGGAGTATAATCCCACCTGCTGCTTGCCATTGGCTCACTCCCCCGTTGCTCTGCTTTCCTGGCTCCTTATTGGTTGGCACTCCCGAGATGTCACTTCCGTTTTATGGAAAGGAGCACTGGCGAACTAAAGTGTAGTTACCCTGTAGGTCTGTATCTGTTTTGTTTAGGGACTACTTCGTTTATTTATTTTATTATAATCGCCGTGGTGCCCGCTTCATGGGCCGCCATGTGCATAAGTTTAATATGCATTGGCGCCACGCTTCATGTACCGCGGGCGCCTGCTTTTGCTTTTATCATTATTTTTATATTACCATGACGGCCGCTTCATGGGCCGCCATGCGCCTAATGTTTAGGTGCACGGGCGCCATGCTTTAAGCATGGCGCCCGCTTGGCGCCCGCTTTCATATTTTTCATTTTGCTGTTAAAATAAGCTGTAAGACCGTGAAGGACTTGGTTTGAAAACTGCAGCGTCACACTCTGCATGTACTGCGTACACAAATATCCAGTCTGCGTGACTGTGGGACACACAAAGAGCACTCACTCACAAGCACGGTTTGCTTTACCATGAAAAGAAAGCCCTTCGGCGGGAGCGGCCCCACTTCAAAAAACTCTCTTTGTCGTAGTGCAGGCTGCATGGGGAGGGTCCAAGATTGTGATGGTGAGAAATGTGAAATCTGAGCCTGGGCAGCAGGCCCAGCTCTAGAATTGTTTCTTTGGGTGGGCCGTAAAGAAGTATGGGTGGGCCATGAAGATGAGTGGGTACTGGCCAAAAAACAACAAAGTATGTAATCTATCTGATATTTTAGGTATTGGCATCTGTCCGCATTTAACATTGTTAACACAAAAATCTGCACACAAAGAGCTGCTTTCTCTGAATTGCTTCTGGCTCTGGGGAAGGGGAGGGACGCTGCTTGTCAAATCTTTAAGATGCAGAACTTTAAGTCTACAGCATTCTCCTGGTCATGTGCAGCAGCAGAAACGTTTCTGCTGGCACACAGAACTACTTTGCAGCTTTTCGTGTTTTTAAAAAACTTTGGCAGCTTTTTACTTTGCAAAGCATTGAGGTTTTAAACTACGATGCAATAAGCCCAGAATCATAATTCAGTCTTCAGGATATCCATGCTGGTCATTTGTGCACCACAGCAGCTAATAAACTCTGCTGACTTAACACCTCTTCCCAGGCCTGAAAGTATCTTATGTCAAAAGTGTTAATCATTAAAATAAACGATAAGGGAGATCCCACGGAAACATTCAGGTGAAAAATGCTTGTGTTTTTCAGTTCTGATTTGGCCTTGGGTGGGCCAGGGTTTCCTTGGGTGAGCCTGGCTCACCTGGCCCACCCTCTAGAACCGGGCCTGCTGGGCAGAATGTCTTGGGCGGGAGGGCTGACTTTAGGAAGCGCATTTCTAAAAAGCTGCAGAAACTCCCAGCCCTGGCAGCAGCTGCTCCTCTCCTCTGCTCATTGCACTACCCTCATGAATTGCTAGCTCGTGTCATCCGAAGCCCTACGCATAGTGCCAATATCGGCAACACTCAGTTCTCATACAGTGACATACATAAATAAACCACACAACACCTTTTTAGTGGAGAAATTTTGCTGCAGGTTTATTTGCATAACCAATATGCCAACATGGTGGGTTATCTTACGGGCGATCCCAGGGCAGGCCAGCCCCTATGCCGCCTGCCCGCCTGATGAGCCAAATTGCACCGTGGCCGCCGCCAACCGGTGGTTACCAATTATTGGGAGAGGCCACCTCTCCCTCAGTGGACCGCCAGTCCACCTTTACTCACGCCCCCACAGGTGGGCGGAGCGTTCCAGGCAGCCCCCGGTTGCTCAGACCCACAACCGCCTGTAGGCTAACGGGGCGCTGTAGTTCTTCCAGGGGACACGCTAAGACATCCCTGGGTATCCTTGGCTTAGCACCCTGTTGTGCTGCTGCAATATAGTACCCTTCTGTACCTTGCAGACTCTGGATCGCGCTGTAACTCCTCCACAGCTCTGGGGGTGGCCACCGTCACCACCAGGGCCCCCCACCAAGGCAGATATTCCTACCTACAGCCTGTTGCTTCCAAGGCCTCCCCAAGGTCCCGCAAAATAGGTCCATGCCTACCCTTGAGAGGTGAATCCCATCCACTTCCCAACATCCAGTAGACTTGGCATGAAGTAAACCATGCCTGATGAAGCCAAATCCCCTTTGTTCCGTGAATTTACGCATGGCGCTGTTCACTCTCCTACGTGATATCTCAAATGCGTCTCCCGATCGGGCTCCTTGCCAAACTGGGCGAGGTAACATTTCGGACCACCACAGTTCACATGCCCCCAGCTGAATACTCAATTGACACATGATGTCCCTCATGTCTTGGAGCAGAACCCTGAAAAGGAGAGACATGGTAGGATCGACCTGGCCCCCCCCCCCATTTAGTATAATGGCACCTTCCAACCGGTGCTGTGCTGCCACCCTGGTGTCCCTACCCTTCGCGGGTGTATATGCACCCAGGATGACCTAAAACCATTAGCTTGGTGTTGGTTAGATGTTACCTTGCCTGGCTGCAGAGCAATACCTTTGACCAGTCCCTCCTGACAAGATGTGCCAATGCGGGTAGAAGTAAGAGTTATCAAGCCCGCCTTACATCCATTCACCCAGTTATCTGTGTATAGCTCTTGTCGGAGCAAGTCCCTCGAATTCAGCCAGTCACCACCGTAGGTGACACCTTGCCCTTCCAAACTTCTGCTAGTACACCAGGGAGCAAACAAGGCAGTGAACCGGAGGGGAACCATATGTATAAATACCTGCCCCCTTTACTGGGAATGCCAGGTGTTCTTTAATCTTTGCAGCCCTTTTGTGCTGTAACCCAGAGTTTCCCCCAATTTTTGGACCGTAGCCCACTCGATGGATGACAACTTCCACCCTGCATGGCTGCCAGCCATGGCTATAGGACGGGAGAATTTACCCAACTTTATTGTTACTCAACTCAAAGGTACTCGTATTATCGACCTCAGAAAGATGAAATGCTAAGTGGACCTACCAGAATCTGTGACCAAGATGTCGAACAAAGCCCCTTTCGGTTCTGCCGCTCCACATGCCTGTGAACTTGTATCCCAGGGCAAACTTCAGGCACCTAACCCACATCTCAAAGGCCTGCCAACCGGCTGACCCCAAAATTGCAGTCCCAGTGTTAGCTGCCAACTCCCAAGGAAAATTCGCTTAACTGGAGCAACTGGTGACATGCAATCAATTCTGGTCAGGGGACTTAGAGTAAACATATGAGTGATGTACATGCACCCCCCTAACTATGACTGTAAAATGTGCTCTGGTAGTTGTCCGTATTAGTGCTCCATCCCTTCCAATTCAGCACTATCAAGGCAAACCGCACCCTCTTGGGAATGTCACCCTCACGCCCCAGCTGACAGAAAGTGCCTATTCGTGTGTAGCCTATTAACCTTACGTTTTTCACTGACGGTATACCAGGATTATGCTGAAACTTAGCTTGCTTTACTGCTGAGTGCGCGATGCATAATCACATATTTGTCTTTACCTCACAGGGTTGCCCTCGGTAACTCAGAATTCACACTGGACATGATTCTCTCCCTGATTGGCTTACGGACGGATGTACCGTTAAACTTTGGAATACCCAGTCCCACTTGCATAATGCGCTCCGCTCCAGGCCCGCCCTGCAAGCTGCTGATGCTGCCCATCCAGGAAGAGAGACTACAGAAAGCTAGCCATACCCGCAATGCCTGACACTGTAACGATGCCTCAATATCTGCTCTACCTGAACCAAGGTAAGAGGCGAGCTGTCAGCATGCCACTGGCAATACCCTCTCTTGGAGCGCGAGGGCCAGGCCTCCTAGTAGACGCAGCACACGCATATCTAGGAAGACAACCCCGCTTTACTGCCCGCTTTACTTCCTGTCCCAGTTATCTGAGTAATTAGTGAAAGATGGACGTTTGAACTGGCAGCTGATACTGTTACTTACGCCTGCAACTGCTCTGCTCAGAGCAGCCCGCTAGACAATGGCTTCCATTGAAAGGCGGTGCCAACAAACCTCCAAGCACTTAAGGTGGTACCTCTGAGTAGGGCTCTAATCTAACCGATGTCCCTTGCAACAGATACCGCCTCTGGCTGTAAGCCACTCAGTGCTACTGATGCCTTGGCGCTTCCTGACCCACCGCCAGCTGACCCTGATAGAATCCGCTCATGACTGGGACTCAACAGTGCGGTGAAAGCACGAGACATCCTAGCCTTACCTTAGCTCTTCACCAGGCTCCCACACAATTTTTAATTAGCCTTCGTATCGTCCATACAAGAGAGACTTAGTACCATCTGCCCCTATTATCCTGTGCTACCAAACCTCATCATGACATCACAGGGATTACATAACTCACTAGGTCAGCACGAGACATCCTAGCCTGACCATAGCTCTTCACCAGGCTCCCACACAAGAGCCCTCCACAAACCTTGTGGCCTAAAACATTCGCCCTGTGGGGCAGTTGCAAATGGACTGCAAACCACTCCTAGGCATTCTCTACCAATGTTGTAAATGGAGTTTCTGGTTGGCTAGAGTATGCACCTAAGCCTGGCCGAACCCACCTCTCTAGTCGGGAGAAGGGAGCACACACTTAGGCTGACACCTGCCCACCCCCTAGGTGGTTAGGCAGAGACTTTAGCTTACCCCAGAGGCAGTCTAAATTTAATGTGCCAACCGCACTCCCACAGTGGCCCACTACAGAAGAGACTACATACCCGTTTATTTTAAATACCCTTCGTATCGTCCATACAAGGGAGAATTAGTACCATCTGCTCCTATTACCCTGTGCTACCAAACCTCATCATGACATCACAGGGATTACATAACCCACTAGGTCAATCGGGCCACCGTCCTACAGCTCAGGAGTGAGAAAAGTCTTTCTAACGTAGCCAACCGACGGTTTATACGCAAGTGACTGCCCCCCTTATGGGCGACCAAACCAAGGGTGAAGCAATGGGAGCATGAGGCCTTAAGCAACGGGTATCTTTGTGTCCTGGAAACATTAATTAACCACGCAAAGAACCCTGAACATCTCCTTAAATGCGAGTCACCAGATCGTCAAAGAAATATTGATGGATTCGAGACATAGGCGCCATCCAAACTACTGAATTAAAATTGGCGAGAATAGTTCTTTGCAAGAAAAGCATTGAATGAATCGCTCATCAAAGTCCAAGGACATACAACAACAGAGTATACAACAACAGAGCACCCAACACCCGTGATCCTGCGCGGGGATCCGGTCATTCGACCTCGGGCGTAAACGAAGGGAGCTTTAAATAAACAGCGCCCCTCACCCCTGCCACTCAGACTGCCAGAACTGAACGGTATAATGTAATGTGTGACAATATTCCGAGTGCTTGGTGCCAAGTCCTTCGCAAACAAACGCCAGCAAAGCTGACAGCATGAGGCGAGAGGCGACTACCCCTCAGCGAGTAAAAGTCTGCAGGGGAAGATACTAACAACCCTCCCCTAATGAACCCACTCACTTACCGGCAATTCAGACACTCGTCCCGCCTAACTGCAACAAGCTGGGCATGACCGAGTAACAAACTTAAAGGGCGGTACTAAGGGTGTATCCCATGTTGTCAACTCATCCCTTCTAACCGAAAGATGAGTCAGTAACAAATACCAAGCTGAGACTTAAAACAAGCTGTGTCAACTAATCGCACATTGTCCCCTCTCGCTGAGACTGCATAGACAAAGAAGGTTAACACACCCCATTCCCATATTTCTCCTCTATTTTACAGTAACGTTTGACAGTGCACCAGGAAGCCTAGTGCATAAGCACCCCAAAAGGCTCTTCTTTGTGAAAGATCAACATCAACAAGGCTCTTCCTTACACGGCATCGCATAATCTGCCCTCATGCAACCTTTCCGAAAGATGAACTGACTGGCGCCGCCAGCACTAGAGCCTCGCTGTGGAGGATCGTGGACACCCAATGTAAAAGTCTGTGCCTCTGAGCTACAGCGTGTCCTAGTCTGTTAAAACCCGGGCGCAGGGTAGCCTGCACAGCTAAGCCCACAAATGATTCGCACGACACCTCCAGCCAACGCCTGGATATGCAAACATTACAGGCTACCTCATCCCCGTTACCGTACCTATCTCACTATAGTCACTGCGAGAACCCGAGTCCACAAACATCCCAACACAGGTGTGCCCAAAATGGCAGTACTATTCGCGCTGGAAACATGAAAATGGTGAAAAGAGGAACAGTGCAGCGGTGCCTCCCGGTGGCCTAAACCTTTATGGCACCACAGTACTATGGACTGCGTGAATCAACTGGAACGCTTTATCAGAATATGGTCCGCTCCATATACTATGTATTCCCCTTTCTATACAGATGTTGTACCACTGCCCACGTGACCACCGCAGCATTGGAACCGCGTAAGCAGCTGGCGCGTAAGAAACATGAGGGAACGGCATGACCCCCAATCGATAGCAGGAGCCCACCGAGACGCCGACATGTGTCATGCCCGGGTTTCCCTGGTCGTCGCAATTGCCCAACTGAGCACCGTTTCCAGCTGTGGACAAGAAGCCGCACACATGGCAATTCACTTGCCCACCGCGTGAGCCTCCCGGCTCAGTGTGTGTGTCCGCGGGCAGTGCGCCCCGCTCAACCGGCGCACGCCTCACCATAACAGGATATCCATCCTGTGTACCCCTTGTCACATAGAGACCATCCAACAACCGGCGAGTCCACCCCAAGCCAGTGGAGACAACTCTATGGGAGGCCTCACCAAACGAGTAACCCACAAACAAAAGAACCTACTGAACTGCTCAAAACCAACCTGCAGTGCTCCATCCCCCGATAGACACGTGAATAAATGAATTCCAGCGTCCATGCTCAACTCAAATATGCAACCTAACCAACCGAATGGCCCCCAGCACGCTGTGGCCGTGTCCCCCCGGGCAGGACCAAACCCCAAGACGCGATCGCTTGTGCGCCTCTGCTCCCCTCATCACACTTTCGGTCGAGGACAGCATAAATAAGTACGTCCCATGTCCATGCTCAACCATTCACGCAACAGAACTAACCAGTGACCCCCAAATTCTAGCTCACAGCAGCGTTTGCTACACTTCCTGGGCAATGGACAGGCTACTCAAACTGTTCCCCCCCGTGATTCCTCTTAAATTATTCACCCCTGGCGCCTGGTGGGCATGCCCCTTCGGCACCCGGAGGCAGGAGACACTAGCCAAATGGGCACTGCCCCGGTACTAAGGCGGGGGTGGGTGGGGCAAAACCAACACTAATCCATCACAGGGGGACGGGTGCCACAAACCTGTATTGGCATGCACGCACGCAACAGCAGTGTTAACCATACCCCAACCAGGTGGTAGGCCTGGCTCGGTGGCCTTACCACATCTTCCCCGCTCCATGGCGCTCCAATGCTCCACCCCATCTTGAAAACCCTTACACAGACCGGCTAGTACCCTTGTTCCACCTCATTAAGTATGCCTTGAGGTCAAGATTCATGGGATACCGGGTTACTGCCTGGGCCCAAAGCAACAAGCAAGCTTTGGTGTTTCTCATACCCAGTGGGCCGTTATTGAGCACAGCACTATGCTCCAGGAAAAACAGCGGAGGAGCCTAGCGGCCCCGCAGTCCTCTCCCCCCAACGCAACTTCCGGCCCACTGCCTCACAGCCACGGAGAGGGAGCCCTGCAAAGCTCCCCTCCCCCCAACGCGTGGCAACGAGTCCTCGATGCCGGCCGACGGTCAGGAATAAGCACGCCAGGAGCAGGTAGGAGATGCACTGCACTCGTGCAGGGGCTCTCGCCTCTCAACTCCTGCCCAATCCAATGCGCAACCTCGGAGCATGCACACCCAAACCCCACCGATGCAGTAAACCAAGCCTGCACGATACCGGCGACAGCGTCAGGACCGAGCTGCAGCCCCCCAACATGCTGCCCACAGATCGTGTGGGGTCTCAGCAGAGATCAGGGGGAACGTAACAGGAGCCTGTAACTGACCCCGCCCGTATAACTAGCCCTGAGCCACAATGACGCTTCGCGGCGCGTCCTAAAGCTGCCCATCTCTGGCAGGGGACAATCTAATGACCCACACCAGGGCATAAAGCGGAGGGGGGTAGATAGGGCGACTCACGCTCACACCGATGCTCCCGCCGCAACTCCAAAATCATGATGACTGGCTTAGTCTGTTACGCCAGGATCTGAACCCGTGACCTGCAGGAAGGTTCTTTTTTTTTTTTTAATGAAATGCAATCCGAAATCGATAGTTGTTCTGACCCTAACGGTCAGGCCCATTGAGCTTGCTCCTGCCCCTTGCAGCGTTGACGCTGGAACCCTCATGGGGCACACCGACACCATCGGGTCACTACCGGGATCTCCCGCGCCACGCCACCACGGCCAACAAACCACAGCCTCACACGAAGGCAATGGAGCGCTCCACACGAGCACCGCGTCTACATTACACCTTCAGGCACAGGGAGATGAGTGTTTTGCCCAGGATCACAGGATGCGAACGCGACCCAGAGGCTCGAAACCTGGTTTCCAGCACGAAAGTCGGCAGTCCACGGACCACATCCTCTCCCCACAACCACTGGAGACACGCTGGGAGAGGCAGGGGCGAAACACACCAACCCCGACTCACCTTGACAAACCCTACTAGACGGCACGACGATGACCCCGGCGGGCCTGGACAACGTATCCAGCGCGGGGGGAAGGAGACCGCAACAACGCCGGCCGACGCGAGACAACCAGTCAAGACGGCGTGGCTGGCGAACCGGAGCCTAGCAGCCGTTTCCACCACTGCGATACTGCTGGTAAGTGATGCTGGTACGCCCCTAAATTGGGGGTAGCGGGGAATGATCGCCAGCTCTCCGAGAGGCCGAGGAGAATTCCCCTCCTAACTGCCTCTGACCCGGTCCCGGAACACAACGCCGGCTGCAAGGACCACACACGGACTACCCCCGGGCCACGGGGTAAGCAGCTGGGGCAGTCTCCCCTCGGGCGTCGCCACGTGTTGGGATGGGGCAATTTGTGGGACAGTGCCCAAACTCCCCAGCCCCGCTGCTAGGAAAGGACGGCGGTCCTTGGCCGCAACCGCCCCTGGGTACTCCGGGAGACACGACCCCTTCGTGCCTTGACCCCTATACCACGTGGCAGGGGCCCACGTAGCCGCGCCGGCTCGGGGCCCCCACCTTGCCCCCCCCCATACAAGGAGGGGGTAGCGCCTCTATGCCTCCACCCGTGTACGCCGAGAGCTGGCCGAACCACACCCCCCCCTCCAAGGCGGACCGAGGCCGGGCCGCCCTGCCCACAATACTACCCCGGATGGGGAGATCGGGCGGGGGAGGGGCGGGATACTGCACTCACCGCACATAAATGCCAGCAGCTCCGGGACACGTCTAAACAGCGAGACGGGCAGCGGTCAAGAGACCCTCCAGTGGGCGGGGGAAGGCTTTTGTACCCCTGTCCCCCTCCCACGGCCGGAAGTGAAGCGGCCAGCCGACCCCCTGGTCCCTAGCCCAGGGAGCCTAGTCTGCAGACTTCTGTGCCTTCATGTGGCACTAAGGCGGCCGCCCTGTTGGAGGGTCCCCTACGTGGCCCCCCGTGCAGCCTTGGCAGTGCACTGCGCGCATAACTTTTAAATACACGGGCACCGCGCTTCATGTTTGAGCACGGTGTCCTATTTTATGTTTCTTGTTGTACTTGCAACGTTTCAGTCCTAGGAGGAGGGGCGGGGCGCTCCAGTGGCGATTGAGTTGAGTTCCAGTGCACGAGCTGCTCTACAGTAGACTTCAAACTGCTTGATTTTCAGATAGTTGTTGGTAATTCTCTGTTCCTCTCATCCGCCCCTGGAGACTGCTGAAGGCCACGGGACCCTTCTAGACAGCACAGAATGTAGATGCTGATATGTGGTGCTGGGGGAGGGTAGCTACAGCCGACATATCGCTAGGCTGTGCTACGGACTTGTCGGGAAGTTAGGAGGAAGGAAATACCACACCGACCAGCTGCACTACAGAATTTCATGAAAATGCAAATAACCGTTAATTTTGCCAGACGGCATATATTGACACTCCACTTTACATATCCCACCATATGCATACAAGATCTCTCCATGCAATTTCTCACAAAATGAAAACATTACATCAGCGTAGCCAACTATATAAACAAATTGCTGCGTCACAATAAGACCTTCGTATTCAATTGATATTTCGATTTTCACTTGGCCTAGTTTTTTAACCCAGCAGTTTGATGCAAAAACTCTTGCTGCGCTTTGTTTACAAAGATGTTAAGCATGAGCAAGAACTGGTGGCAAATGCTTGGGTTGTACAAAAATAGTCATAAGACTTCCAGCCGACAGTTTATGTCACGGGCTCCGTTTTACTTTACGAGCATGACTGAGTGTGTGCATCTCGCCGGCTTAGTTATCAAGTACCGGAGAGGAACCTTACCTTGCCAGCCTAACGATTACTTGCAAAGCAAGTTTGAAGGTGTTGACATTAACCGGAGAACAAAGTTAATTTTGCGCTTTCACAAGCAGCCCGTGGCCAAATCGCAACATGCAGGTTCTGGGGGGCAGATTTACAAGGCCCTTGCGCCACTTTTGCGTCATTTTTAACATGGGAAAAATGACGCAAAAGTGGCGCGAGGGCCTTGTAAATCTGCCCCTCGGTTTTTAATACTACTGCCAGCAGATCAGGCTCCCTCAGCCTTGTGGTAAACACCAAAACAACTTAAAAATATTTTGAGCTCACCTACTGGCTAAGAATACACCAATCTTGCATCAACTTTTCCACATGTACATTTCCGGCTATACAAAAAAAATCATGCCACGAATGCATTACAAGTGGAGCACAAAATGTATGAAATTACGTCGGTATAATTTACAGTTCCTCTGGGCCTATTCAAAATAGGTTTCTTCTTTGCTTTCTGGTACGTGTCATGCGGTACATCAGACTACGAGTACCAAAATGCAAAGCAATGCCCTGAACTAGCTGAGCATCTCAATATCGGTATTATAAAATATATGTATTATAAGATATCCGGCATGAAATATAAACAGACTTCTGATGGCGTACACTGTCTGCTAGATTCAGGCTTAACCTTATAGTGCTTCTACACTCAGAAAGTGCAGCCATGCAGAATTATCGTGGTAAAGACTAGCGTTATCAACTACAACAATACATTTTGTTGTAGCGACAAGGGTTGTGATGCCTCTTATAGTAGTGAACGATTTGGAATAAAGACGGGTGTATCAATAACAACATTGTGGTGCCGGTTTCATTGTTAATTGGAAAAAGAACAATTGATGGACAGAATGCAGAACAATGTCATACATTCACCCCAGTACAGAGATCTGGGCATAAATCCATCGTTTTTTTGCTCACCATGCCATTCCAGTTTGGACCCAGCCATATGCAAATCAGTCTTGACCCTGCGCCCAATGGGAACAGTCCAGCCTGAACTGCCAGGCCAGGTCCTCCCTGGACTGGAAACAAGCATCCTAGGACCGGTTTCAGGCTTTCAGCCCTCATCAGCCAGGATAGCTTGACTCCAGTGGCATGGAGAGCACGGGACCCACGTCTGGGCATACCCGTCCCACTCGGGGTGACAAATGCAAAAAGAACAATTGATGGACAGAATGCAGAACATTGTCATACATTCACCCCAGTACAGAGATCTGGGCCTAAAGCCATTGTTTTTTTTTTTTGCACACCATGCCATTCCAGTTTGGACCCAGCCATATGCAAATCAGTCTTGACCCTGCGCCCAATGGGAACAGTCCAGCCCGAACTGCCAGGCCAGGTCCTCCCTGGACAGGAAACAAGCATCCTAGGATCGGTTTCGGGCTTTCAGCCCTCATCAGCCAGGATAGCTTGACTCCAGTGGCATGGAGAGCACGGGACCCACGTCTGGGCATATCCGTCCCACTCGGGTGACAAATGCAAAAAGAACAATTGATGGACAGAATGCAGAACAATGTCATACATTCACCCCAGTACAGAGATCTGGGCCTAAAGCCATCGTTTTTTGTTTGTTTGTTTTTTTGCTCACCATGCCATTCCAGTTTGGACCCAGCTATATGCAAATCAGTCTTGACCCTGCACCCAATGGGAACAGTCCAGCCCGAACTGCCAGGCCAGGTCCTCCCTGGACTGGAAACAAGCATCCTAGGACCGGTTTCGGGCTATCAGCCCTCATCAGCCAGGATAGCTTGGCTCCAGTGGCATGGAGAGCACGGGACCCAAGTCTGGGCATGCCCGTCCCACTCGGGGTGACAAATACAACAAGAACAATTGATGGACAGAATGCAGAACAATGTCATACATTCACCCCAGTACAGAGATCTGGGCCTAAATCCATAGTTTTTTTGCTTACCATGCCATTCCAGTTTGGACCCAGCCATATGCAAATCAGGCTTGACCCTGCGCCCAATGGGAATAGTCCAGCCCGAACTGCCAGGCCAGGTCCTCCCTGGACAGGAAACAAGCATCCTAGGACCGGTTTCGGGCTTTCAGCCCTCATCAGCCAGGATAGCTTGACTCCAGTGGCTTGGAGAGCACGGGACCCACGTCTGGGCATACCCGTCCCCCTCGGGGTGACAAATGCAAAAAGAACAATTGATGGACAGAATGCAGAACATTGTCATACATTCACCCCAGTACAGAGATCTGGGCCTAAATCCATCGTTTTTTTGCTTACCATGCCATTCCAGTTTGGACCCAGCCATATGCAAATTAGGCTTGACCCTGCGCCCAATGGGAACAGTCCAGCCCGAACTGCCAGGCCAGATCCTCCCTGGACAGGAAACAAGCATCCTAGGACCGGTTTCGGGCTTTCAGCCCTCATCAGCCAGGATAGCTTGACTCCAGTGGCATGGAGATCACGGGACCCACGTCTGGGCATACCCGTCCCACTCGGGGTGACAAATGCAAAAAGAACAATTGATGGACAGAATGCAGAACAATCAGAAACCCACTGACCGGAGTTCACTATTACACTATCGATCATTTCACCCTCGAGCCTTCCGTGACAATTTGCCTGTAGGGCAGTTTTTGAGGTATCGTAGAAATTGCTCCTCAACGGGATCGTTTTTGGAGCAATCTGAAGATTTAGTAGTGAAACTTAAAAACAGAGGATACCCCAACAACGTGATTAAAAGGGCCTGTAAACGTGCCCTTAATACACCATGGGAGGCACTTCTGGAAAGGGTTAACAAACAGAAGGATCAGTGTGTACCGGTAGTAATAACATTTGATCCCCTTTCGACCCAAAACCGACAAGTTATACGGAAACACTGGTCATTGTTGGATACTGGGGGCAAAAAAATGCCACCCCCCAGATTTGCCTTTAGGAGGGCTCCCAATTTGAAGGACAAGTTGGTCCATACCCGGCTGGAACAACAGAAGAAGGAATTGAATTTACCCACAGGGCACTACAGGTGTGGTGGTTGCTCGGTATGTGGACTCACAGAACCGACAAAGAGTGTCAAACTTGTGAGCGGGAAAACATGGTACCTTAACAAGTTTAGTAATTGCAACACCACACACGTGATCTATAGGATCACGTGTGGGTTGCATTACATAGGCCTCACAACCCAGAAGGTTAAGGTACGGATACAAGAGCATTTAAGCACCTTAAAAGCAGGAAAACTTACCACACGCCTCGTCCAACACTATCGTGATTCTAAACTTGATCTCAGGGATCTGAGATGGACAGTGTTGGAGAGGGTAGTAGGAGAGAAATACAACATTGACGACATCCTGGCTAGGAAGGAGGCGAAATGAATTTTCACTGAGAAAGTGGATCGCCAGGGTCTAAATGATTCCATTGAGTGGAATAAGATAGGTTAATGTTTGATCCTATGCTGGGGAGTCATACGCAGTGATATATGCAGGGAAGTCAGGATTTATTGGTATGCCATCAGGTGATTTACTCTGAAAATAAGGTTCGCATTTGGGGACAAATAGATCCGTCTTCTAAAAGCAATAACTGATGTTGGGTGTTAAGAATAGAATGGGTTACTGCCTTGATTGTGTGCAAGGGAGGCAAATATGTGTATATTTGTAGCGAAACTCATACCTTGTGATATACCAATAGGTAACCAATTCAGAAATTATTGCCACATTCTATGCATTATAATATTTTTCATCCAGGAAGTATAATTAAGTTGGGTGTTGTCTGGTTGGATTACAGACTGTTATCAAATAACTATTGATGTAGCAGTACCTAGGTGAGAGGTTTCTTTAAAGTTTAGGAGCCCAGAATAATAAAAAAAAACAGTTCAAAATGGCCGCTGATCTGGTGATGTGTTTTTTGAATGTACATTTGCCTATGGCGAATTTTGGGTAATTCTTTTCCTCTTTCAAATTACACATATTACAATTAAATAAAAATTGTTTAATTGTATTTTATATCCAAAATACACTTTGCACATTGATCGCGGCATTTGAAACGCTGAAATTTGCCTTTTTATATGGGAGCGTTTCCCGTTTTAAGATGGCTGCCGCACTAACATCAATCTTTGCACTTCCTCTCCGCGTCACGTGGTCCCGGGCGCCATTAAAACAACACCAGCGCCGGGGACGGGTGTTCGGGCAGGACGAGAGAAAGTGCAGCGAGTGCACGAATGCGGTAAAGGGGTTCCAATAGATGGGCCTTTGTGAACGGGCCGGTTCCCAGTGTTGAAACATGCGGGTGGCTTGCTGAAAGGGCGAAAGAGCTGCAACGTGGCCTTTATGCTTAAATAGTTGGCTACAGTACCACTCGAATTTTGTTATTTTTAAATGCTAGTATAGCGATAGTGGTGGAGTAGTGGTACCTCTGTTTTATGAGAGGAAGTTAAATGAGAATACCAGCCGCTATATTAATATACCATGATGCTACTTGAGAAAGCAATTGTTTTTATCATTTGAGGGTCTCACCATGATTAATAGTGGTTAGTGTACATAAGGATGAGTGCAATATGTTCACAATGCGGCTGTGTGAAGTCATGTGGGCTATTACGAATAATACATTGTATGTGTGATTGCAGGAGGGGACTGACAATTGCAGTCTTCAAAGTGGAACGCGACCATTTGGCGCAGGTTCCTGTACTGAAGGTGGTTGTAGGTACGCTGGACACAAGCAACCACTCGGTAATTATATGCCTGGATGTAAGGGGTTATAATTTCGACTAGATGTAGGATTGTTTATGATTGGCACGTTCTTCTTCTTTTAATCTTGTCAATAACCACAGATTTGGTGTGAAAAGGACTGAGGTGACGATTGGTGCCCCAACAGCCCTGACGAAGTTGCCTTGATGGTTTGGCGACGAAACATGTTGGCCTTTGGCAAATGAAAGTGGCCAGATACATGCCTGCTTTTTAAACTGGGGACGCTCACAACATTGAATAAAGGTGGTGTTGTATGTGAGTGATACCTCATTTTTTATTTGTTGAGAACTTTGTTCTCTTTGCACGGTTGGGGACGACTGAACACTGAGTGAATTACGAAGCCTCAGTGTTGTTGGTCACACACTTTCTATGTTGCTTTGACCTTCCACCTCTGTGGAATTCTAACACACACCTCTTTTCCTTTCTCCTTCTTTTTTTGTTAAGGTTAAGAAAGCAACCAATGATGATAACGTGGGCACACTGGCGAGTACCATCCAGTAGCCCTGTGGGTTTGCGCACGTGAGATGCTTTCTAACCGTTCTCACATTTTTTACTTTTTTCATTTGATGAATTTGATACACACATTGATGTGAGGATTCTTTACCACTGTGGTATTCATTTGTGATGTGGTTATTGACAATCTCTTTTTAAATTGGAGCAGCAAGGACTAATCAGTTCATGGATTGTTGAACGGAACTGTACTAGGAAGGTGTTCTCGAAAGGATATAGTAACCCCCAGGAGTCTCTAAAACTTGTGACTGACTGCTCTTGGAGGTCAGACCAAGTTGTGTTTATAATTGATGGAGTGGGGGGCGGTCTGATTTCCTTATCCCCCTTTTGCTCCTATTGTTGATGTGTTCCATCTTCTACAAACATTTTCCTTTGCAGTCAGCCTGAAACTGTGTCAACGAACTACAGCTTTAACCTAACCAGAGAGATTTATTAGGTTGTTTGGGGTACTCCCCGTCCCAAATTAATAACCCTACTCCCGACATAAGGCCTTTTGTTTTTGTTAGTGAAAGTGCATGTTAACTGATATGCATTGCATGCTTGATAGGGGTTGTGGGGTATTTGAGAGGGTGACTGTCACAAATGACACATTAGTTTGCTACCCACTGGTTAACTAGCTTACCCACTGGTTTCAGGTTTTTGGCAGCTGCACATTGTTTAACTAACATGACCACCTGTCCAGTGATGCCACTAATTGACACTGCATGTTTTGGCCCACTGGTGTGCTGTCATAGGAGAGCACATTTTCCTTGATGTGTTTTCCTTTGTTGTGTTTTTCGCTATCAAGCTGCAGTGTGACTGACCTTGAATACTGATGTGCTGCATAGTGCTGTGATCCAGCACGCGGCCAATACCTGATCAGGGATCAATACACGATAATATCACAGAACAATGGCCCATACTCATTCACCCAAATCCCTGATGCGCTGGGGTCAATTTATATACGTTCAAATCTTTTCTTTCTAAAATCCATGTGTGACGTCATAAAAATATTTATCTAACTTATACATCAACTTTCCTTCCATTTGGTCGATGAACCAATTAGTTGAATAGTTGATGGAAATGATAATACAATCTAACTAACTATTCAGTCAGCTAAATAATCACAGACTCTGGGTAAAGTTAATAAAGCTTTATCTCAAATTAAATAGTAGAAATGCTCATTGCATACGGTTACAAATGCAAACAATGAAATCCACAAAAGGAGAGAAACATCAGCAACTTCAAATGGATACAAACTCATCATACAAGCAATGACATTGTGCATGAAGGAGTGGATAGATTCAGAGACAAAAGTTTCAGCCAAATTAAATGCGAAACAAAATACATCTAACGGAGGGGAAAGATGAAGAGACAATAGTTTCATCTAAAATAATACGTGACAATGTACCTATGACGGAGTGGATAGGTGAAGAGACAAAAGTTTCAGAGACAATATACATTTGCAAGTAATTTTGCAAGAACAATACAGAATAATACAAACCTAAAGGTCTGTAGGAAAACCACCCCCTTGGCCTAGGTGATGGTGGGGGTTCCCTGCAATAGAATCAGGGAACAGAGATTTCAGAACCCAGGAGCAGGACAGGGACAGGAACAGCTAGGCCTCTCTGCAAACCGAAGAAAAACAACGACGCATTCACCTTTCTTCTCTTCTTCCCTGCAAGAGCTAAACCACACCCCTAAAGGCACCCCAATTGTACTCTAAAACCTACAAATTAAACTTTGACCAGCTCTGCACCTCCCTCTCATCAAGTATGCCCTGCTGGCCAGACGACCCTGACTTGGCCAGTGATGTTCTCACCGACTGGATAAGGCTTCCGCCGGATGCTATGGTCCCGGCCAAGTGGTCAAAGGGACGAAATACCAAGTCCAACCCCTGGTACAATGGCAACCTCTCCATCATGCGCAAAGCGTGTAAACGGCTGGAACGGGAGTGGAGGCGAGATTTTGATATCACTCTGAAAGGCCATTATCAATCCGCCATAAAAAAATACCACAGGGCTGTTCAGAAAGCACGGGCTTCCTATTTCTCGGAGGAGATCAGAAAAAGTCAGAATCCCACCAAGAAGATCTATTCCATCATTACTAACCTAATAAACGCTGGGGCACCTAGGGCACCCACAGTCAAGTCTAATGAGCACTGTGAGGACGTAGCCACCTTTTTCATAAACAAGGTGGAAAACATCTACAAAACCTTCCCTTCGACGGTTCTGGGTAGTGATTCCGAGGACTTTTCCCCATCCACCCATATATTAGCCACCTATCCACCCATTACTGAAGAAGCACTTACTACACTCTGCTGGAAGGTTAAATCTGGTTCCCCGACTGACCCTATGAAGCCGGAACATCTGAGGAGATTACTATCTGTCCTACTTACACCGCTGGGCCAGGTCATCAACCTGTCTCTGGCCAGGGCCATTGTCCCTAGGTCATGGAAGCAGGCCAGTGTTATGCCGCTTCTAAAGAAGCCCACATTAGACCAGACTAAACTGGAGAACTTCCGCCCTATCTCCCTGCTGCCTTGGATTTCAAAAATCACCGAAGCACATGTCAATTCCATCCTGTCTAACTATCTAAAGGAAAATCACATTCTGGACTCCTCTCAGTGTGGCTTCCGCCGTGGCCTCAGCACTGAATCAGCCCTCCTAGCTGTATCTGAACATCTGAGAGCAGCTCTGGATGAGGGACGGACCTCGGCACTGATCCTATTGGACCTCAGTGCCGCCTTTGATACGGTCTCGCACCAGATCTTGATTCAAAGACTGAAGGAGGCCGGCATTGCGGGCGCTGCCCTGTCCTGTCCTGGCTCACCTCTTTTCTTTCAGACAGGTCTTTCCAAGTTTCGGCTCCCCCTTTCTCATCTAGGGTGTTTCCCATCAAACAGGGGGTCCGAAAGGGCTCTGCGCTAAGCCCTACACTTTTCAACTTGTATGTCCAGCCACTGGCTGCACTGGCTAAAAGGAGAGGGTTGACAATCGTGTCATATGCAGATGACACCCAACTTGTAGTCGCCCTCTCCAAAGACTGCCAAAATGATGCGGCCAAGTTTCAAAGTGGCCTGCCGGATGTAGCAGAGTGGTTGACTGCCAATTGCCTACAGCTCAACGCCAGCAAGACTGAGGTCCTGCTGGTCGGGAAGGATCATGAGCTGTGGAGCGGACATTGGTGGCCCTCCTCCTTGGGACCCCCCCACTCCAAAAAAGGTGGTGAAAAATCTGGGCGTATGGGTTGACTCGGCGCTGAGCTTCCAAGCTCAAACCAAGAGGGTGGCTGCAACATGTCTTGGCATTCTGTGCAGTCTTAGACCCATGTTGGGTTTCTTTGACCCCTCCATCCGGCAGACCATTGTGCAAGCATCTGTCCTATCTAGACTGGACTACGCCAGCGTGCTCTATCTTGGGGTCAATAAGACCGAGATCTCAAGACTTCAGAGGGTCCAGAATGTTGCCGCCAGAACTCTTCTTGCCATGCCCAGTCGTTGCCCCACCTCAGCACCATTCGGCGGCTACACTGGCTGCCAATGGAGAGGCGGGTGGAGTTTAAATCTCTCTGCTTTGCTTTTAAGATCCTGATATCCCCCACCTCTGGCATAATATCTGGCCTGCTCTCGACCTACACTCCCTCGCGTCATCTGCGCTCTGCAGGCAAACACTTGGTCTCTATACCACGTGTGAAGAGGGCTCGTGCTGGTGGTCGCTCGTTCCGCGTTCTGGCTGCCAAGCTCTGGAATGATCTTCCGCCTCACATCCGGAGCATGGACAACTACCTGACCTTTCGAAAAGCGTTAAAGACCCATCTGTTCCCTCATTAGGTCCCCCTTCCTCTGACCCTTATGTCTTCCCTGGTCCATCTTGTCATCTCTTAAGAGGGATACTCGCTGCTTAGCCTCTATTTTGCTCAGCGCCGGGACGCCCCGTTGCTGTGGCAGCTGCGCGCTCTACAAGTTATTTTAACATAACATAACATAACATGTCCGTCCCACATCAGTTGAAACATTTCACGTAACTCGACAGATGATTGGTGGAATTGGGAGGTGGTGTATCACACCACTGTGACTTCATTCAAACTTTGGGCATATTCAATGTTCTACACCTATTCCCATGATTTCATAATTGTTTCGTTCACACGATTTAATACATGTTACAATTGCACATAATTTTAAGCAATGTCCGCGGAAGAAGTCTTTTTGTCACACGGTCAGATACATCCCTTGGCAGGCGATCATCACATTGGGCTTCAACCCCTGCGTCTCTTCTGCTGTGCTCAGCGCTTCTGTCTTGCCTTTGACAGATCAATTTCACTCCTTTGTTCACCCCTCCTCTATCCGGCTAAGTTAAGGAAGATGGCGTTTGATCCAGCTCACTATAGCACATGGAACATGAACATTCATTAATTATATGATAATGCACTTTTCACTGTTTACCACCCACCTTTGCACTATTCCCTATTAATGTTTCCTAGCATAAGCTTTAAGCAAAAGCGGCATTATTTATTATTTCAAAGCAAGATGCAACATGCAAACTACGAAATGCACATGCGGCCTAGTCATGCATTATTTCTCGTTTCTTTCAAAGCACACTTGTAAATACGTTTTTAGTTCTTTCATATATTATCTCACATTAGTGCATACATGCGCAAAGATATTTCCCTCATGTTTGTGTAAGGTGCACGTTAGTTTTCTACTACTACTTACTGTTAGTACGTATTATGGGGGTATTTATTCGAGCAGGTTTCTTTTTGCGAACCCCTGCTCCATCAATCCCCCCTCTGATGGCTTTCTGGAGCCATCATAAAATACCTACCATACCGAGTGCCATCTTCATTTATTTAAAACTCAGTATTCTTGTCTCTTTTTATGGCCCTTTCGTCTAAATCTTTCATCATATCATAGTATTCTCCTTTCATGTCTTCTAATTCTATCTCCTCTCTTTTTCTCTTTCTTGCTCTTCGTTGATTCTTTGATTCTGCCGCTTCCACTCTTACACTTACAACATTTATATGTTGTTATTATCACTAAGGCTACTGTGGCCACTGAAATAATTGGCATTATTATTTTCCCCAATAAACTACTTCCATAGGTAGAAAACCATTTACCTACAGAGGAAAAACTCTTACCAAGTCTCTCCCAAACACCGTCAACCTCCAGTTGGGTCAAATCTTCATGTAATTTTGTAATATTCTTTATATATCCCTCAATTCCTTTACTTTTATCAGGGATATATGTACAGCAGTGTTGAATTTTCAACATGCCACAGACTCCACCCTCTTTTGCCAATAAGATATCAAGGGCAAGTCGATTTTGCAAAACCATTGGTCTTATTGCAACCATTTCCGTGTCAATCATCAGGAACCCACCAGCAGTATCTGTTGATAAACGATCAACCACTGGGGACAATTTTCGAATTTTGTGTGAATTCAGCACGACTCCAACTGAGGGTATCAGTGCACCAAAAATATCACCTACTATTTCTGAGAAAAATGCTCTCTTGTTACGTGTTAGTCCTTGTTTTGCTTCATTTAGTCTGTTGTTGTTTTGGTCCATGTGATAGACTTTTGGAAAGACAATAGCAAAATAACAACTACCATACCAGTGTGCAGGCAACCTATAGTAGGCTTTCTTACCACACACATAATAGACTCCTGGAAAGACAGGATCAGTTCCACCCTTCAATCCCCAACCTCCAGTAATTTGGAAAGTATGCTCACATTCACTAGAACCAATGAAATAATTGTTATAGTTAGTTTCCATTCTAAGCAAACAGATTTTTCCCTTTTGAGACCAGTCCAGGGACATTGCAGCGTATGTCTCGCCTTTCTCATAATTTCCTTCTCTAAAAGCCCATGGTGGTACCTGTGACTTCTATTCAGCAGCTTTTCTTTGAAAACTTTCTCTTCTATCTTCTACCATTTCTATAAAAATCTTTTTTCAACCCGCAAACTACAAGTCAGGTTATTTTTATAAGCATATTCTATATCTAAAGTTTTAGTAATATGGAAGAACTCTCCCATATAACGTGCAGTTTTACTATTTAAAATCTTATTTAGCTCCTTAATAACAGGTATTTCTGAAAATACTAAATCCATATTGAAATAGTGGTATTCGAGCTTCCCCGTCACATAAAACAGGCTAGTTAATACACTGCAAGACACACCATATGTTAAAGGTAGGTGATGATAAGTCACCCCCTCTGAGACAGACGAAGGTAATTGCATGCACACATAACAATCACTCACATTCATTGTATTAATGTACTTATATAACAATTTAGTAAAGACATTTAATTTAACGAGAAATCACTAATTGATTTATCATGATGGAGAATGCTTCCATCCATTTGTTCTATATTAGTATTAGGGGTTTCATTAGTGACATCACTCATTCCTTCACTTGTTACGTCATTAGTATTGTTTCCATTATTAGTTACCATTAGAATAGGTACAAGGACAGTTATTATTCACATAAATGTTAGTAGAAAGACACTACATAAGCAAGCTTTAATACATCTACGTTTTAGACTAGATTTTGGATGTCCAGTTATGTTATGTTATGTTAGGAAATCTTGTAAAGCGCGCAGCTGCCCCAGCAAAGGGGCGTCCCGGCGCTAAAAGCAATAGTAGCAGCTAGCAGCAAGGAACCCAACATGACGTGAGAAAGAAAAAGACCAGTGGGCCATTGAGAGCCATAGAGGCAGACCGAAGGGCGTGGACTACAGAACCTAAAGAGAAGGAAAAAGATATGTCTTCAGTGCTTTCCGGAATGCCAGATGGTTATCCATACTTCGGATATGAACAGGAAGGCCATTCCAAAGCTTTGCTGCCAGTGTGCGAAAGGAGTGCCCACCGGCGCAGGCTCTCCTGACCCGGGGGACAACTACCAGGTGTTGACCTACTGAGCGGAGATGACGAGTAAGAGTGTAGGCAGAAAGCAGGCCCGCTAAAATGCCAGGGGCAGGGGAATTCAGGATCCTAAACGCAAAGCAGAGAGACTTGAACTCCACCCGTCTCGCCGCCGGTAGCCAATGTAGCCGACGAATGGCACTGGAGGTGGGACAGCGTCTAGGCATGCCAAGAAGAGTTCTGGCGGCTACATTTTGGACTCTCTGCAGTCTCGAAATCTCCGTCTTGTTGACCCCCAGGTAAAGCGAGCTGGCATGGTCCAGTCTCGACAGCACAGATGCCTGGACAATCATCTGTCGGATAGAAGGGTCAAAGAAACCCCGCAGAATACCAAAGCATGTTGCCGCCACCTTCTTAGTTTGGGTTTGAAAACTGAGCGCCGAGTCGACCCAGACACCAAGGTTTTTCACCACCTGTTTGGGGGCGGGTGCAGGGCCCAGGGTGGTAGGCCACCACTGTTCACTCCATAGCTCAGGATCTTTCCCCACCAGCAAGACCTCCGACTTGCTGGCATTGAGCTGGAGACAGTTGGCAGTCATCCACCCTGCAACGTCCGCAAGACTCCTCCGAAACTTAGCAGCATCATTCAGACAGTCATTGGAGAGGGCGACTACTAATTGTGTATCATCAGCATATGATACTATAGTCAGCCCTCTCCTCTTGGCTACCGCGGCTAGAGGCTGAACATACAGGTTGAAAAGCGTTGGACTTAATGCAGAGCCCTGCGGCACTCCCTGTTTGATGGAGTGCACCCTAGATGTGAAAGGGGGGGCCGACACCTGAAAGGACCTATCTGAAAGAAAGGAGGTAAACCAATCCAGGGCGAGGCCCACGATGCCAGCCTCCTTCAACCTCCGTATCAATATCTGGTGAGAGACCGTATCAAATGCGGCACTGAGATCCAGTAGGATCAGTGCCGAAGTACGTCCCTCATCCAGTGCTGCTCTCAGTCACTTCTGCTTTAGCCATTTTCGTATTCTATAAAAATAAAAATCTATCTAAATCTATGAATTCTAACCTGCTCAAAAATTCTACAAATAGTAGTGTAATCCTACACTTCAAGGCTTTCGTCTTTACTCCTTTCTTTTCTTTCTTTCTTCGGGTTTTCTGAATCTTTTTATTCGTTTTCTTTTCGGTTGGCAAGGTTGCACCTCAACTTGTAACAGTTCTCTTAAGGCGGTCTCAATTTGCTTTCATTAACTTGCTCAGTGTCAGAACTGTCTTTTTCTTCACTTGGATCTGAGCTTTCAATTTCTTCCAAAATGACGTAAGTCCATTCAGGTGCTGTGTATTTCTTGCTTGGAATTCTTACTCTCCTTGTCTTTCATACTAATTCTTCTCCTGACTCTTCTTGTTCTGTTTGACTTGAGACCTCATTACTTTGCTCTGGTCTTCTCTTTGACTTTCTCCTCACAAGAGTGTACTTCAACCTTTTCACTCCACTTGGCCAATTATCACCTTTTCTTGGTTTCTTAGTTTTGACTACTTTTTCACCTTCTGCATCTGGTTCACAGGTTCTTTTATTTGGCCTTTCTTCTATCTGTTCTTCCTGATTTTCAGCATCTTCTGTTTCTGCTGATTCAACAGTAATTTCACTTTCAACTGTGAACTCACTTCCTTCTGGCTCAACAGCAGTCTCACTTGTTTCTGGTTCAGCCGTGAATTCACTTTCTTCTGGATCAACAGTGAACTCACTTTCTTCTGGCTCAACAGCAGTCTCTTGAGTCCCAGTATGTGGTGCCCACTCTACTTGACTTGTGCTCGGCTGATCATCATCTGTTTGTTCTTCAGAATCTGTCACTCTAGATTCTTCAGCTTCACACACTTCAGCCACTGGTCTTTGACTTTGGTTTACCAGTTGTTGCTCTTTTGGTCTTTCAAGTGGATCTAGGACTCGTCTGGTATGGCTCGCATGAATCCAATTTGGCAAACCACCACACTTCACTGCCGTTGTCGTCACCAGTATGATTTGATAAGGTCCATTCCACCTGGGTTCTAAACACGATTTCCTCACGTGCTTTTTGACGAGAACCCATTCACCAGGACTCAGATCATGAGCTTGATTTCGCTGTGTTGTAGTGGCATCTTCTCCAACCTGGTGAGACACAGAACGCACCAGATCAGCCAATCCTCTGCAATAGTCAAGTACTAGATCATCAGATATACTCATCAGTTTGTTCGCTGGTATGTATGCTTGTCTCATTGCTCTTCCTATTAGGATTTCGTGAGGACTCAATCCCGTCTTTTTGTCAGGAATACTTCTAAGACTCATCAGTACAAGGGGTAAAGCGTCAGGCCATTTCAGTGTTGTGGATGCACACACTTTCACTAACCTGGATTTTATAGTGCCATTGATTTGCTCAACCACTCCAGATGCTTCAGGTCGATAGGCACAATGCAGCTTCTGCTCAATTTTTAATGCTGCACAAATCATCCAAATTATCTCATTGTTAAAGTAGGTTCCTCTATCTGTCTCTAAAGTGACTGGAAATCCAAACCTAGGAATCAACTCTCTCAAAAGCAGTTTAGCTACTGTGAGGCTATCATTTCTTCTCGTGGGATAGGCTTACACCCAACGAGAGAACAAGCAGACGATAACCAGCACATACTTCAACCCGTTACATGGGAGAAGTTCGATAAAATCCAATTGGAGTCGGGTAAATGGTCCTCCTGCTCTTCCAATTCGTCCCCAACTAACAACTGTCTTTCTGCCTGGATTTTGCTGCTGACAGGTGACACACCTCTGGCAAAGGCTCTCTGCAATGACCCTGAACTTTGGGTTATACCATGACTGCTTGAAGAGTCTGATCATTGCATCTCTTCCAATATGCGCAATTCCATGGTATAGTCTGGCCATATGGGACAGTAAAGAATCTGGCAAGACTGGTCTTTCTTCAAAATAGACCCACAATTTGTCCTCTGCTCTCTTTCTACAGCCTGAATTACTCCAATTTTCCTTTTCCTCATCACTTGCCTCTTCTTGCATCTGCCTAACTTCATCCCAAGTTTCAAATGTGGTTGTAAACATAAGATGGCATTTGGTATTTCCCCTCTCAATTGATCTGTTTAAAGCCATTAAATTTCGTGCACAGAAACGCGCTATTTGGTCAGCGTATCTGTTGCCCTTTGTCACATAATCATCTCCTGATTTATGTGCGGCACATTTGACCACTGCAATTCTCTTGGGAAATTGCAAAGCATCCAATAATTCTTTTACAGTTTTGCTGTTTCTGATAGGGGAACCTGAAGAAGTCAGAAATCCCCTTTGCATCCATAGCTGACCAAAATCATGGACAACCCCAAACCTGTATTGGCTGTCTGTAAATATGGTTACCCTCAGGCTTTTGGCAACTTTGCACGCTCTAATCAGAGCTATCAATTCAGCAATTTGAGCGGAGTTTACCCCTTTTAGACAGGATGCTTCAAGAACTCCCTCTATGGTGCAAACAGCATAGGCAGTGCATAATTCACCTTTCTCATTTCTTAGACATGACCCATCCACAAATATCTCACAGTCTGAATCTTCCAATGGAACATCCTCTATATCAGGCCTGGGTTTGGTGCACAGTTCTGTCACATCCAAACAATCGTGATCCGCTTCCTCTCTCACTTCCTCACAACGAGAATTCGGCAATAAAGTTGCCGGATTTACAGTTGTGCACCTCACCACAGTCACATTTTCAGCACCCAGAATCACTCTCTCATACTCAGTCAGCCGACTAGAAGTCAGGTATTGTGTCCTGGTGCGAGTTAAAAGAATCTCAACAGAATGTGGCACATACACCTTGACTGGATATCCCATCACAATCGCTTCACTCTGTTCCAGACTCACACAATTGGCGGCCACTGCTTTCAAACAGCCTGGTAACGCTGCAGCCACTGAATCCAAAGTAGCAGCAAAGTATGCTACTGGACGTCATGCCATTCCATGTTTCTGAGTTAGGACTGAAAGTGCACACCCATCTCTCTCACAGCAGTACAACGCAAACTCTTTTGTATAATCTGGCATTCCCAATGCAGGTGCTCGACAAAGACTGCTTCTCAATTTAGTAAAGGCTTCCATACTTTCATCATCCAGAACAAACGGATCTTTCACATCTTTTCGTGTCAGCCTCTGTAGAGGTTTTGCAATCAGTGAGAAACTACTGATCCACTGCCTACAGTATCCAACCATTCCCAAAAACATTCGTACTTCTTTCTGAGTTTTGGGCAGGTTCATTTGTTTGATCACATTAATTCTTTCTGGTGTCACTTTCCTGACTCCTTTTTAGGTCTCGCCTAGCATTGCAGCGCTCATGCGCTGCTCGCTCTGCAAGGCATATTGTAGTAGGGTAGGTTTTAGAAGTGGAGTGGAAGCCCCGCCCATCTTTTTCATTGGCTGGTGTCATTGTCTTTGGTAAATGCTGGCTTCCGACTGATAATGAGGCTTCTTAGTCCCTCCTTGTTACCGCCCTGTCTCCTTTTGTGACCGCCCATCAGGACTGGATCTTTTACGTGCGGCGTTACACTGTCTCCTTCATTAGTCTGTAAGCACTTTTTTTTCATTAGGCGGCTGCTTCTTTGCATTTTTCTGTAATAGTAAGTGAACTCAAGACGGTGTTACCAGGCAGATGGGTGGCTTGCAATGAAGGCTAGGTCAAATGTCACTGCTTCAACATACTTTTTATCAATTTCTGTTCAGTTTTGCATGTACTAAATACAGCCCAGAGTGCATCGAGATACGAGCCACGGACTGGTGTGCCAATTCTTTGAGCAGGGAGGGAAAGGGGTGCGCAAGCCTGGGCAGCAGAGGACAGCACATGCCATGCTATGATGACATGATACACGCATATCAGGATGTGCTCGGGTCCTTTTCAACCCTGCAGGTGCCACGCAGTGCAGAGGCAGGTCCAGGCCATGTCGGTCCAGGAGCGTGCGCATGAAAAGTGCAGCAGGCGCAGTGTAATCCCATTACTTGGAGTTGCAATGTGGTGTGCTGGCGGCTCGGTGTGTACCCTCGGCGTGGAGGCACCCTGCGGATGGAGGGACTTAAAACGTACCCGGTCGATTAACCATTCATTCGCCGGACTGCATTGCCGGCCTCTCCTGGGCGGAGCGGGCTTCATTTGAAAAAGCTGCTCTTTCTGAACCGTCCGAGACGGCACCTCTTGATGTAACTTTCGTTATTGGGCACTTTGTTTTCGGTATTTCAGAAAAAAGAATTGGCTTTTGCAAGTATCAGGTTATGTCATTTGTACAATGGTTTGTTGGTACATTATACATGTTCTTAAAAAAAGATGCACTAGGGTAGCTAGGATTTTCTTTCTTTCTTTCTATTATTTGATTGTATTTACGGGTTTGTTTATGACTAAGTTATTTTGAGTTTGTGCAGTATAAAATCACATATATCACAAGAGCAAACAAGAACCTACAGCAATATCGATTGCTTAAAAATTACTCAAATAGAAAAGTGCAAGTTTAGTCCGTCCATAATTCCAGAAAGCAGTGGACCTAGCGAGACTTGTCTACCATCCCTGCCTGAAGAGTATACAGACGACTCTCGTATGTGGATATACATAGAGCCATATTTATTACAAAGTAAATAATTATATACAGAAGTCAACAATTTAACTGAAGGTCGGCATTCGTATTTCTCAGAGCAATGCATAATATTCAAAAATGTTAACTGACAACCATCTGGTAACAACTGTATCATAACATTTGTGCTCTACCTACCAACGCCCTACGCACCCGTTATGGCAGTGGCCATCTTGAGCAACCATCTAAGACAACCATCCCATACCCGCATAGGGTTGCCCCCCAAAGAGTCAAGAGCGAGAGTATGCTGCCCCAAAAATAAGGTCTAATTCCCCCCGCCACCCCCCTGCACTACACCTGTGAAAATATGACAGTTGAGAATCTTCAACCACTAGTCTAACCGGACACAGATTGCTGCAGACTGTGCAGAGAAGCTCGTGACTGGCCTCTATGGCAGCATTAAAGAGCTGGGACCCAGGTGTTGGACTGTGAACACCCCGCCACCCCCACCTACCCCTCCCAATCATCAGCAGAAGGCTAAAATCTAGGTCAAACTCCCCCAGAGGAGAAAACCCAAGAAACCAAGCCAGCTAATTAGAGGAATGACAGACTGCTGCCTGAGGGGCTTGAGGGATCACTAGAGAGAGAAGTGCACACTAAGCGATATCGTTCAAACCAGACATGACAGTGTAACAAGCAGACAATGTCCCTCAAACCAGACACGTTACATAACCGCACGCTGAGCAATATCCTTCAAACTAGACTTGGCATGACAACACATTCAATAATAGCTTTTAAACTAGGCATGACAGGGTGACAAGCAAAGGTCAGCAGAGCTTCTCTAGAGCCAGAGAACCAGGTCAGCAGAGCCGCTCTAGAGCCAGAGAACCAGGTCAGCAGAGCTGCTGTAGAGCCAGAGAACCAGGCCAGCAGAGCTGCTGTAGAGCCAGGGAACCAGGTCAGCAGAGCCGTTGTAGAGCCAGAGAACCAGGTCAGCAGAGCTGCTGTAGAGCCAGAGAACCAAGTCAGCAGAGCTGCTGTAGAGCCAGAGAACCAGGTCAGCAGAGCCGTTGTAGAGCCAGAAAACCAGGTCAGCAGAGCTGCTCTAGAGCCAGAGAATCAGGTCAGCAGAGCTGCTCTGGAGCCAGAGAACCAGGTCATCAGAGCTGCTGTAGAGCCAGACAACCAGGTCAGCAGAGCCATTGTAGAGCCAGAAAACCAGGTCAGCAGAGCCGCTCTAGAGCCAGAGAACCAGGTCAGCAGAGCCGCTTTAGAGCCAGAGAACCAGGTCAGCAGAGCCACTCTAGAGCCAGAGAACCAGGTCAGCAGAGCCGCTGTAGAGCCAGAGAACCAGGTCAGCAGAGCCGCTGTAGAGCCAAGGAACCAGGTCAGCAGAGCTCCTCTAGAGCCAGAGAACCAGGTCAGCAGAGCCGCTCTAGAGCCAGAGAACCAGGTCAGCAGAGCTGCTCTGGAGCCAGAGAACCAGGTCAGCAGAGCCATTGTAGAGCCAGAAAACCAGGTCAGCAGAGCCGCTCTAGAGCCAGAGAACCAGGTCAGCAGAGCCGCTTTAGAGCCAGAGAACTAGGTCAGCAGAGCCACTCTAGAGCCAGAGAACCAGGTCAGCAGAGCCGCTGTAGAGCCAGAGAACCAGGTCAGCAGAGCCGCTGTAGAGCCAAGGAACCAGGTCAGCAGAGCTGCTCTAGAGCCAGAGAACCAGGTCAGCAGAGCCGCTCTAGAGCCAGAGAACCAGGTCAGCAAGCTGCTGTAGAGCCTGAGAACCAGGTCAGCAGAGCTGCTGTAGAGCCGGAGAACCAGGTCAGCAGAGCTGCTGTAAAGCCAGAGAACCAGGTCATCAGAGCCACTGTAGAGCCAGAGAACCAGGTCAGCAGAGCTGCTCTAGAGCCAGAGAACCAGGTCAGCAGAGCTGCTCCAGAGCCAGAGAACCAAGTCAGCAGAGCTGTTGTAGAGCCAGAGAACCAGGTCAGCAGAGCCGCTGTAGAGCCAGAGAACCAGGTCAGCAGAACCGTTGTAGAGCCTGGAGACCCAGGTCAGAAGAGCTGCTGTAGAGCCATAAAACCAGGTCAGCAGAGCCGCACTAGAGCCAGAGAACCAGGTCAGCAGAGCCGCTCTAGAGCCAGAGAACCACATCAGCAGAGCCGCTCTAGAGCCAGAGAACCAGGCCAGCAGAGCCACTCTAGAGCCAGAGAACCAGGTCAGCAAGCTGCTGTAGAGCTTGAGAACCAAGATCAGCAGAGCTGCTGTAGAGCCGGAGAACCAGGTCAGCAGAGCTGCTGTAGAGCCAGAGAACCAGGTAAGCAGACCTGCTCTAGAGCCAGAGAATCAGGTCAGCAGAGCTGCTCTAGAGCCAGAGAATCAGGTCAGCAGAGCTGCTCTAGAGCCAGAGAACCAAGTCAGCAGAGCTGCTGTAGAGCCATACAACCAGGTCAGCAGAGCCGCTCTAGAGCCAGAGAACCAGGCCAACAGAGTCACTCTAGAGCCAGAGAACCAGGTCAGCAAGCTGCTGTATAGCCTGAGAACCAGGTCAGCAGAGCTGCTGTAGAGCCGGAGAGCCAGGTCAGCAGAGCTGCTGTAGAGCCAGAGAACCAGGTCAGCAGAGCCGCTGTAGAGCCAGAGAACCAGGTCAACAGAGCTGCTGTAGAGCCAGAGAACCAGGTCAGCAGATCCGTTGTAAAGCCTGAGACCCAGGTCAGCAGAGCTGCTGTAGAGCTAGAGAACCAGGTCAGCAGAGCCGCTGTAGAGCCTGAGAACCAGGTCAGCAGACCTGCTGTAGAGCCTGAGAACCAGGGCATCAGAGCTGCTGTAGAGCCAGAGAACCAGGTCAGCAAGCTGCCGTAGAGCCTGAGAACCAGGTCAGCAGAGCTGCTATAGAGCCAGAGAACCAGGTCAGCAGAGCTGCTGTAGAGCCAGAGAACCAGGTCAGCAGAGCTGCTGTAGAGACAGGAAAAAGGTTCAGCAAAGCCGCTGTAGAGCCAGAAAACTAGGTCAGCAGAGCCGTTGTAGAGCCAGAGAACCAGGTGAGCAGAGCTGCTCTAGAGCCAGAGAACCAGGTCAGCAGAGCCGTTGTAGGGCCAGAGAACCAGGTCAGCAGAGCTGCTGTAGAGCCAGAGAACCAGGTCAGCAGAGCCGCTCTAGAGCCAGAGAACCAGGTCAGCAGAACCGCTCTAGAGCCAGAGAATCAGGTCAACAGAGCCGCTCTAGAGCCAGAGAACCAGGTCAGCAGAGCGGCTCTAGAGCCAGAGAACCAGGTTGGCAGAGCCACTGTAGAGCCAGAGAACCAGGTCGGCAAAGCCATTGTAGAGCCAGAGAACCAGGTCAGCAGAGCCACTGTAGAGCCAGAGAACTAGGTCAGCAGAGCTGCTGTAGAGCCAGAGAAACAGGTCAGCAGAGCTGCTGTAGAGCCAGAGAACCAGGTCAGCAGAGCTGTTCTAGAGCCAGAGAACCAGGTCAGCAGAGCTGCTCTAGAGCCAGAGAACCAGGTCAGCAGAGCTGCTGTAGAGCCAGAGAACCAGGTCAGCAGAGCTGTTGTAGAGCCAGAGAACCAGGTCAGCAGAGCCGCTGTAGAGCCAGAGAACCAGGTCAGCAGAGCCGTTGTAGAGCCTGAGACCCAGGTCAGCAGAGCTGCTGTAGAGCCAGAGAACCAGGTCAGCAGAGCCGCTCTAGAGCCAGAGAACCGGGTCAGCAGAGCCACTCTACAGCCAGAGAACCAGGTCAGCAGAGCCGCTCTAGAGCCAGAGAACCAGGTCAGCAGATCCGCTCTAGAGCCAGAGAACCAGGTCAGCAGAGCCACTCTAGAGCCAGAGAACCAGGTCAGCAGAGCCGCTGTAGAGCCAGAGAACCAGGTCAGCAGAGCCGCTGTAGAGCCAAGGAACCAGGTCAGCAGAGCTCCTCTAGAGCCAGAGAACCAGGTCAGCAGAGCCGCTCTAGAGCCAGAGAACCAGGTCAGCAGAGCTGCTCTGGAGCCAGAGAACCAGGTCAGCAGAGCCATTGTAGAGCCAGAAAACCAGGTCAGCAGAGCCGCTCTAGAGCCAGAGAACCAGGTCAGCAGAGCCGCTTTAGAGCCAGAGAACTAGGTCAGCAGAGCCACTCTAGAGCCAGAGAACCAGGTCAGCAGAGCCGCTGTAGAGCCAGAGAACCAGGTCAGCAGAGCCGCTGTAGAGCCAAGGAACCAGGTCAGCAGAGCTGCTCTAGAGCCAGAGAACCAGGTCAGCAGAGCCGCTCTAGAGCCAGAGAACCAGGTCAGCAAGCTGCTGTAGAGCCTGAGAACCAGGTCAGCAGAGCTGCTGTAGAGCCGGAGAACCAGGTCAGCAGAGCTGCTGTAAAGCCAGAGAACCAGGTCATCAGAGCCACTGTAGAGCCAGAGAACCAGGTCAGCAGAGCTGCTCTAGAGCCAGAGAACCAGGTCAGCAGAGCTGCTCCAGAGCCAGAGAACCAAGTCAGCAGAGCTGTTGTAGAGCCAGAGAACCAGGTCAGCAGAGCCGCTGTAGAGCCAGAGAACCAGGTCAGCAGAACCGTTGTAGAGCCTGAGACCCAGGTCAGAAGAGCTGCTGTAGAGCCATAAAACCAGGTCAGCAGAGCCGCACTAGAGCCAGAGAACCAGGTCAGCAGAGCCGCTCTAGAGCCAGAGAACCACATCAGCAGAGCCGCTCTAGAGCCAGAGAACCAGGCCAGCAGAGCCACTCTAGAGCCAGAGAACCAGGTCAGCAAGCTGCTGTAGAGCTTGAGAACCAAGATCAGCAGAGCTGCTGTAGAGCCGGAGAACCAGGTCAGCAGAGCTGCTGTAGAGCCAGAGAACCAGGTAAGCAGACCTGCTCTAGAGCCAGAGAATCAGGTCAGCAGAGCTGCTCTAGAGCCAGAGAATCAGGTCAGCAGAGCTGCTCTAGAGCCAGAGAACCAAGTCAGCAGAGCTGCTGTAGAGCCATACAACCAGGTCAGCAGAGCCGCTCTAGAGCCAGAGAACCAGGCCAACAGAGTCACTCTAGAGCCAGAGAACCAGGTCAGCAAGCTGCTGTATAGCCTGAGAACCAGGTCAGCAGAGCTGCTGTAGAGCCGGAGAGCCAGGTCAGCAGAGCTGCTGTAGAGCCAGAGAACCAGGTCAGCAGAGCCGCTGTAGAGCCAGAGAACCAGGTCAACAGAGCTGCTGTAGAGCCAGAGAACCAGGTCAGCAGATCCGTTGTAAAGCCTGAGACCCAGGTCAGCAGAGCTGCTGTAGAGCTAGAGAACCAGGTCAGCAGAGCCGCTGTAGAGCCTGAGAACCAGGTCAGCAGACCTGCTGTAGAGCCTGAGAACCAGGGCATCAGAGCTGCTGTAGAGCCAGAGAACCAGGTCAGCAAGCTGCCGTAGAGCCTGAGAACCAGGTCAGCAGAGCTGCTATAGAGCCAGAGAACCAGGTCAGCAGAGCTGCTGTAGAGCCAGAGAACCAGGTCAGCAGAGCTGCTGTAGAGACAGGAAAAAAGGTTCAGCAAAGCCGCTGTAGAGCCAGAAAACTAGGTCAGCAGAGCCGTTGTAGAGCCAGAGAACCAGGTGAGCAGAGCTGCTCTAGAGCCAGAGAACCAGGTCAGCAGAGCCGTTGTAGGGCCAGAGAACCAGGTCAGCAGAGCTGCTGTAGAGCCAGAGAACCAGGTCAGCAGAGCCGCTCTAGAGCCAGAGAACCAGGTCAGCAGAACCGCTCTGAGAGCCAGAGAATCAGGTCAACAGAGCCGCTCTAGAGCCAGAGAACCAGGTCAGCAGAGCGGCTCTAGAGCCAGAGAACCAGGTTGGCAGAGCCACTGTAGAGCCAGAGAACCAGGTCGGCAAAGCCATTGTAGAGCCAGAGAACCAGGTCAGCAGAGCCACTGTAGAGCCAGAGAACTAGGTCAGCAGAGCTGCTGTAGAGCCAGAGAAACAGGTCAGCAGAGCTGCTGTAGAGCCAGAGAACCAGGTCAGCAGAGCTGTTCTAGAGCCAGAGAACCAGGTCAGCAGAGCTGCTCTAGAGCCAGAGAACCAGGTCAGCAGAGCCGCTGTAGAGCCAAGGAACCAGGTCAGCAGAGCTGCTCTAGAGCCAGAGAACCAGGTCAGCAGATCCGCTCTAGAGCCAGAGAACCAGGTCAGCAGAGCCACTCTAGAGCCAGAGAACCAGGTCAGCAGAGCCGCTGTAGAGCCAGAGAACCAGGTCAGCAGAGCCGCTGTAGAGCCAAGGAACCAGGTCAGCAGAGCTCCTCTAGAGCCAGAGAACCAGGTCAGCAGAGCCGCTCTAGAGCCAGAGAACCAGGTCAGCAGAACCGTTGTAGAGCCTGAGACCCAGGTCAGAAGAGCTGCTGTAGAGCCATAAAACCAGGTCAGCAGAGCCGCACTAGAGCCAGAGAACCAGGTCAGCAGAGCCGCTCTAGAGCCAGAGAACCACATCAGCAGAGCCGCTCTAGAGCCAGAGAACCAGGCCAGCAGAGCCACTCTAGAGCCAGAGAACCAGGTCAGCAAGCTGCTGTAGAGCTTGAGAACCAAGATCAGCAGAGCTGCTGTAGAGCCGGAGAACCAGGTCAGCAGAGCTGCTGTAGAGCCAGAGAACCAGGTAAGCAGACCTGCTCTAGAGCCAGAGAATCAGGTCAGCAGAGCTGCTCTAGAGCCAGAGAATCAGGTCAGCAGAGCTGCTCTAGAGCCAGAGAACCAAGTCAGCAGAGCTGCTGTAGAGCCATACAACCAGGTCAGCAGAGCCGCTCTAGAGCCAGAGAACCAGGCCAACAGAGTCACTCTAGAGCCAGAGAACCAGGTCAGCAAGCTGCTGTATAGCCTGAGAACCAGGTCAGCAGAGCTGCTGTAGAGCCGGAGAGCCAGGTCAGCAGAGCTGCTGTAGAGCCAGAGAACCAGGTCAGCAGAGCCGCTGTAGAGCCAGAGAACCAGGTCAACAGAGCTGCTGTAGAGCCAGAGAACCAGGTCAGCAGATCCGTTGTAAAGCCTGAGACCCAGGTCAGCAGAGCTGCTGTAGAGCTAGAGAACCAGGTCAGCAGAGCCGCTGTAGAGCCTGAGAACCAGGTCAGCAGACCTGCTGTAGAGCCTGAGAACCAGGGCATCAGAGCTGCTGTAGAGCCAGAGAACCAGGTCAGCAAGCTGCCGTAGAGCCTGAGAACCAGGTCAGCAGAGCTGCTATAGAGCCAGAGAACCAGGTCAGCAGAGCTGCTGTAGAGCCAGAGAACCAGGTCAGCAGAGCTGCTGTAGAGACAGGAAAAAGGTTCAGCAAAGCCGCTGTAGAGCCAGAAAACTAGGTCAGCAGAGCCGTTGTAGAGCCAGAGAACCAGGTGAGCAGAGCTGCTCTAGAGCCAGAGAACCAGGTCAGCAGAGCCGTTGTAGGGCCAGAGAACCAGGTCAGCAGAGCTGCTGTAGAGCCAGAGAACCAGGTCAGCAGAGCCGCTCTAGAGCCAGAGAACCAGGTCAGCAGAACCGCTCTAGAGCCAGAGAACCAGGTTGGCAGAGCCACTGTAGAGCCAGAGAACCAGGTCGGCAAAGCCATTGTAGAGCCAGAGAACCAGGTCAGCAGAGCCACTGTAGAGCCAGAGAACTAGGTCAGCAGAGCTGCTGTAGAGCCAGAGAAACAGGTCAGCAGAGCTGCTGTAGAGCCAGAGAACCAGGTCAGCAGAGCTGTTCTAGAGCCAGAGAACCAGGTCAGCAGAGCTGCTCTAGAGCCAGAGAACCAGGTCAGCAGAGCTGCTGTAGAGCCAGAGAACCAGGTCAGCAGAGCTGTTGTAGAGCCAGAGAACCAGGTCAGCAGAGCCGCTGTAGAGCCAGAGAACCAGGTCAGCAGAGCCGTTGTAGAGCCTGAGACCCAGGTCAGCAGAGCTGCTGTAGAGCCAGAGAACCAGGTCAGCAGAGCCGCTCTAGAGCCAGAGAACCGGGTCAGCAGAGCCACTCTACAGCCAGAGAACCAGGTCAGCAGAGCCGCTCTAGAGCCAGAGAACCAGGTCAGCAGATCCGCTCTAGAGGCCAGAGAACCAGGTCAGCAGAGCCACTCTAGAGCCAGAGAACCAGGTCAGCAGAGCCGCTGTAGAGCCAGAGAACCAGGTCAGCAGAGCCGCTGTAGAGCCAAGGAACCAGGTCAGCAGAGCTCCTCTAGAGCCAGAGAACCAGGTCAGCAGAGCCGCTCTAGAGCCAGAGAACCAGGTCAGCAGAGCTGCTCTGGAGCCAGAGAACCAGGTCAGCAGAGCCATTGTAGAGCCAGAAAACCAGGTCAGCAGAGCCGCTCTAGAGCCAGAGAACCAGGTCAGCAGAGCCGCTTTAGAGCCAGAGAACTAGGTCAGCAGAGCCACTCTAGAGCCAGAGAACCAGGTCAGCAGAGCCGCTGTAGAGCCAGAGAACCAGGTCAGCAGAGCCGCTGTAGAGCCAAGGAACCAGGTCAGCAGAGCTGCTCTAGAGCCAGAGAACCAGGTCAGCAGAGCCGCTCTAGAGCCAGAGAACCAGGTCAGCAAGCTGCTGTAGAGCCTGAGAACCAGGTCAGCAGAGCTGCTGTAGAGCCGGAGAACCAGGTCAGCAGAGCTGCTGTAAAGCCAGAGAACCAGGTCATCAGAGCCACTGTAGAGCCAGAGAACCAGGTCAGCAGAGCTGCTCTAGAGCCAGAGAACCAGGTCAGCAGAGCTGCTCCAGAGCCAGAGAACCAAGTCAGCAGAGCTGTTGTAGAGCCAGAGAACCAGGTCAGCAGAGCCGCTGTAGAGCCAGAGAACCAGGTCAGCAGAACCGTTGTAGAGCCTGAGACCCAGGTCAGAAGAGCTGCTGTAGAGCCATAAAACCAGGTCAGCAGAGCCGCACTAGAGCCAGAGAACCAGGTCAGCAGAGCCGCTCTAGAGCCAGAGAACCACATCAGCAGAGCCGCTCTAGAGCCAGAGAACCAGGCCAGCAGAGCCACTCTAGAGCCAGAGAACCAGGTCAGCAAGCTGCTGTAGAGCTTGAGAACCAAGATCAGCAGAGCTGCTGTAGAGCCGGAGAACCAGGTCAGCAGAGCTGCTGTAGAGCCAGAGAACCAGGTAAGCAGACCTGCTCTGAGAGCCAGAGAATCAGGTCAGCAGAGCTGCTCTAGAGCCAGAGAATCAGGTCAGCAGAGCTGCTCTAGAGCCAGAGAACCAAGTCAGCAGAGCTGCTGTAGAGCCATACAACCAGGTCAGCAGAGCCGCTCTAGAGCCAGAGAACCAGGCCAACAGAGTCACTCTAGAGCCAGAGAACCAGGTCAGCAAGCTGCTGTATAGCCTGAGAACCAGGTCAGCAGAGCTGCTGTAGAGCCGGAGAGCCAGGTCAGCAGAGCTGCTGTAGAGCCAGAGAACCAGGTCAGCAGAGCCGCTGTAGAGCCAGAGAACCAGGTCAACAGAGCTGCTGTAGAGCCAGAGAACCAGGTCAGCAGATCCGTTGTAAAGCCTGAGACCCAGGTCAGCAGAGCTGCTGTAGAGCTAGAGAACCAGGTCAGCAGAGCCGCTGTAGAGCCTGAGAACCAGGTCAGCAGACCTGCTGTAGAGCCTGAGAACCAGGGCATCAGAGCTGCTGTAGAGCCAGAGAACCAGGTCAGCAAGCTGCCGTAGAGCCTGAGAACCAGGTCAGCAGAGCTGCTATAGAGCCAGAGAACCAGGTCAGCAGAGCTGCTGTAGAGCCAGAGAACCAGGTCAGCAGAGCTGCTGTAGAGACAGGAAAAAGGTTCAGCAAAGCCGCTGTAGAGCCAGAAAACTAGGTCAGCAGAGCCGTTGTAGAGCCAGAGAACCAGGTGAGCAGAGCTGCTCTAGAGCCAGAGAACCAGGTCAGCAGAGCCGTTGTAGGGCCAGAGAACCAGGTCAGCAGAGCTGCTGTAGAGCCAGAGAACCAGGTCAGCAGAGCCGCTCTAGAGCCAGAGAACCAGGTCAGCAGAACCGCTCTAGAGCCAGAGAATCAGGTCAACAGAGCCGCTCTAGAGCCAGAGAACCAGGTCAGCAGAGCGGCTCTAGAGCCAGAGAACCAGGTTGGCAGAGCCACTGTAGAGCCAGAGAACCAGGTCGGCAAAGCCATTGTAGAGCCAGAGAACCAGGTCAGCAGAGCCACTGTAGAGCCAGAGAACTAGGTCAGCAGAGCTGCTGTAGAGCCAGAGAAACAGGTCAGCAGAGCTGCTGTAGAGCCAGAGAACCAGGTCAGCAGAGCTGTTCTAGAGCCAGAGAACCAGGTCAGCAGAGCTGCTCTAGAGCCAGAGAACCAGGTCAGCAGAGCTGCTGTAGAGCCAGAGAACCAGGTCAGCAGAGCTGTTGTAGAGCCAGAGAACCAGGTCAGCAGAGCCGCTGTAGAGCCAGAGAACCAGGTCAGCAGAGCCGTTGTAGAGCCTGAGACCCAGGTCAGCAGAGCTGCTGTAGAGCCAGAGAACCAGGTCAGCAGAGCCGCTCTAGAGCCAGAGAACCGGGTCAGCAGAGCCACTCTACAGCCAGAGAACCAGGTCAGCAGAGCCGCTCTAGAGCCAGAGAACCAGGTCAGCAGATCCGCTCTAGAGCCAGAGAACCAGGCCAGCCGAGCCGCTCTAGAGCCAGAGAACCAGGTCAGCAAACTGCTGTAGAGCCTGAGAACCAGGTCAGCAGAGCTGCTGTAGAGCCAGAGAACCAGGTCAGCAGAGCTGCTGTAGAGCCAGAGAACCAGGTCAGCAGAGCTGCTGTAGAGCCAGAGAACCAGGTTAGCAGAGCTGCTGTAGAGCCAGAGAACCAGGTCAGCAGAGCCGCTCTAGAGCCAGAGAACCAGATCAGCAGAGCCGCTATAGAGCTAGAGAACCAGGTCAGCAGAGCCGCTCTAGAGCCAGAGAACCAGATCAGCAGAGCTGCTGTAGAGCCAGAGAACCAGGTCAGCAGAGCTGCTCTAGAACCAGAGAACCAGGTCAGCAGAGCTGCTCTAAAGCCAGAGAACCAGGTCATCAGAGCTGCTCTAGAGCCAGAGAACCAGGTCAGCAGAGCTGCTGTATAGCCAGAGAACCAGGTCAGCAGAGCTGCTGTAGAGCCAGAAAACAAGGTCAGCAGAGCCGCTCTAGAGCCAGAGAACCAGGTCAGCAGAGCCGCTCTAGAGCCAGAGAACCAGGTCGGCAGAGCCACTGTAGAGCCAGAGAACCAGGTCGGCAAAGCCGTTGTAGAGCCAGAGAACCAGGTCAGCAGAGCTGATGTAGAGCCAGAAAACTAGGTCAGCAGTTCTGCTGTAGAGCCAGAGAAACAGGTCAGCAGAGCTGCTGTAGAACCAGAGAACAAGGTCAGCAGAGTAGCTGTAGAGCCAGAGAACCAGGTCAGCAGAGCTGTTCTAGAGCCAGAGAACCAGGTCAGCAGAGCTGCTCTAGAGCCAGAGAACCAGGTCAGCAGAGCTGCTGTAGAGCCAGAGAACCAGGTCAGCAGAGCCGCTGTAGAGCCAGAGAAAAAGGTCAGCAGAGCCATTGTAGAGCCTGAGACCCAGGTCAGCAGAGCTGCTGTAGAGCCAGAGAACCAGGTCAGCAGAGCCGCTCTAGAGCCAGAGAACCGGGTCAGCAGTGTCACTCTACAGCCAGAGAACTAGGTCAGCAGAGCCGCTCTAGAGCCAGAGAACCAGGTCAGTAGAGCCGCTCTAGAGCCAGAGAAGCAGGCCAAAAGAGCCGCTCTAGAGCCAGAGAACCAGGTCAGCAAACTGCTGTAAAGCCTGAGAACCAGGTCAGCAGAGCTGTTGTAGAGCCAGAGAACCAGGTCAGCAAAGCTACTGTAGAGCCAGAGAACCAGGTCAGCAGAGCTGCTGTAGAGCCAGAGAACCAGGTTAGCAGAGCTGCTGTAGAGCCAGAGAACCAGGTCAGCAGAGCCGCTCTAGAGCCAGAGAACCAGATCAGCAGAGCCGCTATAGAGCCAGAGAACCAGGTCAGCAGAGCCGCTCTAGAGCCAGAGAACCAGGTCAGCAGAGCTGCTGTAGAGCCAGAGAACCAGGTCAGCAGAGCGTTGTAGAGCCAGAGAACCAGGTCAGCAGAACTGCTCTAGAACCCGAGAACCAGGTCAGCAGAGCTGCTCTAAAGCCAGGGAACCAGGTCAGCAGAGCTGCTTTAGAGCCAGTTAACCAGGTCAGCAGAACTGCTGTAGAGCCAGAGAACCAGGTCAGCAGAGTATAGCCAGAGAACCAGGTCATCAGAGCTGCTATAGAGTCAGAGAACAAGGTCAGCAGAGCTGCTGTAGAGCCTGAGACCCAGGTCAGCAGAGCCGCTGTAGAGCCTGAGACCCAAGTCAGCAGAGCTGCTGTAGAGCCATGGAACCAGGTCAGCAGAGCCGCTCTAGAGCCAGAGAACTGGGTCAGCAGAGCCGCTCTAGAGCCAGAGAACCAGGTCAGCAGAGCCGCTCTAGAGCCAGAGAACCAGGTCAGCAGAGCTGCTCTAGAGCCAGAGAACCAGGCCAGCAGAGCCGCTCTAGAGCCAGAGAACCAGGTCAGCAGAGCTGCTCTAGAGCCATGGAACCAGGTCAGCAGAGCCGCTCTAGAGCCAGAGAACCAGGTCAGCAGAGCCGCTCTAGAGCCAGAGAACCAGGTCAGCAGAGCCGCTCTAGAGCCAGAGAACCAGGTCAGCAGAGCTGCTCTAGAGCCAGAGAACCAGGCCAGCAGAGCCACTCTAGAGCCAGAGAACCAGGTGAGCAAGCTGCTGTACAGCCTGTGAACCAGGTCAGCAGCGCCGTTGTAGATCCAGAGAACCAGGTGAGCAGAGCTGCTGTAGAGCCAGAGAACCAGGTCAGCAGAGCTGCTCTAGAGCCAGAGAACCAGGTCAGCAGTCCTGCTGTAGAGCCAGAGAACCAGGTCAGCAGAGCCGTTGTAGAGCCTGAGACCCAGGTCAGCAGAGCTGCTGTAGAGCCAGAGAACCAGGTCAGCAGAGCCACTCTAGAGCCAGAGAACCAGGTCAGCAAGCTGCTGTAGAGCCTGTGAACCAGGTCAGCAGCGCTGTTGTAGAGCCAAAGAACCAGGTGAGCAGAGCCGCTCTAGAGCCAGGGAACCGGGTCAGCAAAGCCGCTCTAGAGCCAGAGAACCGGGTCAGCAGAGCCGCTCTAGAGCCAGAGAACCAGGTCAGCAGAGCTGCTCTAGAGCCAGAGAACCAGGCCAGCAGAGCCACTCTAGAGCTAGAGAACCAGGTCAGCAAGCTGCTGTAGAGCCTGAGAACCAGGTCAGTGGAGCCGTTGTAGAGCCAGAGAACCAGGTCAGCAGAGCCGCTCTAGAGCCTGAGAACAAGGTCAGCAGAGCCGCTCTAGAGCCTGAGAACCAGGTCAGCAGAGCCGCTCTAGAGCCAGAGAACCAGGTCAGCAGAGCCGTTGTAGAGCCTGAGACCCAGGTCAGCAGAGCTGCTGTAGAGCCAGAGAACCAGGTCAGCAGAGCTGCTGTAGAGCCAGAGAACCAGGTCAGCTGAGCTGCTGTAGTGCCAGAGAACCAGGTCAGCAGAGCTGTTGTAGAGCCTGAGACACAGGTCAGAACAGGTGCTGCAGGGACTGGAGAGGTACAAACGTAATCAGACACAGAAGAGGTGCAATGATGCAACGTAATATGGCACATTCTGTCACAATATTTTGCTATTTTGTCATTTTACAACACAGTAGTACTGTCTGGGCAAACGTTTCTCCCCATTAGCAGCACTCTTAACACCTGAATACAGCCATCAGCAACGAAATGGTGACAGTTAATCTTTGCAAAGCGTCTGTCCCCCCGGGGGACCACGGCTGATGCTTTTTAAAGCTTCTTTTGATCAATCTGAACTAGAATCAATGTTTGCAACTGATACAGAAGATCTGAATCCTGCGGCAAGTGTGGAAAATATGTAAATACTCCGAGAACGCAGCGGCCACAATATTGCGTTATTCCAGTGGACCTGCCTATGAGCAAAGACTTGTAGTGTAATGGCCTTGATTTACTGACTGTGTTGTAAATCCATGGAACTGTCCCCCAGAAGAATATTTGGGCAAAAAATAACCTCGAAGTACTGATTCTGTGGTACTGATAAAGTAAGGGTAAAAGTGGAGGCCATGCAAGGTCACTGAAGTCAGGAAGGAATGGGCAGTTCTGGACAGCATTGTCATTCTCCAGATAGGAATTCCCATGCAGGACAGCACCAAGTAGCGGGGATGAAACAAGCATTTGCAATGCAATAGGTCTCATTTACGCGAGTTGAAGCTATTGGCATTTGTAAATGACAATGTCTTTTATTTATGTTTTAAAAACCAAAACATAAATAAAAGGCATTGTCATTTACAATGCCAATAGCTCAAACTTGCGTAAATGCGAGACCTATTGCATTGCACATGCTTGTTCTATTTTGTGTCCTAGGTACTGGACTTCTTGTTTACAAAATTGTAATTTTGCTGGTGACACTTTGTGACCTCCTTCTGCCAAATGGTTCAATAGGGCAACTGTGTCTGTCACACATGCCTCTCGTGTCTCTGATGCCACTAGCAGGTCATCAATATATTGAACCAAAACTGAATTTCCTGGCATGACTAAAGTCTCCAGACATTTTTTCAAAATCTGATTAAAGATTGAGGGGCTTTCTGTGTACCCTTGAGGAACTCGGCACCATGCCAAAACACGGTCTCCAAACCGAAAAGCAAATAAATACTGGCTTTCCGGATGTAAAAGAATCGAGAAAAATGCTTGGCACAAATCAATCACTGTGTACCATTCAGCATCACAGGGAATTTGGTAAAGGATCACTGCTGGATTTGGCACTACTGGACAATAGGGTACTACGATTTTATTAATCTTTCTTAAATCCTGTACTATTCTGTATTTTCCACTGGGCTTTTTCATTCCTATAATAGGCGAATTACAAGGACTACTCAGTATTTCTTTCAAGATTCCCTGTTCAATCATTTGATCGATGACAGGAGCAACTCCTGCAATTACTTCTGGACTCATTTTGTACTGAGGTGTGTTTGGATATACAGCACCCTCTTTCACTGTTATCTGAATCGGATCTACATTTGTCATTAGGCCAATTTCTTTTCCTGAAAAATCCCACACATCCAATCTTACTGCACTTTTCAACTCTTCAGGCAGATTTTCTTCTGTGAGAAGTGAAAACAACTCATCCACTTGTGTCCCTTGCTTTGCTAGCATCATCTTATATTCGACATCCTCATCAGGTGTCTGAAATGCAAAACCATCTGGTGTACAATAGATGGTGCAGTTCATCTTGCATAATAAATCTCTACCTAAGAGATACCACAAACCGATGCATGTCTCTGAAGTTTCCAATGTGAACTTCTATTGGATTTGTGACTGGTGTTCTAATATGCTTATTCGAGACTCCTACAACTTGGATAGTTTCTCCCGAGAGGGGTAGGTTCGGAATTTCTGCTGCTCTCACAGTAGAACGGGTAGCACCAATATCCACTAGGAATGTAATATCATTACCTTCCACTTTTCCGTCAACAAATGGACCTGACTGATCTACCGCCAAGGATGCGCCAAGTACGCACTCTTCCTCCCCCCTCAGGCACCGTCATTGAGATGAGTCTGAATCATTCTCATTGCATTGCACCCAGTATTGCGGAACCATTTGCACACTTTGATTCTTACCAACTTGTTCACCTCCGTGAAATCCAGTATTCGCACTGTACATCTGCACTTGAGCATTCACATTATTTGGCATGGGAGCTTGTGGCACCTGTAACTGTGGAGTAACTATCTGCTGCTGCTGTTGGTTTACACCCACCTCATTCTGCATCTGTGGAATTAAATTTTGATTTACCCCATTATTCTTTTTAGCAGATCTACACTCGTTCTTCCAATGTCAATGCTTTCCGCATACATGACAAGGAAATTTCTTCATAGCCTCCTCTCTGCTCATTTTACCTCTACCTCTACCTCCACTGGGTACCTGACCATTCTGATTCTGACCATTCATTTGGTAACCTGTTTGAGTATTATTGTTTTCTTGCTGCTCTGCTACCTTCACTTGCCCCCACATCATTTTCTCTTTCAACTTTTTATGTTTGGTATCAATTTAGTCACTACAATACTTTGCATACCTTAGGATTTCATCAAATGTTTGCTCTGCCAACAAATAAAATGCTGCTGTATCATATTGCTAATCTCTGGTCTTAGTCCAAACACAAAACGGTATACAAAATGTCCCATATCTTTGTCTCCAATATTCTCAAACCCACTGTACTGCTTGAATACCTGTAACAATCTTTCATAATAGGCATGTACTGATTCTTTTGGTTCTTGGGTCGTCCTGTCAATTTTAACCCAATCTGTTTCCTTCAGAGAAATCTTCCCTTTCAAATAAGTGATTACCTGATTATACTTTTTCATTACTTCATCAGATGGTGCACCTATTTTAGGGTCTCTAGGATATTCTTCTTTTGGCCAGTCGACAATGATCTTACACTCTGTCCATAAATCAGCGGGAACGACAATCTCAAACAATCCATCTAGATCTTTTAACAAAACATTTGAAACTTTCACAAATCTCTCTACCTGTTTGTACCATTCAAATGGGTTTTCTCTTAATCTGGGAAAATCATTTGTGAAAGACAATATATCCTGTCTCGTCCAAGGAACGTGAACATATCCACCACCTGGAACTTCTCTCATCGGACACGCCCTTTCAATTTGCTCTGTCTCTTTTAACGGAAACATAGACGCTCCTTTACCAGCTGCTTCTTCCTTCTTTCTCGTCCATCTATTTTTCCATCGATCTACATCTCCCCATTTCTTCAAAATATTCATCAATTCTTTTATTTGCAATCTTTTCCAGACACATTCAAACTCTCTAGATCCTTATCTCTAAAGGCCATTCTGTAAGATTTCTGCAACACTTTCGATTTTTCTAGGTCTACTCCTAACTCACTAGCAGCTTCTGATATTTTCTCATGAAGATTCTTCGCCCTCCAAGTAATACTTTTACACAAAAGCAATAGTTCTTCATCTCGGTAAGTCCCTAATCTGTCTGGATTTATTGTGCCAATAATCATCTCTTTTAAATCTACTTTCAATTGACTCACATTTATACTCTGAGGTTGAGGTTTTGGCTTTGTCATTTCTTTTATCCAATTATTTAATTCTTCTGGTGAAGGACCTGCTGAACTCCCTGCTACTGGAGTGACATTCAGCCCTATTTTTCTTGGATCAATTTGGATACTTCTTCTAGGGGTTTCTGTTATCATTTCACCAACCGGAAGATCTAACAATGTGTTATTCGGATCAGCCTGTCTATTCTCATTTGCCACCGTCATCATTTCACTCCTGACACCACTTCTCAGAACTGTCAACGTATGTACTTGTGATAAATTCTGTATTTCTCCGTCCAATGGAACTACGGGACCAATTGTTACCGGTACCGTCTATGCTTCTGTGTTCAGACTCAACTGATTCAATTTCTGGACCTGCTCTATTATTGCTTTGTTCAACAAATTTGTTTCATTTTCTAGTACTGCTTTAGCTATTTTTGTGACTTGTGGAGTTAATGGGGTTCCCATTTGAGGGGCACTTGGAGTCCCCTCCCCTGAATTTTCTTCATATGGCGGAGGTCTTTGTTCATTATATCCTCTAGCAACTCATCATCCTCAAAATCGTTCGGATCATCCCTCAAGTTTGAAGGTTCTATATTTTTATTTTTCTCTTTACACTTGCCTCCTGTCTGATCTTCAGCAAGTAAGACTGGGTACAAACCTTTCTGTTATCACAGCTCTCCTACATCTTTTCAGCTTTTCTTCCCTACTCTCAAAAGGGTATCTAAACATCATACTTCTGTAACTTCTGTTACTTCTATATCTCTCTCTCTCAAATGCCTCAACTTCCCATTCCTCCAATGCTTCGTACTGTGTAAGTCTGGGATTCGGTTCTAATGAATTCATTCAATTTCTCAAATTCTGCAATATTCTTACATTGAATGTACCATGCTGTGGAAAAGCTATAACACCATCATACTTTGTATACTCCATCCAATTTTCTAACCACATACACGTATGATATCCTCGCTCCAACATCATATAGGAAGCAGGCGTTTTGGAGGTGGAATCGAATTCCCTCTCTAGTCACAATCGGTTTATCTTTGTTAAAGAAATTCTTTATTTTCTTAAGCAACTTCATTTTTCTAACTTCTTACGCTAATGTATCTCAGCAAAAACAAACAAAACAACCTTTTTGTAATTCAACTTATTCTATTGGTAAACTCTCGTCCTATACCAGCGCGAGTCACACCAACCGTCCAATCATGGCTCTCTACGTATCTACTATCTTGACCAATGCTAGTGCGGCTCACACCAACCAACTAATCAGAGCTCAGTACACGCCTGCTGCCTGACCAATGCCAGCGCGGCTTTTTCTGACATCAGTATTACTCCTTCTACTGACCCTCCCTTCACAGAATATTACGGCAATATTTTTCTGAGTTTTCTTAATCAAAATTTCGGTTAGTAACAACACAAAACAATGCTACCTTGTCTGCTCTTCTAAATAAAGAGATAGTCTTCACTTTCAAACAGATTTTTCTTACACTGCAAGCAATAATAACGACCAGCATTATCTCACTTCTCTAACAAGCTCCGGGAGGACCTGGTACTCCTCTAGGGATAAAGCCAAAATTTCACAAGAGGACTTTTTGGTGTCAAAAGAGGTCTTGTTACTCTCCTGGGGATAAGGCTAAAGTTTCGGAAGTGGACCCTTCGCTATTTCAGACACTCCACTTATATTCGAAATTTCCCTAATATAACACCTGCAGCCCTCCATAGCCTCGGTATTATTACAACAGACAAAGTACTTCTGCAGTGTGATTTCTTTATCACACTCTTCTTCTGCCTACTTCAGGCTAAATTCCATTCCCGGGTGTGAGAAGTTGGCCTGGCATATGCTGTCCACTAATTATAGTGGGCACCTTGCACCAGTCCAAATCGACTCTTATGGTAGGTAGGTTAAAGACAACCTTATTGAAAGCTATCCTAGTGGTAGCTATGGAGAGCAGCCTTCAGGCTAAGTCTTGAAGGAATGTAAAGCAGCTTGTTTTACCAGTCTATAATCTCTTGAGTGACCAAATGAAAGAGCACCACACCAGGTATATATTCAAAATATATGTATTTATTACTAAACACACCCCTCTAGTCTCTTTATGAGGCTAGAGTTCAAGTACATAAGTTATAAGATCTTAAATCACAATAATAGCACAAATACACGTTTGGGCCCTAGGGGCGTACTCAAACCATATACCAATAAAGTGGTATGCGAACCACGACTGAACTAGACACTAGGCCTAGAGCCTCTAGAAGTGCTTGGACCACAAGGAACCACCCAAGGTAGTGACACAGGGGACCCACGGGAGACGCGTGCAGTGTAAATACACAACCGCGATACGCCGTTAACTTCTATGGAGAAAGTCGGGATCGGGAAAATAGAGGAAAGGGACACTTAGAAGAGGACTAGGACAAAACCCTTTGAGATCTAGGACTTTGAAGAGTCTCTACCCACGGGAGCACCGGAGTACTCGTGTTACCTCACCCAGGGAAGCCGGGTGCATAGGTGCCTTTCGGGGTCGGGTTTCGTCGTCGATTCGAATGGCGATCTGCTGCAAAGTGCTGCTGGCGGCCAAGAGAAAAGTGTCCGGGTGGATCCAAGAGTGGATCGGAGTTCTGGTGAACCTGAAAGCAGAGGGGACAGAGTCTGGGTCACTAGCCAGTGACCAGGAAGGCGATGGACAGATGCCCACCGATGTCGAGTGCTTCAGGTGCGTTGACGGTCGTCTTGACTCTTCAGCCACGAGGTCCGGGAGGCGTTGTCGGCGACCAGGAGCAGGATTCGGGCTGGTGCTCGATGTCTGTCGAGTGCTGAGGTGTCGGCGACCGGATTGGACCCAACAAGCCTTGGCAACGGCAAGTCTCGAGTAAGATGTAGATCGTCGATGGTACAGACCAGCAAAGTCTGTGGAACTCACCCAGCGAGGGTAAGTGAGGGCAGGCCTGGAGCAACCAGGATGCCAAGTAAGGAAAAGATTGGCCTTCGTTAAGGGCTACTAGCCAACGGGCTAGCGACCGCGAAGGAGCCTCGTGACGCCGCACGTGGAGCTGGCTTGCAGGACACTCGTGGAGTGGGGGCCAGTGATCTTCGGTGCAGGTGGTGCTGGAGGCTAGGGCTACTCGGAGCCCAAAGCACGACTTCTTGGGAGACCCAGAAGATGGTGCACTTGCAAATGTGCTCGGTGTCCAGGGGTCACGGTCTCAAGTCACCCACGATAGCCACGGGCCTCAGCTTTGCTGGGGACTCAGGGTAGCCTCGGGAAGTCTGAGAATCCACCTCTGGTGATGCGATGACTTCGGCGTCCGACGGGAGCTTCAGTAATGCGAACCGGACAGATGCTTCTTTGGTGCCTGCCAAGCAGGGGAGTCACTCCTTGACCCCAAGGGAGATTCTTCAGTCCTCTAATCTTGTCGTAGAGCGTCGAAGGTCCAGGATTCAGTGTCAGAGTTTCGTCCAGGTATAATCTAAAGTCCTAAGGACTGGGTTCCTACCTTTATTCTAAAAATAGGGGTTGGACTACTCTGTGGCCCCACCTATGGGTGGGTCAGGGCAGAGGGGTGGCTACACCCCTTCCCTTTGTCCAGTTCGCGCCAAAGCAGGGGCTGCAAGCCCCTGATCCGGTTTGAACTGGGGTATGCACAGGGACACCAAATGTGCCCCCAGTGCAGGACTTCAAAGCACCCGAAAGTGCTCCCGCCCAGCCCCAATACACATTATCCTGTCTGGGGAGGTGGTCACACCTCCCTGGGACAGGAAACCTATTGTCCAGGCCTCCCTGCCGGAGTTTCGTCCAGCAGCAGGAGGCCAGACTCGTGTCTGTGGCAGCAGCATCCATTTTGTGATGCCAGGGCTCTGGAAAGAAGTTACCGGACTCGTCAGAGTTAACATGTCTTTCCCTCTAGAAGGGTGGAATGCTACCCCCGCCGCCAGGATTGGCGGGGGGGTAGTATTCCAAGATGTTTGACACCAAACACGACATGTTTAGGTGCAGCCATTCCAAAGTTAGCATTTTACCGCGAGGATATAATGCGCTTAAGAGTATATGGTCAGGCTGCACTACAAACAGCATCAGAGATGGTCTCCGAACGCTGCAGAGGGGCCCTGCTCATGCAGGGCACCCTCTCACATAGGAACCATGCACTCTGCCTTTAGGATTGATAAGGCCTGCCTTAGGAGTGACTTATAGGTTTATATGTGTGTATGTATTTCGTGATATAGGTAACCTATATCACAGTAAGGGGTGCATGCACCACCCTACCCAGGCTGCAGTAGCAGACCTGTGGTGTCAGTTTGGATGGCCTTCCAGGGGTGGCATAATACATGCTGCAGCCCCTGGTAGGCCTCTGAGGTACCTATGCCCTTGGTACATAGTATACCATATACTAGGGACTTATAAGGGCACTCCAGATTCCAATCAGAGATGTGCCTAAGGCACATGGAAACCTTTTACAGAGAAAGCAGATAGACTGGGGCCCTGAATAGCAGGATCCCAGTCCAACTAAGTCATAAACCAGCAAAACACCATAAAAAAAGTGGGGGCAACCATATAGTCAGATTCCACCTTCCTACATAACCCCCCCAAACGAAAGGAGATAAGGCTAACCTTGGCCAGTTGAGCCTTCATTGACTAAGTGGTCATATAAGGAAGCACCTGCACTAGCATGGTTGCCCCCTGTCTTATGGTCCACTAAGCAATCCCTCACCCTAAGGGTATGAGAGGGTCTCCACCATGGGGAATCACTACCTGTGGTGTGCTTAGGTAAAGTACAAGGCTGGTGAGGTGTCTGAGTAGGGAAGTGAGGCCCTAGGAATGTTGGCCTCAGCTTCCTCAGATCACTGGTCACCATGTATGCCTGTCTTTCCATGACTGAGTTGCACTTTGCTCTAAGGGTCAACCTTTGGCTGCCTACAGCTGTGGGTTGGGTCCCTTTGGATGGACTACTGGAGGGACATGGCAGGTTTGGAACCTTCTGGTCCCAGGTTTGCCCTTGCCTACCAGAGTCCTTCTGGGGGAGGTCCCTACATAAAGGTATGGGGGATCCCTCAGTGTGTAGAGGAATTTTCACCTGGCTAGGGCTACTAGACTGGGTGCCCCTAATCTGCTGATGGGGGCTTCCTCTGGACAGGGGGCCCTGGGGGTCCACTGACCTCCCTGACCTCTGCAGCCCTGGGCTGACTGAGGCAGGGTAGAGAGGGGCAGGTTACCTGCTCCAGACGGGGTACCACCTTGGAAGGGTCCTCTGCCATCAGGGGTGTGGCCAGGCCAGGCCTGACTACCTCTGTGGCAGTTCCTTCACTAGGGGTAGGGTCAGTTCCCTGAGGAGGCTGACCCTTACCTACTGTCTGGGGGAAGAAGACTTTTCTTCAACCCTTGTGCTCTCTTTGGGGGAGAGTGGGCCATTCTTTCAGGCTCCATCTCTCCAAATTCTTGGGCTGGGGCTGTGGCCATCACAGCCCCACTAACCTTTACAGGGACGCCCAACATCCTAAGATGGGTTTGGTGTTCCACTTCAGCCCAGGCTGAAATTTCCAGATCATTGCCCATCAGGCAATCTACAGGTAGGGTTGGGGACACTGCCACTCTTTTGGGCCTGTGACCCCCTCCCAGCTGAGATTGACTATGGCCATGGGGTGATCTGTTCTGACACCATCAATGTTGGTCACCTGGTATTTAAACTCAGGTAAAAGCTGGTGAGGGGGACTAGTTTCCCTGCCACCATGGTGACACTAGCCCCTGTGTCCCTAAATGCCACAGCTTTCTGACCATTAATTATTGGCTCCAATCTGTACCTGCCCAATGCTATGGGACCCATGGTAAAGGTGGCAAATCCTATACCACCATCAGAGTCAGAGGAGTCTGTTGAGGGGTCCCTGTCTAAACTAGGGCCCACCTCTGTTCCTCTTGCAAAAGCACCTAACTTTTTGGGTGCACTACTCCCAACTGGAGGATTACTACTGGTAGTACCAGGAGGGGTGGTAGTAGTTGTGGGAGGAACATTTTCTTTATTGCCAATCCTGGGGCAACTGGGATCAGTTTTCCAGTGCCCAGGCTTTTTACAGACATGGCAATAGGGTTTCTTTTCAGGAGAGGAAGGAGTTTGGGACCCACCCCCAGAAGAGGAATTTTGGGGCCCTGTAGGGGACTTATCCTTAGATTTATCCCCACCTTTCTCTTGGGACTTAGTAGAATCTTTCTTCTGGTCACCACCCTGATTTCTAGTTTTTACTCTGGTTCTGACCCATTTGTCTGCCTTCTTTCCCAATTCTTGGGGAGAGGTCAGATCAGAGTCCACCAGATACTGGTGCAAAAGCTGGTTTTGACAATTATTAAGGATCTGCTCCCTCATAATCAAATTGTACAATCCTAAAAAGTCATGCACTTTGTTGCCATGTATCCAACCTTCCAGAGCCTTTGTAGCACAATCTACAAAATCAACCCAGTCTTGAGTCTGAGCTTTTTGGGTGTCTCTGAACTTCAACCTATACTGTTCAGTGGTTAGGCCAAACCCATCTATCAGAGCACTCTTCAAGACTGTGTAATTGTCAGCATCCTCTTCTCTTACAGTGAGGAGCTTGTCTCTACCTTTGTCTGCAAAGGAGAGCCACAAGATTGCTGCCCACTGCCTCTGGGGGACCTTCTGAACTTTACAGGCCCTCTCCAGTGCAGTTATCCATTTGTGGATGTCATCCCCACTCTGGTAGGGAGGGACAATCTTGTTTAGGTTTCTATGGTCATAAGACCTGTCCCTATCTCTAGGGATATTGTTGCCACCATGGGACTCTAGTCCCAACTTTCTTCTCTCTCTAAGGAGATCTAGGGATTCTCTATCTAAAGCTAATTGCTTTTTTCTGAGTTCCAGCTGAGTTTCCTCATACTGGACTAGCCTCTTTCTTCTCTCATGAGAGGATTCTCTCCTATGAGATGAGACAGAGCTCCCTATAGAGGTGCCAGAGTGGTTAGACTCCTGAGAAGGAGACCTAGACCTTCTGGGCACACTCTTAATCCTTCCTGGGGGACAAAGAGGGCATCATTCTGATCATCCTCATCATCTTCCACAGGAGGGATTGGGTTATCCAGGTCAGGGTCATTGTCACCCTCCTGGCCAGTTTCAGAGGGGGGCTGGGGGTATTGGTACCCCTGGCCTCCTCCTCTTCTTCTGCCCCACCCTCAGCTCCTACCCCTTCAGTCCCTACAGGCTTACTAAGGTCATAAGCCACCAACAACTCCTTGAGGTGTTGGGTGGTGGGGCTTTGGCCTGTCCTTATTTTTCTCAAGTTGCATAAAGCTCTCAATTCCAAGAATGGGAGTGTATCATACTTGGAGGGTGGAAGCTCAATGGCTTCCTGCAAGGATTCTTTAGATCCTACCCTTAAAGACATTACTAGTGTGGTGTGGTGTATGCACTACCTACTCTAGTGTGGCCTACTAAACTCTCTTGAGTTGTAGAAAGGGTTGTGCTATCCCTTAACACACAACTCTAAGTTCAGTAGAACTTACTGTTATTCTAAGCTTAAATTATATGTACCTTAGGTACCTTTAGTGGTTTTCAGTTGATCAATTCAATTGAGATTATCTGGTAAAACAATAGCAAGCTGGAATCCCACACGCTGCACACCAATGTGAGAAGTTGGCCTGGCATATGCTGTCCACTAATTATAGTGGGCACCTTGCACCAGTCCAAATCGACTCTTATGGTAGGTAGGTTAAAGACAACCTTATTGAAAGCTATCCTAGTGGTAGCTATGGAGAGCAGCCTTCAGGCTAAGTCTTGAAGGAATGTAAAGCAGCTTGTTTTACCAGTCTATAATCTCTTGAGTGACCAAATGAAAGAGCACCACACCAGGTATATATTCAAAATATATGTATTTATTACTAAACACACCCCTCTAGTCTCTTTATGAGGCTAGAGTTCGAAGTACATAAGTTATAAGATCTTAAATCACAATAATAGCACAAATACACGTTTGGGCCCTAGGGGCGTACTCAAACCATATACCAATAAAGTGGTATGCGAACCACGACTGAACTAGACACTAGGCCTAGAGCCTCTAGAAGTGCTTGGACCACAAGGAACCACCCAAGGTAGTGACACAGGGGACCCACGGGAGACGCGTGCAGTGTAAATACACAACCGCGATACGCCGTTAACTTCTATGGAGAAAGTCGGGATCGGGAAAATAGAGGAAAGGGACACTTAGAAGAGGACTAGGACAAAACCCTTTGAGATCTAGGACTTTGAAGAGTCTCTACCCACGGGAGCACCGGAGTACTCGTGTTACCTCACCCAGGGAAGCCGGGTGCATAGGTGCCTTTCGGGGTCGGGTTTCGTCGTCGATTCGAATGGCGATCTGCTGCAAAGTGCTGCTGGCGGCCAAGAGAAAAGTGTCCGGGTGGATCCAAGAGTGGATCGGAGTTCTGGTGAACCTGAAAGCAGAGGGGACAGAGTCTGGGTCACTAGCCAGTGACCAGGAAGGCGATGGACAGATGCCCACCGATGTCGAGTGCTTCAGGTGCGTTGACGGTCGTCTTGACTCTTCAGCCACGAGGTCCGGGAGGCGTTGTCGGCGACCAGGAGCAGGATTCGGGCTGGTGCTCGATGTCTGTCGAGTGCTGAGGTGTCGGCGACCGGATTGGACCCAACAAGCCTTGGCAACGGCAAGTCTCGAGTAAGATGTAGATCGTCGATGGTGCAGACCAGCAAGGTCTGTGGAACTCACCCAGCGAGGGTAAGTGAGGGCAGGCCTGGAGCAACCAGGATGCCAAGTAAGGAAAAGATTGGCCTTCGTTAAGGGCTACTAGCCAACGGGCTAGCGACCGCGAAGGAGCCTCGTGACGCCGCACGTGGAGCTGGCTTGCAGGACACTCGTGGAGTGGGGGCCAGTGATCTTCGGTGCAGGTGGTGCTGGAGGCTAGGGCTACTCGGAGCCCAAAGCACGACTTCTTGGGAGACCCAGAAGATGGTGCACTTGCAAATGTGCTCGGTGTCCAGGGGTCACGGTCTCAAGTCACCCACGATAGCCACGGGCCTCAGCTTTGCTGGGGACTCAGGGTAGCCTCGGGAAGTCTGAGAATCCACCTCTGGTGATGCGATGACTTCGGCGTCCGACGGGAGCTTCAGTAATGCGAACCGGACAGATGCTTCTTTGGTGCCTGCCAAGCAGGGGAGTCACTCCTTGACCCCAAGGGAGATTCTTCAGTCCTCTAATCTTGTCGTAGAGCGTCGAAGGTCCAGGATTCAGTGTCAGAGTTTCGTCCAGGTATAATCTAAAGTCCTAAGGACTGGGTTCCTACCTTTATTCTAAAAATAGGGGTTGGACTACTCTGTGGCCCCACCTATGGGTGGGTCAGGGCAGAGGGGTGGCTACACCCCTTTCCCTTTGTCCAGTTCGCGCCAAAGCAGGGGCTGCAAGCCCCTGATCCGGTTTGAACTGGGGTATGCACAGGGACACCAAATGTGCCCCCAGTGCAGGACTTCAAAGCACCCGAAAGTGCTCCCGCCCAGCCCCAATACACATTATCCTGTCTGGGGAGGTGGTCACACCTCCCTGGGACAGGAAACCTATTGTCCAGGCCTCCCCTGCCGGAGTTTCGTCCAGCAGCAGGAGGCCAGACTCGTGTCTGTGGCAGCAGCATCCATTTTGTGATGCCAGGGCTCTGGAAAGAAGTTACCGGACTCGTCAGAGTTAACATGTCTTTCCTCTAGAAGGGTGGAATGCTACCCCCGCCGCCAGGATTGGCGGGGGGGTAGTATTCCAAGATGTTTGACACCAAACACGACATGTTTAGGTGCAGCCATTCCAAAGTTAGCATTTTACCGCGAGGATATAATGCGCTTAAGAGTATATGGTCAGGCTGCACTACAAACAGCATCAGAGATGGTCTCCGAACGCTGCAGAGGGGCCCTGCTCATGCAGGGGCACCCTCTCACATAGGAACCATGCACTCTGCCTTTAGGATTGATAAGGCCTGCCTTAGGAGTGACTTATAGGTTTATATGTGTGTATGTATTTCAGTGATATAGGTAACCTATATCACAGTAAGGGGTGCATGCACCACCCTACCCAGGCTGCAGTAGCAGACCTGTGGTGTCAGTTTGGATGGCCTTCCAGGGGTGGCATAATACATGCTGCAGCCCCTGGTAGGCCTCTGAGGTACCTATGCCCTTGGTACATAGTATACCATATACTAGGGACTTATAAGGGCACTCCAGATTCCAATCAGAGATGTGCCTAAGGCACATGGAACCTTTTTACAGAGAAAGCAGATAGACTGGGGCCCTGAATAGCAGGATCCCAGTCCAACTAAGTCATAAACCAGCAAAACACCATAAAAAAAGTGGGGGCAACCATATAGTCAGATTCCACCTTCCTACACCGGGATTCCTCAGGTAGTTCTGTACCTGTACTCTAGACAATATAGAACAGGACACTAACTTTCCGTGTTACGAGCATATAATCAATATTCAATAATCATTACCAAACTAATCAATAATTAAACCGTCCTCTGCTACCAAGAAACTGATCCAGCGCACAGCCAATACCTGATCAGGGATCAATACACGATAATATCACAGAACAATGGCCCATACTCATTCACCCAAATCCCTGATGTGCTGGGGTAAATTTATATACGTTCAATTCTTTTCTTTCTAAAATCCATGTGTGACGTCATAAAAATATTTGTCTAACTTGTACATCAACTTTCCTTCCATTTGGTCGATGAACCAATTAGTTGAATAGTTGATGGTAATGATAATACTATCTAATTAACTATTCAGTCAGCTAAATAATCACAGACTCTCGGTAAAGTTAATAAAGCTTTATCTCAAATTAAATAGTAGAAATGCTCATTGCATACGGTTACAAATGCAAACAATGAAATCCACAAAAGGAGAGAAACATCAGTAACTTCAAAAGGATACAAACTCATCATACAAGCAATGACATTGTGCATGAAGGAGTGGATAGATTAAGAGACAAAGGTTTCAGCCAAATTAAATGCGAAACAAAATACATCTAACGGAGGGATAGATGAAGAGACAATAGTTTCATCTAAAATAATACGTGACAATTTACCTATGACGGAGTGGATAGGTGAAGAGACAAAAGTTTCAGAGACAATATACATTTGCAAGTAATTTTGCAAGAACAAGATAGAATAATACAAACCTAAAGGTCTGTGGAAAACCACCTCCTTGGCCTAGGTGATGGGAGGGGTTCCCTGAAATAGAATCAGGGAACAAAGATTTCAGAACCCAGGAGCAGGACAGGGACAGGAACAGGAACAGCTAGGCCTCTCTGCAAACCAACGAACAGCGACTCATTCACCTTTCTTCTCTTCTTCCTGCAAGAGCTAAACCACACCCCTAAAGGCACCCCAATTATACCCTAAAACCTACATGTCCGTCCCACATCAGTTGAAACATTTCACGTAACTCGACAGATGATTGGTGGAATTGGGAGGTGGTGTATCACACCACTGTGACTTCATTCAAACTTTGGGCATATTCATTGTTCTACACCTATTCCCATGATTTCATAATTGTTCCGTTCACACGATTTAATACATGTTACAATTGCACATAATTTTAAGCAATGTCCGCGGAAGAAGTCTTTGTCCCACGGTCAGTCACATCCCTTGGCAGGCGATCATCACATTGGCCTTCAACCCCTGCGTCTCTTCTGCTGTGATCAGCGCTTCTGTCTTGCCTTTGACAGATCAATTTTACTCCTTTGTTCACCCCCCCTCTATCAGGCTAAGTTAAGGAAGATGGCGTTTCATCCAGCTCACTATAGCAAATGGAACATGAACATTCATTAATTATATGATAATGCACTTTTCACTGTTTACCACCCACCTTTGCACTATTCTCTATTAATGTTTCCTAGCATAAGCTTTAAGCAAAAGCGGCATTATTTATTATTTCAAAGCAAGATGCAACATGCAAACTACGAAATGCACATGCGGCCTAGTCATGCATTATTTCTCGTTTCTTTCAAAGCACACTTGTAAATACGTTTTTAGTTCTTTCATATATTATTTCACATTAGTGCATACATGCGCAAAGTTATTTCCCTCGTGTTTGTGTAAGGTGCACGTTAGTTTTCTACTACTACTTACTGTTAGTACGTATTATGAGGGTATTTATTCAAGCAGGTTTCTTTTTGCGAACCCTTGCTCCATCAGCTGCTTTGAAGGCATGGTTCAATACCTTGATATGCCCTAGGCTTTCTTCGTATCCGTTCCGAGATAGCATGAGATTTGCAAAACTAAAATCTTGTAAAGTCACAGAACCTCAGCAGCCATCTTGTGCGCAGTAGAATTTAGTGAGTTAGCAGGTTTTGTTTACTCCCGGAAGAGAAGGACCACTGAAACACAGATCTTCAAATTGAAACACTAACTGCTGAAGACAAGACTTCCTTGCTTATTCACTCATCCTTCCATGCACCCAGTCATCCACCTATTCATCTATACTTTGACTCAGTTCCATTCATTCCAACAAGCACCTACACAAACAGAACATGAAAATGCCAATCAATGAAAAGAACACAACTATTTATTACAGGCGTGTAACAGTTTATGTAAAAACCATACAAACAATCACCAACAACTACAGTCAGTTAAAAATGATTGCAATAAGAAATAAGAAAAAAAATAGTAAACAGTTTAAAATCAGCCCCAAATTCCAAAACAGCTTAGTACCTATTCAATGTTCCCCTCATTTAAAAATAAAATAAACATCACTACCTTCAGATACTCTTCATATGCTTTAATGTTAGATAAAAAAAACCTCAACCCACCATATTCCACTTAAATCCAAACCATGTTTCAGTAAAAGGGTATAGATTAAGCTGTGTAATGAGAATCCATTAGTGTCCTCACATGTCATGGAGAAATCCACAGATGCAAATTATAGAGAACCATCACAGTCCAGAACTACATGAATCACCAGAAGCACCAAGGCGACAACAATGCACATTCTGTTTATCCAGGCACGAAAGCCTGCTGAACATGAGAGATTATTTACTTATTGTCTATCCACTCTTAGAGGTCCAGCAGCAGATGATAATTTGATGGGGCATTCACATTGTTATTTTTGCGGACAGGGACTAACACAGCCCTTTTCCACATATCAAGAATCTGACCAGTTTTTAGGTCTCGCCTAGCGTTGCAGCGCATGCGCTGCTTGCTCTGCGAGACCTCTTGTAATCGAGGAGATTTCGGAAGTGGAGTGGAAGCTCCGCCCATCCTTTCTATTGGCCGGCGTCATCCTTTATGGTAAACGCTGGCCTCCGATTGAAAGTGAGGCTTTTTGGTGACCGCCCTGTCTCCTTTAGGCTCTGCCCATCCAGACTCGATCTTGTACTGGCGGCGTTAGCCTGTCTCCTTTAATTACTGGGTAAGCACTTTTTGTTTCCCCTTCCCTCTGTCTCTCTCCCCGAGCAGATGGAGATCTGCAGAGACAAAGCTACTTGCGCCGCCTTTATGCACTACAGGCTTCTAATTACTTTCAACATGCTGCGATTACTTAAAGCAGATTTTTAATCCCAATCCGACCCTGTTCATGCCCCTTTCACTCTCGCTCTCTCCTACCCCTCTTTGTCTCTTCTGCCCCCCACCCACCCCCCTCTCCTCCCCGAACTCCCCCTGGCTCCGGTCCCAGCGCTGACAGGAAAATGAAACTGAAAGAGAAGGCGCATCTCTCCTCCCTCCCCGGCTCTGCCCGCCTTGGGTTTCCCCTTCAGCCATCAAACGCCGCGAAGCCCAGGAGGCAGGAGCTGGTGACAACGAGGTGCTGTAGATACCCCGGGACAGGAGCTGGTGAGCAGCGAGGCGCTGTAGATACCCCAGGGCAGGAGCTGGTGAGCAGTGAGGGGCTGTAGATACCCCGGGGCAGGAGCGGGTGAGCAGTGAGGGGCTCTCTGCCCCAATTATTGTGCCCCCTACTGTTGTCACCTCTGCCCCCACTCGTCTCTGTCCATCCTGTGCTCCAATAGTGCTTCCGCCCTGTCTACCCACAGTCTTCTGTCCTTTGTGCTCTCCCTCTCCACCCACGTTCACTTCTACCTCTCACTTTTCTGTGCTCTCTGCCCTATCCTGACTTCTGACTGTACTCTCGTGCTCTCTGCCCTACCCTGACTTCTTGCAGTACTCTCATGCTCTCTGTCCTATCCTGACTTCTGACAATACTCTCATGCTCTCTGCCCTATCCTGACTTCTGACAGTACTCTTGTGCTCTCTGCCCTATCCTGACTTCTGACTGTACTCTCGTGCTCTCTGCCCTATCCTGACTTCTGACTGTACTCTTGTGCTCTCTGCCCTATCCTGACTTCTGACTATACTCTTGTGCTCTCTGCCCTATCCAGACTTCTTGCAGTACTCTCGTGCTCTCTGCCCTATCCTGACTTCTGACAGTACTCTCGTGCTCTCTGCCCTTCTGCTACCTGCCCTTTATGTCTGCCCTCTGCTCCTTGCCTACTGTCACATTCACCCTCACGCCATATGTCTCCTTCGATCTCTGCTGCCCCTTCTCTCTCTGCCCTCTGCTCACTGCCCGCTCCTCCCTGTTCTCCTTGTTTATTCTGCCCTCGGACTCTCTCGCATCTTCTCTCTCTGCTCACTGTCCCTGTCCTGTCTGCCCTCCCCTGTCCTCCGTGCCTGTTCTACCCTTGGGGTCTCTTCCACCTCTCCTCTCTGCCTCCACCCTTTATACCCTCGGGGTTCACTGTGTACTGTCCCTTCACGTGCTCTCTGCCTCTGCTCACTGTCCCTGTCCTGTCTGCCCTCCCCCTGTCCTCCGTGCCTGTTCTACCCTTGGGGTCTGTTCCACCTCTCCTCTCTGCCCCGTGGCTCTCAGCCTCCACCCTTTATACCCTCGGGGTTCACTGTACACTGTCCCTTCACGTGCTCTCTGCCTCTGCTCACTGTCCCTGTCCTGTCTGCCCTCCCCCTGTACTCCGTGCCTGTTCTACCCTTGGGGTCTCTTCCACCTCTCCTCTCTGCCCCGCGGCTCTCTGTCTCTACCCTTTATACCCTCGGGGTTCACTGTGCACTGTCCCTTCACGTGCTCTCTGCCTCCTGCACTTCCTGTCACATTCACCTTCACACTGCCCTAGGTTTCTGCTTCCTTTCCTCCCTGCTCTCTGCCCGACCCCTCTCTGGCACCACTGGCACTTTGGGGCCCAGGCGCATATTTTCCTCATCCTCAGAGTTTGACCCTCAGCAAGAGAGAGAGCAAGCATTTGCAATGCAATCGGTCTCGCATTTATGCGAGTTTGAGCTATTGACATTACAAATGACAATGCCTTATATTTATGTTTTAAAAACGAAAACAAAAATAAAAGGCATTGTCATTTGCAATGTCAATAGCTCAAACTCGCGTAAATGTGAGACCTATTGCATTGCAAATGCTTGTTTAAAATTGTCAGCATAGGGACCCAGTAATCAATATATCTTATAAAGTTTTTAGAGCTCAAATCATCGGACTAAGAGTGTTGCATGATTCCAGGGCCAATATTATCCGCTTCCGTGCGTCGGACGGCCCCCGGCCGTCTGACGTCACAGTGGGCGTGTGCGGAGGACGGCCGGGGGCCGTCCGAACCGCGCACGTGTAGAATTCTCCTGCACCGCGGGGGAATTCCGGCCGCAGCGAAGCGGTTATAGCAGCACTACTATTAGAAGTGATATCTGTTAAAGATGAGTCACATGATACCAGCGACTTAATTGAAATTACATGTTGAGCATAAAACAAGGATTCAATATACATGATCCATGCCGGGTTAGAAATAGCTGCATCAGTGTGATCACCCAACGATTTGCTCATCCCTTTAGCTAATCTTATTCGGCCAAATAAGGAAATCACCGTACTATATTGAAAGATTAAGTCATTTTTATGTCTCGTCTAGGTAGTGCTTGCGCTGTCTCTGCAAGACATGCTGTATTCAGAATATGGGCTTTAAAAACTCCACCCATTTTCAAGGACTGACCCTGTTACGTGTTGTTACTCAGAGCTTGTGAGCACTATTTCCTTCTTTAAGATATAGCACTGGAGATCAGTGCTTGTGGTTTACAGAGCTCTGGTGTAAACAGGGCTGCAAATCTTGCTCTTATCTTGCAACATTTGCTATGCATTCAAAGACAGAGGTCTGTTTTAGCTGCAGCTGCCTCCTCCTCCGTCCTGCTTTTGAAATGCATTGCCTGGCGTCACGGTCCCTGCCTTCATATTGCTGTTGCTCACAGCACAACAAGCATTTGCAATGCAATAGGTCTCACATTACTAGAAGCAAGGCTGGCAGCAACTGCTCCTCATTTACTGCCAGCCTTGCTTCTCGTAAGCAAGGACTATAAGAGTACAAAGTGCATATTTACTCACCAATTTCAGGTTTTCAAAACACATAAATAAAAGGCATTGTCATTTACAATTCCAATAGCTCAAACTCTTGTAAATGCGAGACCTATTGCATTGCAAATGCTTGTTTTTTTTTGCAGCCCTACAGGAGATGACAAACGTCCCAGGATGATGTGCTCGATTTTATATGATTTCTTTTTGAGTCAGTAATTGTTCTTTTTTGCAACAAATATAGATATATTTTGTCTTGTTAAATTAGTTCGATGTTTTTGTGACCGAAAAATAGCTTTGTCCTTAACAAAAAGAAATAGAGAAAAAACCCACAGCACTCACAAGAGGGCTCTGCCTCTAAAGAGAAAGTTGGCCAAGCTCAACATATGATTCCATGCCATCAGGGACACCATATTCCAATTAAAACTTCCCTTCTACAAAATAAGTGTATTCTGAATTTTAAGCCTGAGCAGTTGAGATGAACCAGAACTACAGCTTCTCTCCAACTCAAATGCACTCTTATTAAATAAAAGTCCGGGACCATAGCTTGGGGCCCCTGATGATAAGGAGTCCTCTGGTAATCTTATAGTTTGGCTAAAACAGCAAATCAGGAGCAATATCCTCATTGTGGATCAAACTTTTAGGCAAAACGGGACAGGCCTAAATGTGTCACCAGCAATAAGGGAATTGTTCGCCTTAGAATACATTCTTAAGAAAGTAGAGAGAAGAGTCTCGTGGGCAGAGTTAACTTAAACATACCACACACTTACGCAAACAACAATGCAGCCAACCTGTCTATCTTGTTAGTCGGGAAACCATTGTGCAGTAACCAGGTAACAGGCAACCGCCCTCCCAGTTGACCAATGAAAAGACAGCAGAGTTCACCAGCAGGCCCAGGCATGCACATAATACACTATTCAAATCTATATTTGGGTCAAACTCAGTTTACTCCCATATTAGCCAATATAAATCATCACTAAACTAGCCATCTAACAAACAAACCTCTGCTAAACAGAAACAACCACACAAAGCCATACACAACCAAAAATACCACACACAGCTATAAATAACCAATCAATGGAAATCCCAGAAGCTCACATGAAGGACGCCCATATTTTGAAAGCGCTATGGTGCCATATTGGGTGGAAGTATTCTATGCAAATGCTTAAAACATAAAACAGCTACAGCACAAGTATTAATACTGCAAGGCACACGAAATCTGCAGCTCCTGGAGAAACAGTGCCGGCTTTCTTCACACTCAGCAGATCAGCACCGTCACCAGGGCACGAGTCGGGTACCACGCGGGTGGACGGCGTCCCCCCACTTATTTTACCGGGGGGACGCCGTCCCCCCTGCTCACAAGCTGGGCTTTCTATGATGGCAGCCACCCGGTAAAATAAGTGGGGGGCGCTGTCCACCCGCGTGGTACCCCGACTCGTGCCCTGCTCAAACTTTGTTCTACGGTGTTTGCTAGAACCCCCGTGTTTCTAGCGTGACTCCGCAACAGCGCCATGTTAGAGCGCAGATTTCGGCCGGCGCCCGCTGCTAGGTGGATAAACACAAACTGGGTCCCCGGACGCCACAACCTTAGGCGAGGGAGGTGCCTCAGGGGCGCGCACTCACAGTCCTCCGCTCCGCTAGAAATCCCTTAATGCACCATGCCCTTCATTTATTTTTTGCTACTGGACATCTGAGAGCGTTTAAGAACGATACGTTTTTTTTTCCCCGAATAGTTGCTTGATGATGGATCACACTGCATAAAAATGATTTTTCTTCGGTTGCGAAGGACAGGGAAAGACTACCATCTACAGTACAATTATGAAAACGGGCGTCTTTATCTGAGAAATGGCTTCTGATTCACAAATACACGTGTGTGGGAGCTTTGTAGCAGTTGTAATTCACTCGTTCGAAAATCAATGAGACATTTCGCAGATTCAGTAACTCCCTATATGACACAAATTACATTTAAGAGTAGGTCTTCCACAGATGAAAGGTTACGCAGTATACAAAATTATAATAATAAAGTTAATAAAACACGTTAGTAGTATAAGGGGATACCACCCATCACCATTTGTGTCCTTAAAAGTGACAGGTCCCCCTCCGCAGGTCCCCCGCCCCTTCGCTGTGTCCTTAAAAGTGACATGTGTGTCCCCAAAAGTGACATGTGGGTGTGTCCTTAAAAGTGTCAGCTGCGTGTCCTTAAAAGTGACAGGCCTCAAGCCCCTGGAAATACAAGGGTGTGGCACCGTGTATGTGTCAGAGTGTGAGCATCATGAGATGTCCATCTTGTCCAAGGGGCGGTCCTAGGGGCGGTGCTGCTTCTGGAGACACCAGCGAGCCAGAGCCCTATGACGCCTCTAAGGCATTGTTGATGTGTAGAGGGTCCGCCCCCTTTTAGGAGCTGTTTAGGATACATATAAGGCATCCTTAAGAGCACTGTACAGCAAGCAGCCGCCTGAAGACGAGAAGGTTCCCATAGCAAAATGAAGAGATACAGCTCTCTTGTGAAGAGACCTATGTGGGGTGGTTCCCAACCACCTATCAGTAGATATTACCGCAGCTTACCAACTCTGGTAATGGACGAGAATGCTCAGCAAGAAACACCTAAGGATATGGGCTGCGACATTACTGGTTTTGGTAATGGCCTGTGTCGGGGGTGCAAAAACTCAGTCTCAAGGAGTGCGTATGCCGGTTGTCTCCGGTTAAGGACGCCCACAGCGAGAGTGAGGGCTCTGGTAGTGGCAGCTTGTTTGCCGCCTCAGTTTCGTGGATATGGAGGAAGATGAAGAGGCTGTAGCACCTCCTAACACACCCGTCTATGAAGCCATGGCCCTTCAGGAGGATACGGATGCTGCTGAGGTTGTGCTGCAACCATCGGGTACAGTCGCCGAAGATGTTGGGGAAGCGCAGGACATTAGCGACTCTCAAGATTTCAGAGCCGCAGCAGAGGCCGGTGAAAATGCAGAGGTTAGTAAAAAAAAATAAAAAAAAATGTTATGCTCGGCAGTTACAAAGATGAGGTATTTTATTTCTTCAGCTATTGGCATATCAATCTTTCTTTTTTTGACCCTAGAGAGTAACACCAGCAGGATGCACCTACTTCATAATGCACTATGGTAAAGAGGATGTAGCACCTCCTAACACCCCTGTCTACGAAGACATGGACCTTCAGGAGGATGCGGCTGCTGCGGAGGTCGTGTTGCAACAGCCCGGTACAAGCGTCGAAGATGACGGGGCATCGCAGGACATTAGCGACTCTCAGGATTTCAGAGCTGCCGCAGAGGGTGGTGAAAATATGGAGGTTAGTATGAAAATGTTATGCCACATGTATCTATATAACGATGTATTTTATTTCTTCAACTAATGGTCTGTCAATCTTTCTTCTTTTGAACCCTAGATAGAACCCCCAAAAAGAGCGGCTGGAGACTGGCGACCTGCAAAAGCGAGCAATGTAATCTTTAATTGTCTGTGGTGTTCAAAACAGGCTGAAAGCTCAACGTGCCAAAACCGCGAGGGCTGCGACAAATGTGTATGCGGTTCTAAGAGCGGCGCGTGTGAAAAAGATGAAGATGAAGGATTGTCCTTCTTTGAACGGCGTGGAGTTAAGGGTTTCGCAGCGACGGTAGTACTAAACTGTGTCAAACGTGACTATTACAGTCTTTGTCACGGCCACCAAATGAACGATCCACAGCAGGCGGCTCACGAATGTTTGTGCGAATCATACAGAGCAAGAACAATACGTTATATTTGTGGTTTGTTAGACCCTTACAAGTTGTATAAGCTGCTAAGGGTGGTGTACGGCCTGCACCCTGAAAAGAAAACTGCACACCCCGATATGTTGAGGATCTTGACATCTGCACTCAATGAGATCCAATACGCCTATGACCCGAGCGTAAAACTACCTGATATGCAGGAGATGTGCCCGGCTCTTGATAGAAAGCTGATACAAAGACTCGTAGAAAGGCGTATGTGTAACGTGTATAAAATAAATAGTCTCAGGGGGGCTTTGGCCCCCCGAAGACTATTTAACTAAGTTCTTATGTAACGTTACAGGATAGCGTGTATTTAGAACAAACAAGCGGAATGTTACAACGCAAGGTGGCTATGTGTTAATACGTACTTATGACGTTTGCTATGAAAATGTAAAGTATCTTTTGCTTAGGTCTTGGTAGTATTGTTTATTTGTTTTTTAATAAAACGCCCTTACACAAAACAATCGTCTTTCATTTGTATTTTGTTGTAACCGATGTTATCATGTCGGGGGTTAGGTTAAGAAAACTTTATTATGATACAAGCGGGGTTGGCAGCTTTGGAAGTGTCGAAGCCCTATACAGAAGGGCTGCAGATGAAAACGAGCCCGTAAGCAGAGACCTGGTCAAGACATGGCTATCAGGAGAGGAGGCGTATTCGCTCCATAAACCGGCCAGAAGACGTTTTAAGAGACGTCCTACAATCGTTAATGCTCAAATAGATTATCAGTGGCAAGCTGACATAATCAGCCTTCAAGATATAGCAAAACATAACAACGGCGTTTGTTATATATTAACCGTCATAGACGTGCTGTCCAAGTACGCCTACGCAGAACCGTTAAGCGATAAAAGAGGGGCCAGCGTCACGGCCGCTTTTAAAGCCATCTTCGAGAAGGGCAGGGTTCCTCAAAAACTACAAACAGACGCCGGTAAAGAATTCTTAAACAAGACATTTCAGAAATTATTAAACAACCACGGCGTTCAACATTTTGTAACACACACGGAGGTGAAAGCAGCGGTTGTAGAACGGTTTAACAGAACTTTAAAGTCTAAGATGTGGCGGTATTTTACGGCCAACAACACCTACAGATACGTGGATGTTCTACAGGCTTTTTTAGATGTGTATAATGCCAGTTATCACCGGACCATCAAAACATCACCCGCAGAGGTGACTCCTAGTAATTCTTTAGCTGTTTGGCGAACGGTGTACGGGCATAATTTTGCTACAAAGGTGAAGAAACCTATTTTTAAAAAAGGCACACATGTGAGGATTTCAAAATTGAAAGGGGTCTTTACGAAGGGCTACCGCCAGACTTTTAGCGACGAAATATTTATAGTGGATAATGTGGAGCTTAAAGAAGGGCTGTATATTTACAGTTTAAAGGACTACGATGGGGAAGCTGTATCGGGGGTGTTTTACAAGGAAGAGTTACAAATGGTACCTGATGATCCGAACCGTGTGTATAGGGTTGAAAAGGTTCTGAAAAGGAAAGGTAGGGGGCTAGCAGCCAGGCATATGTCAAATGGAGGGGATGGCCGGAGAAATTTAACAGTTGGGTGTTGGCCAGCTCCCTGAAGGGTGTGTGAGCTAAGGACCGTCTAAAATCCTCTAATAAGATGGAGACAGCACCCTTTTATATCACCTTACCATCCAACGCTTCTAAGGGCATGTTCCCCGACAACCAGATTTCTAATTACACCGTGAAACTGGCTAAGCCTGTGGACCTGAAAGGGGATTGGGAGGTGGCCCTAACAGAAATCCAATACCCTAGAACATGGAATACATTCACACAGGCCGAGGCAAAGTTTTACATAAAGCGTGAGCAGGATCCAGTGAGCATGCACGAGAGCATTCCATACGGTTACTACCCAACCGTTTTAAGTGTTGTCGATGCTGTCAACAAAGCCATAGACAGCATCGAAGCATATCCGAATACTCATCTGTCGTTAGATAACGTCAGAAGGAAGGTATTTCTTAAAGCACCAAGCCGTACCACGACGTTTAACTGCTCCGGTAAATTAAGAAGGGTTTTAGGCACCGTGCTGCATGCGAAAAGTCCGATGGAGCAGGATCACACATGCCCCGATATTAACGGTGGGTTCTATACGCTCTATGTGTATAGCGACATTGTAGAGGCCCAGAGGATCGGTGATAGTTATTCGCCGCTGTTAAGATGGGTCCATGTACAGGGTGAAAATAATACGATGGTTAATATTCAATTTAACAAACCCGACTACGTCGCAGTTTCTAAAAACCATTTTGACACTATTTCAATTATGATCTACGATGATCAGTCTGAGCCGGTGGCCTTTAAATACGGGAAAGTTATTGTTAAGCTTCATTTAAGACCGAGACACGACAGTGGTTATTAAGCAGGCATCATGGTGGTCGTGAAAACATACGGGGACCCGTCTATGTACAGGGACTATTACAGAAACCAAGCCGGATATGGAGGTCCTCCGTACTTTCAAGGGTCGCCGGTTATGTATGGGGCTGGTTTAGGGGGCTTCTTCAGGAGCCTGTTTAGAAGAGCTATGCCGTTCTTGAGAAGAGGCTATGAAATTGTAAAACCGCATGTTAAGACGGCTGCTACGAACATTGCCCATGATGTTGTTGGGTCTGTTACTTCGGCGGTTGCAGAGCGCATGAACAAGCAGCCGCAAGAAGGAGCGGGGCTGTTGTACAAGCCGCGCGCGAGTGTTAAAAGGAAGCGCCGGTCTTCGAGACGCAGGGGTCCACCGGTCCCCTATAAAAAAAGGAGGAGTTCTTCAAAACGCCCTCAGAAAAGAAGAACTCCAAGACGGAAGAGAGCTGCGAAGAAGAGAAACGGCTCTAAAGTCAATATTTTTTAAAGCATCGTAAACTAAACCATGGCCTTCGTACACTGTGCATCTGGCGAGTGCGCCAAATCCGAGTTAGACTTGTTTACTCTAAAACCAACGCAGACAAGCATCGAAAACAGCTTCTTCATGGAGGTATCGCCTTTAGCCGCCTTGACACCGCTGGCCCCTATAGAGTTTTTTGTGTCAGGGTCCACGGATATGTATTTGGATCTCAACAACACGCTGCTGCATCTTATGTGTAAAATCGTAAAAGCGGATGGGTCCGACATAGCAGCAGACGCTAAAGTGGCAACGATCGCTTATCCCCTAGCGGCCATGTTTAATCAGGTGGACATCACCCTGGGCGATCGACTCATCACACAGAACGATAACATGTACGCCTACAGAGCCTACCTCGAGAGTATTCTAAATTACAGTAGCGACGCCCTTGACACGCAGCTTTCAGCGGGTCTCTTCTACAAGGATACATACGGCCAGTTTGAAACCACGGCTCTGGACGGTGCCAATCATGGTTTTGTAAAAAGAGCAATGTTTGCAGCAGGCAGTCGCAACTTTGACCTCCTGGGCCGCATACATTCAGATCTCTTCTTCCAAGATAAACTGCTCATCAATGGTATTGATCTTAAGATCAAGCTCACACGCAACAAGGATTCATTCTGTCTCATCAGCGGGGATGCGGACCAGTACAAGCTGGACATCCTGGCCGCGAGCCTGTTTGTAAAGAGAGTGAAAGTGTCCCCGAGCGTCAGATTAGCGCACGCCGACGCTTTGCAAATATCAAACGCCAAGTACGCTGTGGAAAGAGTAGCTCTGAAGGTGTTCAGCATCCCAGCAGGTACCCGTTTAACCCAGCAGCAGAATTTATTTCTAGGGCAACTACCCAAACTCATCATCATCGGTTTTGTGGACAATACAGCATTTAGCGGCACCTACGCCTTAAACCCCTTCAATTTTAGACACTACAACATCAACTACGCGGCGCTGGTCCACGAGGGCACTGTGATTCCTGCAAAACCCTACACCCCCAGTTTTATAACCTCCAACTACATCAGGGAATATCAGGGGTTGGTTTCAATAACCGGGAAGCATCTAAGGGACTGCGGTGTAGCTGTGTCAAGAGAAGGCTATGGGGCCGGGTACACGTTGTTCGCATTCGACCTGACCCCCGACATGGAAGACGGCGATCACTACAACCTTGTCAAAAACGGAAATCTAAAAGCTGAAATACGATTCAGTAATCCGCTACCGGCGAATGTGAACATGGTCGTATTCTCGGTATTCGACAGCATCATTCAGATCAACCACGCAAGACAGATTTTGTTTGACTATCTTTAAAACATTTTGTGAAATGGACACTGTGCAGATACGATCGTTCTTAAGCAGGCATAAAGACGCTAGGAAATACTTTTTAGGTGTTTTCCCTAGCGATGGGTTACCCCCTGAAATAGGGTTAGAAAGACCCCGCACCCTAGTCTTTAACACCGACCCGCATGACAAGAGCGGAACACACTGGGTGGCCTTGTTTATAGACAGTGACAAGGTTATATTGTTTGATAGTGCCGCTGAATTCCCCGAACATCGTATCTATACACCGCCTATATTCAAGTTTGTGAAAAAAGCCGCTGCGAGGTTGGAGTATAACAAGCTGAGGGTCCAGGATTCCATAGCCATCACATGTGGGGAACATTGTATTTATTTTATCAGTAAAATGTCTGAGGGTATGTCGTTTAGAAATTTCTTAAATCTATATTCGCGTGACCTTGTTAACAATGACAGTATAGTTGTGAAATATGTAAAAGAAAACACAGTGGTCTCGGTCAGACCTGTGAAACCCGAATATGTCGCTTGTCAAAATTGTAAGTCCGTGGGACATGTGCATGTTTAATGATGAACGCCTAAAATAAAGACATTATTTTTTTTTAAAAAGCCGGTATTCAGACTTTGTATTTCTATGCTACCACATACAACATAATTAAAACATTTTAAAAGACAACAGAGGCAGGTTGTAAAGTTATTAAAAAAAAGTGTTTTATTACAAACATCTATGCAGGGGTGTATTACACCGACAACCAATGCTCAAGAAACATAAGAAGAAGAAGAAAAATCAGACGCTGCTATACGCGTAATAGACACATTTTATTAAAAATCAATAAAAAGTCTGAAGAAACATCAGGGTGTAAGCCAGGTACTTGGTTTGAAAAATGTCTTTTTTCGCGGTACAACCACCGTTGCAGGGGTAGTCCAGGAGGGGGATAGCCGTGGAACGTCAGAGCCTGTTGGTGATGGGTGTACGGGGGCTTTCAAATTTTCAAGCAAACGCCGGTGCTCGTTATTACCCACGAGCGTTGAAGGGATGTTGAGTTCAGCAGCGGCTCGTAGAAACGCATCCCAACCACGCGGTGCGTTTTGAGGCGTTATGATTTTGGGGTGCGTGAGACCTTTGACTAGATCGTACATGTGTGACCCTGCAACCGGCTGTCCCTTGTAGAGAAATTCGCCTCGTTCATTCCAAGATGTTAGGTCTTTAGAAGTTGCAAGTTTACTCATCAGCATTTGCGCGGCCCCCTGTGTCTTTGACTTATATTTTTTAAGAGATCGGCAACAAAGGCATCTGAGGGTGATGCAAGGTCCTGTGATGGTTGCAGGGGTTGAGGGCCATTTGGAGGTGCGGCTGGTTGTTCAGAGTCCGGGGCGTATAGAGTCAGCTTATTTTTCTCGGTATTCCATTGGTTGTAGTAACTTAAAAAGTTTTTAAGGGTGCTGGTGTAAAGGTTTGCCTTGTCGTAGAGGTTTAGATCGGTTCTGTTCAAAATGTCTTTAATTTCAGCATCCAGACGCAGAGTCTCATTTCGGCGTATATCCCAGGCGTTGTCCTTTGAAGAGCTCAGATGGTCCATTTGCTGCCTCAGAACCAAATACATCTTTGTGGCATGCTCCATTACTGTCCCGAGAGGAGGCTTGTAATTATGAGTATAGCTATGCCCAGCAAAGAGCCTATAAAGCCTCCAGACTGTTTCACCAGTTTCTTCTTGGTAATGAGTGAGGCCCTTTTATTACTGAGCTTCTTGATAAGAGCCCTCTTCTTCTTCAGAACCTGTAACTGACTCCTTGATATAGGGACGTTGCCTTTTAGGGTATTTAGGGCAATTTCAGAAATGGCAGACACTAAGTCGTCAGAAGCAGCGCACAGGATGGCCTTTCTGTGCTGGGGACTGGCTGTAACAAGCATTTTCAGGAGAGCTAAATTGCGGCGTAGGCGGGCCGACATGGTCAACACCTTATATTATAAGGGACAGGATTGTAAATGTCTCTAAAAGTCATCAGCGCTGCTTTTTATAGGTCCGGACCTTGGGCTTAGGGGTGTAAGCGACTGGTAGATCGGGGGCAAATATATCAGCCCTCAGTCTATAGTCTTCTAGAGTTTCATTTTTAAGTCGACCAGCAGGTAGCCGTGGGGTTTTGCTGTAGCGTCGTTAAAGGCCTCCATGAAGAAGTGTGTGTTTCCTGGGTACATCTGTTTAGCTATGACTGATATTTGTTGTTTGTCACGGGGTTTTTAAATAAAACAAGGTATGAAGCGTTGAGAGCTATAGACCTGCTGTTCTTGCCCTTGTAAAACAAGTTCTGCACAATGTAGCAGATGCTTAGATTACGGTGATGCGAATATTGAGTATAAGCTCTCTCTAACTCCGGATGATCCCCACCTTCACGCATAAGGTCATCGACAATTATCATGTTTACAAGGGACGGTGGCAATAACTCATCATCGTTGAGATTATCTGGTATGCCTTCTATAAATCTGATATGGGGGAAACTACGGGCCAGATCAGTATAAAGAGCTTGCCAGCATGAATAAAGCCATACAATGTTATTAGGGGTTTGGGATAAAACATCGGCAGCATTTTCTAAGAGCTTTTTTATAAAGTAGCTCTTACCACAGTTTGAGGGCCCTGCTAACACGCATGCGAATGGATGCTGTAATCTGGTGTCCATGGTGCGGGGTCTGTATCTCTAATGAGGCTAATAACCATACGGCAGTGTTTTATAGTCAGCAGTCAGAACCCTTTTATCAAAAACAACGCAAAATGTTTTATGTAAGGGCTGGGTTGTAATTTCCCACTTCTTTTTGGACCTGACTATACACGGCTGGTTCACAACTATGGTTTTAGCATTTTCACAATTGTCGGAGGCAGCGTATTCGTGCACCAGATTCTTCAGACTGTCAAAATTGATTTTTAGGGTGTTGCTGACATTTAATGTTATGCCTTTGACCTTCATACACACTTTGTTCTTGTTTGTGCGGTAGGAGTAGGTCTTAGGTCCGGATGACGTGTATTCTATTATATGCTCATCCGTATCGAGCTCGCTGGTCAAATTACCCAGATAATCCCCAAGAGGAGGGTCTTCATCCCCTGGTTTACTCAGAAAAATCACCGAGTCGGTATCGTGATACAAGCAGCGGTCCTGGAGCTTGTCCATAACCTTGTAAAGTTCTAGACGGGCGTGGGCGGTCGTGAAGCACGCTATGAAGATGTTGATGTTGTTACACGTTGTGGGGTACGCTTTTGTGTATTTCCAACACACCGCAGCGGTCTCGTCATCGATAAACCCGCAGCTGGACACCTCGTAACATGGGGCAAACAGGTACTTAAACAACTCATCAGGATCGGTTATTAAGGTCGTATTTGACAGGTTTGTACGCTGTGCGAATTTTCCCCATAAGGAGTTGAGGCAGAGTTTGGCTAACTGCCGGCGGGCCGGGTTGACCTCTATCAAATGGGGGCGTAAATGGATACCTTCGTGAGCGTAGTAGTCATCGATGTATTTCTGCTTTGCATCCTGACTAGTACACCATTCGGGATACCCTGAGGCCTCCTGCTTGTCTCTGAGAAACATATTAATGTATGGGGCAAAGAGTCGGGTCGTGGTCCTCTGAAAATGCCACACCTCGTGTATCCTACCGAGCCTGTAACCTTTCTCTAAGGCCGCTTCTACCTCGATGCTGCACCAGGTCCCTGTGAGCATCCTTTGTTCATCGGTGTGTCTACAATCGTCAACCTCTTTAAACACCGCACATGTGCGACAGAGGGGGAACATCAGTTTACCATCGACTCGGTATGGTAACACCGGAAAGTAAAGCTGTCGTGGAGGATAGATTTCACATTTGACTAGCCCAAAGTATTCGGATATGGGCTTAAAATCTCTATATATGATGGTGGGGTGTCCTAAGGGGTATACCTTCATTTTGTTCACAAATGGGTACAGACTGGTGAAATCATAGTAGTGTATTTTCTCACCCTCACCCACGGCCCTGTACAGTTGTATGGCATTTGTACGACCCCCGAATAAGGCATCGCGGGGTTCCAGGGGTTCTGGTAAATCACGACTCTGAAGGAAAGAGCAGAGCGCTGTGTCGGTTGTTAACATCTCTAACCACTCATGCTCCCAAAGAACCCTCATAGCAAAGCCACATTTTTCAACATACTGAGCCTTCAACAGCGTACGTCTGTGTAAGTGTTCAAATTTGACACCCAGCAGTCTGTTAAACTCATGGGGTTTGTAACACTGAGGGCAGCCGTGGTAAAAGCAGCCATTGTATTCAAAGGCCGTCGGCACCCCTTAATTACAGCGTACCCATCCAGGTAGTAGGGACCCACACGGTATTCACCACCCTGTAAGGCGTGTTGAATATGTACGTCTTCCTTCTCAGAAACGTACATGAGCCACCGGATCGAGGGGGTTGAATATCGTTTCTGTTTGCCATTATAGAGGTCTACCGGCACTAGAGCAATACTTTTTGGTCTTAAAAACATGTGTTTGTAGATGGACATACACATGGAGGCCAATGTGATGTTTTGAAAAGGGTCTATGTATTCGACAGCCTTCGGCATTTCAGGCGTATTGGGTTTCAAGACCCTGACTTTCTTTGTCATTTGAGGCTTCTTGGGTTTCATGATCCTGACTTTCTCTGTCGTTTGAGGCTTCTTGGGTTTCAGGATCCTGACTTTCTTAGTCATTTCCACCACAACATCTCTGAAGAGGTTGCACGCTTGTCGTAGGATCATTACATCAGCCTGACAATAAGCTTTCAACTCTGTTTGAAAATGAAACTCCTTTTCACGGTTTTCAGAGTACCATTCTAGAAAGCTCTCCTTCTCGGATGGCATCATATATTCAACCCCGTAGCTGTCAGGAGGTGGCATGGGGCCCACATAATTCTGGTTCACCCAGGTGTTAAAAAAGTGTGGAAAATAACCTTTACAACCGGGGAATCCAAAGGTTTTTGGTAGCTTGCTCAATTTCATAGGTAGGAAATTCAGGGTGTCTATAAACCTTATTTGTAACCTAGCGGCTGTTAACAACATCAGCTTGGAACCCTGAGTGATGAGTTCTACTTGTACCTTTTCACGAATCATATTTTGTAAAATAAAGAATGAGTCGTATGCTTTTGAGTTGTGGGCCAGCATGATATACCCTTTGAATTTGGTTTGAATGAAGCTGTTAAGGAAATCACCAACGCACGTTCTGCCTTCAAACTCCAAGCTGTCGTCGGAAGTTAGATGGTGTGCGTAAATATAGTTAGGTTGGTGTACTCCCGTCTCTTGTGTGCACTCTATATCAAACACTATGTAGGCTTCGGTTTTGGTCTGGGGTCTGCCTTTAACCATGTAGCACCGATGGTTGGTACCCGCCGCAAAAGACGTCTGACACCGGAGGCATTTCATACCTCGGCATTTGTGATCTGTCGCCACATACCGACCACACTGAAAGCAATCCATTTTAGGGCTGCATTTAACAGCTTTCTTATGGATGCTCAAACAGTCTTGAGAGCGACAAAACATCTTACAGGTGCGACACCTCACCTTCAGGGCAGCGTCTACGACTCAACCATCCCTCCGGCACATCTTACAATGCATTTCACACTGATGACGGTCCTTACTGTTGTATATGTGGTCACAATGTGTGCACACGTACTTGACACCCAGAAAACTTTTAAGGTTCAAGATACCGTAAAAGTGATTTTCGTGGTGAAGGACATATACGGTCTTGTTTCTCACACGGTCCCCTGTTGTAAAGTACTTCCAAGAGCCGTTGTGATAAAGAACTTTCACCGTCACAGAGAAATAGTTCTCAAAAAGACCTATGTCGCCAAAGCCGACCATGCGGTCTGGTGGTATTTCAAGAACCTCGTGGGCTTCAGCCGCTCTAGACATGATGGCCGCGTCGGTGGTGTTGCGCCCCATCAACAACCCTACGATGCTGGCCGCCAGACAGATATTGGGTGTGTCGTTGTTAAAGTCGAGCAGCCAACGCTGTTTCTTACCAATTATCTGACTGTATAGCACACTCTTTAAAGGTCTTGAAACACCCCCTCACGACCCCGTACAATGAGGGCTATGACACGGAAAGTACCGTAGGCGACTAGTTCAGCCTTGCTCTGTAAAAGCCTCGAAAGGTTTTCTAAAAATTCCACGGCGTCAAACACATCTCGGGACCTCCGTTTGGTGAACAAAGGACTGTCAAAACCCTGCCCCTGGAAGCGTAGTTGGAAAAAATCATTAGGCCCCACATCGCGTAACAACCTTTCTATGAGCGTTTGCACCGCCTGATGTATAGCTAAAACACCGTGATCGGAGGACCTTATCTGGTGGAGGTTGGTAAACCTAAACTCCTCGTAGTGCTCGGTGGCATTAAATCTCTCTACATCACGCCTGTAGCTTCTAATGCTCTCTAAATAGACGCCCTCTGAATCCTCATCTTGAGGGATTTGACTTATTGGGGAGCTTACTGATGTATCATTTTGGGGGTTCTGGTTTAGTAGGGTCTCTGGGGGTCTTTTAAGCACCCGTGTAGCACATATCCGGGCTTTCTTTAATTTACTTATTAAAAGCCGGCGCTGCTTGGCGCTATTAGCCCACTTTTGTTTTTTACGGGACCAGGCTTTTCTAGGTAACCGTCCACCTCCTATCTGAACAGTATGGGATGTGTCTATGTGCGCTGTACTCATGGAGGCCTCTGCTACATGCCCACCCCTTGACCCCTCTAGGGGTTCCGGATGTCGATGTGTTGGCGTTCTACCACCAACATCATTCAATTGCCCTCCCCCAGGACCGTTCCCTCCTACACTTACGTATTGGGGGGTGGATGGCATCGTGGTATGACTCTGATTGCATGGTTCTATGTACTTTTTACGCTGGAGTATGCGTAAGAAGCGCAGGGACTTTGTCAGTACTGTTTGGACCTTACTGTTATATTTTGATGTGTGTGCTTTTTTATTAGAACCGCTAGCATGGGGTTTCTTTAGGGTATGGAGCTGTCCTAGTCACGCCTGTATACGCCATATGTCTGATCCCGCTTCCTGGCACGTATTGAGGATCAGCCTTTTACACATGTCAACTCTTTGCAGTATCCGTTGCTGTGCCTCCACCATGGACCTGTCGCCGCTACCCCCCAACCCCATTTTTAAGGTTGCGGTTTTCGCTTGGCGTTTTAGCTTTCTGACAGCCATTTGTATATCCTTTACATGAGCATCTAGTACCGGATTTGGGTCTACAGCGTCGTATTGTGGAGGGTTAGGTATGAATACGGTGTTTGGCTGTATAACAGCCTTTAACACCCCGGGAGCCTCTAATGGTCCTTCATCCCCAACGCCATTCTGTAACTGAGGGCCTGGGGGGATCATAGAAATAGGATCCCAGTGCGAACACCCCGGGGCATTTGGGAAAGTCGCCTCACTAAATGTCACCCCCGTACTATGAATTGACCAGTCGTCCCACCCTGTACTGTCAGTGTTGTATGTTGTCGGGGGTGTTGCGGAGCTTACACTGGCCGCGGGGCTGTTTGGGTCGTAAGCTCCCTGAGGGGTGATAGGGGACATAAGGTCCGGGGAGTTTAAATGACTGTCGAAATAATCGAGGTTGGTAACGGCTAAGGTATTGTCAGGGCAGGGGTTGGGTGAATGTGTAACAGGGGTCTGCAAAACCCCCTTGTATGTGCTAGAAGGCCCCTCGGGCGCTGCTTCTGAGGGTTTATCAAGTTTGTCTACCATACTTGCCAGTGTATTGAGACAGCTTTTGCTGATGGTATACGAGCCTCCTAAGGGCTGCCCTTTTCCAGACCCGGGAACCCTAAACCCATCAGTAACGACTATAGAAGGTTTTGAGGTCTGTTCTACGGGGCATTCCTCTACAGACGTCGCTAGTTTATTTGAAACTATAGAGGTCTTCAGAGGATGGGAAGGGTCCTGTGGTGTAGCAGGTTTGTTTAAGGGCCCTTCCAATGTTTCTACTTGTAACGCCTGTACCCCTTGCTTATTCTTAAGATAATTTCTTGAAAGCTTGTTGACTTTAGGGGTTTGAGTTTGTAACAGAGCTTCCACACCAGGCGTCACAACCGGGAGGCCCAAAGAGAGCGCTGGGGTAGATGGATCGTTCCCCGGCTTAGCAACATTTTTTAATGCTAGATCTAAAGGTGTAGCTAGGGTCTCAGGGACCACCTGTTTCATGCTGAGGTCTAAAGGGGCTGCTTGGGATTCCAGGACCAAAGGCGGCTTCTTGAGGTTTAAAGGACATGTCTGGGGTTCTACGGCCATTTGCTTCTTCTTAAGTGTGGGCTTGTTTGAGATTAGAGTTCCTTTTGAGGCTTTGAGAGGGTTCAGATACACATCGGATACGTCGGTTCTCTGTTGTATGTGGGTGTAGTATGTGTAGATCTTATTCTGGCGTACACGCCTACTCACTCCTTTTGCCGCAGACCCGGTGTTCAGAACGGTCTTTGTTATATCCCTCAGCGGTTTTGTAGACCTCTTAGACTTATGCGTATCTTCGCCGTGGCTCTTTTGAACGGCTCCTAGAATGTAACATAAAAAATATATATTAGAAACAATAAGGAACATAAGATGCTTACAATACCCTCAGTAGTACATCTGGTACTACATGGCTGTGCACCCCTTTGTTTGAGAGAATACAACCCAGAGAGTTCTTTTTTCACACCCTTTTTGTATAAAACACACCTTTTAGATGTCTTTTCACAGATCGTTTCTTTGGCCCAGGCCCTTCTTTAGATGTTGAAGATTTCCTTTTCACAGGTCTTTCTTTTGGTCGCTGCGCCGGCTCTTGCACAATCACTGCTTCCGGGTGTGACTCCATGGACCCTGTAAAGAAAAAATAATCAGATTTGCAGTATACCGCTGGTCTTAGTAGACCCCTCTGCGGTGCGTTCCTATAGTTCACAACTACGGCTTTTGGGGTCTAGACACCCCATGGTTTAGACCGTTTAAAGAAGCAGCGCCTTTCTGATTTACCTGTAAGAACGGGGCTATCCTGTACACATGGCGATGCGTCTTGACCCCCCTTGGGACATTCTATATCATCAAGAATCCATTGTAGTTCGGGATCCAGACCTATAAAACAAACCATACATGAGAACACCCTTAGAAACACCTAACTTCTAAGATATATGTGAACAAACCTACGCGGAACTATACACCTCAAAACACATGTACCTGTCTGTAGGGCTAGCATTTCAGAGTCTGTTAGGATTAATTCCGGCATGTCCTGCGTCTGGATAAATAAAAAAAAACGAATGTTTTAAAACCACACTTCATAAACATGATATTATAAGTTCATACATTCACCTTAGAAAGCACCAATACACAACGCAGAGAGACAGACATCCTTACACAGAGTCTACATAAAACAGTACCGCGGACTATGGGCCCCTGGTTATGGGTGTACAAACTGTAGACATGACACGGCCGACCCCCCAGCTAAACATCCTGATTAAAGTTTGGGAAAGTTTGGGAAAACATAAAAATCTAAATTGAAAACAAAACTCAGCCGTTTATTTATTTTATTTTACCCTGTAAGCAGATGTACAATAATAGGGGTATCTGGTACCGTTAGATTAAATAACCCCATAAAACTATGGGCGAGCATTTGCGTTGTAAAAAAAAAAAACACACACACACACGTTTATTTATTTATTTAGTTATTTATTTATTTATTTTTTTGCATGGCATGTTTCTAACATTGTATCCAGATATATGATACAGCATGTAACAGCAGCAGGTCTATTGTCTTTGTCACTGGTTGTTAGTTGCATAAGATAAATAAGCCGCAGCTATGATGTGTATATAATATTGAAAAAGCTTCCATTTAAAGCCCTGGTGACACCCCTACAATTCTGCTGTTTAATGCCTTGTTGCACATCCTTAGGAGGCACTTCCCTGGGTGGGAATACCGACCGGGAGCTCCCCCTACGTGTTTCACGAAGGAAGACCCTCCCCAGCCGTGATGTCATCACAGAGGGGAGGAGCTTCCTTCGTGAAACGCGGAGGGGAAGCTCCTGGCAGCCATGCTACTGCAGCCATCGCAACCCTCGTGGGGAACCCGGAAACGGCGCCACCAACAGCCCCAGAGCAGCGCCGGTGGTAAGAGGGCTCCACGGTCTTATTTTTATTTTTTTAAAACAGGGCCTTGAACCATACACTGAGCCCTAGGCCTCAGGGCCCCCACCGTGCAACAACCCCGGAGCACCGCGTGGAGCTCAGCGGGCTCCGGGGCCTTTAATTTTAAAAATGGGTCCGAGCGCCACACACGGAGCCCAAGCCCGCAGGACCCTCACCCAAGCACCCGGAGCTCCGACTGGTGCAAAGCGGGCTCCGGGGCCTTTAATTTTAAAAAACCGGGCCGAGCGCCCCACACGGCGTCCAAGCACGCCGGCCCCTCACCCCCGCCCGCACCAGAGCTCCGGAGCCCCCGCATGGTGCATAGAGGGCTCCGGGGCCTTTAATTTTAAAAAAGGGGGCCTCGCGCCCACACGACGCCCTAGGGCTCAGGACCCCCACCCCTATCACACAAAACCCCGGAGCACCGCATGGCGCATAGCGGGCTCCGGGGCCTTTAATTTAAAAAAAAAGGGGCCTCGCACCCCACACATCGCCAAAGCACGCCGGACCCTCACCCCCACCCGCACCAGATCCCTGGAGCAGCGCCCATGATAGGAGGGCTCCGGGGCCTTTTAATTTTAAAAACAGGGCCGAGCGCCCCACACCGCGCCAAAGCACGCCGGACCCTCACCCCCCCCAGCACCAGATCCCCGGAGCAGCGCCCTTGACAAGCGGGCTCCAGGGCCTTTAATTTTAAAAACTGGGGCCGAGCGCCCCACACGGCGCCAAAGCACGCCGGCCCCTCACCCCCACCCGCACCAGATCCCCGGAGCAGCGCCCATGACAGGCGGGCTCCGGGGCCTTTAATTTTAAAAACAGGGCCGAGCGCTCCACCCAGCGCCAAAGCACACCGGACCCTCACCCCAACCCGCACCAGATCCCCGGAGCAGCGCCCATGATAGGAGGGCTCCGGGGCCTTTTAATTTTAAAAACTGGGGCCGAGCGCCCCACACCGCGCCAAAGCACGCCGGCCCCTCACCCCCACCAGCACCAGATCCCCGGAGCAGCGCCCATGACAAGCGGGCTCCGGGGCCTTTAATTTTAAAAACTGGGGCCGAGCGCCCCACACGGCGCCAAAGCACGCCGGCCCCTCACCCCCACCCGCACCAGAGCCCCGGAGCAGCGCCCATGACAAGCGGGCCCCGGGGCCTTTAATTTTAAAAACGGGGCAGAGCGCCCCACACGGAGCCCTAGGCCTAAGGACCAACACCCCCGCCCACACCAGATCCCCGGAGCAGCGCCCATGACAAGCGGGCTCCGGGGACATTTTATCTTTTATTAATTACGGGGCCCACGAGCCCCTCACAAGGCCTCCAACATGCCCCCGGAGCCCTCCAGGAGCGCAGAGGGCTCTGGGACTACCCCAGGCACAACGATCCTTACCAGAACAAACCATTGAACCCTGCATCCTGGCCCCTCAGATCCTTCGGGTCCTTCTAGGACCTCTAGTATAAAACTAGGACCACCAACCACAGAAGCCTCAACAGACTGCAGCCCCTGTCGACACGAATATCGCACAATGGACACTGGTGAGTACTGAAACAGTGTTTATTTATTGTCAAACTGTTTGGGGGCTAATTTTATGGTCTCTGGGGCCTCTAAAGCAGTAGGTAACTATGTAAAAATGTCTCTAGACAGTGTTAATCATTAAAATTACATCTAAAACCAATTAAAAACTCTGATCATTTAAATACAGGCATCAACATATTAAATAAGCCCATACCCTCTTAAGCCTGTAACACAGCCCCTTATTTACGTACCTCCATTAATGTGTAGCAGGCAGCGTCAATCTGGGAGAAGCTGCTCTGGTCCATTGTTGGCTTTAAACTTCGGGGCTGGTGGGCCTGTGCAGCAAAGACAATCACAGCAGATCGCTCCTAATGGGTTTTTGAATGACTGCTTGTGTCGGCGCTCTAAAGTATGCTTTTTATACCTGGCAGGGCATGTTAATTGGAAGGAGGACCCTTTATGGAGGGGAGTGTTTAGAATCTTGTAGTACGTGTCATTATTGGTAATAGAGCATTGTAGTGAGGGTCATTATTGGGACCGTTTTCTGACCATTGCACTGCTTTGTTAGATGGCTCTTTGACCTTTGACAGCTAATAATTAAACCTAGGACCTGTTGGGGGATGCGGTCCTGGGAAGGAGGGACGTATGTTTTATAAACAAACCCTGTACTATACAATTTAAGATGCGTGGGAAGCTTGGGACTGGCTGATTAGTTTTGCCTGTTCTCAACGGTGCTCTGTCAGGGTAACTGGCCTTTTGTTCTTGTGTTTTCACATTGTGACTTGTGAGCCTAATGGGTAGTTTTCTGCCCCCAGCTACGGCTGGGATGCATTTCAAACTGCAGCATCTGATTCTAAAGAAAGACCCTTTTAAAAAAACCTCTGCACCGTAAACCCTTGTGTTAGACAGCCCCAGATGTCCCGGGGCTGGTGGGGGCTTGGGGATGCCTGCTCAGACGCCAACTGCCAGCAACACAGCCCTCGGTTTTAAACAGACACACACATGTCACTTTTGGGGACACACATGTCACTTTTAAGGACACAGCGAGGGGAGGGGGGACCTGTCACTTTTAAGGACACACATGTCACTTTTAAGGACACAGCGATGGGGCGGGGGACCTGCGGAGGGGGACCTGTCACTTTGAAGGACACACATGTCACTTTTAAGGACACAGCGAAGGGGCGGGGGACCTGCGGAGGGGGACCTGTCACTTTTAAGGACACGAATGGTGATGGGTGGTATCCCCTTATACTACTCACGTTTTTGAACTGGATATCGCTCCCAGTGCAGAGCCACCCTCCTAATGAGTTTTGGAAGTAGGCTAGGATGAAGAAGGTTCTGTTCTTGTCATCAGCTTATTGGCTATCGTTCCTCTCTTTCCGTGGTTTATGTCTAATATGCCTCAGTTCCACAAATATTGATACTCTTGGATAATTTTGTGTGTGCCTCTGTGGCTGTTGTAATTTTAGCTCTTCTTTTACCCACTGATTGTGGATCGCTGCTGGTGCAAGGACGGATTTTGGTGTTTCTGTATGTTGCAAATGTTGCACTTTAAAATGAATAGATTTGTGCTCAAAAGGCTCCAGCCCCCCCTCCCCCCTGTCGTGTGTGGCAGCCCGGGCTGAGACAGCTTCCCGGGCACACACACAGCCCCACCCGAGTACTTCACAGGTCTTTAAAAGACCATCTGCCGATTGCTGAAAGAATTAGCACCCGCCCCCCCCGTAATTTCACTCTAGTTGTGCCTCTGATTGTAAATGTACACCATGCTGTTCAGAAAGTAAAAACACCTATTTCCCTTGATTGCTTGGAGGACGCTTTATTGGTTCATCATGAGTTCACAAATGCCAAGCACTTTAGTTTAATAGGCACTTTACTGTGAATGCCTGGGGAAGCTGCGAAACTTTCATTAACAGTAGACTGAATGAACCTTCACCTCTGTTGTTTAATTTGTGCATGATGTAGGCAGACTTGAGGAGTATATAATGCATGTTCTCCTATAACCAATGACGCATTAAGGGGACAGGGAGTGCACCCACCACAGTTCTATGTAATGTATTATCATTTTAAATTAATATTCTACGGTTCTGTCAGTTAGTTATTCCCCTAGTTAAATTCTCGGAATAACTGGAGAATCACATTACAGAAAACCAGGAGAATTTTTTTTTTTTACACTGGAATAAGTTTAAGAAGCTTTTTAATGGCTGGTAGTGCAATTTCCATCAGAATAATGTATAGTTCTCATTATGTCTGCAATAACAGATGTACATAGTATTAGGTTGAAACTGTACAGAGTGCACCTTGCATTTTTTTTATCATGGTCACAGTGTTTTAAACTTGTCAGTATATTTAATTGTGGTGTTCTAGGTAGCGTAATAAATTTGATAGTTTTGATAACCACTATTGTAGTTTCTAGCATGTAGTTTTCTTTGTTTTTTTACAATGCGCAAACTCTGCTTTTGTTCATGGTGCCATGTTTTAGTATGCCTCGCTTACAGCACATAATGTCTTTACTAATGTAGTTGTACACCAAACTTCATCCACATTTGGGCTGTTAATTCCTCTATACAGGGACCTAAAGTCACAGGCTTATGCACTGAGCAGCTTCAATTGTTAAATCTTGCAATAGTGCAAATGATGGATCTGCTGCACATGTGATGTCACTTCCTGTCGTTATGTCACTTCCTGTCGTGATGTCACTTCCTGTAACACCACCTGACTTGGAGAGTCCCCCCACTTCTTTTTTTAGGACTTGTGCCCTGACCGTCACCAGATGTGCAGGCTTCCCTACCATACATATGAACTCAGCACAGCAGCACAAAGCTGCACAACACCACAGAGGCAATGGATGCTGTCACTGCATGAACATGAAACACATGCAGCAAAAGCCACTATGACGTACATTCTCCTCACACACGTAGGGTACACTCAGTACACACAGAGGCAGTGCAAGCTTCTAGGAGGCAGGAAAAGTGCAACACAGGCAGCAGCTGCGATGCTGCAAACTTTCTTATCTTTCACATACGAAGGGTGCAGCTCGGGTATTAAAATGCAAGCTTCCCTAGAGACAGGACACATAGTACAAACAGCACGAAGGCAAACCTTTCTCACACAGGAAGGGTGCGCCGCACAGGAGGTGGAAGTGCAAGCGTCTCCCTCATGCACAAGGGAGGGACAGTGCTGGCAATAGCAGGGCAAGCTCTCATCACACAGAGCAGGCACAGCTCGAACGGAGGCAGCGCAAGCTTCAGTCACACAGAGCAGGCACAGCTCGAAAAGAGGCAGCGCAAGCTTCAGTCACACAGAGCAGGCACAGCTCGAAAAGAGGCAGCGCAAGCTTCAGTCACACAGAGCAGGCACAGCTCGAATGGAGGTAGTGCAAGCTTCAGTCACACAGAGCAGGCACAGCTTGAACGGAGGCAGCGCAAGCTTCAGTCACACAGAGCAGGCACAGCTCGAAAAGAGGCAGCGCAAGCGTCAGTCACACAGAGCAGGCACAGCTCGAACGGAGGCAGTGCAAGCTTCAGTAACACAGAGCAGGTACAGCTCGAATGGAGGCAGCGTAAGCTTCAGTCACAGAGAGCAGGCACAGCTTGAAAAGAGGCAGCGCAAGCTTCAGTCACACAGAGCAGGCACAGCTTGAACGGAGGCAGTGCAAGCTTCAGTCACAGCTCGAACGGAGGCAGCGCAAGCTTCAGTCACACAGAGCAGGCACAGCTCGAAAAGAGGCAGCGCAAGCTTCAGTCACACAGAGCAGGCACAGCTCGAACGGAGACAGTGCATGCTCTCATCACACAGAGCAGGCACAGCTCGAACGGAGGCAGTGCAAGCTCTCATCACACAGAGCAGGCACAGCTCGAACGGAGGCAGTGCAAGCTTCAGTCACACAGAGCAGGCACAGCTCGAACGGAGGCAGTGCAAGCTTCAGTCACGCACATGAGCATCAGTCCTCCATTCTAGTGCCATTATTGGCAACCTCTCCCCCCCTTGTCTGAGCATGCAATAAATAAATACACAAGACAACTTTGTAGTGGGAAAATATTGCTGCAGGTTTATTCCATACAGGAGTATGCAATATGTGGGTTATCTTACGGGCGATCCAAGGGCGGGGCAGCTGTGCCAACCTATGCTGCCCCCGCCCGCCTGGTGAGCCAGCACTGTGGGGCACCCCGTCAGTGCTACCTTAGACGATCCTCTTCCGGATCACGTGACACGTTGGTTTGTTCTACTCACGCCCTTTTCAGGGCGGAGCGTAGCAGGGCAAACCCCCGGTTGGTCAGGCCCCCAACCGCCCAAAGGACTAACGGGCGCCGTCGTGGTTTTCCCGGAACCTGCCCTGAGGCTCCCGGTCTTTGGCCCTGGCACCCCTACTGTGCCGTGCAGAGGTACCCTTACTGTGCCGGTCTGCCGCAGAGGTACCCTTACTGTACCAGTCTGCTTCCAGATCGCCCTGTAACTCCGCCTGCAACACTAAAGGAAAACATTAAAACATTCAGGATACCCTGACCCCCAGCCAGGACGCCGGGTAAGAGGTGGGGCGGGAGACGGCGTGGCTGGGAAAAGAGACCGCCAGGAGAGGCAGGGGAGGCATATAAGCCCTCCCACCCTCCCCGGCGCACAGGAAGGACGTCACGGAGGCGCCCGGCCGAGGGCTCGCAGACCCCTCTGAACACTAGAGCGGGTGGGTGGTGCCAAGATGGCACTAAAGGGCCGCCCTGCTGAGGTGGCCCCCTGTGGGGGCCGCGGACAGCCACATAGTGCCATTATTGGCAACCTCTCCCCCCTTGTCTGAGCATGCAATAAATAAATACACAAGACAACTTTGTAGTGGGAAAATATTGCTGCAGGTTTATTCCATACAGGAGTATGCAATATGTGGGTTATCTTACGGGCGATCCAAGGGCGGGGCAGCTGTGCCAACCTATGCTGCCCCCGCCCGCCTGGTGAGCCAGCACTGTGGGGCACCCCGTCAGTGCTACCTTAGACGATCCTCTTCCGGATCACGTGACACGTTGGTTTGTTCTACTCACGCCCTTTTCAGGGGCGGAGCGTAGCAGGGCAAACCCCCGGTTGGTCAGGCCCCCAACCGCCCAAAGGACTAACGGGGCGCCGTCGCGGTTTTCCCGGAACCTGCCCTGAGGCTCCCGGTCTTTGGCCCTGGCACCCCTACTGTGCCGTGCAGAGGTACCCTTACTGTACCGGTCTGCCGCAGAGGTACCCTTACTGTACCAGTCTGCTTCCAGATCGCCCTGTAACTCCGCCACAGCTCTGGAGGCGGCTCCCGTCGCTGCCAGAGCCCCCCCACACACAGGCAGTAAAGTCACTTGCAACCCGCGATCTGCAGTGCCTCCTGCAAGTCAAGCAGGAACAGGTCCATCCCCACCGGGGACGGTGGACCCCATCCTTCTCAAAATAGCCCTCGACTGAGGACTGGATCAGTTCGTGCCTGATGAAACCCAGCCCCCTCTGATCAGTGAACTTACGCATGGCACCATTGACCCTCTTGCGAGAATGTTCCACCGCCTCGCAGGACCTGGCCCCGTGCCACTTCCTGCGAGAGATTATTTCCGACCACCAAAGTTCACATTGCCCCAAGCGTTTGCTGATTTCACCCAAGTCGGACTTCATTGATTGTAATAGTGCCCTCCTTCCCATGGGAATCAGGTCGTTGCCCCCCAGGTGGATCACGAGGATGCTGGGGAGAGGGCCCCCTAGGGCCAGCCTTTGCTCTAGTCTGGAGGTGATGCTGCTCCATCTCATTCCTGGAAAGCCCATCCAGACCAACTGTGTTTGCGTAAACCCCTGCATCCAGTTCCTGCGTCCCGCCCACTGAGCCAGCCATGCAACGAATGAATGGCCGATCACCCATACTCGGGAACCTGGTGAATACAACGAACACCATTTTCAAAAACTTGTTTATCATCTCTAAAGTCACACATAGTCACGCTTACTACATCACGGCACACAATAGTAATATTAACATCTTGGGCCTTCAGGGGCGAATGTAGCGCTCGAAGCAGCGCGATTGCCCGCGCCCAACCCTCTTTATGCCCTCTGGCTCCATGCCCGCCCTGAATGCCGCTGTGGCTGCCCCTATTCGAAATGAATGGCTGGAATATGTTTTGTCGGGGCAGGCAAGGCCCGTCCGGGCCAGACAGGCGCCCATGACCCGGTCAATCTGAAATTTGGTCAGGGGACCAGAGTCTGCATGAATCAGGACTAACCCTGAGCCGCTGGGTGCACGGGCATGTAATCCCTCACTACTGCCACAGGGCAGTACCTGGGGTCTCCTAGTGGTTCCAGGACAACCTCAGCCCCCCTCCCTGCCTGATCTGTCTTGGATCATGGCAATGATGTCGTTGCCCCCTAGGTGTATCCTAAGAAAATGGGGGGGGGGACCCCCGCCTTTGGTCAATCTCTGTTCCAATCAACTCGCCTGCCTGATTTGGCTATTGGGGCGAGAAGGTTTATACTTAACATTTGCACAGTCCCATTGATTGCTAAATCATGACGCACAGGAATGTTCATGACTAGAGGTATCTGACAATGCGCGAGGGTGTCCTCATGCACTTGCCGTGCATCCCTTATTCCTTATGGGAATTTCGCCCGCTCAGCTCCCCCTGTGGTGAAACCCCCTAGGCATACCAGCCTAGTGAATCTGTCTGATTTAATGCAGTGCGCACTGTATGCAATATGTTACCTACATAGTAGCCTTTATGTGCTTGACACCTTGTTTCCCCATTTATTGGGACAGCAGCACACTATGTTGGCTGACAGCGTCCCCCCCAGCGTGGCTAATATAGCTAACCGGGCGGGACATTTGAGCTTAACTGCAGCAACATGTCACCTACCCTCCGTTCTGGGGTGCACTTTACCCCGTTGACCAGACAATTTCACAGGCCTCTTATATTGCTGGACTCTGGTGAACACAATGATGGAGTAAGTTCTGGTTAGAAACAATATATGCATTGGAAAGAACTCACCCCTCCTGTGTAGTTGTGGAGTGACCACTACACCTGTGCCTACACAAGTCACCCAACAGACAAGTAGGCCCTGACTACTTGTGTTCTGATGCCAGATTAGGGAAGGGCCCTGCCTTCACTTGCTGCTCCCTGGGAAGCACACAATGCCCGTGCTCAGGCTGCAACTCAGTGATGCCCTCGTGTAGCAATGAACCCCGGGTCAAATAAGAGTGCCACTCCAACTAAAAACCTACACCTTGACCATGGGTGGAGTCTAGCTCTCCCCAAACTTCTGCTGTTGAAACCCACAGTCACGCCTCCTGTCAGTTCAATTTAGTAATACCTGGCACTGACCACCACAAGGGGCTCCTACTGGGCTGTGTAAGTGCGGCCCAGGGTGACCTTAAACGATCGGCTTGGTATGGATGTGTGCTAACATTACCTGGATGAAGTGCAATCCCTTTGACAATCACTCCTGCCAAGATGCCAATGCAGGTAGAAGCAAGAGGTATCCAGCCTACCTTACTTCCCGTCCCAGTTATCTGGGTAAATTGTGAAAGATGCACATTTGAAATGGTAGCGGATACTGTAACTTACGCCTGCAAATGCTCTGCTCAGAGAAGCCCGCTAGACAATGGCTTCCATTGAAAGGCGGTGCCAACAGACCTCCTAGAACTTAAGGCGGTACCTCTGAGTGGGGCTCTACTCTTAACAAATGCCCCGTGCATCGGATACCGCCTCTGGCTGCAAGCCGCTCAGTGTTACTGATGCCTTGGCGCTTCATGCCCCACAGCCAGCTCACCCTGATACAATGCGCTCGTGACTGGGCCGCAACAGTGTGGCGAAAGCATGAGGCTTCCTAGCCTGACCTTGGCTCTTCACCAGGCTCCCACGCAAGAGCCATCCACAACCTTGTGGCCTAAAACATTCGCCCAGTGGGGCGGTTGCGAATTGACTGCAAACCACTCATAGGCATTCTCTACCCATGTTGTACATGGAGTATCTGGTTGGCTAGGGTATGCACCTAAACCTGGCCGAAGCCACCCCTCTAGTCAGGAGAGGGGGGTGCACACTTATGCTGACTCCTGCTCACCCCTCGGTGGCTAGGCAGAGACTGGCTTATCCCGGAGGCAGTGTAAATTTAATGTGCCATCCGCGCTCCCACAGTGGCACCTACAGCAGAAACTGCATACCAGGCAATTTTTAATTACCCTACGTATCGTCCACCCAATAGAGACTTGGTACCATCTGCCCCTATTACCCTGCGCTACCAAACCTCATCCTGACATCACAGGTATACATAACACACTAGGTCAAGCGGGCACCGTCCTACAGCAAGAAGCACAAACCCCATAGTTGTTGGCAGGAACTGTACTTAGCATAACACAGCACAGAGTAAATAAAAAATTGTGCTTTCCCCCCCCCTTGGGCTGGTAACTGACATCCAACAAGTCAGACCTGGTCGTGAGGTCCCGGTATCCAAGAGTGAAACAATGATGATCCTGCACCATTAACAACGTGCTACAAACCCACAAGACCTAGCCCCCCTGTGCTACAGTGGGCAGTCACCCCCCTGGAGGCAGTGGACTTTCCAACTCCCCTCCGAATGACGCAGCTATATGGGATCCAGGTGATCTTAGGTGTGAGAAAAGTCTTTCTGACGTGGGCAACCGACGGTTTATACGTGTGAGTGACTGGCCCCCAATATGGTGCGCCCAACCAAGGCTGAAGCAATAGGGGCATGAGGCCTTAAGCAATGGGTATCTTGGTGTACTGGAAACATTACTTCGCCCCACCAAGAACCCTGGGCATCCCCTAAAAGCGGGTCACCAGATCGTCAAAAATATTGATGGATAAGAGACCTATGCACACTACAGGAGAGACTCCATACCAGGTTATTTTAATTACCCTTCGTATCATCCATTCAAGAGGAACTTAATTCCATCTGTCCCTATTACCCTGTGCTACCAAACCTCATCATGACATCACAGGGATTACATAACTCACTAGGTCAATTGGCCCACCCTCCTAGGGCTCAGTTAGCACAACCCCGTTGCTGCTGGTAGGAACGTACTTAGCATACCACCTATGCATCCACTCAATCAGCAGTGTACCCTACTTACACGTAAGCAGGGCGCATATCATAAGTACCTCGTGCCCAACTGAGCCATCACCTATCACCATAGTGTTGTGTGCAATTGGCTTCACGCCGGGACTAGGGTGCAGCTTCTACCCCCTCAGGCTGCCTCCCCCCCACAACCGCACAAAAGAGCAGTCCGCGGCATGACCACACAAATGGGAGGGGGGGGGCGGGATCACGCCCCAAAACGCTTGCTAGATCACCCCTTAATCTCACTCCAACTAGGGTGACCGCCACAGCAGTTCATTCTCTCGCCCCCGGCCTTGGTCCACGTGTGACTGCATAGTGCCCAGAAAACCGGGGAAGATCGCGAACCAGACTAGCTGTGGACCACCGACCCCCTGCTCCCCCCGAAATGAAAGGCGAGGAACAGCGGCCCCAGAATCACCACCATCGGAGTCTGTCTCAGATTGCAACGCTTATTCAAGATCATTATGTAACTGGTCCCATTGCAAGGCGCTCCAACACCGTCAGGTGGAGTTCCCGCTATTGAATATTGCCTGGAGTATAGCCATACATACCGACAACATGATACCAGGGGGGGAGGGGGGGAGCCGGCTCCCCCGTAAAGACAGGGCAGCAGGGAGCACAGCGCTGCTTAGAGTGAGCCCGAGACCCAGCATCTGTTGGGGTCTGTCTGCAGTGTGCCGGCCCTAACACTGAGGGGACCAAACCGATAGTCTCTGTGCCAATAGCTGGGGACACAAAACAGGCACCAATGCAACCCTTCACAGTTTGGTGCGAACCAGACAAAATATTTGCCCACTGAGTGAATCAGGCGATAAGAGGACGTCTTTACAAGAAAATATTCCCACCTATGCTATCGCCCCTCTGGAAGTGCGCCCGGGTCCATGCGATTACCCCAGCAAATTACAGAGATAAAGAGCAATGCAGTCACACTATCTGCTAGCTTGAAGCACACTCTAACCTTATGACGGCAGCGCACAACAGCTGCGGTCGCAGCTGCAGCCCCCTACTCACGGCTACAGTCAACATCCCCTCTGTACATCGCCAGGTCTGGGTAGATGCCTTACATGCAACCGGCATAATGCCGCACAGGGGTCCCAGATTCGAATCTGCACCTATGGACTTGTTAAAGCCTGCATCCTTGGCATAAAGCGAAGTGACAGTGCCCACATCATTACTCCATGACCCTCTTCAAGTGCGACAATTCAGACTGTTTGGTGCCCCAACAGCTGGTAAATTCTTTGAAATGTATGATGAAAATAAAACACTGTTGTGCCTTTCTTTAAAGTACAGAAACAAACTACGAAAACAGCGGCCCCCTGTAGCGACAATCATGAGCGCCAGTGACAGTTGCCACCTGCTCAAATTCAGCGCTGCGAAATACCGGCGAGGCCAACGTAGACCATCTCTTCGATGGTGACAAGTGGGCAGCACCGAGCTGAGTGAATTGATATCTGTTAGTACAGTGCTTCCGCGCCAGAGCATATAGCATGTATCAACAATGAATCGAAAACACCTAGACGCCATGCCACACCGGACCCTCGCCTTCTCTACCGTGCCCTAAGTAAGACTTAACATTCCGTTTCCTGTGCGCTTTCCCATCCAATGAAACACTCAGCCTGACTCGGGCCCTCTTCCACCGCCAAGATGCCCGCACCTGTGAATCCCCCCTCTGAGATCGATGCTTGCACCAAACCACAATGGCAGCTATCGAAAACCTTTCTCTACACACCCGCGAGTTTAGGGAAAGTGGCCCTCCCTAAGACCGGCCCCTGGCCACCAACCCATGGCCTTTCCTCCGAGCTATGTACGCCTGCCTCCGAAGACCGCGAGGCATACCTCAAAGCCACAAGGACATGCAGACACCTAGGAACACACACATTGGATTGTGGACCCTGTAGTTACAGCAGGCTCTGCCGCCCCCATCCAGTTACTGTCTTGAGAGACCACGCTCCGTTGACTCACGGCGCCACGCTGCGTCGCGACCTTCACTTACCGGCAGCTTGATAGAGTCACTGAGAAGTGGTCAGCTCTATTAAAACTCGCAAGGAGAGCAGCAACCTCACCCAAGAACTGATGGACAAAAGGCGCGCGGAGGGCAAGCTTCAGTCACACAGAGCAGGCACAGCTCGAAAAGAGGCAGCGCAAGCGTCAGTCACACAGAGCAGGCACAGCTCGAACGGAGGCAGTGCAAGCTTCAGTAACACAGAGCAGGTACAGCTCGAACGGAGGCAGCGCAAGCTTCAGTCACACAGAGCAGGCACAGCCTGAAAAGAGGCAGCGCAAGCTTCAGTCACACAGAGCAGGCACAGCTCGAACGGAGGCAGTGCAAGCTTCAGTCACACAGAGCAGGCACAGCTCGAACGGAGGCAGCGCAAGCTTCAGTCACACAGAGCAGGCACAGCTCGAAAAGAGGCAGCGCAAGCTTCAGTCACACAGAGCAGGCACAGCTCGAACGGAGACAGTGCATGCTCTCATCACACAGAGCAGGCACAGCTCGAACGGAGGCAGTGCAAGCTCTCATCACACAGAGCAGGCACAGCTCGAAAAGAGGCAGTGCAAGCTTCAGTCACACAGAGCAGGCACAGCTCGAACGGAGGCAGTGCAAGCTTCAGTCACGCACATGAGCATCAGTCCTCCATTCTTTCTAGAGCCTTGTGTCCCCTGGACGGGAGATCGTCGGGCGCGGCCCACCCACAAGGTGGAATAGCACTACTGTACAGTGGTTGTTTTGATACTGCACTGAGGGCAGACGCCTGTCTGGTATCCCTCATAACACTGATGTCTGAGACACATCTTGTAAGCTTTGCCAGAAATGAGAAGGGGGTGCATGATGAGCCGGAACTCGTTTATGTCAGGGGTGGTGTGACTTGGTGGGATTTCAAGGTGACCAGTCATGTCTCTTGTTGCAGAGTAATACTGGTTTTGAGCTGGATGGGACCTCTACACTGATTGGCTGCCTGCACTGCGAAGGCTGGTGGGTGACCACACTGCTGTCTCGTGGCTCAGCCCGCTCTGCTGCCTGTGTACACTTGCGCACATTGTTGGTGTTTGATGTGTGACTGTGTGAGGGTCCGGCGGAACAGGACGGAACAGGCTCTGCCATATCACGCTAGTTGTGTTCAGTATGAACCTGGTTCTGGATATAAACTAGGCTATAACCCCGTTGGCTGTTATTTCTGTAGGTTCTCATAATAAAGTGCAGGTAGAGCGAGACAGGTGGTTTTTGTTGCCAGCCTCTTCTTAGAGTTCTCAAGACGTTGTTTTCAATGCTCGGAGTCCGGCGTGCTTCCGTGCAGTGATCTGTGTCCTGTTTTTCATTTTTCGGGTTTACAGTAAACAAAACGCGTTAATGACACCTGCCATCCTGGGATGGTACCAGAGGCCCCGTATTATGGGGCGGCAGATGCAGAGCCTACCAGTTTAGTATTCCCTGCTCCTGGAAGATCGAGGTATCGGGGAACAATCACACAATGAAGATAATTTTTAGAAAGTACCTAACTTCACAACTCGTATTTGCGTTTTAAGTACAATGTCAGCTTGTCTAGTTGACTGGCGTCAAGGCAGCCGGTACCTTGGTTAATTGTACAAAATATAAATACAGTCCAGAGCTAAAGCTGAAACATGCAGTTACATGTCTCAGTCAAACTTAAGGCTGACGTTTCGTGCACGAGGGGCCTGGCGGAATGTCACCAATGGGCAGGCAGACCCACGGGGCGCCTTCAGTTCCTGTTAGACCACATTGTGTCTGCTTGTTACCAGAAGCCAGCCCCTGCAGGCAGCGCTGCTATGAGGGTTACCAAGGTTCAGCTGTTTGCCCCGGCTGCCGCTTTTTTTTTGCATATAAATATGTCAGTAAATACATTGTACTGAATTGTAAGCGCCGCAGCCGTTTTGAGTTACTCTGTGCGCCAATATTTCAGGGTTGTCACCAGCAATTGCTTTGCGGGTGTAAGATGTTTATTTATGTCTTCGTTCTAATGGCGGGTAGTTATTGTAATATCATATATGTATGATATGGCACTGCATACCAGACAGGCGGGCACCCCCTTGCTCTCTCTGCAGGACGGGTAGGACTTGCCCTGTGTACCTGATGGCAAGAACCGTTGAGGTGCCAGAGAGGACTCGATCAACTTAAAACTCTTGGGATGGAATCCTGACGGGTGATTAGTGAGAGGAAGAGGAAGAGGAGGAGGCGATGGGAGGGTCAATGGATTTGTGGACAGGGGCGCAGCTTGGCCAGTAAGACTGGCGAGGTGTGAGCTTCAGATTTTCAGAAAATCCCGTTGGCATGACATGTTAATCATTCTATGGGAAGCAGCGCATGAGGGGGAATTAAGGGCGACTGGAAACGGAAAGGAGTGCGGATTGTGAGGGGTACTTAAACACAGTACTTTGCAAAATAACCACGTTTTAACCAGTGGCGGCTCCTCCGCTAAGGCGGAGAAGCGTCGCCCCACTGCTCAAAAGGAAAAATAAAATGATAATAACGTATCGTTATTATCATATTTTTTTTCCTATTGCAGTCAGTGGCGGGGCGGGTCTGGCCAGAGCAGGGAGAGGAGTGGTGTTCACTCCCTAAGTGCGCATGAACTGTTTGGCCTGCCCGCTCGGGCCAGCTAAACAGTCATGTGCACTTTGCATCTTTCCCACCAGGCTGCATTACACAGCCTGGTGAGTAACATGCAAAGCCTCCCAGTCCCTGTCTGAGCGCCGAACCATGGCACTCAGACCAATCACAATGCTGCATTGCAGCGCTGTGATTGGCTATGGGGAGCCTGGGAGCCCGGGTGCTTCCTGCTGCCGGCGGAGACAGGAAGAAGAGGACGGAGGAGAGGCGGAGGCCGGCCGGCGCAGGTAAGTGTTTTTTTTTATTTCCTTCCCGTCTCCCACCATACAACCCCCACCACCCCCACCCTACCACTCCTGATAGGTAGCAGCCGCTACTGGTTTTAACACCTTCAAAACAAAGACCAGAGTGTGTGTGTGGGTGTGTTTTTCTCAGACTGAGTATTTAAAAATCCCAGGTGACATTGAACAGACATCTTACCATGCGGGACTCAAAGCTCCTGTACCCATCTATTTATTAAAAAATACATTTATTAGGGGGTGTAACACCCTAAACACCCCCTCTGAAGCCACACCCCTGCTTGTGGATGGAACTCGTAAGGGAAGGAGATACTCTCCTGGTGGGAGGAGTGTTAGCTACAAGGCCCAAGGCGGCCGGATGGTGATCTAGTTTGTACATCGCGATGATCAGGAGACGTTTATGGTCTGCAAATAACAGGTGATACGGCTTTGAGTCAAGAAGGTTATTGCACTTGAGTAAACTTTAGCTACCCCTGCATACACACAGATACCAGCTTGTATGTGCCCTATGGGCCAAAGCCCCACAATGATACCTATGAGCTGGAGGACCAGGGATAATGTAGTGGTGGTGGCCTGACCTTCCGCAAGCGCCAAAGAGCACAAAGGGCCTGACCATGAGTTTGTACACCTGCTGTTTATGTGCTTAGAGGCGAGCTGGGCTGGGGGCGACAAGTATTTTTCTCGGAAAAGATACTTTTAGTGATTCCTGCAGAGTGTGGGCGCACACCCGACCTTTCTCCAGTGCTCAGACAGTGCTTCTAAGCGGGCACGTCACTTCCACGCCAATGCCTGCATCAAGCGAAACAAGCATTGGCATAGCCAATAGGTCTCGCCTTTGGGACCTTATAAGTGTTTAGCCATGCAACAGTTTATGTTGTTACACCAAGGATATTGTGCTGCATAACTAAATACTTATAAGGTCCCAAAAGCGAGACCTATTGGCTATGCCAATGCTTGTTCTTCTTGCATTGATCTCTTCACAAGGCCTAACCGTGAAAAGGTATCCCTTCCCTGGTGACATTGCACACTGCCAAAGCCGACAAGGTTCCTGTACATTGATTTTTCAATGTTATATCAATTCTTTTTCAAATCCACAAGTGCAGAACTTGAAAGCTATGACGAAATTCCTTCCATTCTGTATGATGGGCCAGTTATTTTGTGGGCTGGATATGGAAAAGTAGCTTGACATTTAGGCAAAATACTCGCTTTAGCACTTCATCCACAGAGAAAATATTCTATGTGGGTTCTAGTAATGTCTGCAATAGAACAGCACATGGTACAAATTACTTGGCTCCCTATGTTCGATTTTTCCAAAGGCATCCTTTCCAGACAATATTTGTCCTGCACCAGCAGAGCACTACTCACACATTTTCTGTAACTCTTTTATGTTATATCTTAAGGGTCCATAAATTGATAACCTTTCGTAAATATCATCAGCTTTAACGTCCTAACTTGTGAGGGTAGTCACCAATTTTTTTTGTAGCAACACCACTATACTCAAATGAGGAACTCTCTGAAAATGCGAGGTTTCACATGCCAAACTGCCAAGCTTTCCAATTAAACACTCCTATTTGACAGCTACATTTTCCAAGCCTGGGCCTAAAAATATTTTATTCACTAATTCTTCCTGGTCATGTCTTGTTATTAACGTTATAATTATTATGTCTTGTCTGACGCGGTGAGCTGATGGACACTTCTCCGAGCTACAAATCTAGTGGAAAACTATTCACATCTGGATGCGATTTGGATTCAACTTAGGCTAACGTTTCACCCTCTTACAGACACACGGAAAGAAAAGACTGAAACCAACTTGCCTTCTTAAACAAGACCCCATGCATACAGATATTGCCATGTGCAGCCTTTAAAGCATAGTATGCACAGTTAAGGTGAAACAAGCCAACGGAACCGCACAGCTTGAAAAAACATTACCGAGAAAACACAGGTGGTGGATTTATATTCCTGTTCCCGTGTATAAAACCCAAGCTCAGGTTTCAAACTATGTCATGAACCAGTGGAAAGCAAATTACGGCTGCCCGCGGCCCCCGCAGGGGGCCACCCTAAACGGGCGGCCCCTTTAGTGCCATTTGGGCACTTCCCCACCCCCCAATGATGTGCGGGACTCAAGGAGGAGTCCCCTACCAGACGCGTCACTTCCGGCACGCAGAGGAGGTGGGGAGGTATTTATGCCTCCCCCGGCCATCTTGGCGTCCTCTTTGCGCCGGACACGCCGTCTCCCACCCTACCGCTTACCCGGCGGCGTGGGGTTGGCAGGCGAAATACATCGAACGTTGTAATGTTTTCTTTCTCGTTGCAGGAGGAGTTACAGGGCGATCTGGAAGCAAATGGGTACAGAAGAGTACCTCTGCAAGAGCACAATAGGGGTGCCAGAGCCAAATCCCAGGAACCTGGAACAATTATGTCGGCGCCCCGTTAGTCCTTCGGGCGGTTGTGGGCCTGAACAACCGGGGGCTTGCCTTGCTACGCTCCGCCCTGAAAGGGGCGTGAGTAATAGGGACCAATGTGTCACGTGATCCAGTAAGGGGATCACCCCCATAAGGGTAGCGCTGATTGGTTACTCCACAGTGCTTGGCTCATCAGGCGGGCAGGGCAGCATAGGTTGGTACAGCTGCCTGCCCTTGGATCGCCCGTAAGATAACCCACCATATTGCATCTTGGCGTCCTCTTTGCGCCGGACACGCCGTCGAGGTTCCACGTCGCCTGGTTCCTCCTGGCCGCGGTCCACAGGCCTTGGTCTGGCGTCGGCATCGGCATCCTATGTGCTTTCCCCCTGTCGTGGGTGAGGTGTCGGTTGATTTGCGTCGTGATCGGCCTCTTTATTGGCGGTGAGTCGGGACCCCTGCCTCCTCGTGGTGGGGGACAGCCCCATGGATGCCAGGTGTTTGGGACGGGGTCGTGGCATGCGGTCCTCCCGCTCACCGTGATCGTGGGGTGGGGGTGCTCTAGTCACGGAGGTGTGTGCTCGAGTGTGTAAAGAATTGGTCCCCAGCAGTGCCAATGGTTTCTCACCCTCCATCGCCCCGGCACCCCCTCGTTTATGGGTCGGGCTTCGCTCACGGGGATGGGGGCGCGCGCACGGTGCTGGAGGTCAGCGATCCCCTCATTGGGTGCTCTGGGTTTGCGTGCTCCCCCTCGAGTTGCATTTATCTGGGCTCCGCGTGGAGTGGGCTACGGGGTTGGGCGCTGTGGCTTGCTGAGGGTGTCAGTGGAGGGCCGGTTGCCTGGTTGGCGTGTCTGGCCTCCGCCGCACTGCTGAGGTCGCCGGGAGCTCTGTTTTCTGGTGCCGGTCGCTCGATGTGCACAGCCGGCTCCCCTGGGCCACCCGGCGTGCGGCTCCCGTCGAGTGGGTGCGAGTGTGGGGGACGCGGCATGACGGGCAGGGGTCCTCAGCCGGGCGGTGTGCTGCGCGTGTGTGCCTGGGGGTGCTAGTGCCGGTGTGTGTTATTCTGGCACACGTGGTGTGTGTTTTCCGGCGTAGCGACCTAGGAGCGGCGCACAGGCGGTCTGGGCTGAGGTCGCATCTCTGGGTGAACCATTGCCCATGATTAAGGGCTCGGACTCCTACGCTGGAGGTTCTGTGTTTGTATGCTCCGAGGTTGAGCATTGTATTGGGCAGGAGTTGAGAGGCGAGAGCCCATGCACGAGTGCAGTGCAGGATCAACGTGCTTGCTAAAGCAAGATGCGGTGTTGGGAGGAGGGCTTTCACATGCCGGGGACTATGACTAGAGATCACGTATTACACCCGAGGGTGAGATTGTGATGCCCGTTGGCCTAGGATCATGTGTAGCTGGTAGCTTGTTTATCTTATTTTATGCGTTTTATATAGCGCGGACTTTACCGGTAGGTGTCAGAGCGCTTCACAATAGGAACAGTAACATAACATGAAGAGAAAATTATACGTGAGCATAATACAAAAGCGTTGTAGTGGGCGTGTGCTGGTGGGGGGCATAAGAGCACAGCAGGAGTGCATGGGGGTCATTTTCTCTGTGGATTTCCTTCCACTTTTGAAACTCGGTAACGGCAACATTGTCCTGGTGTTAGCAGCTTTAAATGAAAAATTTTCAATATTATATACAAGCCATGTGCTGCTCATTTATCTTAGGCAACCTGTGACAAAGTCAAGAGCCCTGACATGTTGCAGGCATGATGTCCTGCTGCATCATACACAGGATTGCAAGGGCAGAAACAGTAACATACTAGTCGGGCGACACACCGTGCTATGCAAATATCTTGCTCGCACGGGTTAAGCCATACCCTTAAACCTCGTTATGGAGGAGAGTAGGTTTTGCGGTTACTGCCACCGAGGGGCTGTTGAGGTTTAGTTAAGATATCGCAGCATATGTTCATGGCCGGCTGCGGAAGGAAAGACATGCCTGATGTTGCCTGGTCGCACATGGATTGATCATTGACTTCTGTCTGTTGGCAATGCAGCCTACTTCAGGATGCGTGGTTGGCGCGTTTAACACGGCATTTGAAGGTTGGAGGTCAGGAGTGCATACTCGTGCACAACAGCACTTGCGGGAGTGTTATCGGCTGCCCGTGGCAGAAACTTATCTGGGGGCCCCGCCTGGAACAGCTTTGAATTATGTCGGCTAGGTTTCATTCTTCCTGAGCGTAGCCATGTTTGTGTTTTTGGAGGTACTGTAATACGATTTCCGGCGGACGTATTGTGTGGGTATATCAGTTGGGCGGGGCACCTACGGCCGTTTTAGGTTTGCCGCCATTACCATTTGCACACGTGGGGAGGGGCTATCTTGGCGAGGCCCGGTCTTCGGCTGTGTGCATTTGGAATGCAGGTTTCATTGGCGGTGCTCTCAAATCCTTGGAGCCCACGTGAAATTGTGTGTGTATTTGATAGGGGTGCATTCTTGGTGAGCACAACTTACTTTAGACTGACAATGGTTTGATGTGGAGCACAGTTCGCCAAGCTGCCTGCCCCGTAGAGGGATAGTTTGCCATCGCCAGACTGGGATCTCCATGTTTTGCGTCTGGTTTGCTTGACCTTGGGTTAAGCGGGAGTGGATGCGGTTTGGAGATGGCCGCCTGGGGGAGCCAGTCACGGCTTCGACAGGTACGTCTTACAGGTCTGTCTCGTGCCCAATGGGTTGGTGTAGAACCATTAAGGTTGCTGTCGTGATCCATATTCAAAGCTCCGCAAACCTTGAGTTGTCCATTACCCCTGCTGCACAGGCTCACCCAGGCACCACCTTACTACATAAAGCAGTGGGTGGGATTACCGTTAAGCTGTACAGTTCGGGCAGGCTGCCTCACCTGGCAACTGGGGGCATGGTTGGCTGCCTCATCAATACTCGGTGGTCTGCTTGGTGTGTCACTGCTATAACACCATGTGCACACAGTTTATCCCCTGGGGCAGCCACTCACAAGTACAACTCCACACCATATCTGCTTGGTTAAGAATGGTACTGATCATTGTTGATTCGGAAGGGGATCCCACGGTACTGACCTCTTGGACCAACCCAGTGTTTTGTTTGCAAGTTAAGGCTGTGGGTCGCGTTATCAGGTGTGCATTAGATAAGTGAAGGTTGCTAGGCTGACCGAGGCAGCGGCCTTAGTGTCAGTGACGCTTGTTTGTTTTGGGCTTAGTCCCCAGTCACCACCGGCATTACTACAGGCTGGACTGCGTGAGGCATCCGGGCGCTGCTAGGCACACGAGGTGGTAATTGTAATCACAGAAGGGACGGTGTGTCCGTGCGTGGCATAGCAGCAAGGGTAGGGTGTGGCAGTGTCTTCCCAGCACCGGTGTTCGCATCCTTCGTCTCACGGACTGCACCCTTGCCCAGTGCACTTGGTAGTTGTACGTCCCGCTGTGTCTTGCTGACTCCATGCAGCGCCCCCATGGGAGACTACCCTCGCCGGGCGACACGCTGATCGATGGGTTCCGGCTGAGCGGCATTGAGTTGCGCTGGGGTGCCTGCGGGCAGCTTTGGGGTTTGCGGGGCGAGCCGTTGAAAAGCTCTGGCTGATGTTTACTGCTCAGCTCCAGCAATGAAAAGAGGCTAGATAAAGGGGCAAGCATTTATTTCAAAGTAAATTGTGTTAGAAAAAGGAAGTAACTAGCGAGCCCGGCTGGATACCTTTTGCTTCTACCTGCATTGGCACATCTTGGCAGGAGTGATCGCCAAATTTTAATTCTGTAGTTTGGCTGGCGCCTATGTTGGCACATTAAATTTACACTGCCTCTGGGAGAAGCCTAAGCGTGGGCTCCCGACTAGAGAGGTGGGTTCGGCCAGGCGTAGGTGCATACCCCAGCCAACCAGAAACTCCATCTACAACACTGGTAGAGAATGCCTAGGAGTGGCTTGCAGTCCATTCGCAATCGCCCCACAGGGGGTATGTTTTAGGCCACAAGGTGTGTGGAGGGCTCTTGTGTGGGAGCCTGGTGAAGAGCTACAGTCAGGCTAGGATGTCTCGTGCTGACCTAGTGAGTTATGTAATCCCTGTGATGTCATGAGGTTTGTGGCACAGGATAATAGGGGCAGATGGTACTAAGTCTCTCTTGTATGGACGATACGTAGGCTAATCAAAGAATTGTGTGGGAGCCTGGTGAAGAGCTAAGGTCAGGCTAGGATGTCTCGTGCTTTCACCGCACTGTTGAGTCCCAGTCACGAGCGGATTCCAGCAGGGTCAGCTGGCGGTGGGTCAAGAAGGCCAAGGCATCAGTAGCACTGAGCGGTTACAGTCTGAGGCGGTATCCTATTAGTGACTAAGGTGAGGCAGTGGATAGTGTTTCAAGCATGCGCTCAGAGATGGGTCCTTCGATACCATTATTCCCCTTAAGCTCGTCAGTGTACAAGCCAAGGAATGGCGGCATGCCCCCGGGTGCTGGGGATGGTTTGTTGGTGGGCAGCTTGTCATGTTTGCCGCAAGCTTGCACTTGCTGCGGTTTACGCAGAGTTGGGGGCAGGTTAGCATCCCCACCTAGTTTCCGCAGGGTTGATGTGTCTTCGGTCAGTAGATTATCTGGAGCCCCTATAGCTGCGTAATCCGGAGGAGAGTTGGAAAGACCACTGCCTCCAGGGGGTGGCTGCCCACTGTAGCACCAGGGGGCTAGGGCATGCGGGCATGTAGCACATTTGTTAATGGTGCAGGATAATCATTGTTTTACTCTAGGAAACTGGGATCTCATGACCAGGTTCTGACTTGTTGGATGTCAGTTACCAGCCCAAGGGGGAAAGCACAATTTTTATTTACTCTGTGCTGTTATGCGAAGTACAGTTGCTGCCAACAACTACGGGGTTGTGCTATCTGAGCTGTAGGACGGTGGCCCGATTGACCTAGTAAGTTATATAATACCGGTGAGGTCATAATAAGGTTTGGTAGCACAGAGTAATAGGGGCAGATGGTACTAAGTCTCTCTTGGGTGGACGATACGCAGGGTATTTAGAATTGCCTGGTATGGAATCTCTGCTGCAGGTGCCAATGTGGGAGTGCATATGGCACATCAAATTTAAACTGCCTCTGGGATAGCCAGTCTCTGCCTAGCCACCTAAGGGGTGGGCAGGAGTCAGCATAAGTGTGCACCCCTTCCCCTGACTAGAGGGGTGGCTTCGGCCAGGCTTAGGTGCATACCCTAGCCTACCTGAAACTCCATTTACAACATGGATAGAGAACGCCTAGGAGTGGTTTGCAGTCAATTCGCATCCGCCCCACCAGGGCGAATGTTTTAGGCCACAAGGTTGTGGTTGGCTCTTGCGAGGGAGCCTGGTGAAGAGCCAAGGTCAGGCTAGGAAGTCTCGCGCTTTCGCCGCACTTTGAGGCCCAGTCACGAGTGCATTGTAGCAGGGTGAGCTGGCTGTGGGGCATGAAGTGCCAAGGCATCGGTAGCACTGAGCGGCTTGCAGCCGGAGGCGGTATCCGATGCATGGGGCACTTGTTAGAGTAGAGCCCTACTCAGAGGTACCGCCTTTAGAGCTAGGAGGTCTGTTGGCACCGCCTTTCAAGGGAAGCCATTGTCTAGCGGGCTGCTCTGTGCAGAGCATTTGCAGGCGTAAGTTACAGTATCCGCTACCATTTCAAATGTGCATCTTTCACAATTTACTCAGATAACTGGGACAGGAAGTAAGGTGGGCGGGATAACTCTTGCTTCTACCTGAGTGGCACATCTTGGCAGGAGTGTTTGTCAAAGGGATTGCACTTCAGCCAGGTAATGTTAGCACCCATCCACACCAAGCCGATCGTCAAGGTCACCCTGGGCCTCACTTACACAGCCCAGTAGGAGCCCCTTGTGGTGGTCAGTGACAGGAATTACTAATTTGAACTGACAGGAGGCGTGTCCGTGGGTTTCAACAGCAGAAGTTTGGGGAGAGCTAGACTCCACCCACCCATGGTCAAGGTGTAAGTTTTATTAGTTGTAGTGGCACTCTTATTTGACCAGGGGTTCATTGCCACACGAGGGCATCGCTGAGTTGTAGCCAGAGCACGGGCATTGTGTGTTTCCCAGGGAGCAGCAAGTGAAGGCAAGACTCTTCCCTAATCTAGCACCAGAACACAAAGTAGTCAGGGTCTACTTGTCTGTTGGGTGACTTGTGTAGGCACTGGTGTAGTTGTCACTCCACAACTACACATGAGGGGTGAGTTGTCTCCAATAGAGGGCACAATGCATATATATTGTTTCAAACCAGAATTGACTCCATCAATGTGTTCTCCAGGGTCTAGCAATCAAAGAGGCCTGTGAAATTCTGGTCAACGGCGTGGATTAAGTGCACTCTAGAACAGAGGTTAGGTGACACAGGAGGGTGATTCAAGATACACAGGTGGTGTGACGGCAACGCGAGACTGTCCGCTTATGCTGGGTAGGAGGTTCCATATCACCAACCAGAAGGGTGACATGTGGCAAAACCGTGAATGTTTAAGAATGGCATAGATGCCAGTCAGGAGAGGTTTGTCAATGGCATTACACTTATTGCCAGGCATTGCTAACTACCCATCCACACCAAGCCTATTTTTAGGCTCCCTGGGCCGCATACTCACAGCCCGGTATTAGGCACCTGCAGTTGTCAGCGGCAGGAGGTATTAAATTACAACTGTACCGTGGGCGTACTTGCCGACCGGGCAGTACTGCCACGGCCTCCAAGGGCCAATTAGTCAGACATCAGTAGCAGTGAGCGTGGCTTGCCCTCTGTGCAGTTGGCGGGGAATTTAATTCCGTGTACAGGCTACACTAAACTTGCTTCTAGCAGGTCTCGTGGGTGAGCGAGTTCACTGCTTTGAACAAGGAATAAAAAGGAGCATGGCGTGACACATAGACTATTAGGGAGTAATTCAGGGAGCGGGTACCTTGACACACGATTCCGGGGAGGGCAATTAAGTTCGGGATAACCAAGTGTACCGGGTGTAGTGCCTTGCATCTTGGGTCAAAGCAGGTTGGCTCACAGGGGGTGTCTAGGATCGTCCAGGCACACCCTGCAGGGTAGAATGCTATAGAACTGCACGTTGCCACTAGTTTGAGTGCAACAAATTGATCCCTCTCAAAGCAAACCTAGGTTTTATGGTCAGTGCACAACATACAACCGTTCACTCCAGCTTCCTGAAGGCAGTCTGTTAGAAGAGGTGTCGATCGGGACGTCCTGCGCCAGGGCGCGGACATTGCACGGGCGACACAGCAGATAGGGTGCTGTCAGACGAGGGTGCTTGCGGGCTAGGTGGCCAAGCAAGATAGCAGAACCAATTCTATGGACCTCTCTTCCCCCTCCTGACTGCCCGAGACTGTGAGTGCAGGGGATTTGCAATGTTACGGGTATTTTCCCGCCCATACAGGGGCAGAGGGGTACATTGCAGGTATCGGCATAAATAGAGTGGAGGCAAGACCTCCAGACTATGTGCACCAGTAGCCGCAAGAGGTTGGCGTTAAGAGCAAAATCTCGCAGCGGCAAGGTAGCCAGGTGGCATGCGCCAGCTGGTTACGCCAGAATGTGTGCTGTGGCTCCAATAGCGGTTTGAAATGTGTTTGGAGCTCCATCACTGACAATTCCAGAGCACACTATGCACCTCGGCCCAGTAGGTGTAGGCCATATGCTCATGTGCGGCTTGATCTTGTGGAGGGCAATATTCCCTGGAATATCAAGGTACTAGGTCATTAGCTGGGTTGAACATCAAGGGTCACAACTGGTTAGCAGGTATGTGTGTATCTGTCATCGAGCTTTAGTTAAGCAAGCCTGGCAGGTGGCGAAGTTGTCACTCCAAATGGTTGATGTACTGCAGTAGTGTGCGCTAGGCGATCAGTCCTCTTCGCCATGGTTTATAATCACAAAGGTCGGTGCACATGTCTGGTCAACCTCAACAAAGTAGGTGCACCCTGCTCCCTGGGCGGGTTACGGGTTGCTTCAGTTGAGCAGGAAATGCCCCGCCCGCATAGCCAGAGTATATAGCCTGGTTGTGGAAGCGGTCTTCAAGCATGTGTGCTGCTGTTCCAGGTATTGGGGAAACAGGTGTTAGGGAGCACGAACTGCTAGAAGGCCTGCAACTTCAGGTTGCAGGAGGTGGGAGCCACATCAGCTTGAAGGGTAATACAGCGATGTTTAAGGGTAGAGCTCCCTCCTGGGAGGCCATCACATTCTTGCAGCGCATGTGAGGCACTGGTACATTCCCAGAGAAGGATAAACCGCTCCATGCGCAAGTTTGCAGAACAAGGGGCTTTGGCTTCATCAGGCATGAGCTATGCCGGGCGAACACCAAAGGTTAATTTGACAATGTTGGGGTGCACTTGCACAGGTGGGCTTGGATCTGTTCCTCTGGACATGAATGAGGCCCGGAAATTTCAGGTTGCAGTGAGACAGGAGCTGTTTTGGTGGGGGCTCTTTAGGCGACGGGGGCCGCCTCCAGAGCTGTGGAGGAGTTACAGGGCGATCTGGAAGCAAATGGGTACAGAAGAGTACCTCTGCAAGAGCACAATAGGGGTGCCAGAGCCAAATCCCAGGAGCCTCATGGGAGGGTCCTGGAACAATTACGTCGGCGCCCCGTTAGTCCTTCGGGCGGTTGTGGGCCTGAACAACCGGGGGCTTGCCTTGCTACGCTCCGCCCTGAAAGGGGCGTGAGTAATAGGGACCAATGTGTCACGTGATCCAGTAAGGGATCACCCCCATAAGGGTAGCGCTGATTGGTTACTCCACAGTGCTTGGCTCATCAGGCGGGCAGGGCAGCATAGGTTGGTACAGCTGCCTGCCCTTGGATCGCCCGTAAGATAACCCACCATATTGCATACTTTTGTATGGAATAAACCTGCAGCACTAATTTTCCCAAACAAAAGTTGTGTTGTGTATTTATTTATGCATGCATACTCTGTTGTGGTGTGGGTGGGGTGTGTTGCCAATAATGGGACTATACGGCTGCCCGCGGCCCCGCAGGGGGCCACCCTAAACGGGCGGCCCCTTTAGTGCCATTTGGGCACTTCCCCACCCCCAATGATGTGCGGGACTCAAGGAGGAGTCCCCCTACCAGACGCGTCACTTCCGGCACGCAGAGGAGGTGGGGAGGTATTTATGCCTCCCCCGGCCATCTTGGCGTCCTCTTTGCGCCGGACACGCCGTCTCCCACCCTACCGCTTACCCGGCGGCGTGGGGTTGGCAGGCGAAATACATCGAACGTTGTAATGTTTTCTTTCTCGTTGCAGGAGGAGTTACAGGGCGATCTGGAAGCAAATGGGTACAGAAGAGTACCTCTGCAAGAGCACAATAGGGGTGCCAGAGCCAAATCCCAGGAGCCTCATGGGAGGGTCCTGGAACAATTATGTCGGCGCCCCGTTAGTCCTTCGGGCGGTTGTGGGCCTGAACAACCGGGGGCTTGCCTTGCTACGCTCCGCCCTGAAAGGGGCGTGAGTAATAGGGACCAATGTGTCACGTGATCCAGTAAGGGATCACCCCCATAAGGGTAGCGCTGATTGGTTACTCCACAGTGCTTGGCTCATCAGGCGGGCAGGGCAGCATAGGTTGGTACAGCTGCCTGCCCTTGGATCGCCCGTAAGATAACCCACCATATTGCATACTTTTGTATGGAATAAACCTGCAGCACTAATTTTCCCAAACAAAAGTTGTGTTGTGTATTTATTTATGCATGCATACTCTGTTGTGGTGTGGGTGGGGTGTGTTGCCAATAATGGGACTAACAACAGTCTACGGGCAGGAATGCCTACGAGAAATAACACCCCTACCCCAGCTCGCTCGAGCCTTCTCTGTTGAAACTTGGCAGGACGTCAATCTGTCTCCTTAAACCTAGCGGCTAGCTACGAGCTTCTTAAGACAACGGTGTTATTATCTGGCACTTTACGAGGCAGGGAGTTTTCACATGCCAGTGGTGGTCGGGGTGGGGGTACAAAACGACGCCATGAAACATGCAGAGGAATAACACTCAAACACTTGTGAGGTAACAACACTCTATAGACACCAAGGATGGAAATAAAATGCATACCCACGGCGTAAAAGAGTAGCAACACAAAGGCCTTAAAAGGAACAATGTACAAATATGTTGTGAAATATATTATATCCCATCTATGCTGCAAAATATATTTCAAACCATCCTGCTTGCGGATAACTGGTTTGTGCAGACCGTTACTAGTAAACAAAAAAGCCTCCCAGGCGTAATTTCAAAATGTGAAATATTAGTTATTGTGACCCATCAAAAGAGAAAATTACAACCATAAATAACATGCAATAATCTCTACATTAATTGTATGTGATCAGTACTCAAGAGCATACTGGTCTGGGTACACCCGACTAGTGAAGCTGCTGAAATTGGTAGATTGAAATGGTGGCATGGAAGATGCCGCTACTATAAAGCATGGAAACAAGATGGATTTTTCGCAGCCTAGAACCCGCGACCGACGATAGTCGAGCCTTGGTAGACAAACTAGCCTTTTTCGCCAGCATACTGGAATGGATAGAGCAGAACACAGAGTGAATGATAGAGCTCTGTAAGCTAAACTGTAGCACAAAGACCTGAATGTATGACTATTCAGAATATATGACTTGATGTTTCCTGAAGATAACATGACTTCAGTGACGACTGCCAGATTGTAGTTGCATATTTTTTTTTAGATGATGTCTTGCATTAGGTTAGGTCTCTGGATTCAAAGAACTGTTTGAGCTGCAGCATGGTTTGGAGACCCAGAGCACTTCTTGAAGTGGGTGGGAGGGGGAATAAGTGAACGCGTAAGGAAAGGTCTGGGAGGGCTGTGCGCTTTATATGGCTGTTGCGTTATGGTGGGGGCTCATTAGGACCCTATTTGTGAGGGGCGTATGTCTGGTAATTCTTGAGTCGATAGGGAGCCATTAGTGAATTCGGGGTCTAAGAGACGGATGCCAAGGGACTGCTGTAAAGCTCACTGCATTGGTGGAACACGCAATCACTACCAGGTATTCAGCGTCGAAAGGGAAAGCACTGCATGGTCGATAGATACACCAATTCCCAAATTGGCAAAAGGAGAACGTAGAAAATTTATTATTGTGCAAATTAAAAAGTGTACCCTAGCTCAAAATACACCCTTATTTATTACTTCCTATGGGCCAACATTAAAATAACATTTCTACTTCCAAAATAACTATAACGACTACTCCGCCTTTCAAATAAGGATTTGCAAATACATTCACGTATAGCTACCATTTACAGACAATCGTTGGTACAAGACAGATGCGCCAGCAATGTAGAAGGCATACCTTGAAGATGCTTCTAGCTGGATGTTCAATCCGATAGAACAAGGAGCTAAAATAAAAATTAACACCATTTACGCACATGCGTTAACGTTGTAAGAACGCCTTCTTTTCCATTTTTATCCACGCCCAGCTGCCGAGTTTTAGGTGTATGGGCAGGAGGACCTAAGCCTACAATCCAGGGTCGCTGCGGGCCAGTTTGACTCAGTCTGCCAGCGTTCCACTCCAGGAAGGAAATCTTTACACCACGGACCAAGGAATAATTGGGCTAAGTGAATATTTGATGACGATGCACGCACTGCCTGTTACGGGGTCAATACTGAAAACCTCCGGCCAGGATCCCATGGAAGAACAGACAGAGACAACAAGCCACCACAGAGCACAGGAAGGCCTTGAAACAGTCAAGAAAACAGCCGTTCATTCAATGCGCCAAGAGCTTGTCAGGGCATCCTCGGCACATGAGGCATCGCGGGAGAAAACCCTTCCGGTGACCACACGTATAAAGTGTGGGAAAAAGGTCCCTAAAATCGTTTCGACTATGAAGTACTGGAAGATGGCAATGGGGCAGGAGAGATTTAACTAATAAAAGCAACAGATTTTTTGTTTTGCAGTAACGGATAGGGCCAGAGTTGGTCGAGGTTTTGACTGCTAGCAACTTAAAAACAAGCGCGTGTGCGCCTCGCGCAAGTAGGGAGGGGGGGGAGTGCGGCCGAGAGCAGGCAGCGTTTCCCTTGCGGGAGCGAGCGGCGCCAGGAGAGATAATTGATAACACATGGCGAAAAAGCTCGCTCCCGCAAGGGAATCGCCAGACGTGCATGCGTAGCCATTGGAAGCAATGCAACGCGTGCACGTTTTTGCCCGCAAAGCTGTGCCGATGACTAAAGGTCTTTTTCCTATGCAGCGCATGTGCGCTGCGTAGGCGAGACCTAAAAACGGCCATTCTTTGCAGCAGAGCGGCGCACTCATTAGCAGCCCGTGCAGAGAAGCAGATTACCGAAGGTGGCACCGGGACATTGCAGCAGGGAAATGCTCTTACAGGCCTCCAGGGCTGTACTGGGAACGCAAAGCAGCCCTGGCAATTACGTCCGGCCAGGCCTGGGGAGGGGGGTGGAGGGGGTGTTGGTGGGAAACACTACTGCTGCACTTTTGTTATAGGGAGCCGATATTGCAGCACTGCTGCAAAACCGGCCCTCAGTAACAAAAACTGGTGGGAAACACTGCTGCTGTGCTTTTGTTACGGGGAGCCGATATTGCAGCAATGCTGCAAAACCGGTCTCCTGTAACAAAAACAGCCCCCACCGGCCCAAAACTGGCCCATCGGGAAAACGCCCAGTGCCTGCTACGACCAGTCCGGCCCTGCAGGCCTCCAAGATTCAGAAGGGTCACAGATGTTCAGAGCAGGCGGTTGCTACTTACATATGCCGCTTGCTCTGTTATTATCCAGGTTGGTAGGCAGCATTCTGGGGAAAGTCTGTTTGACAGACAATCAGTCACTGCTGATCATCTCTTTACCTTGCCAGCAGATACTCGCTGGCTTGGCTGCTTTTTGGGGTCATTTAATTTTGTTACAAATGTGCTGTATTTTCTACCGTTACTTTTCTGTCTTTGGTTACTTTATTAGTCAGAGTTCATTAAAGCAGCTCTAGAGCATATTTAAATGTGCTTTCTATTAATATTTCTTATCATGTATTGCTCTAGGGTTGCATTAGTGATCTCTGACTAATAGTTAAAGTAAGCACAGGCAGATTCCTCATGTTACAAAGGCTTACAGAAGTGTTAATGGCCTTTGCATATCAATGACTGGCATTTTTCTCTAGGATAGGTGTCAAATTTATCAGATTACAAGTTGGGATTAACCCTGGGCGTAGTTCGCGTAGTAGCGCTACGCGTAGCTACGCGAAGTGCACTTCGCACTACGCACGCTACGCGAACTGCGTAGTGCGGTAGGAAATGCTGTTCGCACTGATTGCACAGTGCCGGATGCTTGTCCGCACTGTGCAATCATTGCAAACGGCATCTTGCACAGTGCAAGCAGTCATTTTCTGCCACTCAAGTAGATTTGTACTCGGCGGCAGCTTTCTCAGCAGCGGACTGGTAGTTTCTCATCGTGAGCGGTCGCGAGCATACGCGACCACTCGCAATGAGAAACCTGACCTCCGCGTTGAGAATCTCGCCGAGGAGGTTTATTTTCCTCGCTCACGATCGGCAACTTGATGTTGCTGATCGCGAACGAGAAAAAGTCTCGCCGGGATGTTGATTTTGCTCGCTCGCGGTCGGCAACTTGACGTTGAGGACCGCGAGCAAGCAAAAAATGCCCGCTACGCGTTTTTGCACTGTGCTACGCAATTCGCGTAGCGCGTAGTAGCGCAAACTACGCAAACTCCGCGAGCGTAGCGTAGTTTTCCGCCCAGGCTTAGTTGGGATAGAAACCCTTAGAGGAAAAAAACAGGAGAACAAAGCATTAAAAGGAAATTACTTAGGCCCGGGCGGAGGTTTTAATTCCACCGGCGGTGTAGACAGAATTTTAGTAATCCAGTGTTACTCACGTAATGCGGAATTACCTGATTAATTAAATTTCGCCGCTCCGCAGGCAGAATTAAAGTGTGCACTGATTTCTAAAGTTTAGAATCCACTGCATACTTCTTGGTGCCCTTGAATACCCTGCAGTAATTAACTTTTACTCATTGAAGAGTATTGTAAAGGCGTTGAGTGATATACGCAGTGGTTTCTAAAGTTTAGAAACTACTACATACCACTCAGTATGTTTGGCTGCGCTATTTTCATAGGGCAAAATACACACTTGCATCGATTTTTGGACGCAAGGGTGCATTTAGTGCTATGAAAATAGCACAAAATGCCCACTTCGCCCCGCAGTGGAATTCTGTGGAATTTTGCAGAATTTTAATGTAATTCTATATGATTCTGCAGAATAAAACTCTGACAACGGTTGGCTTTAGTGTTAGGATAAAGGGAAGGGCTAGGTAGGGTGAGAATTAGGAATAGTATCAGAGATAGGGTAAAGCAAAATGAAAGTGTTATCAAGAAGCTATGGGAGACAGGGGTGCCCCTTGTACGTAAATTAAAGAAGTAAAATCCGATCTTAATCTCAGGCTTTGTGACAGAAGGCCAACAAAGAGTGAACATGCTTGAATAAAAATAGGTACTGTGAGAAATTGGGTTGTTGGTTAAATGGGAGTGACCCCAGTTCATTCAATTGCCACAATACCTGTCAGGGTGAACCACAAAGGTCACTAAATTAACCTGTGCTTAACCCTCTGGTAGCTTGGCACAAAAGTAGTCAGGCTTAACTTACAGGCAATGTGTAAGGTATTTATGCAGCACACAAACAGTAATAAAAAGTGAAAACAGAACACAAGAAGAATCCCACAATAATTTCGAAAAATAGAATACATTTTAATAAATTATTTGCCACAAAAATGACAAAAATCCAATCAGTAGAACTGGAGTTATGAATTTTTCAAATTGATGGTAAAAAGTAGCACTTAAGAGATAAAAGCACCAACTGCGGACATCTAGTCACATACCGGGTAAAGTCGAAAAATATGGCCGACCGCGATGGAGTGAAAGCCGGATACCAAAAGTGTATTAGGCCCGGTCAGCGCCTACCTTCAGACTTAGGAGAAATTTCAGGAAAAAGTCTCTGAGAAGGTAGACGTTCCGCGGGACAAGGCTGCAGGCAGTGTCTGAAGAGGAGGCTTCATCTTCGGGGAGCCACTGGACAAAGTTGCTGTGAAGATTTCTACGTTCGGACTTAGTCTCTTTTTTGGAAGTCGAAAATCTACAGCGGGATGAAACTGGAGGCTGTAGCTGAAGAGAGTTCCATGCAGCAGCATACCCCTTTGATGAAGGACTGCTGAACAGGATTTGCTGCTGCGGAGATTAACATAGCGGGAGTGGCTGTGAAGTCAGGCCGACCAGCGATGCACCTTGTGCGGATAGGTGAGCAGGTTGGTTCCGGACTCCTCTCAGTACTCAGAGCAGTTTTTAGCCAAAAATTTACTAAGTCCCAAGTTTTGGATTTTGGCTATCTGATCACCTTAAACATCACAACCAGGGGTCCTAGCCTGAAGGGGCACAACTTTGGGATTCAGGACTCACTGAGGCCGGGTCCAGGTACGGGTTCAAGATGGTTGGAGCATTTTCTGTCCCTGAGGCTCTCATCAGGAAGCCAGCAAACTAACCCTTGAAGTCACTCTGGTAGTCCTGGGTTCAAGAAGTGGAACGGGGCTCAAGCAGCAGGGCCGGCCTCTGAGGGTTCAAAGCAGACTCCAGTCAGTAAAACAGTCCTTCCAGGTGCAGCAAAGCAATCCTCTGAAGTACTCAGCGGGCCACAGCAGCAAGTAGTCCTCTGAGTGTTCTTCTGCAGATCCAGAAAGTGAACTGAAGAGTGGGTCTGAGGGTCCTATTTTTATACCTGGTGCATCCTTTGAAGTAGGAGAAGTTTCTAGAGAATTCCCTTTGAAGTGCTTGAGGATTCCTGCTTCCCTTGCCCTGGCTCCAAGCTGTCTGCATGAACAATTAGGTGACATATGCCACAAAAAGGGGGTTTAAGGCTTGGCAAAGGGGTTATACTGCCAAGTCGAATTGGCAGTTTGAAGCTGCATTCAGACTGCAATGGCAGACCTGGGACATGTTTAAAGGGGCTATTTAAGTGGGTGGCTCAATAAATGCTGGAGGCCCACTAGTAGCATTTAATGTACAGGCCCTGGTTACATGGTATACCACTCAAGTAAATTAAATATGGCAATCAGGTGTAATCCAATTTTACCATGTTTTAGGGAGTGCACACAAGCACTTTAGCACTGGTTAGCAGTGGTAAAGTGCACAGAGTCGTAGAGCCAACAAAAGCGAATTTCTGCAGAAAGTGGAGGGTAAAGGCAAACTGTTTGGGGAAGACCACCCCAAGGCTGACAGTCTAACGTGCCCGCAATGAAACGTTCATGATTAACCTCAAAGTGGTCTACTTCCTTAAAAAATAGGGACCCACCAGGTCAGCTCAATGGTTTAAAACACTCTATCATGTCAAAGAGACATAATCAGTCATGACTAAGAGACAAGTATACTCCCTGCTGTCAAGGCTAAAGTATTATCAGGTTAGGTCCAAAATTAGATGTAAAAATGACTTTTAGAATGCCGAAATCACCAGCGCTTACAATAAGCACACATAGAAATCAAGCCTAATACCAATATTATTGGAATGTTTTAACAATATTTTCCATCTGCTTCTAAAACTTTATCTGCCCTCACAATCAACGATTGCCATTTTCAGAAAATACATCCCACATGTCTCTATATTCCTGCAGCTCTGCATCTCCCCCTGGCTGAAAGTGAAGTAGAAACAATAGGACAGCATAACATAAAATTAGGCCCGGTTGGAATTTCAATTACGCCGGAGTAATCAAAGTAATTTTGGTAATTCTGCATTACTTTTTGACACAGGATTACCGATAATAATGCAATATCTGCTGCTTGCATAATTAAGAGCTATTTGGGGGTAAAAAAAGCCTACTGCCAAAGCACATTTAGCAAGCGCGAGTGCCGACTTGCTATTCGTCTTCTGCTGCATTTAGCACTGTTTCTTAGAGCAAAATGCATCCTTGCATCCATTTTCGACCCAAAGGTACATTTTGCATTACAAAAATAACGCTAAATGCCAGAAGTATGTTGGGGGAAATTCCTATCCAAGAGCACATTTAGCCAGTGTGAGGGGCGGCTTGTGCTCGCTATACGTGTTCTGCTGCATTTAGTGCTATTTCATGGTGCAAAATGCATCCTCGCATTCATTTTGGATGTGATGGTGCATTTTGCACTTCGAAAATAGCGCTAAATGCGGGGAGTACGCTGGTGAAAAATCCTACCCCAAAAGCACATTTAGCGAGGATGAGCAGCTGCTCGATCTCGCTATTGGTGTCCTGTTGCATTTAGCACTAAATGCAGAATGACTCTTCTCGCAAAATTATGCAGAATCTTGCAGAATTCTTAGGTAATTCCATGTGATCACGCTACATTGAATTTCACGAGTCACACCCACCCCTACATAAAATGTGATGAAAGGCCTGATTTAGACTTTTGGGGCAGAAAATCCGCCGCCCCAATAGACCAATTTCAATCTGTGCCAGAAGGATGAACAAAAGTCTGCTACATGTAGAGTTTTTTGCCACTTTTCCGCTGCCTGAAAGGGTGCAGATTCTGACACGTGTGATGCATATTTGGAATACAGAGAACATCCACCATCTCTAACAACCCTGCAGCCTTGGACAGGCTTCCAATTAACCCCTTCGCTGCTAGGCCTTTTCCCCTCCTGTGCTAAGCCTTTTTTTGGCTATTTGGGGTAGTGCGCGCTTAGGCCCCTGTAACTTTTTGACCACATAAGGTATCCATGCCAAATTTGCGTCCTTTTTTCTAACATAATGGGGATTGTAAAGGTACCCAGGGTTTGTGGGTTCCCCTGGAGGGGACCCAGAAATTAGTCAAAATACAGCTAAATTTTGTGTTTTTTTGGAAAAAGGCAAAAAAAGGGCTACAGATGAAAGCGTCTTGATTTTTCCCTGCAAATGGCATCAAAAAGGGGTTGTGGGGATGAAATCACCATCTTCCCAGCTTTCAGGGACAAGCAGACTTTTGTCAGAAAACCAACTTTTTTACACAGTTTTGGCATTTTTCTGGGACATAGCCTATTTTTGCTATTTTTTGTGCTTTCAACCTCCTTCCAGTTAATGGTAGAAATGGGTATGAAACCAATAATGGATCCTGGAAATCCATACATTTATGAAAAGTAGACAAAATTCTGAATTCAGCAAGGGGTCATTTGTGTAGATCCTTAAAGTTTTCCTTATAGAAACTAACAGTTAAATAAAGGAAAAATTGAAAATTAGTTGAAAAAAACAGCCATTTGTGTCAACGTTTTCACCTGTAACTTCTTCTAATTATGACAGCTATTTGAAGGCAATATACCGTTATATCCGCTGGACCTTTCTGGTTGTGGGGATATATAGGACTTGTAGGTTCACCAAGAACCCGACGAACCCAGAGCCAATAATTGAGCAACATCTTGCAATGATTTTTTTTAAGTACCGGGTATATAGCAATTATTTTGGGAAAATGTATACATGGAAAAATTGTTATGAAAGACACCTATGTATTTCTGAAATGGGAACAAAATGTAGATTTTAGAAACAGTAGATATTTGCACATTTCCGAAATTGGGAGTACCCATACTAGCATGAGAATTATAGGTCATTTTTCAAAATGACTTATTTTTTACACATTGTCTTTCATTTGGAAGGCAGAAATGCATCGAAAGTCAATAGGTAATAACAGTTGCTCTACAATTCTGTGTTACCCTAAGTCTCCCGATAAAAATGGTACCTCACTTGTGTGGGTAGCCCTTGTGCCCACAACAGGAAATGGCTCAAAATGCAACGTGGACGTACCACATTTTCACAATGAAAAATTACCCTTTTTTTGCAAAGTGCCTAGGTGTAGTTTTTGAACCCTAGCTCTGCCGGCACCTAGGGAAACCTAGCAAACCTATACATTTTTGAAAACTAGACACCCAGGGGAATCCAGGATGGGGTGACTTGACTGCCTCCCACCATGTTCTGTTACCCAGAATCCCTTGCAAACATAAAAAATTGTCCAAAAAATCACATTTTCCCCACATTTCTGTGGTGGAAAGTTCTGGAATCTGCGTGGATCCACAAATTTCCACCCACCCCGCGTTCCCCAAAGTCTAACGAGAAAAATGGTACCTCACTTGTGTGGGTCGGCCTAGTGCCTACGACAGAAAACGGCGCAAAACGCAACGTGGTCACACCTCAATTTCGCAGTGAAAAATGACCCTTTTTTGGCAAAGTGCCTAGCTGTAGTTTTTGAACCCTAGCTCTGCCGGCACCTAGGGAAACCTAGCAAACCTATACATTTTTGAAAACTAGACACCCAGGGGAATCCAGGATGGGGTGACTTGACTGCCTCCCACCAAGTTCTGTTACCCAGAATCCCTTGCAAACAGAAAAAATTGTCAAAAAAAACACATTTTCCCCACATTTCTGTGGTGGAAAGTTCTGGAATCTGCGTGGATCCACAAATTTCCACCCACCCCGCGTTCCCCAAAGTCTTACGAGAAAAATGGTACCTCACTTGTGTGGGTCGGCCTAGTGCCTGCGACAGGAAACGGCGCAAAACGCAACGTGGTCACACCTCAATTTCGCAGTGAAAAATGACCCTTTTTTGGCAAAGTGCCTAGCTGTAGTTTTTGAACCCTAGCTCTGCCGGCACCTAGGGAAACCTAGCAAACCTATACATTTTTGAAAACTAGACACCCAGGGGAATCCAGGATGGGGTGACTTGACTGCCTCCCACCAGGTTCTGTTACCCAGAATTCCTTGCAAACATAAAAAATTGTCAAACAAAACACATTTTCCCCACATTTCTGTGGTGGAAAGTTCTGGAATCTGCGTGGATCCACAAATTTCCACCCACCCCGCGTTCCACAAAGTCTTACGAGAAAAATGGTACCTCACTTGTGTGGGTCGGCCTAGTGCCTGTGACAGGAAACGGCGCAAAACGCAACGCGGTCCCACCTCAATTTCGCAGTGAAAAATGACCCTTTTTTGGCAAAGTGCCTAGCTGTAGTTTTTGAACCCTACCTCTGCCGGCACCTAGGGAAACCTAGCAAACCTATACATTTTTGAAAACTAGACACCCAGGGGAATCCAGGATGGGGTGACTTGACTGCCTCCCACCAGGTTCTGTTACCCAGAATCCCTTGCAAACATAAAAAATTGTCAAAAAAAACACATTTTCCCCACATTTCTGTGGTGGAAAGTTCTGGAATCTGCGTGGATCCACAAATTTCCACCCACCCCGCGTTCCCCAAAGTCTTACGAGAAAAATGGTACCTCACTTGTGTGGGTCGGCCTAGTGCCTGCGACAGGAAACGGCGCAAAACGCAACGCGGTCCCACCTCAATTTCGCAGTGAAAAATGACCCTTTTTGGCAAAGTGCCTAGCTGTAGTTTTTGAACCCTACCTCTGCCGGCACCTAGGGAAACCTAGCAAACCTATACATTTTTGAAAACTAGACACCCAGGGGAATCCAGGATGGGGTGACTTGACTGCCTCCCACCAGGTTCTGTTACCCAGAATCCCTTGCAAACAGAAAAAATTGTCAAAAAAACACATTTTCCCCACATTTCTGTGGTGGAAAGTTCTGGAATCTGCGTGGATCCACAAATTTCCACCCACCCCGCGTTCCCCAAAGTCTTACGAGAAAAATGGTACCTCACTTGTGTGGGTCGGCCTAGTGCCTGCGACAGGAAACGGCGCAAAACGCAACGCGGTCCCACCTCAATTTCGCAGTGAAAAATGACCCTTTTTTGGCAAAGTGCCTAGCTGTAGTTTTTTAACCCTACCTCTGCCGGCACCTAGGGAAACCTAGCAAACCTATACATTTTTGAAAACTAGACTCCCAGGGGAATCCAGGATGGGGTGACTTGACTGCCTCCCACCAGGTTCTGTTACCCAGAATCCCTTGCAAACATAAAAAATTGTCAAAAAAAACACATTTTCCCCACATTTCTGTGGTGGAAAGTTCTGGAATCTGCGTGGATCCACAAATTTCCACCCACCCCGCGTTCCCCAAAGTCTTACGAGAAAAATGGTACCTCACTTGTGTGGGTCGGCCTAGTGCCTGCGACAGGAAACGGCGCAAAACGCAACGCGGTCCCACCTCAATTTCGCAGTGAAAAATGACCCTTTTTGGCAAAGTGCCTAGCTGTAGTTTTTGAACCCTACCTCTGCCGGCACCTAGGGAAACCTAGCAAGCCTATACATTTTTGAAAACTAGACACCCAGGGGAATCCAGGATGGGGTGACTTGACTGCCTCCCACCAGGTTCTGTTACCCAGAATCCCTTGCAAACATAAAAAATTGTCAAAAAAACACATTTTCCCCACATTTCTGTGGTGGAAAGTTCTGGAATCTGCGTGGATCCACAAATTTCCACCCACCCCGCGTTCCCCAAAGTCTTACGAGAAAAATGGTACCTCACTTGTGTGGGTCGGCCTAGTGCCTGCGACAGGAAACGGCGCAAAACGCAACGCGGTCCCACCTCAATTTCGCAGTGAAAAATGACCCTTTTTTGGCAAAGTGCCTAGCTGTAGTTTTTGAACCCTACCTCTGCCGGCACCTAGGGAAACCTAGCAAGCCTATACATTTTTGAAAACTAGACACCCAGGGGAATCCAGGATGGGGTGACTTGACTGCCTCCCACCAGGTTCTGTTACCCAGAATCCCTTGCAAACATAAAAAATTGTCCAAAAAAACACATTTTCCCCACATTTCTGTGGTGGAAAGTTCTGGAATCTGCGTGGATCCACAAATTTCCACCCACCCCGCGTCCCCCAAAGTCTTACAAGAAAAATGGTACTTCACTTGTGTGGGTCGGCCTAGTGCCTGCGACAGGAAACGGCGCAAAACGCAACGTGGTCACACCTCAATTTCGCAGTGAAAAATGACCCTTTTTTGGCAAAGTGCCTAGCTGTAGTTTTTGAACCCTACCTCTGCCGGCACCTAGGGAAACCTAGCAAACCTATACATTTTTGAAAACTAGACACCCAGGGGAATACAGGATGGGGTGACTTGACTGCCTCCCACCAGGTTCTGTTACCCAGAATCCCTTGCAAACATAAAAAATTGTCAAAAAAACCACATTTTCCCCACATTTCTGTGGTGGAAAGTTCTGGAATCTGCGTGGATCCACAAATTTCCACCCACCCCGCGTTCCCCAAAGTCTTACGAGAAAAATGGTACCTCACTTGTGTGGGTCGGCCTAGTGCCTGCGACAGGAAACGGCGCAAAACGCAACGCGGTCACACCTCAATTTCGCAGTGAAAAATGACCTTTTTTTGCAAAGTGCCTAGCTGTAGTTTTTGAACCCTACCTCTGCCGGCACCTAGGGAAACCTAGCAAACCTATACATTTTTGAAAACTAGACACCCAGGGGAATCCAGGATGGGGTGACTTGACTGCCTCCCACCAGGTTCTGTTACCCAGAATCCCTTGCAAACATAAAAAATTGTCAAAAAAACCACATTTTCCCCACATTTCTGTGGTGGAAAGTTCTGGAATCTGCGTGGATCCACAAATTTCCACCCACCCCGCGTTCCCCAAAGTCTTACGAGAAAAATGGTACCTTACTTGTGTGGGTCGGCCTAGTGCCTGCGACAGGAAACGGCGCAAAACGCAACGCGGTCACACCTCAATTTCGCAGTGAAAAATGACCTTTTTTTTGCAAAGTGCCTAGCTGTAGTTTTTGAACCCTACCTCTGCCGGCACCTAGGGAAACCTAGCAAACCTATACATTTTTGAAAACTAGACACCCAGGGGAATCCAGGATGGGGTGACTTGACTGCCTCCCACCAGGTTCTGTTACCCAGAATCCCTTGCAAACATAAAAAATTGTCCAAAAAAACACATTTTCCCCACATTTCTGTGGTGGAAAGTTCTGGAATCTGCGTGGATCCACAAATTTCCACCCACCCCGCGTCCCCCAAAGTCTTACGAGAAAAATGGTACCTCACTTGTGTGGGTCGGCCTAGTGCCTGCGACAGGAAACGGCGCAAAACGCAACGTGGTCACACCTCAATTTCGCAGTGAAAAATGACCCTTTTTGGCAAAGTGCCTAGCTGTAGTTTTTGAACCCTACCTCTGCCGGCACCTAGGGAAACCTAGCAAACCTATACATTTTTGAAAACTAGACACCCAGGGGAATACAGGATGGGGTGACTTGACTGCCTCCCACCAGGTTCTGTTACCCAGAATCACTTGCAAACATAAAAAATTGTCAAAAAAACCACATTTTCCCCACATTTCTGTGGTGGAAAGTTCTGGAATCTGCGTGGATCCACAAATTTCCACCCACCCCGCGTTCCCCAAAGTCTAACGAGAAAAATGGTACCTCACTTGTGTGGGTCGGCCTAGTGCCTGCGACAGGAAACGGCGCAAAACGCAACGTGGTCACACCTCAATTTCGCAGTGAAAAATGACCCTTTTTTGGCAAAATGCCTAGCTGTAGTTTGTGAACCCTAGCTCTGCCGGCACCTAGGGAAACCTACCAAACACACACATTTCTGAAAAGTAGACACCCGGGGGCTTCCAGGGAGGTATGGCTTGCGTGGATCCCCCAACGTTTCCTTACCCAGAATCCCTTGCAAACCTCAATTTTAGCTGAAAAAATCACTTTTTTCACACATTTGTGTGTGGGAAAGTGTGGCATCACTGGCCTCACACAAATTTCCTACCACCCAGCGTTCCCCAGGTCTCCCGATAAAAATGGTGCCTCACTTGTGTGGGAGGCCCAAGTACCCGCGACAGGCAAGGGCCCACAACGTAGTGAGGCGACCTCAAAATTGCCTATCTCAAAACCACCTGGTTTTGCAAGGGAGTCACCTGGGTTTTTGGCCCCGTGCTCGGTGGCCATCTAGGAAACCTACCAAACCCACACATTTCTGAAAAGTAGACACCCGGGGGCTTCCAGGGAGGTATGGCTTGCGTGGATCCCCCAACGTTTCCTTACCCAGAATCCCTTGCAAACCTCAATTTTAGCTGAAAAAATCACTTTTTCACACATTTGTGTGTGGGAAAGTGTGGCATCACTGGCCTCACACAAATTTCCTACCACCCAGCGTTCCCCCAGGTCTCCCGATAAAAATGGTGCCTCACTTGTGTGGGAGGCCCAAGTACTCGCGACAGGCAAGGGCCCACAACGTAGTGAGGCGACCTCAAAATTGCCTATCTCAAAACCACCTGGTTTTGCAAGGGGGTCACCTGGGTTTTGTGCCCCGTGCTCGGCGGCCATCTAGGAAACCTACCAAACCCACACATTTCTGAAAAGTAGGCACCCGGGGGCTTCCAGGGAGGTATGGCTTGCGTGGATCCCCCAACGTTTCCTTGCCAGAATCCCTTGCAAACCTCAATTTTAGCTGAAAAAATCACTTTTTTCACACATTTGTGTGTGGGAAAGTGTGGCATCACTGGCCTCACACAAATTTCCTACCACCCAGCGTTCCCCCAGGTCTCCCGATAAAAATGGTGCCTCACTTGTGTGGGAGGCCCAAGTACTCGCGACAGGCAAGGGCCCACAACGTAGTGAGGCGACCTCAAAATTGCCTATCTCAAAACCACCTGGTTTTGCAAGGGAGTCACCTGGGTTTTTGGCCCCGTGCTCGGCGGCCATCTAGGAAACCTACCAAACCCACACATTTCTGAAAAGTAGACACCCGGGGGCTTCCAGGGAGGTATGGCTTGCATGGATCCCCCAACGTTTCCACCCAGAATCCCTTGCAAACCTCAATTTTAGCTGAAAAAATCACTTTTTTCACACATTTGTGTGTGGGAAAGTGTGGCATCACTGGCCTCACACAAATTTCCTACCACCCAGCGTTCCCTCAGGTCTCCCGATAAAAATGGTGCCTCACTTGTGTGGGAGGCCCAAGTACTCGCGACAGGCAAGGGCCCACAACGTAGTGAGGCGACCTCAAAATTGCCTATCTCAAAACCACCTGGTTTTGCAAGGGAGTCACCTGGGTTTTTGGCCCCGTGCTCGGCGGCCATCTAGGAAACCTACCAAACCCACACATTTCTGAAAAGTAGACACCCGGGGGCTTCCAGGGAGGTATGGCTTGCGTGGATCCTCCAACGTTTCCTTACCCAGAATCCCTTGCAAACCTCAATTTTAGCTGAAAAAATCACTTTTTCACACATTTGTGTGTGGGAAAGTGTGGCATCACTGGCCTCACACAAATTTCCTACCACCCAGCGTTCCCCAGGTCTCCCGATAAAATGGTGCCTCACTTGTGTGGGAGGCCCAAGTACTCGCGACAGGCAAGGGCCCACAACGTAGTGAGGCGACCTCAAAATTGCCTATCTCAAAACCACCTGATTTTGCAAGGGGGTCACCTGGGTTTTTGGCCCCGTGCTCGGCGGCCATCTAGGAAACCTACCAAACCCACACATTTCTGAAAAGTAGACACCCGGGGGCTTCCAGGGAGGTATGGCTTGCGTGGATCCCCCAACGTTTCCTTACCCAGAATCCCTTGCAAACCTCAATTTTAGCTGAAAAAATCACTTTTTTCACACATTTGTGTGTGGGAAAGTGTGGCATCACTGGCCTCACACAAATTTCCTACCACCCACCGTTCCCCCAGGTCTCCCGATAAAAATGGTGCCTCACTTGTGTGGGAGGCCCAAGTACTCGCGACAGGCAAGGGCCCACAACGTAGTGAGGCGACCTCAAAATTGCCTATCTCAAAATCACCTGGTTTTGCAAGGGGGGTCACCTGGGTTTTTGGCCCCGTGCTCGGCGGCCATCTAGGAAAACCTACCAAACCCACACATTTCTGAAAAGTAGACACCCAGGGGCTTCCAGGGAGGTATGGCTTGCGTGGATCCCCCAACGTTTCTCTACCCAGAATCCCTTGCAAACCTCAATTTTAGCTGAAAAATCACTTTTTCACACATTTGTGTGTGGGAAAGTGTGGCATCACTGGCCTCACACAAATTTCCTACCACCCAGCGTTCCCCCAGGTCTCCCGATAAAAATGGTGCCTCACTTGTGTGGGAGGCCCAAGTACCAGCGACAGGCAAGGGCCCAAAACATTTTTGATAGGCAATGTTGATGTTGCCTCAAAACGTTTTGTGTCCTTGCCTGTCGCGAGTACTCTGGGCCTCCCACACAAGTGAGGCACCATTTTTATCGGGAGACCTGGGGGAACGCTGGGTGGTAGGAAATTTGTGTGAGGCCAGTGATGCCACACTTTCCCACACACAAATGTGTGAAAAAGTGATTTTTTCAGCTAAAATTGAGGTTTGCAAGGGATTCTGGTAGGAAACGTTGGGGATCCACGCAAGCCATACCTCCCTGAAGCCCCGGGTGTCTACTTTTCAGAAATGTGTGGGTTTGGTAGGTTTCCTAGATGGCCGCCGAGCACGGGCCAAACCCAGGTGACTCCCTGCAAAACCAGGTGGTTTTGTGAAAGGCCATTTTGAGGTCGCCTCAATACGTTGTGGGCCCTTGCCTGTCGTGGCACTTGGGCCTCCCACACAAGTGAGGCACCATTTTATCGGGAGACCTGGGGAACGCTGGGTGGTAGGAAATTTGTGTGAGGCCAGTGATGCCACACTTTCCCACACAAAATGTGTGAAAAGTGATTTTTCAGCTAAAAGTGAGGTTTGCAGGGGATTCTGGGTAAGGAAACGTTGGGGGATCCACGCAAGCCATACCTCCCTGGAAGCCCCGAGTGTCTACTTTTCAGAAATGTGTGGGTTTGGTAGGTTTCCTAGATGGCCGCCGAGCACGGGGCCAAAACCCAGGTGACTCCCTGCAAAACCAGGTGGTTTTGTGAAAGGCCATTTTGAGGTTGCCTCAATACGTTGTGGGCCCTTGCCTGTCGCTGGTACTTGGGCCTCCCACACCAGTGAGGCACCATTTTTATCGGGAGACCTGGGGAATGCTGGGTGGTAGGAAATTTGTGTGAGGCCAGTGATGCCACACTTTCCCACACACAAATGTGTGAAAAAGCGATTTTTTCAGCTAAAATTGAGGTTTGCAGGGATTCTGGAAGGAAACGTTGGGGGATCCACGTAAGCCATACCTCCCTGGAAGCCCCGGGTGTCTACTTTTCAGAAATGTGTGGGTTTGGTAGGTTTCCTAGATGGCCGCCGAGCACGGGCCAAAACCCAGGTGACTCCCTTGCAAAACCAGGTGGTTTTGAGATAGGCAATTTGAGGTCGCCTCACTACGTTGTGGGCCCTTGCCTGTCGCGAGTACTTGGGCCTCCCACACAAGTGAGGCACCATTTTTATCGGGAGACCTGGGGAACGCTGGGTGGTAGGAAATTTGTGTGAGGCCAGTGATGCCACACTTTCCCACACAAAAATGTGTGAAAAAGTGTTTTTTCAGCTAAAAGTGAGGTTTGCAGGGGATTCTGGGTAAGAAACGTTGGGGATCCACGCAAGCCATACCTCCCTGGAAGCCCCAGGTGTCTACTTTTCAGAAATGTGTGGGTTTGGTAGGTTTCCCTAGATGGCCGCCGAGCACGGGGCCAAAACCCAGGTGACTCCCTTGCAAAACCAGGTGGTTTTGAGATAGGCAATTTTGAGGTCGCCTCACTACGTTGTGGGCCCTTGCCTGTCGAGGTACTTGGGCCTCCCACACAAGTGAGGCACCATTTTTATCGGGAGACCTGGGGGAACGCTGGGTGGTAGGAAATTTGTGTGAGGCCAGTGATGCCACACTTTCCCACACAAAAATGTGTGAAAAAAGTGATTTTTTCAGCTAAAAGTGAGGTTTGCAGGGGATTCTGGGTAAGGAAACGTTGGGGGATCCACGCAAGCCATACCTCCCTGGAAGCCCCGGGTGTCTACTTTTCAGAAATGTGTGGGTTTGGTAGGTTTCCCTAGATGGCCGCCGAGCACGGGGCCAAAACCCAGGTGACTCCCTTGCAAAACCAGGTGGTTTTGTGAAAGGCCATTTTGAGGTCGCCTCAATACGTTGTGGGCCCTTGCCTGTCGCGGGTACTTGGGCCTCCCACACCAGTGAGGCACCATTTTTATCGGGAGACCTGGGGAACGCTGGGTGGTAGGAAATTTGTGTGAGGCCAGTGATGCCACACTTTCCCACACAAAAATGTGTGAAAAAGTGATTTTTTCAGCTAAAAGTGAGGTTTGCAGGGGATTCTGGGTAAGGAAACGTTGGGGGATCCACGCAAGCCATACCTCCCTGGAAGCCCCCGGTGTCTACTTTTCAGAAATGTGTGGGTTTGGTAGGTTTCCCTATGTGGCCGCCGAGCCCCGGGCCAAAAACCCAGGTGACCCCCTGCAAAACCAGGTCATAATGAGATAATGTGTTGTTTATTTCTGCAGCGTGAAAATGTTGGCACAATATTGCAAGGAAAATGTGACAGACATTTTGAGGTTTGCAGGACATTGTGGGTACCATAACTTGTTGGGATCCACAAGAGAGATATCACCATGTACTCCCATGGGTGTTTCGTTTACGACAATATCTACAGTTGGTAGGTTATTCTTAGACGGAATGTACACCTTGGCAGACAGACTAAAAAGACAAAGATTACTGCACAGCCATCTATTCCTCAAGCACACACACACATACTGGTTGGATTTGGCACGAGGGCAAGTGATGGTTCAGTATATACAATTTTATTAACAAGAGATTTCACAAAAATGAAATGCACTGTCAATAATTGAAAGGACAAAAAACGGAACCAGTGACTCGCAGCTCGTGAGCTGTAAAGCCACGTCAAGGCCCCAACCGCTTTACAGGCCATTCACACACCTTTCATACGTGATACACACAAGACCATTCACACCCCCAGGCACGAAACAAACACATTACAACATTCACAAAAAGGGACAAGGTACACCCTGCTTGAGAAAGACAAAAAAAAATATTACTGCACAGCCATCTAATCCTCAAGCACACACACACATACTGGTTGGATTTGGCACGAGGGTGAGTGATGGTTCAGTATATACAATTGTATTAACAAGTGATTTCACAAAAATGAAATGCACTGTTAATAATTGAAAGGACGAGAAACTGAACCATTGACTCACAGCTCGTGAGCTGTAAAGCCACGACAAGGCACCAACCTCTTTACAGGCCATTCATACACCTTTCATACGTGTGACAAATACAAAACCATTCACACCACCAGCCGCGGGCCCATCACATTACAACACTCACACCAGCAGACAGCGCCATTCAAGGGCCCATCACTTTCACACGCCCACATTCCTAACACAGCAACCACACAACCTGATGGATTGCGTGGAGTGTCGCTCGGCTAGCAGTGTGTGTAGTGACCAGCAGCAAGTCACTACTCACACACTGCCAGCCGAGCGCCACTCCACGCACACCGCCAGCCAAGCACCAGCCTACACACACCACCATCACATTTAGGATTTTTTATACAAAAAAGAAAACACAAACAAATTGCAAATAGATACAAATCTACTAACACAAAATCAGAAACATTGCACTAATGCCAACCTTGAAACAGAACAACAATTCTTAAACATTACAGACCAGGCAGTTCACTTTACCACTCATGGTTGCTCCCAATAATTCTTTTGCTTGTGGTACGCTCTATAACAAGCAGGCACACACAGCCCAAGGTTAGAAGGACACTCAGGGCAGTACATACGAGTCTCCTTCCGCGTACCTCTTCGCCAACAGACTCTACATCTCCTAGTGGGAAAGTCTTTTGAGGATGTAGGAGGAATGTGATCAGGAAAGTGGCGATCTTTCAATCGAGCCACATCCTCCACCACTCCAACTCTAGGAACACTTGCCTGTTCCACAACAACAAGGCTGCCTATGACAGACTCCTGAAACTGAACAAAAGTCAACTTTGACGCAGGAGAACACTCCTTGAACACAACAAAAGCATTGAAAGTTGCTAAATTGAAGAGATGGATGGCCAACTTCTTATACCAAATGTAAGACTTACGAATAGCAGTGTAAGGTTCCAACCTCTGATCTACTCTATCAACACCACCCATGTGCTTATTGTAGTCTAAAATGCACACAGGTTTGCGCACTTCAGCAATCTGACCCCAAACAGCCACAGGTGAAGTACTCTCATCATGGATGGTAGTCAGCATGTACACATCCCTCCTGTCCACAAATTTCACAGCTAGCAGTTCCTCACTACGCAAGGCACTGCACTGTCCCCTCTGAAGTTTTTTGCAAACAAGCTCTTTTGGATAACCTTTACGGTTAGAGCGGATTGTGCCACAAGCAAAAGTGTCCACTTTGAACAATTCCTTAAACAATTGCACAGCAGTGTAGAAGTTATCAATGTACAAATGGTGGCCTCTGTTAAACAGTCCTCTAGCAAGTTCCCACACAATTTTCTCTGAAACTCCTACTAAAGTGGACGGACAACCAGGGGGTCAATAGTGGAATCCCTACCAGTGTACACACGCAAATTAAAAACATATCCTGTCCTACTCTCAGACAACATATACAGCTTAATTCCATAGCGTGCCCTCTTGCTAGGAATGTACTGCCTAAAAACCAAACGGCCCTTGAACAGCACCAAAGACTCATCAATAGATATTTCTTTCCCTGGAGTATAGATCTCTGAAAATCGATCTACAAAGTGATCAAGAACAGGCCGAATCTTAAAAAGACGGTCACATTCAGGGTGATCTCGTGGCAACGCCAAACCATTATCAACAAAATGCAGCATCCGAAGCAAAAGTAAATACCGATCACGAGTCATAACTGCAGGAAATATGGCCGTTGCCATCAAGGGACTGGTAGACCAATATGAACTCATGGACGGCTTCCTTATCAAACCCATCAAAAAAGTCAAACCCAAAAACTTCTTCATCTCTTCCAGATTTGTGGGACTCCACCGGGTAGCTCTAGAATGGGGCCTAAGTCTGGCACTGTTGTCCCTCAAAAACTGTTCAGCATACAAATTAGTCTGCTCAACAATCTCACCCAAAAATACATCATCCATAAACAACTGAAAATACTGTATAGGCAAATAATGTTCACAATCCACTCTACACCCTGCATAACCACTAAAGGCAGGCAACACCGGCTGCACCATGTTTGGATCAACCCAGAGTCCAGCACTTCCAGTAGGAAGCCTAGCAGCCCCAGGCTGCAATCCAGATGCCTCTTGCACCATCGGCACAGTAGTATCCTCCTCTAAATCAGGCACTTCATCTGCACTGAGAGTACCTTCATCATCCGATGATTCCATGTGGAGAGAAAACTCACTGCCTGAATCTTCCCCTCCCTCCTCTCCCTCAGACGCACTGTCAGTCTCATAATCCTGCTCAGAGGAAGATTCAAGAAGCAAACCAACCACCTGCTGAGCAGTAATTCTACGGCTAGCCATAATGCTTACTAATAAAGGTTACTTGTCAAACAAGTCAACAACAACAAACCCTTTGTAAAAAAAAAAAGAAATAAACAAAATGTAGCTTTATCACAAAGACCTATATACTCCAACACTATACCACTCACGTGACAGAAGCAGCTAGACTCACCACCACCTACTCTGCACAGACACAGTAAGGATCAACAATATCCCACTAAAAAGAAGAAGAAAAAAAATTACACATAAGACAATGCAAAACATCGCAAAGAATTTCATGCTCTGAACACTAACAAATATGCTGCCATTATGGCACCACTTACAAAAAATTCATTCATGCATGACAATAATACTCATTTGGAGTACACACAACAAAAATATTTTTCTTACCAAATAAATGCAATTACGCAAAACTGCAGAACCACAACTGCCGAAACCGCAAACAGGAATCAAAAGCTTTACACTAGAATAAAAAGGAGGAAAAAAACATTACAATCACATATGCAAATAATGCACCAGTCCACACACAATCCACCAGCCAAGCTAAGGGGTAGGTGGGCCTAACAGTATAAATAAAATATTCACACCCGTAAAAGGGGAGCAACCCTTGCCCTTTTGGCCACTCCCCAACACAAAAATTAAAAAAACCCTGGTGCCTAGTGGGCATTCCTGCTGCACGATCACATGATCGTGCAGCAGGAATGCACAAAGAGGCATCGGGGAAAGGAAAACCATTTCCTTTCCCTCGATGCCTCTTTTGATACAAACCCCCCTCCCCGAGCCAAACCTCACCTGATTTCCCCGACGCGCTGGAAGCAAATGGCTTCCAGCGCGTCGGGAAGAAAGGGAAACCCTCAATGATGTCAGCGCGCTGACGTCATTGATGGGGCGGGGGAGGCAGGGGAAGCCCTTCCCCTGCCTCCCCCAAAAAAACCTAACGATCAGATTCTCACGGGGGAGCGCCAGCGCTTCCCCGTGGGTGGTCTTATGACGAGCTGGACTCGTCACGAGCACTGTGTGCCATGACGAGTCCAGCTCGTCATAAGCACCGAAGGGGATAAAGGGTCAGAGCAGGATCTCAGCGGCAGACGAGGAGAAGGAACCTCCTGGTCACAGGAACTACACGAGCATTGCGCTCGAGAAATTCAAGGATGCAAAGACCTCCATCAAGGATTACAGCTAACTTTTCAGGGTGTAAATGGAGAGAAGGCACATCTGCCCTGCATATTTATCCACGAAGATGCCACCGTTTTGTGCAATACCTCTACTCAACTGGAGTACTTTCTACTGGCTAATCAGTAAGTGCTACCTCGTTGGGTAAATGTATAGTGCCTTTCCTACACTACAGCTGCGTAAAGGACCAGAAGAATTGTCTCCAGTGACCTGTGTGTCTGTAACTTTGCCACCGCGCCGAAAGCGCCAGGATCCTTTGAGTAAGCTGTCCATCATAGTGGGGAAAGGGCGGGCATACGTTGCATACCGCTAGTGTATGTGTGGCGGGGCCAAACGAGCGGGGCTTCTAGGCCCGTTCACATGCCTCTTGTTTATAAAGGGTCAGAGCAGGATCTCAGCGGCAGACGAGGAGAAGGAACCTCATGGTCACAGGAACTACACGAGCATTGCGCTCGAGAAATTCAAGGATGCAAAGACCTCCATCAAGGATTACAGCTAACTTTTCAGGGTGTAAATGGAGAGAAGGCACATCTCCACGCTCACGAATTCTACACGAGAATTGCGCTCGAGAAAATGAAGGATGCAAAGACCTCCATCAAGGATTACAGCTAACTTGTCAGGGTGTAAATGGAGAGAAGGCACATCTGCCCTGCATATTTATCCACGAAGATGCCACCGTTTTGTGCAATACCTCTACTCAACTGGAGTGCTTTCTACTGGCTAATCAGTAAGTGCTACCTCGTTGGGTAAATGTATAGTGCCTTTCCTACACTACAGCTGCGTAAAGGACCAGAAGAATTGTCTCCAGTGACCTGTGTGTCTGTAACTTTGCCACCGCGCCGAAAGTGCCGGGGTCCTTTGAGTAAGCTGTCCATCATAGTGGGGAAAGGGCGGGCATACGTTGCATACCGCTAGTGTATGTGTGGCGGGGCTTCTAGGCCCGTTCACATGCCTCTTGTTTATAAAGGGTCAGAGCAGGATCTCAGCGGCAGACGAGGAGAAGGAACCTCATGGTCACAGGAACTACACGAGCATTGCGCTCGAGAAATTCAAGGATGCAAAGACCTCCATCAAGGATTACAGCTAACTTTTCAGGGTGTAAATGGAGAGAAGGCACATCTCCACGCTCACGAATTCTACACGAGAATTGCGCTCGAGAAAATGAAGGATGCAAAGACCTCCATCAAGGATTACAGCTAACTTGTCAGGGTGTAAATGGAGAGAAGGCACATCTGCCCTGCATATTTATCCACGAAGATGCCACCGTTTTGTGCAATACCTCTACTCAACTGGAGTGCTTTCTACTGGCTAATCAGTAAGTGCTACCTCGTTGGGTAAATGTATAGTGCCTTTCCTACACTACAGCTGCGTAAAGGACCAGAAAAATTGTCTCCAGTGACCTGTGTGTCTGTAACTTTGCCACCGCGCCGAAAGCGCCGGGGTCCTTTGAGTAAGCTGTCCATCATAGTGGGGAAAGGGCGGGCATACGTTGCATACCGCTAGTGTATGTGTGGCGGGGCTTCTAGGCCCGTTCACATGCCTCTTGTTTATAAAGGGTCAGAGCAGGATCTCAGCGGCAGACGAGGAGAAGGAACCTCATGGTCACAGGAACTACACGAGCATTGCGCTCGAGAAATTCAAGGATGCAAAGACCTCCATCAAGGATTACAGCTAACTTTTCAGGGTGTAAATGGAGAGAAGGCACATTTCCACGCTCACGAATTCTACACGAGAATTGCGCTCGAGAAAATGAAGGATGCAAAGACCTCCATCAAGGATTACAGCTAACTTGTCAGGGTGTAAATGGAGAGAAGGCACATCTGCCCTGCATATTTATCCACGAAGATGCCACCGTTTTGTGCAATACCTCTACTCAACTGGAGTGCTTTCTACTGGCTAATCAGTAAGTGCTACCTCGTTGGGTAAATGTATAGTGCCTTTCCTACACTACAGCTGCGTAAAGGACCAGAAGAATTGTCTCCAGTGACCTGTGTGTCTGTAACTTTGCCACCGCGCCGAAAGCGCCGGGGTCCTTTGAGTAAGCTGTCCATCATAGTGGGGAAAGGGCGGGCATACGTTGCATACCGCTAGTGTATGTGTGGCGGGGCTTCTAGGCCCGTTCACATGCCTCTTGTTTATAAAGGGTCAGAGCAGGATCTCAGCGGCAGACGAGGAGAAGGAACCTCATGGTCACAGGAACTACACGAGCATTGCGCTCGAGAAATTCAAGGATGCAAAGACCTCCATCAAGGATTACAGCTAACTTTTCAGGGTGTAAATGGAGAGAAGGCACATCTCCACGCTCACGAATTCTACACGAGAATTGCGCTCGAGAAAATGAAGGATGCAAAGACCTCCATCAAGGATTACAGCTAACTTGTCAGGGTGTAAATGGAGAGAAGGCACATCTGCCCTGCATATTTATCCACGAAGATGCCACCGTTTTGTGCAATACCTCTACTCAACTGGAGTACTTTCTACTGGCTAATCAGTAAGTGCTACCTCGTTGGGTAAATGTATAATGCCTTTCCTACACTACAGCTGCGTAAAGGACCAGAAGAATTGTCTCCAGTGACCTGTGTGTCTGTAACTTTGCCACCGCGCCGAAAGCGCCGGGATCCTTTGAGTAAGCTGTCCATCATAGTAGGGAAAGGGCGGGCATACGTTGCATACCGCTAGTGTATGTGTGGCGGGGCCAAACGAGCGGGGCTTCTAGGCCCGTTCACATGCCTCTTGTTTATAAAGGGTCAGAGCAGGATCGCAGCGGCAGACGAGGAGAAGGAACCTCCTGGTCACAGGAACTACACGAGGATTGCGCTCGAGAAAATCAAGGGTGCAGAGACCTCCATCAAGGATTACAGCTAACTTTACAGGGTGGCAATGGAGAGAAGGCACATCTCCACGCTAACAATGGCGCCTCGTGAGTATTCCTGCTGCACGATCACATGATCGTGCAGCAGGAATGCACAAAGAGGCATCGGGGGAAAGGAAAACCCTTTCCTTTCCCTCGATGTCTCTTTCAGAATCAAACCCCCCTCCCCGAGCCAAAACTCACCTTATTTCCCCGACGCGCTGGAAGCAGATGGCTTCCAGCGCGTCGGGAAGAAAGGGAAACCCTCAATGATGTCAGCGCGCCTCGCGCGCTGACGTCAATGATGGGGGGTGGGGGCGGGGGAGGCAGGGGAAGTCCTTCCCCTGCCTCCTAAAAAACCCCGACGATCGGATTCCCACGGGGGAGCGCCAGCGCTTCCCCGTGGGTGGTCTTATGACGAGCTGGACTCGTCATGAGCACACGAGCACTGTGTGCCATGACGAGTCCAGCTCGTCATAAGCATGGAAGGGGTTAAAAGCAGAATTGTGTTTCGGACTGTGTATAACCCTTGGGCAGATTAGAATAGAGGCCCTGTTTTAATTCATAGAATGTGTATACATCACTGGCCATTGAGGATTCTTAACTCCTCACCTGCACGCCTTGCAAGACATTTTCTGTGTGAACCAGTCTCCTATTTATAGGGGCTTTTAGCCAGGCCTCTTCATCAATTGGTCGCTTACTGTGGTGCTCACATTTTCTTCTGCCATGTACAGCAAACAACATGGGGCAATGGGTCAACGCACTTCAGTCATTGTCTAACTTTACTGTCACAAAGAGCACATCCGCACCCAAAGTAGTTCCCTTCAGTGTCATGAATGATTGTGGCAATATGTGCTTTCTGATGCCAAAATATATTTTTGCTTTCAGCTAATGTTTTTTTTAAATATTGTAGGCAAATCCGCTCCTGCAAGAATACATTTTTACTAAAAAAAAACTAACATTGTCACTGCTTGTTTTTAGTGACTGTGTCGCCATTTGTTAGGCAATAATTCACTGAGACAGTACAGAAATGCCTTCTGTGCACTCAGTGTTTCTATCTGGTGCACAGTTTTCTAACTGACAGGACCATTTCATTGTCAAAGGTCAAAAAATGGTCCTGTGTAATGGGACCCTGAAATATTGGAAAATGTCTTCAGCGCCTTTTCAAATGCGCCTGTCTAACATAAAGCGCCTTTGTCAATTCCTTTTAGGAGGTGCATTGCATGAAGAACTATTTGGCCATGCGTTTTTAACACTTTCTAGGCGGTGACTCTCCCCCAAATAGTCGCATTTTGAAGATTGTTCTTGCTTACCTCCCTCTTTGCGTTTTAGGCCTTGATAACAAGCTGTCTAATGAAATCGGAACCATAGGCCAACAGGAGTGAGCTCACTGACCGAAATTCCAAGTGCTGTAATTGGCAATTACAACACTGAAGATCTTACAGCTGAGGGACTAGTTCTGGCTCAATTTGGCTCAGCTTCCGGGGGGGCCATCATCCAGGAAGATAGCCAGGCAGTAGGAAATCCTGCAAATTCAGAAACGTGCCCAAACCAAGAGTCCGCAAAGGAAGATTCCACTGGCGCGCACCAAACCAAAACCAAGGAGTATCCATTATTTCTGAAACCCAAAACACCCCTATCACCTGTGCAGCCTCCATGTGCAGAACAAGAACCTCTGGGGAAAACGCAAGCGGATGGGCCACTGGATATTCAAACATCTACTTTTTCTCCATCGATTTTACCTCCTAGACCCCTGGATCACTCAAAGGGGGGTTTGAGGGATGGTCAGCCTTCGGTCTCCTTGGTAGATACAACGACCGTAGTAGAAAGTCAAGATCGGACTCAGCCGGCTCCGGAAGGGCCCGCTGGAATCCAGCATTCAGACACCGGGGCCAGCTTTCAATGTGACATTAAATCCATGTTGAATCTCATCTTGGATGAGATACGTGAGATGAAAGTGACACAAGCGAATGAGATTGCAGCCTTACATCTTCGCTTGTCAAAAATTGAAGAAGCAGTCGCCAGCTATCCAGTAAGATTACAGGAGGCTGAGTCCAGGATATCTCATCTTGAGGATCAGATGACTGTGATGCAACATCAGGCAACCTTGGATAAAAAACAAAAACCATTTTTAGAAAGTAAGCTCGAAGAACTAGAAAATCATTCCCGACGTTCCAATTTGCGGTTGGTCGGGGTCCCAGAAGGTTGTGAGGGGTCACAAATGCTCCACTGGGTTGAGTCATTTATTAAAGATAATGTGCTGCCTGGGTTTACCGGAGATCTTACCATTACGAGAGCACATAGGGTCCCAGCTCAGCCATTTCTGAACTCAAAGTTACCCAGAACAATCCTTGTTAACTTTGCAGACTTTCGGATCAAAGAACGGATATTGACTCAGGCTATCCAAAAGAAGCAGATTTCAACTCGAGAAGTCCCTAGCTGTCGCATCTTTTCCGATATGTCCGCAGCAGCGGCCCGCCGTCGGAAAGAATTTGTTAAACTTCTCTACCTGTTCAAGGCGCAGGGGGCTCAGGCTTCCATAGCCCAGCAATCTAAGCTACGTGTACTGGTACAAGGGAAATTCCATATGTTTGCGAACCTTGATGAGGCACAGGAGCTCCTTCAGAAAATCACTGTGAGAAAATAGAGAATTAAGTCTGGCTGTTATCGTTTCTTTTCTGGGGAGGAGGGGGGAGGGAAGGGGGGAAGAAAGGGGAAAGAAGAAAGCATGTTTCATTTTTTCGTCAAGACTAAGGGGGGGGCAGGGTCACTAAGGGTGCAATTACATGGCACCCAGTTCGGGGGTAGTCAATGGGAGAGGGCAGGGGGTATGGTGGGCTATTCCCCATTTGCCGGGGTTTACGGGGAGGATGGCAAGGTAGTGAGAGGTGGGGTGGTGGAAGGGGTAAGCAAAGGAAAAAATGAACAGGAAAAGTGCGAAGTTCACAGGATATGTTCTCAGGTAAGCAGGAAATCGCAGGGACATGTTTTGAGGGGTGACGATGGGAAATGTAGGCTTAAAATAGTAGAAAAAAATTTAGGAATGGATAAAGCTGAGGGAGGCCAGCCAAGATGGAGTCAAGGATGCAGAATATAAAAATGGTTACGTGCAATGTTAATGGATTACTGAGCCCGCGTAAAAACTCTGCTTTTTTGAATTGTCTAGCTTCCCTCTCACCCGAAATTATATTCTTACAAGAAACACATTTCAGGTCCGACACCCCTAAGATATCTCTTCCCAAGAAATATGCGCAGGCGTATTTTTCATCCGCTAATTTAGCGGTCAGAGGGGTAGGGATTTTACTATCCAACACACTGGATTGCAGGTTAAGGAGGTCCAGCGAGATGGAAAAGGTAGATGGCTTTTTGTAAAAGTAAGGCTCGAGGAAACAGTGCTGAATTAGGTTAATTATTACGGCCCTATAGAGGACGATACTACAGCACTCGAGCAAATTTATCAATTAGCAGTACGGATGGAAGGTATACTAATTTTGGGTGGTGATTTTAACTTTATTCAGAATCTGGCACTAGACACATCAAATAAGGCAAAACGACAGCTAAAGCCTAAAACCGCAAAATTAATAAGCAGTTTGTCAAAAGATTTCTCCTTAATAGACCTTTGGAGACTAGGGCATCCTGGCTTCTTGCAATTCACCTGCTACTCTGCAAGATATAGATCGGCATCCCGATTGGATTTTTTTTAGTGCATAAGTTGTTTGCCATCGGCCCAGCAGAAATACTGGCCAACTCATTTTCTGATCACTCTCTAGTTTAGTTTACATTAAGGTTAGGAATCACTCCAAAAAAGAGGTCAAGATGGCAGTTTGACAAATCTCTATTACAAGACACTACCTGGGTGACAGAAACTAGGATTTTTATCAAAGAATTTTTTCAGCTTAATGTAAATACTGCCCCAATGTTTATGGTTTGGGAGGCATTTAAAGCTACTTTTAGAGGCCAGACGATATCTTATAAGGCGAGAATAAGTAATTTACGTAAACAAAAGATTCTGGAACTACAGACTGCCGTGGAGAAGGCTAGACAAAAAGTAACCCTAACAAACACAGCAGAACCTATCATAAGAGCACAACAGCAAGAATTAGCTAAAGCCAAGGAGCAATTGAAGGATTTTTTTTGGTAGAGGAAATTACAGGAAGTAAGGCCTACCAACAAAAGCTTTATGAGGAAAGCCAGCAAATTGGCAGATTTCTGGCTTGGTCCACGAAAAGTCAGAAAGCAGCTCAATTAATCAGTCAAGTTAAAAACCCATCTACTGGCCTGTTAGAAGATGACAAGCAGGCAATTTCTGAGGTGTTTCTCGCACATTTTAATCAAATATATGCAGAAACACAGGCGGTAAATGAGGCAGAATTGACAGCTTATTTCGAATCACTGGAGCTACCACAGGTATCACAGCAGCTTACTGAAACACTGAGTGGCCCAATAGGAATCTCAGAAACTCTATCAGTATTAAAAAGTATGCCCAATGCTAAGGCTAGTGGAGTGGACGGGATCCCGGCGGAAGTATATAAGGTATTTCAAGAAGAACTACTTCCCTTTCTAGCAAAACTGTTCAATCAAGTAAAGGACGGGATAGACATCCCCAAAAGCTTTAAAGAATCAGTTCTAGTAGTCTTCCTAAAAAAGGATAAAGATCCCTGTGACCCCAACTCCTATCGCCCTATTAGTTTGTTAAACACGGACTATAAATTGTTTATGAAAATCTGGGCAAGAAGGATTGCCCCATGTGCACAACAGGTGGTTCATACCGACCAAAATGGTTTTATTCCAGGACGGTTAATGGCATCTAACACGTATTTTCTAATACAAGCCATTGATTATTTTTCCACTAACAAGATTAATGCGGTGATTATGATGATGGATGCCGAGAAGGCTTTTGATTTAGTAGATTGGAGTGCTTTATTTTTATTCTGGATAAGTTTGGTTTTCCGTTACAGTTGATACAAATGCTAAAAGAATTATATAGGCATGCGGAAGCCAAAATTATCATCAATGGATCAGAAGCCGGTAAGGTAATTATTAAGCGTGGCACACGGCAAGGCTGTCCGTTATCCCCCCTTCTGTTTTCTTTGTTTATTGTACCCTAGCTGTTAAAATTCGGAATAGTTTAAAGATTTTGCCCCCCATGGAGGGGATGGCAAAAATTAAGCTATACGCGGATGATATTATTTTATATCTAAAGGCGGGGGGGTCTAATGTACAGAATGCACTCGACGAAATCCAGAAATTTACACAGGTTGAGGGATATAAAGTGAATCAAGCGAAAACTGAAATTCTTACATTTAACTCAGTGCCTTCTGATATTCCGGCTTCCATTCAGTTAAGGCCACCGCATCCAGTTAGATATTTGGGGATACATGCTACAAACGATTTTGGGCAATTATTTTCCTTGAATTATAATAGCATGCTCACGAAAGTGAAAAAATTATTAGATAAATGGTCTTTGCTTCACTTATCATTAATACGACGGATTTCTATGGTTAAAATGTCGGTGCTCCCTTTGTTCTTGTTTCTTTTTAGTAATCTTCCCTTCAAAATCCCGAGCTCCTATTTTAAAGAGCTAGATCAAACGATTCGGAAGTTTGTGTGGAATAATAAACATCCCCGGGTTAAGTTAGCTACATTACAATTGGATGTAGCATCGGGAGGATTAGCACTTCCACATTTTTTAACTTACTATCAGGCTTCCTTGACTAATTTATTTTCACAATTAGGTCAGGAAAATTCAGTTTTTGACAATTTTTTGTTAGTACATATGCTGAAGGAAAATGCTATAAAACTTCCCATTTTTCTACAACTAGGGAAATTTCCTAAAAAGACCAGATATAAGGTGATACTGGCATTAGCTGAAAGAACCCAGCTTTTTTTTAAATCACGAGATATTCCAGCATTTCATGCCTATACCCCCATTCAAGACTTTGCAGTAGGAGGTCTTATATTGCCTAGAGGGCTTTACCAAGCATGGCAAGAACTAGGTTTTGGTCAGCTTGGGGATTTTTATAACCATGAGATATTAATTACTTGGGAAACGGTGCAATTGCAATCTTGCACATTGACTACCGCCCTCCCTTTGAGTTTTCTTCAGCTAGTTAATTTTCTCAAAAATAATTATACTATGATGGGTGAGGCAACACGTCAAATCACTAGGCAGATGGCAAATAAAATTGTGGGGGTAGGATGCTGGTATCGGCTATTACACCAAAAGGCCCATACCGAAGAGATTTTGACAAAAGAGCTCCAGAAAATTAATGTGGAGACGGGTTGCAAGTTTAATGCGAAAGAATGGCAACAGCTTAGTGAGCTAGCGAATAAAGCACTCAGAGGCGCTAATTTTAAGAGAATTAATTTCTTATCTAGATGGTTAGCATATTACACCCCCCAGAGATTGCATAAGATGTATCCAACGAACCCGAACCAATGCTTTAGATGCAATAAACAGGGTGATGGAGGATGGGTGCACATATTTTACGAATGTAACAACTTACAGCAATTTTGGGAAGATGTTTTTACCAAGATTTCTCTATTTATGTCTTTGACAATCGATCCATCATCTATGTTGGTTTTATTTGGTTCCTCGGGGGAGGTGAAATGGTTAACAAAATATCAGTAGTATTTTATACCAATCTCCATAGTGGTCGTTAGGTCACTTGTCCTGCAAAATTGGAGAACCGATAAGCAACCTAGGATTGATCACTGGCTTAATAAAATGCGCAGGACTCTCAGATTCGAGGAGGCCTATGCAAAACATGTAGGAGCTACTGTAAGATTCAGAGCTATCTGGCAGAATTTCTCTACCTATTGTGCAGCGGAGGAAAGGAGATTATAAGAGTCGGGTGTTTTATAGGAGCCAATTTCTACATTTTATTCAATTAATAGCTGCTGTTGCCATATTTGCACTCTCAATAGTTCTCGATATTGATTTGCGAAATTTGATGAAGGTATCGTTCAGATATTAGTTAAACTCAGCACTTTATTTAAAAATAGCGCTGCTACCAGCACAATGAACTTTGAATAGTTTCTGAACTTCTTTTTTGCTAGGATACCCGCACAATGCGCTTTCTATAGGTTCTGATTTATATGCCAGGCTGTGGTAGTCATTTTATAGCTGTTAGCTTATCGTAGTATTCAATTAAAATGTTTTGCTGCTAGTCTTATATGCACTTTAAATAGATTGTATGCCAGCTTGATGTAGCTATTGTAGAGCGTAGTTGTCGATTATACAGTAACAATCAGGAATGGACATATGTATTTGTGGGGAATCATTGGGAGTAAGCTCGAGCATCGACTCATAGTTTAATACAGGTTACTGAGAAATATGTTATATATTCTCTATATTATATTTTTATTGAGTATTTGTATAGTTGCTATTAATTCAGATCTATCAAAGTATCTCCATGGAATCTAGCGCTGTTATCAATTGGATAACTGTTATTTGCGCCGCTTGTTATTTATTCTGTAATACCATGCATTATGTCTGCAAAAAACAAAGAAAATTTTAAAAAAACACTCGGAATTACTAATTGCTATACCACCTCCATTTTCACCTGTCAGATTTCACTAGGAAAAAAGTTTCCGATATTTAACATGGGAAAAACTGCTGTAAAAATGCAAAAAAATGCGCACGTCTGTAGGGTAAAGTGCATGCCCCATGAGATGCCACCAGTGGGGTTTTTATGCTGCACTAGTTTGATAGTGAACCTGATAAAACTTGTGGTAAACACATTTTTCTGTTGTAGTCAGTACTCAACAGGTTCAGATGTCTTTCAAACGTCGAGCCTGTCTAGGTGTGTTAAAGGTATGTTCAGTTAAAAAAAAAAAAAAGAAACTAAAGCATGCATGGGAAGAGACTTGAATGCCCGCGATGCAATGCAGAGAAACCGGTTATACGCATCTGTTTTTTGCCTTCTTAAAAGTGCAAAATGTAAGGATGAGAGAGGGCGGGAAAGAGAAAAATCGGAATATTTTGAAACAATAATAGTGCGGTCCCATTTGGTAAAAAACACAAAAACAAAATGCAGAGTAGAATTTTGGCTAACAAAGCAGGACTCAAGTGTACTTGTCCAGGTCGGGCAGGTAAAAGAAACAGAGGTAGTGGGCACTTCCTTGCAGCATCTCTGGAGGTAGGCGTGGGCCAAGCAGCCCATTAGAGAGAGTGTTGGGTAGCAGAAAGCTAATGAAGAGATGGGTGAGCTGAGAAATGTACATCGAAGAGCCTATGGCTGAGTCGTCATGAGAATATTTGGCATGTAATTTGTGAATTAGACATCAAAATTTAAAAAATATATATTTCTTTAACATGTGATAGTGTTCCACCTTAGTATAGAAGGTTACTTTACTGCATTGAGAGACATGTTTCAAAAGTGATAGTTTTAAACAAGAACTTAGTTCATGTTTAAAACCCCCCAACACATCAAAAACCTATTAGATACTTGAGGTTTAGAATGGGGGTTTTTGTGTTTAGTCAGGAAAATGGCGCTCAGGCAATTGCGTGTGCTATTAATGAACCTTTGGTAGTGCGGTGCTGCCAGATCAGGGGAATAACCCGATAACCCCTGGGGAATCTGTGGGTCATGAGATCCACAAATTATAACATGAGCATAGTCCTGGGCACACGCAGTGAGGGTAAGGTAATGTGATACGCAGTATAGAAGCGTTATTCAAAAGCAACGGTCAACATCAGTATTTATCCAAATAGATGTTATTTATTTCAACAACAACTGTGTTGAATATAGTACATCAGCCTAGTAAACCAGCCGACACGTGTTTCGTCACCGGGTACAGTCCCGTGACTCATCAGGGCAAAGAACAGGAAAGGTTTACGACGGCCCGTGGGGGTAGAGTCGAAACCGAGAGTAATTATAACGTAGCCCGGTAGTGGGGAAGGCGAGGTGTTGGTACCAAGGGTGCAGCGAGGAAGGGAACTGCGAGTAGGGGTCTCCCTGGGCTGTCGCACATACGACGCAGGGGCGGGTACGCCTCGGCAGTTGTGAGAAGTAAAATCTAGAGTAACGTGGAAGGCTGTCCAGTGGCCGGCTCGTTGGGAGGTGCACTATGCCAGGTAGGCGGGGTGCGAGGGTCAGGCCCGGGTGCGGGAATTGGAGAGAACTCAAGAGGAGTGCATGGCTATGGAACGCCTGGGGTCCGGATCGGAGAACAGCGAGGGCGCACTGGAGCCGAGAAAACTGAGTCAGTTATAATTACTCTCGGCTGATGTACTATATTCAACACAGTTGTTGTTGAAATAAATAACATCTATTTGGATAAATACTGATGTTGACCGTTGCTTTTGAATAACGCTTCTATACTGCGTATCACATTACCTTACCCTCACTGCGTGTGCCCAGGACTATGCTCCTATTAGATACTTGTTGCAAACAGACATTAGAAACAGTTCATTACAAGTCAGATTTTTTTTAAACAAGAAAGCTGGAGTAGCTCGGAATGAATAGAAACATGAGAAAGATTCTAGCTTTTCTCTAATTATCTAAGGAGTGCAAAAAATAAACATGTTCTCCCTGGTTGTCGTAAGCTAGAAAAATAAAGCAGAAGAAAGAAAAGCAATATTATGTTTTTGTTGCTTTAAACAGCTGCTTCAGGTATGCTCCGTGACCTGACCTGCCTTTTACCTTGGCTGCTGACTCCGGCAGTAGGCATTGTGCCATCAGAACCTGACTGTAATAATTTATAATGTTTGTGTACTGATGTCTTTTCTTTATAATTGGTCACTAGGTGCGTCACAAGACGCGATTATAAAGAAACTAGAGATGTGCATTTATATAGGGATTACAGAATCCTATGTATTATAGTCAATGAAATAAAAAACGAAATATTTTTATAAAGTGGACATCCTGAACTCATTAGTTTGAACATGCTCTCATATGTGATAATGAAGAAAAAGGGAAATCAGTAAAATAATATATTAGCCAAAGATCACACAGTTTGGTGAAGCGGAGAAGCCAGGATTGCTCCCAATTTTGTAGGTTTCACATTGTGCAGAGTGAATAGTCTAGAAATTCGACAATTCGAGGTATGTAGATGGAAGATTAATGGGAAGATGGATGAAAGGTGGAAGTGAAAGTGGGAGAGACAGATATTGGTGTGAGAAAGGTTGAGACAGAGTTGAGAAAATGAGAGTTATAGATTTGGAGGTAGTACTTAATTTGTACTGAGAATTACTGGTGGGCATCACCAGCAGTTATTTCAGGGGACCGTAAAACTCTTTGGCAGCTTGTACGCTATACGGCTTCTGATCTCCACAGTAGCAGGAGACAGCAAATCATCAGTCCCTCTATTATTTTTACCTAGGTCATTGAAATAGAAGAAGGATCACAAATACACTGATCATTCACCATTCATTATATTGGCAGATCTCCTATTTCAACAAATCATAGTGGAATAAAGAAATAATGAAAAGGAGCATATAATCAAATATAGTACATTTATAGATTATAAACAATATCAAATTCATGCAATTTAAGACGAAATTAAAGTGCGGGGAATCTTGAAATTTATTTTCTTCATATAATCTTTATTTTCATTTCCAATCAGAAGCATAAAGCCCAGCCAACGCGTTTCGTCCAATAGATGGACTTCATCAGGGCTGTAAAACAGTTAAAGAAAAAACATTGTAGAAATTATCCCAATATATATATATATATATATATATATATATATATATTATCTACTGGCGGTCGCCAGTAGATAGTTATAGTTAAAACCTATTATCCATAGGAAATCCGCGACATTCTATTTGAAATAACGTTGGCGCCGGTTGACGAATCTTCGCGAAAGTTTCCAACTTGTTGGGGCGCTCCGGTCCGCTCCTATCCTGAAAGTCTCGGGTGATACTTCAAGCGGGGGCCGAGAAAAGGGGGGGTCCCAAAACGTGTTTTCCCCATTCATTTTTCCATAGGAACCTTTAGTCGCAGCTACAGCCCGAACTGCTGAACGGAATTACACCAAATTTGGCAAAGAGGTAGCCCTTGGTTCAGTGTCGTGCCTTTTGCTTAAATGGTGTAAATCCGTTCAGTAGTTCCTGAGAAAATCAAAAGTAAAGTCACATATATATCTGGGCGGAGCCTAACCACACATGTCATCGTGAGATCTGATTGGCTGTCAGCACTTCATCCTGGAATTGCTGGCAGCCATCTTGGGACCAATATAAATGATAGTACCTCATTGAAATGCATTGTAGTGAATAGAAGATTTTGAGGGTCACCAAAAGGAGAACTATAAAGGGTGATAACAGGCTTTAGTTACATTAGAATTTATTTGTTGATGGTACCATACTAATTTTAGGAATTGTGGTGTATTCTAAGGTGATTTTACCATGTGAAAAACCTTCTGCTGGGATATCATGAATCATGTTTGAGAGAACACTATTTTCTCATGCTTGTCCCATGGAGGTTTGGAAGGTGCTCCAGAAGCTAAAATGAGAGCATATTTTCTGTAAATTCACATTATCTTTCTCACTCATGTGAGAATGAAGTCTGACATTCTCAGTAAAACATGTACATCCAACAAGGGCAGAGACTGTCAGTTGATTCCTTTGTGTTCTACTGCAGCTTTCCAGTGTTCTAAAGAACAACTAGAGTGCTAACAGCCTTACTTATGACAAAAGTATGGCACACCTGAAGCCATCTTGATTGGAATAAACTGGTAACACTTAAACAATTTAATTTAAAAAGGAACAAAATGATGGGGTTCATTTTGTCATAGAAATTATGGTTAGTGCTGTAGAAAGAAAAATTAGGACATGTTTCAAGTGTGATCTCAAATATCTTCCTGTTATATTTCAACAGGAGCAGCCTGCCAGTTGATGCCTTTGTGTTCTACTGCAGCTTCCCAGAGTGTTCTAAAAACAACTAGAGTGCTAACAGCCTTACTTATGACAAAAGTATGGCACACCTGAAGCCATCTTGATTGGAATAAACTGGTAACACTTAAAACATTTAATTTAAAAAGGAACAAAATGATGGGGTTCATTTTGTCATAGAAATTATGGTTAGTGCTGTAGAAAGAAAAATTAGGACATATTTCAAGTGTGATCTCAAATATCTTCCTGTTATATTTCAACAGGAGCAGCCTGCCAGTTGATGCCTTTGTGTTCTACTGCAGCTTCCCAGAGTGTTCTAAAGAACAACTAGAGCGCTAACAGCCTTACTTATGACAAAAGTATGGCACACCTGAAGCCATCTTGATTGGAATAAACCGGTAACACTTAAAACATTTAATTTAAAAAGGAACAAAATGAGGGTTCTTTTTTAAATAGAAATTATGGTTAGTGCTGCAGAAAGAAAATTTAGGGCATGTTTTAAGTGAGATCTCAAATCCTCTTCTATTTCATTAGAAAATTCTGCCATGCAGACTGAAACAATCACTTTCAATACCAGCAGCAGACTACCAGTTAACTCCCTGGTGAGCAGTAGCTTTACTCCAGTGATCTAATGAGCAACTAGAGTGCTAACATTCTGAATTTATGGCAGATGTGAGACACATCTGAATGCCTTCTTGATGGAATCAAAGTAAAAAACTGAAAGCATTTCCTACTGAGGAGACTGCAGTAAATGAAGAAATTAGGAAACTTCATAACAAAGAAGTCTTCCAAGATGGCCACCAGTGAAAAAAGAGCCCAAATGTAGCACACATATTACCCAGATGTAGCCCACATATAGCCCAATGACAAAAGTGTGCAAAACACTTTTTATTTTTAGTTTTTTTGCAGTTATATGTAGTGCAGACTGGTCAGGTATTGGAGCATTGCATCTTAAAACATGACCCCCTACACTACAAAAACACCACTGCACTACCTTAAACCCTAAAACACTACCCCCAGCACGACCCCCTACACTACACAAGCACCACTGCACTATCCTAAACCCTAAAACACTACCCCCAGCACGACCCCCTACACTACCCAAACACCACTGCACTAACCTAAAACCTAAAACACTACCACCAGCACGACCCCCTACACTACCCAAACACCACTGCACTACCCTAAAACATGACCCCTACACTACACAAACACCACTGCACTACCCTAAACCCTAAAACACTACCCCAGCACGACCCCCTAAACTACACAAGCACCACTGCACTACCCTAAACCCTAAAACACTACCCCCAGCATGACCCCCTACACTACACAAACACCACTGCACCTCCCTAAACCCTAAAACACTACCCCCAGCACGACCCCCTACACTACCCAAACACCACTGCACTACCCTAAAACATGACCCCCTACACTACACAAACACCACTGCACTACCCTAAACCCTAAAACACTACCCCCAGCACGACCCCCTACACTACACAAGCACCACTGCACTACCCTAAACCCTAAAACACTACCCCAGCACGACCCCCTACACTGCCCGAACACCACTGCACTGCCCTAAACCCTGAAACACCAGCCCCTGCATGACCCCCTACACTGCCCGAACACCACTGCACTGCCCTAAACCCTGAAACACCACCCCTAGCACGACCCCCTACACTGCCCGAACACCACTGCACTGCCCTAAACCCTGAAACACCACCCCTTCACGACCCCCTACACTGCCCGAACACCACTGCACTGCCCTAAACCCTGAAACACCACCCCCAGCATGACCCCCTACACTGCCCGAACACCACTGCACTGCCCTAAACCCTGAAACACTACCCCCAGCAAGACCCCCTACACTGCCCGAACACCACTGACCTAACCCTGAAACACCACCCCCAGCACGACCCCCTACACTGCCCGAACACCACTGCACTGCCCTAAACCCTGAAACACTACCCCCAGCATGACCCCCTACACTGCCCGAACACCACTGCTCTGCCGAAAACCCTGAAACACCAGCCCCAGCACGACCCCCTACACTGCCCGAACACCACTGCACTGCCCTAAACCTTGAAACACCAGCCCCTGCACGACCCCCTACACTGCCCGAACACCACTGCACTACCCTAAACCCTGAAACATCACCCCCAGCACGACCCCCTACACTGCCCGAGCACCACTGCACTGCCCTAAACCCTGAAACACCAGCCCCAGCACGACCCCCTACACTGCCTGAGCACCACTGCACTGCCCTAAACCCTGAAACACCAGCCCCAGCACGACCGCCTACACTGCCCGAACACCACTGCACTGCCCTAAACCCTGAAACACCAGCCCCAGCACGACCCCCTACACTGCACGAACACCACTGCACTGCCCTAAACCGTGAAACACCAGCCTCAGCACGACCCCCTACACTGCCTGAACACCACTGCACTGCCCTGAACCCTGAAACACCAGCCCCAGCACAACACCCTACACTGCCCGAACACCACTGCACTGCCCTAAACCCTGAAACACCACCCCGTGCATGACCCCCTACACTGCCCGAACACCACTGCCCTGCCCTAGACCCTGAAACACCACCCCCAGCGCGACCCCTACACTGCCCGAACACCACTGCACTGCCCTAAACCCTGAAACACCACCCCCTGCACAACCCCCTACACTGCTTGAACACTACTGCACTGCCCTAAACCCAGAAACACCATCCCCAGCACGACCCCCTATACTGCACGAACACCACTGCACTGCCCTAAACCCTGAAACACTACCCCCAGCAAGACCCCCTACACTGCCCGAACACCACTGCACTGCCCTAAACCCTGAAACATCACCCCCAGCAAGACCCCCTACACTGCCCGAACACCACTGCCCTAAACCCTGAAACACCACCCCCAGCAAGACCCCCTACACTGCCCAAACACCACTGCACTGCCCTAAACCCTGAAACACCAGCCCCAGCACGACCCCCTACACTGCCCGAACACCACTGCACTGCCCTAAACCCTGAAACACTACCCCCTGCACGACCCCCTACACTGCCCGAACACCACTGTACTGCCCTAAACCCTGAAAAACCACCCCCAGCATAACCCCCTACACTGCCAGAACACCACTGCACTGCCCTAAACCCTGAAACACCACCCCCTGCACGACCCCCTACACTGCCCGAACACTACTGCACTGCCCTAAACCCTGAAACACCACCCCCAGCACGACCCCCTACACTGCACAAACACCACTGCACCGCCCTAAACCCTGAAACACTACCCCCAGCAAGACCCCCTACACTGCCCGAACACCACTGCACTGCCCTAAACCCTGAAACATCACCCCCAGCAAGACCCCCTACACTGCCCGAACACCACTGCCCTAAACCCTGAAACACCACCCCCAGCAAGACCCCCTACACTGCCCGAACACCACTGCACTGCCCTAAACCCTGAAACACCACCCCCAGCAAGACCCCCTACACTGCCCGAACACCACTGCACTGCCCTAAACCCTGAAACACCACCCCAGCACGACCCCCTACACTTCCTGAACACCACTGCTCTGCCCAAAACCCTGAAACACCAGCCCCAGCACGACCCCCTACACTGCCCGAACACCACTGCACTGCCCTAAACCCTGAAACACCAGCCCCAGCACGACCCCCTACACTGCCCGAACACCACTGCCCTAAACCCTGAAACACCACCCCCAGCACAACCCCCTACACTTCCCAAACACCACTGCACTGCCCTAAACCCTGAAACACCAGCCCCAGCACAACCCCGTACACTGCCCGCACACCACTGCACTGCCCTAAACCCTGAAACACCAGCCCCAGCACAACCCCGTACACTGCCCGAACACCACTGCACTGCCCTAAACCCTGAAACACCAGCCCCAGCACGACCGCCTGCACTGCCCGAAAACTACTGCAATGCCCTAAACCCTGAAACACCACCCCCAGCAAGACTACCTACACTGGCCGAACACCACTGCACTGCCCTAAACCCTGAAACACCACCCCCTGCACGACCCCCTACACTGCCCGAACACCACTGCACTGCCCTAAACCCTGAAACACCACCCCAGTGTCACGACTTGCTCCCTGTATTCCCGTGTCCACCACCAGGGGGCTGAACTGGGGGACTTTCCAGTGCTCTAATAAACTTCCAGACCCTCCCCTGCATGCAAAGCCTGACTTCCAGCCGTTTGGACATATAGTGGGAACTAACATCCATTCCCAGTCCGTGCCGGGTTTTCTGAAGCCAGCCTACTCAGGCCTGAAAACTCCATTACCCAGGATTCCCTGCGCGCTGCTCAGTCTCCACCCCTGCAGGCCAAGGATGGGTGGAGGAATTCAGATCACCTGTGGCTGGCTGCTGCTAGCCTGCTCACACCAGCTGCATGTGATTAATGTGAGCTCTTTTAAGCCCCAGCTCCCTTCAGCCCAGTGTTGGTCATTGCAAGCTGTTTACCGGTGATGCCAATCCTTGTTTCCAGTGTTTCCTGAGCCTTCTGCTATTTGTTTCCAGTATTTTCCTGAGCTTTAGTCCTGCCTTTTTCCTGACCTGCTGTTATTTTCCTTGTACCTGATTTAGCACTGCCTGCAGTGCTACCTGGTTTCCTAAGTTTCCTGGCCTGCTGCTATTTTTCCTGTTTCCGAACCAGCACTGCTTGCAGTGCTTCCTTGATTCCTAAACCTTTAAGTTTCCTTGTTCCTGATCTGTAGTGCTACTTTGACTCCTGAACCTTTGCTCTATTCTTGCCCCAGCTCTGCATCCTATGCTACTTTCTTTTCTGGTTTCCTAACCCGGCATTATTCTAGTACACCCTTGTAGCCTCCCTTTCTGTATATCCTTTTCCAGTCCCTGCCTTTCATCCCATTTCCTTGGTTCCAGTTCTAGTTTGCTATCTTTCTATTCTGCTGTCTCGCTTCTGTTACCTTGTATGTTTGTTACCTACTCTCTGCCAAGTGTGCCCTATGATTTCCTTCCTTTTCTGTTAAGCACTCCTCCTTGCTAGCTCCTTGTCTATTGTGCTTGTATTTAGTTCTACCCCTTTGCTGTTACTGCCTTGCGTGTTCCTGTTTGATCGCCAGGATCCGTGGGCACAGCTGACTACCTAGGTGGTGTTTCTTGTTTACTGTGAGTATTGTCTTTGAGTTACTGTTATAACATCACCATAGGTATAAGCTCCACAGACCCTGCCTTTGTATACATATCCTATATGTGGGTATTTCCAGTTAGTGTCTGTAACAGCAATTGTGGGTAAGGAACTTACTGAGCTTCAGTCTTACCGTGTGGAGCTCCTGAGTGCTTTACCCCACACATCCCCTTTATTGTTAATGTTGTCTTATGTTTAAGTGTATTGCACATCCGTCCAAGGTTTAGTGATTTTGAATGCTGAGCCGCCTCATGAGTGCCCTTCTTTTCTGAGTCTCACCCTTCTTGTTCACCTCTACAGGCTTCCCCTTTTGGATCCCTTTTCTCCTCGGTCTTCCTGTGTGCTCCTGGGCAGCGCTGTACTCCTCTCTGTGTTTGTTTCCTACCCTGTTCCCAGTCCTTACCCAAGTCCCTGACTGTGTTCCCCACATAGTCCCGGACAGGCCCTGACAGAATGACCAACCCACATTTCCAGGGTCACTTGTGAGGTTTATTTTTGCATTCAGCTAGCTATTTTTTTTATTTATTTAACCCACGCTGTCAGTTCTTGCCACGATGTTTAACAACAGATCCAAGAAGCCCTTAAACCCTAGAGAACAAGCCCTGGAACAAAATCGAATCTTACGTGCTAAATATCATTCCCTGTGGTTGGCTGATCCTTCCATGTTGGATTTTTATTCAATTTGTGACCCTGATCTTCATCTGATGTCAGCCAGTGACTTGCGGGATGAGAATGAATTCTTGCAAATCTTGTTAGCAGCAGAACTCCCTACTGACAGCAGCGAATCTACCTTTTACAGCCTACCACCATTCACGGAGCTGAAAGGCTATGAACCATGTGTAGCTTTGCCCTTACCTTGTTTTCAGGTAAGGTTTCCAGAGCTCCCAGGCTCCCTGCCTCCAGGACCAGGGCTTCCAGGCTCCCTGCCTCCAGGACCCGAGCTTCCAGGCTCCCTGCCTCCAGGACCCGAGCTTCCAGGCTCCCTGCCTCCAGGACCAGAGCTCCCAGGCTCCCTGCCTCCAGGACCAGAGCTCCCAGGCTCCCTGCCTCCAGGACCAGAGCTCCCAGGCTCCCTGCCTCCAGGACCAGAGCTCCCAGGCTCCCTGCCTCCAGGACCAGAGCTCCCAGGCTCCCTGCCTCCAGGACCAGAGCTCCCAGGCTCCCTGCCTCCAGGACCAGAGCTCCCAGGCTCCCTGCCTCCAGGACCAGAGCTCCCAGGCTCCCTGTCTTTCGCATCAGAGCTTCCAGGCTCCCTGTCTTTCGCATCAGAGCTTCCAGGCTCCCTGTCTTTCGCATCAGAGCTTCCAGGCTCCCTGCCTTTCGCACCAGAGCTTCCAGGCTCCCTGCCTTTTGCACCAGAGCTTCCAGGCTCCCTGCCTTTTGCACCAGAGCTCCCAGGCTCCCTGCCTCCAGGACCAGAGCTCCCAGGCTCCCTGCCTCCAGGACCAGAGCTCCCAGGCTCCCTGCCTCCAGGACCAGAGCTCCCAGGCTCCCTGCCTCCAGGACCAGAGCTCCCAGGCTCCCTGCCTCCAGGACCAGAGCTCCCAGGCTCCCTGCCTCCAGGACCAGAGCTCCCAGGCTCCCTGCCTCCAGGACCAGAGCTCCCAGGCTCCCTGCCTCCAGGACCAGAGCTCCCGGGCTCACTGCCTTTCGCACCAGAGCTTCCGGGCTCACTGCCTTTCGCACCAGAGCTTCCGGGCTCACTGCCTTTCGCACCAGAGCTTCCGGGCTCACTGTCTTTCGCACCAGAGCTTCCGGGCTCCCTGCCTGCAGCACCAGAGCCGCCGGGCTCCCTGCCTGCAGCACCAGAGCCGCCGGGCTCCCTGCCTGCAGCACCAGAGCCGCCGGGCTCCCTGCCTGCAGCACCAGAGCCGCCGGGCTCCCTGCCTGCAGCACCAGAGCCGCCGGGCTCCTGCCTGCAGCACCAGAGCCGCCGGGCTCCCTGCCTGCAGCACCAGAGCCTCCGGGCTCCCTGCCTGCAGCACCAGAGTCGCCGGGCTCCCTGCCTGCAGCACCAGAGTCGCCGGGCTCCCTGCCTGCAGCACCAGAGTCGCCGGGCTCCCTGCCTGCAGCACCAGAGTCGCCGGGCTCCCTGCCTGCAGCACCAGAGTCGCCGGGCTCCCTGCCTGCAGCACCAGAGTCGCCGGGCTCCCTGCCTGCAGCACCAGAGTCGCCGGGCTCCCTGCCTGCAGCACCAGAGTCGCCGGGCTCCCTGCCTGCAGCACCAGAGTCGCCGGGCTCCCTGCCTGCAGCACCAGAGTCGCCGGGCTCCCTGCCTGCAGCACCAGAGTCGCCGGGCTCCCTGCCTCCAGCACCAGAGTCGCCGGGCTCCCTGCCTCCAGCACCAGAGTCGCCGGGCTCCCTGCCTCCAGCACCAGAGTCGCCGGGCTCCTGCCTCCAGCACCAGAGTCGCCGGGCTCCCTGCCTCCAGCACCAGAGTCGCCGGGCTCCCTGCCTCCAGCACCAGAGTCGCCGGGCTCCCTGCCTCCAGCACCAGAGTCGCCGGGCTCCCTGCCTCCAGCACCAGAGTCGCCGGGCTCCCTGCCTCCAGCACCAGAGTCGCCGGGCTCCCTGCCTCCAGCACCAGAGTCGCCGGGCTCCCTGCCTCCAGCACCAGAGTCGCCGGGCTCCCTGCCTCCAGCACCAGAGTCGCCGGGCTCCCTGCCTCCAGCACCAGAGTCGCCGGGCTCCCTGCCTCCAGCACCAGAGCCGCCGGGCTCCCTGCCTCCAGCACCAGAGCCGCCGGGCTCCCTGCCTCCAGCACCAGAGCCGCCGGGCTCCCTGCCTCCAGCACCAGAGCCGCCGGGCTCCCTGCCTCCAGCACCAGAGCCGCCGGGCTCCCTGCCTCCAGCACCAGAGCCGCCGGGCTCCCTGCCTCCAGCACCAGAGCCGCCGGGCTCCCTGCCTCCAGCACCAGAGCCGCCGGGCTCCCTGCCTCCAGCACCAGAGCCGCCGGGCTCCCTGCCTCCAGCACCAGAGCCGCCGGGCTCCCTGCCTCCAGCACCAGAGCCGCCGGGCTCCCTGCCTCCAGCACCAGAGCCGCCGGGCTCCCTGCCTCCAGCACCAGAGCCGCCGGGCTCCCTGCCTCCAGCACCAGAGCCTCCGGGCTCCCTGCCTCCAGCACCAGAGCCTCCGGGCTCCCTGCCTCCAGCACCAGAGCCTCCGGGCTCCCTGCCTCCAGCACCAGAGCCTCCGGGCTCCCTGCCTCCAGCACCAGAGCCTCCGGGCTCCCTGCCTCCAGCACCAGAGCCGCCGGGCTCCCTGCCTCCAGCACCAGAGCCGCCGGGCTCCCTGCCTCCAGCACCAGAGCCGCCGGGCTCCCTGCCTCCAGCACCAGAGCCGCCGGGCTCCCTGCCTCCAGCACCAGAGCCGCCGGGCTCCCTGCCTCCAGCACCAGAGCCGCCGGGCTCCCTGCCTCCAGCAATTGAACCTCTATTTTTCTGACTTTTTGACCCTGGGTTTCCAGTTTGCCAGCCTCCAGAGTTCTCATTACACATACATCCAGAGACTGAATCATCAGCATCAGAGTCTAAACCTTCCAGAACGTCACCGTTTTTCTGCAGTCCGCTGGCATCTTGCACAACATCTATCAGGAAAATGGACTTACTTCTTAGGAGCCACGGCCTTGTATCCAGTTCCAGATTCAGGGAGAGGGTCTTTGGAGGGGGTGTACTGTCACGACTTGCTCCCTGTATTCTCGTGTCCACCACCAGGGGGCTGAACTGGGGGACTTTCCAGTGCTCTAATAAACTTCCAGACCCTCCCCTGCATGCAAAGCCTGACTTCCAGCCGTTTGGACATATAGTGGGAACTAACATCCATTCCCAGTCCGTGCCGGGTTTTCTGAAGCCAGCCTACTCAGGCCTGAAAACTCCATTACCCAGGATTCCCTGCGCGCTGCTCAGTCTCCACCCCTGCAGGCCAAGGATGGGTGGAGGAATTCAGATCACCTGTGGCTGGCTGCTGCTAGCCTGCTCACACCAGCTGCATGTGATTAATGTGAGCTCTTTTAAGCCCCAGCTCCCTTCAGCCCAGTGTTGGTCATTGCAAGCTGTTTACCGGTGATGCCAATCCTTGTTTCCAGTGTTTCCTGAGCCTTCTGCTATTTGTTTCCAGTATTTTCCTGAGCTTTAGTCCTGCCTTTTTCCTGACCTGCTGTTATTTTCCTTGTACCTGATTTAGCACTGCCTGCAGTGCTACCTGGTTTCCTAAGTTTCCTGGCCTGCTGCTATTTTTCCTGTTTCCTGAACCAGCACTGCTTGCAGTGCTTCCTTGATTCCTAAACCTTTAAGTTTCCTTGTTCCTGATCTGTAGTGCTACTTTGACTCCTGAACCTTTGCTCTATTCTTGCCCCAGCTCTGCATCCTATGCTACTTTCTTTTCTGGTTTCCTAACCCGGCATTATTCTAGTACACCCTTGTAGCCTCCCTTTCTGTATATCCTTTTCCAGTCCCTGCCTTTCATCCCATTTCCTTGGTTCCAGTTCTAGTTTGCTATCTTTCTATTCTGCTGTCTCGCTTCTGTTACCTTGTATGTTTGTTACCTACTCTCTGCCAAGTGTGCCCTATGATTTCCTTCCTTTTCTGTTAAGCACTCCTCCTTGCTAGCTCCTTGTCTATTGTGCTTGTATTTAGTTCTACCCCTTTGCTGTTACTGCCTTGCGTGTTCCTGTTTGATCGCCAGGATCCGTGGGCACAGCTGACTACCTAGGTGGTGTTTCTTGTTTACTGTGAGTATTGTCTTTGAGTTACTGTTATAACATCACCATAGGTATAAGCTCCACAGACCCTGCCTTTGTATACATATCCTATATGTGGGTATTTCCAGTTAGTGTCTGTAACAGCAATTGTGGGTAAGGAACTTACTGAGCTTCAGTCTTACCGTGTGGAGCTCCTGAGTGCTTTACCCCACACATCCCCTTTATTGTTAATGTTGTCTTATGTTTAAGTGTATTGCACATCCGTCCAAGGTTTAGTGATTTTGAATGCTGAGCCGCCTCATGAGTGCCCTTCTTTTCTGAGTCTCACCCTTCTTGTTCACCTCTACAGGCTTCCCCTTTTGGATCCCTTTTCTCCTCGGTCTTCCTGTGTGCTCCTGGGCAGCGCTGTACTCCTCTCTGTGTTTGTTTCCTACCCTGTTCCCAGTCCTTACCCAAGTCCCTGACTGTGTTCCCCACATAGTCCCGGACAGGCCCTGACACCCAGCACGACCCCCTACACTGCCCGAACACCACTGCACTAAACCCTGAAACACCACCCACTGCACGACCCCCTACACTGCCGGAACACCACTGCACTGCCCTAAACCCTGAAACACCACCCCCAGCACGACCCCCTACACTGCCCTAACACCACTGCACTGCCCTAAACCCTGAAACATCACCCCCAGCACAACCCCTACACTGCCCGAACACCACTGCATTGCCCTAGACTCTGAAACACCAGCCCCAGCAAGACCCCCTACACTGCCCGAACACCACTGCATTGCCCTAGACTCTGAAACACCAGCCCCAGCAAGACCCCTACACTGCCCGAACACCAGTGCACTGCCCTAAACCCTGAAACACCAGCCCCAGCATGACCCCCTACACTGCCCGAACACCACTGCACTGCCCTAAACCCTGAAACACCAGCCCCAGCACGAACCCCTACACTGCCCAAACTCCACTGCACTGCCCTAAACCCTGAAACACCAGCCCCAGCACGACCCCCTACACTGCCCGAACACCACTGCACTGCCCTAAACTCTGAAACACCAGCCCCAGCACCACCCCCTACAATGCCCGAACACCACTGTGCTGCCCTAAACCCTGAAACACCACCCCCTGCACCGCCCCCTACACTGCCCGAACACCACTGCACTGCCCTAAACCCTGAAACACCACCCCTGCACGACCCCCTACACTGCCCGAACACCACTGCACTGCCCTAAACCCTGAAACACCACCCCCTACACTGCCCAAACACCACTGCACTGCCCTAAACCCTGAAACACTACCCCCTGCACCGCCCCCTACACTGCCCGAACACCACTGCACTGCCCTAAACCCTGAAACACCACCCCCAGCATGACCCCTTTACTGCTCGAACACCACTGCACTGCCCCAATTCCTGAAACACCACCCCCAGCATGACCCCCTACACTGCCCGAACACCACTGCCCTAAACCCTGAAACACCACCCCTGCACGACCCCCTACACTGCCCGAACACCACTGCACTGCCCTAAACCCTGAAACACCACCCCTGCACGACCCCCTACACTGCCCGAACACCACTGCACTGCCCTAAACCCTGAAACACCACCCCCAGCACGACCCCCTACACTGCCCGAACACCACTGCACTGCCCTAAACCCTAAACCACCACCCCCAGCACGACCCCCTACACTGCCCGAACACCACTGCACTGCCCTAAACCCTAGAACACTACCCCCAGCATGACCCCCTGCACTACCTGAACACCACTGCACTACCCTAAACCCTAAAATACTCCCCCAGCACGACCCCCTACACTACCCGAACACGACTGCACTGCCCTAAACCCTAAAACACTCCCCCAGCATGACCCCCTACACTACCCAAACACCACTGCACTGCCCTAAACCCTAAAACACTCCCCCAGCACGACCCCCTACACTACCTAAACACCACTGCACTGCCCTAAACCCTAAAACACTACCCCCGCATGACCCCCTACACTACCCAAATACCAATGCACTACCCTAATCCCTAAAACACTACCCCCCGCACAACCCCCTACACTACGCAAAGACCACTGCACTACCCTAAACTCTAAAACAATACCCCCGCACTACTCCCTACACTACCCAAATACCACTGCACTACCCTAAACCCTAAAACACGACCTCCTACACTACACAAACACCACTGCACTACCCTAAACCCTAAAATACTACCCCCAGCACGAACCCCTACACTACCCAAACACCATTGCACTACCCTAAACCATAAAACACTACCCCCAGCAGTACCCCCTACGCTACCCAAACACCACTGCACTACCCTAAACCCTAAAACACTACCCCCAGCAGTACCCCCTACACTACCCAAACACCATTGCACTACCCTAAACCCTAAAACACTACCCCAGCAGTATCCCCTACACTACCCAAACACCACTGCACTACCCTAAACCCTAAAACCCTAAAACACTAACCCCAGCACGACCCCCTACACTACCCAAACACCACTGTACTACCCTAAACCCTAAAACACTCCCCCAGCATGACTCCCTACACTACCCAAACACCACTGCACTACCCTAAACCCTAAATCTACCCCCAGCATGACCCCCTACACTACACAAACACCACTGCACTACCCTAAACCCTAAAACACTACCCCCAGCACGACCCTCTTCACTACCTAAACACAACTGCACAATTTGTTACAGGCGTTGCAATGCAGGCCTGTGGTGCTTACTGGAAGCACCTGGTGGGCTAGTTGGGCCCCAGGGACTCTCAGGATTCAAGGTGACCTAATCCCCCAACTTAAAACGCGCCACGGGGCGCGTTTGCACAGTGGTGAAGGGAGGGGGCGGGGCCTCAGGTGACATGTGCGCAAACACGCCCTGTGGTGCGTTTTAAGTTGGGGAGTTAATTCCCTTTGAATCCTGGGGGCCAACTAGCCCACCAGGTACCTTCAGTAAGCACAACAGAGTTGCGTTGCAGAGAGGTGAAAAAGGTGCGTGGCCTCGGAACGCCTCTCTGCAACTCAGCTCTGTGGTCCTAACTGTAGGTACCTGGGGGCTAGTTGGGCCCCAGGGACCCTCAGGATTCAAGGGAACTTAATCCCGCAACTTAAAACGCGCCACGGGGCGCGTTTGCACACATGTCACCTCAGGCCCCCCCTCCCTTCACCACTGTGCAAACCCGCACTGGCTCTGGTTAGTCCGAGTCAGTTACCACCAGTACCCGTCTGAAAAAGTTGTGGGCACAGGATGATTTTGCAACAAGGCCTCTTTCTGCTCCTCTGTTGGTTCTTTCTGCACATCTTTTGCTTCTTTCTGTGCGTTTTTTCTTCTTTCTTCACATGTCCTACCTCTGTTGGCATAGTTAGAAACTAGCATTTAAAAAACCTTTGAAATTCACTTAAAAATCATAGGTTTCAGGCACGTTATAGTTAGAAATTAGCATTTAAAAACCTCTGAAATTCACTGAAAAACCATAGGTTTCAGGCACGTTATAGTTAGAAATTAGCATTTAAAAAACCTTTGAAATTCACTGAAAAAACCATAGGTTTCAGACACGTTATAGTTAGAAATTAGCATTTAAAAAACCTTTGAAATTCACTGAAAAAACCATAGGTTTTAGGGACAGTTATAGTTAGTTGGACATTGCACTCGTACAAAACCCGTGAAATTCCCCTGTTATAGTTAGTTCAGCTAACTATAACTCGCGCCCCGCAATGCACTGCTGATGACGTCACATATTACATCACTCATGACATGGTCAGTGACATCACTGATGACATCACTGATGACATCTCAAATGACATCACTGATGACATCATCCATGTGATAATTTCATGCATCTTCTCACACCCTAATATAACTTTTGATACACCCACTCTAAATTACAGACTGCCATTCTCAAAACCATAGACACTCCAACACCAAAAACTACATACCCACTCACTGATTCTTAGGTCTACACACACATCCACTCACTCACCTGTACAGTCACTCATACTTACAGTCACTCAGTACAGGACTATCATATGCACTCATACACCTATATAAACACTCACACACCGCCACTCATCCATAGAGGTACTCACACACCTAGTCAGTCATGCAAAAAATTAATCACACACCCATTTACTCACCTATACAGTTATACACACACCAGCTCACTTACTCATACAAATACTAGCACATTCTTACGCTCTTATACAATAACTGATACAAGCACACACGCATCCATACAGCCACTCTCACAATAACACACTCTCACTTATAGCCATTTAAATACTCTAACACACATATATACTGCCTTTTACATATGTAGTTACTCGCACATGTACCACTGAGATATACATTCACTCACTAACACACCCATACACACACTCACCCACCCAAGCAGTCCATCACAGATGCACTCTTGAAATCATGCACCCAGTGAATCACCCACTCACACATCTATGTATAGAGTCAAACACACCCCACCCACACAAACACTCAGGCAGCCATACAGATACTCAGAGAACCAATCAATAACCCATATAGACACTCATGTAGCTATTCGCAAATCCATGCATCCACTTACACACCAACAAACAGACGGATACAGACATTCACACAGTTTAGTCACTAACCCATGCATTCAGTAAGATACGTTTAATCACTCACTTGTAGAGTCAGTCACTCACGTACTAAATCATCCATTCAGACACTTATACACCCACTCATTCTTCAATACGCCTTTCCCTATATATATTAAACATATTTAAACTTTACAGAAACACACAGTCACTGGATGATGTCATCAGTGATGCCATCAGTGATGTCATCAGTGATGTCACTGACCATGTCATGAGTGATGTAATATGTGACGTCATCAGCAGTGCATTGCGGGGGCGCGAGTTATAGTTAGCTGAACTAACTATAACAGGGGAATTTCACGGGTTTTGTACGAGTGCAATGTCCAACTAACTATAACTGTCCCTAAAACCTATGGTTTTTTCAGTGAATATATATATATATATATATATATATATATATATATATATATATATATATATATATATATATATATGCTGAATCCTCGCCTTGAAAATCCTTTGCCAGGAAAAGAACGAGCGCAGACCCAGGTTCAGTGCTAATTTTTTGGTTTATTCAACACACCATCACATCGCCATAATGCGTTTCGGCAGATCCCTGCCTTGATCACATGACAACGTTGCTTTACGTGAAACCCCTTTTAAAGTGCCAGTGCATATTTTCCAGGTAATAGACATAGTGGAAATCCTTATAATCCCTGCATGACTGCATAAATCCCCAACTGTTTAAATACAATCTTTAGCCAGTTAAAATTGATGAATTAGTAAAACATGAAACAAAGGGCACTTATTTTCCCTATTTAGATAATTATAAATAATTATTGTCAATTTCTTGCTTCAATGCATTTTCTTTATCCATCACCATATTGAGCTATGCTTATACCTGTTCCTATAAATATTTTGCTAAAGTGCATAATATTTACCTTATAAAAAAAAAACTTGAATATTCCCCACCTAGTGCAAATTATGTAAAGTGCTAGTGCTAGTTAAAAACGTCATATCATATTGCCAAAAACATTATATTAATGATATAATATCTCATCAGTTGTTATTCTGGCAACATAAAACAATGTGCAACTGACAGCATGAGCAAAATAAGCTATGGGCAAACACCTAATATATTACCTGAGTCAAGAAAAATGATTCCCACAATCATAATTATATTCTCATGAATATGTAAATAAATACTATAAATAGATAAATACATATGACCGTCATATAAATACAATTCATTTATCTAAAAACCAAGTAAAAGATTATTACCTAAAAAAGTTTTTTTATGTTTATAACATCATTATCACTAAAATCAATATCATTGTCAGAAATAAGTAAGTGGTCAGATTGCAATTATATATCATATATACACGGGTAAAATAAAAGAATTAAATTATCTAAAACCCTTGTGTGCACTGAACTAATGGAAATAGCTAAAATCTCTCAAATACTATTATCCTCTTTAACCTACAGATTAACTAAGGAGACTCATGTATTAACAGGGGGTTGCTGGGACATCTGGGATTAACCAATTCTTGCACCCACATCTTCACTAAGTGAGGGTTTGCTGAATAAGTAATATTTATAAGTATGTATGCAAATCCTCACTCGTGTTTAATCCCCCTGGCTGTTTAGTGTCTAGCTCGAGAATATAGCGAGTCTCGAGACGTCTCAGCTTTCCTTCTTGATCTCCCCCTCTCCTTTGTGGCGGGACTGTGTCTATGACATAATACTTCAGATGCTTCAGGTTGCTCCCATGTTGCTCTTTAAAGTGTCTGGCCACAGGATAACTAGGGTCATTTTTGGTTATTGCCCTAGCATGTTGTAGAACCCTTTTGTGTGCCGCCAATTTAGTACTACCAATGTATGCTAGATTGCAGCTGCATTCCAAGACATACACCGCATAGTCTGTTCTACATGTTAGGTGTTGTTGAATCATATGTGGCTTATCATTGAAAGCAGAGCGGTAAAACGTTCTATTGCTTCCATACAGACACGCTTTACAGCTAGAGCATTTAAAAAATCCCTTTCTCGCAGAAAGCCAACCCCCTGATTCTTGGTCCTCTGGACTGCTCTTAACTAAGGTATGGGCCATGGACGCTGACTTTCTGTATGTTATGGCTGGAAATCTGGGAAGAGTGCTGCCTATGATCGGGTCATCCTTAACTATAGGCCAATTGCGTTGAATGATCCTCCACGATTGCTTTTCCTGTCGAGAAAAAGTCAGAAAAAGTCTGACCGGTTCCATGGGAACCCCTAGACCCTCATTTGATGACTGCTGTGGATGTCCCTTATAGTTTAGCAAATCTTCCCTAGCCAAAATTCTGGACTTGCGGATAGCTGCATCTATGATTTTAGTATTGTAGCCCCGTTGCAGAAAGTGTGCCTTACTGTCCATTTGATGTTTCTCCATATCCCTTTCATTGCTCCATATCCTGCGCAACCGCAGCATTTCCCCGTAGGGGATGCTTCGAATTAGGTGGGGGGGATGTGCACTGGATGCATGGAGCAGAGTGTTGCCTGCTGTCTCCTTGCGGTATAGGGATGTGGTTAGAATTTCATTGTGTATTGTGACCCTCACATCCAAAAATGTAACACTGCTGTCACTAATGCATGAAGTGAATGTGAGGTTGACATGATTCACATTGATTTGAGCAATGAAATCTCTGGCCTCAGTCTGTGTACCATTCCACACAATAAAAAGATCGTCAATATATCTGAGCCAGGACACAACATTTCCACTGTAAATTTGCTCAAATTGCTTTTTGAGGACCAACTCCTCCCACCAGCCCATAAAAATGCAGGCATAGCTGGGAGAGAAGCTGGCCCCCATTGCAACCTCCTGCACCTGCTGATACATTTGTTTTTTAAATAAGAAAACATTATTTTCCAAACAGAAAGTCAGCATGTCTATCAACATTCTATTATGCTGCATGTACTCTATGTGTCTGCTTGCCAAGAAGTATTCCACTGCCTTTGTTCCATCACAATTTCTAATACAGGTATATAGTGAGGACACGTCCAAAGTTATTAGTTGGTATCCTTTTTGCCAAATAACATTCCTGATTTTTCGAATAAAGTCGCTGGTATCCTGTACATATGACTCCAAACTATGGACGTGTTCCTGCAGAAAAAAGTCTATATACCTTGACATGTTTTCCAATGGCCCATCACAGGCTGCAATGATGGGCCTTCCAGGTGGCCTCTCAATGTTCTTATGCACCTTTGGAATAAAATAAATGATGGGAATTTTCGGGTATTCCTTTCTTAGGAATTTGAATTCTTCCAGGTTAAGCAGACCCAGGCTTTTCCACGCCAGTAATTTAGTATAGAACTGTTCCTGCATGGCTTTTAACTTGAGGGGAGTACATTTTCGATAACAGTCAGTGTTGTTTAATTGGCTATAAGCTTCTATCATATAGTCCGAAAGGGGCCAAAGCACTATGTTTCCCCCTTTATCTGAATTTCTGATTACTATGTTTCCCTCTTTCTGGAATTTGGCCATGAGCTGTCCATATCTTCTTTCGTGATTCGAAAATTTTCTTTTTTCTTTGTTGATTTTAATGTTAAGTTTCTTTATTTGAGCCACGACTAGTTCATTAAAAACATCCACAGAATCTCTCACCGTGATCGGTGTGAATTTAGATTTGACTTTGAAGGGGGTTTCCGGCTTACTCCAGGTCAACGCTCCAGGTCCCGGTGATTCCTGTCCTGCATATTCATCTGTATTTACCCCCTGCGGTCCCTCTCCCTGGGGGATGTCAACTCCACTTTCTAGTTCCTGCAAAACTTTCAGAACGCCGTAGTCTTCAACTGTTAATTTCGGTGTGCCAGAGACAATTGTTGTTGCACTTGAATTGGACTGGGTTTGCGGCTGTAATTTATGGAATTTCTGAAGCTTCAGTTTCCTGATAAATTTGTACACATCTGCACGCGTTTGTGTATAATCAAAATTGGATTCAGGACAGTAAGTTAGCCCCAGGGAGAGAAGCTGTTCCTCTGCTGCAGTCAGATTTATTTTGGCCAGATTGATGATCGTATTGGCGTTGGCATGTCCTGGGGGGGGTATGACTGTCAGCCTGTTTACTTGTTCCTCCATGTCCCCCGTCCCCGACCACCCCGCTTGCTGCCGGCGTTGCTTGACTGCCCTCCTTCTTTCTCTCCTGTTCCTTGTGCGCCGTTTTTTGCCGGTTGGCCTCTTGGTCGCAGTGTTTCTCTCCTACTGCGTCTCAGGTACTCTAATTCCTCTCCCATTGTGAGCCTAATTAGATTCCGTTTCTGTCGATTTTCCCGACCCTCTGCATCCGACTCACTCTCCGCCGCAGAACTCAAGTCTGAAGTAGACGGAGCTTCCTCTTGTGATGGATTATGTCTCGAGTGGCTCACCTCCTGTTGACGTTTGTTAGTTGTGGCATTTCTAAATGTATCATATTTACGGGCAAATGTAAATATTTGCCCGTTATCGTAGTCCTCTTTGTCCTTCCTAAATTTGAAAGTCTTACGTTGTTTGATCTTATCTTCCTCCTTTTGCAATCTGAACATCATTTCTTCATTTAATTTGGATTTCTGTTGTTGTGAGTCGCTCAGCGCTTTTATTTCCTCGGTTAGGGCATCGATTTTAGTAAGTAACTCTCCACGGTCACTTTCCGCATATTTAACTAGTATTTCAACTAGTCTCCGGGAGGAATCCAAATTACACTGTGACCATTCAGCCATCATCAGGGGGTTGGGCGTGTCATAGCTTGGAGCAATCATTATTCTCAACCCCCTAGGGATTCGTCCGACATCCAAATACTTTTGCAGTGATTTGGACTCCCACCATTTGGCTGTTTCCTGGCGCATGAGCTTTTCTAATACTCGATATTTATCCTTCAGGCTTTTTGCCCCTGCATTGCTGTCTTTGCCGGCACCTTTGCTGTTACTTCGCTGTTCCTGAGGAGAGTCGGCAAACATCTCCTCAGCAGCAGACTCTCTATCTCGCAACGCTGCAGCAGACATGATGGTGTGTATAAATTAAAACTATTGTCCTTTCCAGGATACCCCCCACCGGCCGACTGCTCAGTAGACGGGCTCCCGGTTGCACCCCCCCCCCACCTGCTGTCGATCTAGCACAAGTCCCGTACCTGTTTCAGAAGGCAGCAATTGCGGCGCGGCCACCCCGCGAAGCTTCACTCCTCCGAGCGTCAACTCCCGCGGCAAGCTCTGCGCTACAGCTGTCCACTTCCCTGCGGGACCACGTTGCGTTGCAGCAGGGGGCTTCGTGTTTCCGTTACCGGATCGTTTATCGGACGGCTTCCGGGTTTCTCCAGCTGACTCGAAGCCTCGATGCCTGCCAGTATCCGCCGGATGCCTGTGACTTCCGAGCCACAGGAGCCAACTTACGGAGAGGGGGTCCACGTCACCAGGGAAAGTCAGCCCGGTGGAAATATGCGAATCCTCGCCTTGAAAATCCTTTGCCAGGAAAAGAACGAGTGCAGACCCAGGTTCAGTGCTAATTTTTTGGTTTATTCAACACACCATCACATCGCCATAACGCGTTTCGGCAGATCCCTGCCTTGATCACATGACAACGTTGCTTTACGTGAAACCCCTTTTAAAGTGCCAGTGCATATTTTCCAGGTAATAGACATAGTGGAAATCCTTATAATCCCTGCATGACTGCATAAATCCACAACTGTTTAAATACAATCTTTAGCCAGTTAAAATTGATGAATTAGTAAAACATGAAACAAAGGGCACTTATTTTCCCTATTTAGATAATTATAAATAATTATTGTCATATACACAAGGTCGTTCGAGAAAAAACCTATATTATACAATATACAATAAAAAAGGCCAGATAGACATAAACTTGATAAAAAGGACATGAGGGAATTCTACCTCTAATGATGATAATTTCTCTCAATACTGGAATTATTATCCTGTAGTAAGATGCTCCCTGCCTATATCCATTCTTAACATTTGTTTCCAATAGATTATAATATTGGGTTCTTCATATAGAAAAGCAGCCTACATATAATCCAAAAAATCAACAGACAAGTATCACCGCAAACTATATGATCCTCATGTTATTACAAATACTCTCAATTCAGGCATGATCTTTATATAGGGTTATCAAAGGAGAATTGGAAATCCAGATCCAAAAAGATTTTTAATCCAAAAATATATAAAGATATTCTAAGTCCTATTTGTGGTACCTGAAAAAGTGGTCAGTAGGGTACTCATGTGATTTAAAGTACAACAGTACTGAAGGTGATTATGACGGTTGGAAAAACTAGCTCATGAACCCACTTAGGGTCTATTGAAGAAAATATTCATATAAGTAGCACTCACTTGTGAATCAGATCACAAAGATCAGCAAAGCAATCTACGAATGTGAAATCTTGAAAGCAAAGAATCTCGTGACGTCTTGTTAATAATATATATCCGAGCTAAAAAGAAGAGAGCAAAATCTATCATGGATATAATCAATACATCCATCCATTAATCTTATGAGAGGGCAGCAATTTAATTATTCTAAATATTTCTGTTACCCCCTTAAATTATATACCATCTAATTTACACTTCCAAGCACCTAATAAGTCTAATGGGATGATTGTTAAAAGAACAGAACTCACTTGGGAACAGCTCATGTAAATCACCAAACAAGTTTAGTGATCTATATTAATATGCATCGATATTCCAATCGCACCAATATCTTCTGGATTTTCTAAGGATTATTGCCTTCTATCCATGCTATAAAAAGGGGGAGAACAAAACCTATCTTTAGAAACATCACTCCATCTTATTCATTTGAGTAAACACCCAAATTTGACATTAACATTAAAAATCAACACCAAAATGAAGAAATAAGGGGACAAATTCATTTTGTGTACCCAAATTCTACCATGAATCCTCACAAATTAAGTATATGGTCCAATAAGTATCAGAGTATACCAAGCAAACATCCTTTCATGAAACCCCTAAGGGAAGTAGCAAGCGCGATAGCACCTCCATCTATATGGCTTACCCGGTATCATTTGAAGTCGTGCCCAAAGTATCGTCCGTCTGACAGTGGTGTCTGCTATCAAACTTCAAGGAGTATTTATGCAAGTAGTTAGCCAATCATAGGCAAGAAAACCATATCATTAAAGTCACCCCCATTGATGCTCCAATCACTCTTGTCATTACAAAACGGAAAACCAATGCGATCCTTTCTACCAAATAAATGCTAAAAACCATAATTTAATCCAAGTTCCCTCTCTGGTCCGAATTAAATGCTCCAATCAAAAGAGAGAAGTGTGTTGTCTGCGAGAAAGACACTGAGCCAATCGCTGTGAGAAAAACAGTGAACCAATCACCAATGTTCTACAGCTATTCCTAAGTAAAGAAAAGAGGCAGTCTATTTGCATATATATGGTTCCCTCTCAGGTCCGCTCTACGTATCGCCCAATCAAATCTCTCCTAAGGAAAACTCTAAAACATTCAAGATACACAAGTTTACCGTCAAACCGAAACATGAAAGTCAAAAGATCTGAACGAGTTCGTCATTACGGATCCGTACTCCAATTACATTCAAAGCAAGTTGATATTGTTCTAAAATAATATGCAATCCAACAAACCTCATTAAGGATTCATACCGCTATTTTGTTATGGAGACTGACGCAGAGGTGCCAGCAGGTTCATATGACCTTCCCTCTGATTTGCACAATATTGCCCAATCAGTTCCATCGAGTGGAATGCTGCTCTTACCGTTACTTCCTATCCAATGCGGTTCAAAATGAATTTTTGTCAGATCGAGCCCAAAACTATTCATATATCACAAAAGTGTGATTAACATAGCTATTTCTAGCTAGAACGCGTCACTCACCGCGTTCAAAATCAAACTTCCTATTCCTGCAACAATATTTATGATTAAGTCGAGCCCAAGAATTATTCTTATATCGCAACGTGAGATAGTCAAAGCTATTTCTGGCTAGAGCGCGTCACTATCCGCATCCAGAATCGACCTTACTATTCCTGCAACAATGTAGCGAGATAAGCAGGACCAACTATGTTTCTATCACAGCGAGAAATCGTCATAGCTATTTATTGCAAGAGCGGGACCAACTATGTTTCTATCACAGTGAGAAATCGTCATAGCTATTTATTGCAAGAGCGCGTCACTCAACGTAACAATCAAACCTCCAGTTCCCGTGCAAATATGACGAGAGAAACAAAACCAACCAATCATTAAGATTCAAAAATGAAGACCTTCACAAGAGCAAAAAAATTATTTTTGTAATTCTCAAAATTCCCAAGGTTTAGAAATTAGGTTGAATACTTACAGATCATTCTAAACTGAGAGTGAAATAACCGTACAATCTCGAATACAAATAGTTCAAATTCTCACATGTTTGACACTTATTTTAGTCATATCCTTACTCATAAGCTATTTTAAGTTAACAGTATACATTTCTAGAGGGCAAACTCTAAATGTCTTTCTGAATTCAGGGAAAGAGTAACTCAGCATTAATGAAAATGTGCACAAAATGTAGTTCTAAATTACATGACAAACATAGTGTTCTTTTTCAATTAGAAGTTCAAAAACAGTTCAGAAATAATGATAGAATAAGAAAAATAAACCAGTTAGTCATTACAATGAGGTCATTAGACTGTAGAGAATGTAGAGAACTTATAGAAAAAAATGCAGTTCACTTTCTAAATTAAGGCCCAGCTGTACACTTCTCAATCTACTAATCCATTTTGCCTCATTTTGTCTCAATCTCAATTCCTTGTTACCACCCCTTAGGTCATTTTCTAGTCTCTGGATTCCATGAAATTTGAAGCCCATCTTATTAGGATGACATTTTAGCATGTGCTCTCCAAGTGGCGATTTCTGATCTTTATTGATGACAGCCCTCCTATGTTCTTGTATCCTCATCTTGAGTGATCTAATAGTGCTGCCAATATAGATTTTATCACAATTGCAAATTATAACATAAATTACAATGGTACTATTGCAATTAATGAACTTATTAATTTGAAATGTATTGTGTGTATTGTACTGAAACTCCTTGCATTTGCAACCATGCTCACAAATAATGCAACTACTACAAGTATAAAAACCTCTCGGTTGTGTTAGCCATGAGGAACCAGCTGAAATATTCAGTAGCGGTTGTAAGTAATTCCTCATTATTTTGTTTCTAATCGTGGGTCCTCTTTTATATGTGACCAAGGGTTTGTTAGAGATGACATTAGTCAGTCCTGGGACACATTTGAGTAAGTTCCAATTTCTTTGCAGAATTTTGTAAATCTGATGATGGTGTTGATTATACATGGTTACTAAAGCTATACGGTCGTTGGATTTTCTCTTAAATTTAGGTTTTAAGGTATCTGATCTTTTGACCTTCACAATTCTCTTTTCCGCCATATAAAAAAGTTGCTCAGGGTATGCGCGGTCTCGTAATCTTTGTTTCAGATCCTCTAAAGAGTCGACAAACTCTCGCTCCATGCTACAATTTCTTCTTAGGCGTATCATCTCACCATAAGGAATACCTGAGATGACAGATCTTGGATGGGCACTATCTGCCCTTAATAAGCTATTGGTAGAAGTCTCTTTTCTGTAAAGTTTGCTTTGTATTTTATTATCTGCAATGTACAGCCGTACATCCAGGTAATCAATTTGGGTTTTACTACAGCAGTTAGTTAGGCTTACATTCATCATATTATCATTTAGATATTCAACATAACTTCTCAGACTCTCATTATTACCTCTCCAGATTATCAAAATATCGTCAATAAAACTACCCCAAAAGATTACATTGTCAGTCCAAGTAGGAGCCCTGGGGGACCAGGCATGCTCCCTCTCAAACCAACCCATGAACAGGTTGGCATAAGAGGTAGCAAACCTTGAGCCCATGGCCGTACCCCTTATTTGATGGTACCATTCATCCCTGAACAGGAAAAAGTTATTCTGCAATATGAAGTCACACATCTCCAAAATCATCTTCGAATGTTCCGTTAAGCTCGCACTTCTTTTGGATAGGTTATGTTGCAATGCTATTTGCCCCAGTCTGTTCTTTATGCATGTATAAAGTCCCACTACATCCAAAGTGGCGAACATTAAAGATGGATCACATTCTACATCAAGTAATTTGGTCAATACATCGGTGGTATCTTTGATGTAAGAAGGTAAGTTAACCACTAAGGGTTTAAGAAATAAATCGACATATTCTGAGAGGTGCTCGGTCAGACTCCCAATGCCCGAGGTGATGGGTCTCCCTGGAGGATTGGTTTTGGACTTATGTACCTTTGGCAAGATGTATATGAAGGGAGATCTGGGATGCTGTACATTAAAATATCCAAATTCCTTGTCATCTAATTGCCCTGTCTCCTTCCATGAGTGTAGTTTCATAGATAACAAATTAGTAGCCTCTACCATAGGATTTCTAGCAAGTCTCTTATAACTGCTAGTATCTTCCAATTGTCTTTTAATTTCATAATCATAATCCTGTCTACGTAAAATCACAATATTACCGCCTTTATCGGCTTCTCGGATAACAATAGACTCATCCGAGCCCAGATCAACGAGAGCACTTGACTCCTGTTTGGATAAGCGAGAGTGCTTAGAGTGATACGAATGTTGTAAAAGTATCTTATCTTGAAATTTGAAATTTGTAAAGTTCACATAACGTATTTTTGACAAAAAGATCAATAGCTGCATATTGGTTTCCTTGTGGAATGAATTTAGAGGACTGAGCCAGCCCTCTACTACAACTATAATCCATATCAACACCCAACATCGCTGGTAAATCATCAATCACAATATCAGTTTCATTTGACAAAGATAACAATAAATGAATGTCCTGAACATCCGAGATTGTTAATTCAGATTTTTTTATTATTTTGCCACATTCAACAGTGCGAGACTTGTCATATTCAGAAAAGAAACTTTTTAGCTTTAGTCTTCTCGCAAATTTAAACAAATCAATTTCTAAGTTAACAAAATCACAATCCACATCTGGGCAAAAAGACAGTCCACGTTGCAAAACATTCAATTCTTTTTCATTTATAGGCCTATCAGAAAGGTTTATTACTTGTAAGACCTTATTAGAACCAGAGTCTATATTAAAGACTGTATTGCAATCAACTATTTCTTCTTGTCCTGACTTCTGGTGCCCATCCTTGTATTGTCAGTTTTTTCTCCGACCCCTCCTTGTTTTGTCATGTTTTTTCTATTTCCCAGCTTCATCCGCTGGATTTCTTTCGGAAAAAGAAGAACATTCTGTCTTTCTCGCAGACAACATACTTCTCACTTTTGATTGGTGCATTTAATTCGGACCAGAGAGGGAACTTGGGTTAAATTATGATTTTTAGCATTTATTTGGTAGAAAGGATCGCATTGGTTTTCCGCTTTGTAATGACAAGAGTGATTGGAGCATCAATGGGGGTGACTTTAATGATATGGTTTTCTTGCCTATGATTGGCTAACTACTTGCATAAATACTCCTTTAATGTTAATGTCAAATTTGGGTGTTTACTCAAATGAATAAGATGGAGTGATGTTTCTAAAGATAGGTTTTGTTCTACCCCTTTTTTATAGCATGGATAGAAGGCAATAATCCTTAGAGAATCCAGAAGATATTGGTGCGATTGGAATATCGATGCATATTAATATAGATCACTAAACTTGTTTGGTGATTTACATGAGCTGTTCCCAAGTGAGTTCTGTGCTTTTAACAATCATCCCATTAGACTTATTAGGTGCTTGGAAGTGTAAATTAGATGGTATATAATTTAAGTGGGTAACAGAAATATTTAGAATAATTAAATCGCTGCCCTCTCATAAGATTAATGGATGGATGTATTGATTATATCCATGATAGATTTTGCACTCTTCTTTTTAGCTCGGATATATATTATTAACAAGACGTCACGAGATTCTTTGCTTTCAAGATTTCACATTCGTAGATTGCTTTGCTGATCTTCGTGATCTGATTCACAAGTGAGTGCTACTTATATGAATATTTTCTTCAATAGACCCTAAGTGGGTTCATGAGCTAGTTTTTCCAACCGTCATAATCACCTTCAGTACTGTTGTACTTTAAATCACATGAGTACCCTACTGACCACTTTTTCAGGTACCACAAATAGGACTTAGAATATCTTTATATATTTTTGGATTAAAAATCTTTTTGGATCTGGATTTCCAATTCTCCTTTGATAACCCTATATACAGATCATGCCTGAATTGAGAGTATTTGTAATAACATGAGGATCATATAGTTTGCGGTGATACTTGTCTGTTGATTTTTTGGATTATATGTAGGCTGCTTTTCTATATGAAGAACCCAATATTATAATCTATTGGAAACAAATGTTAAGAATGGATATAGGCAGGGAGCATCTTACTACAGGATAATAATTCGAGTATTGAGAGAAATTATCTTTATTAGAGGTAGAATTCCCTCATGTCCTTTTTATCATGTTTATGTCTATCTGGCCTTTTTTATTGTATATTGTATAATATAGGTTTTTTTCTCGAAAGACCTTGTGTATATATATATTCATTAATTAAAGAACAAGAAAGATCTCATTATTAACAAGGCTGATAAAGGAGGCAATGTTGTACTTTGGCCTAGAGATGCCTATATGGTTGAAGCTATGAAACATCTAAACGATACCGATTGCTATAGGATGGCATCTTTTGCAGACCTTAAAAAAGTCAAAGACTTGGTTTTCAACGAATTGTTCCAATGGAAGAGACAAGGTCTGATCAGTAAAAGTGAATTCCTTTTTCTAAAGAATGACCATCCTATTACACCTATTTTGTATTTTATTCCCAAGGTGCATAAACACATTATTCCCACTCCAGGCAGACCTATTATTTCTGCACAAAGAAGCTTATTGGAACCTGTTTCTAAGTTTGTAGATTATTTTTTACAGGAGTCTGTATCTAATTTACCATCTTTTTTAAAAGACACCGGGGACTTTTTAAGAAAATTGAATAATGTTGAATGGGTCAATGGTTTTTTACTAATTGTGATGGATATTACATCTTTGTATACTAGCATGCATCATGAGGATGGCATAAATGCAGTATCCTATTACTTAGGACAACGAGACATTGGGTATTTGGAACACAATAAGATGTTAATTTCTATGATTAAGATCTGTTTGACAAATAATTTTTTCTTGTTTAATAAGCAAGTTTACCATCAAATGCGGGGTGTGGCGATGGGGGCATGCTTCTCCCCTAGCTACGCATGTTTGCATGTGGGTTGGTGGGAGGAGCATGTCCTCAGAGGTCAGCACAGTGAAATGTTTGAAATCATGTTTGCCATTGGTGGCGTTACATCGATGATGTGTGTTTGATTTGGAAGGGTTCCCATACATCTGCTCTTAAATTTGTGGACACTCTTAACACCAATGTGCTTAATCTGGAATTTACAGCCACCATAAGCCCTACGAACGTAGAATTCTTAGATGTTTCAGTCTATATCGAGGATGGTGCTATACAGACCAAATTGCATAGAAAAGATACGGCGGGGAACTCTGTCCTCCATGCAACAAGTTCCCACCCTAATCATCTCATTCGGAGCATCCCATTTGGGGAGTTCCTGCGTATTCGCCGTATGTGTAGTAATGATAAGGATTTAGAATCCTGTCAAAATGAAGCTACACATCGATTTCTATTACGTGGCTATAGGTTAAAAGATCTGAATTCTGCCCGTACTAAAGCCAATGCCTTATCTCGTGACACCTGCCTTGGCATGCCCAATTCACAGATTGAGATTACTGACAATGCCGCAATTACTGCAAAAGACAATACGCAAGTAGTGAGGCTTATCACTGCCTACTCTAGACAACATAAACAGATTAGAAGCATTGTGCAAAAAAACTGGCCTATTATATTAACTGACCTTACCCTCTCTCTAATTTTACCCGCATCGCCTGTCCTTACATTTAAAAGGTCTCCTGCTATGAGAGACAGTTTGGTAAGAACCAGCCCAGAAGTTATTTCTACCAGCACCTGGCTAATGCCCAAATGTGGCTTTTTTAAATGTAGTTCTTGCAGGGCGTGCAAGTTTGGGACCAATACAACTGATTACATGACTGCATTCAGTGATACTCCAGTTCAGATACAGGGATATTTTACTTGTCGTACAGACTTTGCAGTCTATGTGCTCCGGTGCACGTGTGGCTTGCAGTATGTAGGGAGCACCAAGCTCCAGGTGTATAACCGCATACTACAACATCTTAGAGCCACAGTTAATTCTGATCCCAGCTATCCCGTTGCAAGACATTTGAAATTAGCCCACAACAGTAACTTAAATGATTTGGTTTATTTTGTCATTGGGGCAGTTCCCAAATCTATTCGTGGAGGCAACAGAGAACGCCAGTTAAGACAACTTGAATCAAAATTCATCCTTGAACTCAATACTAAGATGCCAAATGGGCTGAATATGGGGGAGGATTTGCACAATTTTTTATAATCTCTTCCCATTTCATCTCTTCCCATTTCATTTCTTCTGACATCTGCATCTATTTTGTGCTGTAACATTCTTTAGCATGGTTTTTAGCTATACTGATTATTCCCGATGTTCTTCTATGTGATGGTTATATTTATGACTCCTTAATGATTCCTCCGCTTTCATCATTGATTTTTTCAACCCAGTTTTTTCTACATTCTTGATATCATGGTGGTCCGTTATTTTAGGACTCCATTATTACTCTTTTTCATATAAACGTTTTGATTTAGCAAGGGCACTTGCCCGTGATCAAAGTTGTGATGCTGTTAGCCATTTATTGATTTAATTTTCTAAGGGTTCCCTCTGGGCCTCAGAGATTATTTTTTGTTATAAATATAATATTCAAGTTTTTCTTTTTTCAATATGAGCAAATTTTTGCACTTTCTTGCACTTTTAGCTACATACCATCATTAAGTAACCATAAGATTCTATACATTGTTTACAACTGCAGACTATTTGCACATGAGTATGTGTTCATATGTACTATTTTGCACATATTAGTTGTGAGGGTTTAGTGTTCTTATGTGTGTGTCAACCATATATATACATTATGTATTTAATTTTATTCATTGTGGTTATTGACACTCATGGATGCATTATCCATTCTCCCTCCTTCCTTTTAATGTGGTTTTAAATATTCATTGTTTTTACTCCATTATTTGTATTTATATTTGGTGTAGATTTTCAAATATTTATTCCACATTCAAAATGCATTTTAGGTACTCTTTATTCATTGTGTAGTAAAATGTTATAGTATGTTTTCCATGTCTATATGTCATGTGACTTTGGTTGAAATGTACACAGGTGTGTTGCTTTTTTAATGCTTTTCTAATCACTTGCACTATTTAATGACATAATGTCTTGTAGCGCGTTATGTGAACAAGACCGAGTTGTTTCGGTCGAAACGCGTCATGCTGGGGCACTGGCCAGGACTGACTGGTTGCTGTTGTCATTTTTAAATAAAGCACAGCATTTTTTTCAATTTGTCCCTTGTGTGGTCCGTACCTGTGTTTGTACGCCGTGGAGGTCTGGTGACAACCGGGATTTGCTTTCTCATATATATATATATATATATATATATATATATATATATATATATATATATATATTTATACACGGGTGGGGCAGCATCCTGGTACAACAGCGGCACCTGAGGAAGGCTATTCTAGCCGAAATGCATCATGCCTGACAGCTGTTTAAATAAAGGACTTCCGAAGAGTATTTCCCCGTGTGGCTTCTTTCCTTTTCGGCAATGGAGAGGTTTGTTTGCATATTTTTCACGCTGGCCAGTAGCGTGACAAGAGGCCCCGCTCTGCAAGTTGGCTGGAGATTTGCTGGCTCCTGCGTTTGTAACGCTTTTTCTTTACCCGAGGGATCGGGTCTTCTCCAGCACGCCTCAGCGAGTAGAGGATACAAGGGCTGCTGCTCAATGCAGCTCGTGATTACACGAGGGGTTTCCTTCATTGTAATTGAAGCCCACAGCCCGGTGGACACTAACTATAAGAGGTTTGAGCGCAAGGGGACCCGAGGAAGCTCATGTTTGCACACGGCGACCAGGACACTTACATTCAGTCACCTGTGTTTCTCCTGCTTGGCACCAGTGAAAAGGATGTTTGTCATCGAATCCAGCTCCGCGCAACCTCCACCCAGGCAAGATGAACTCTGGGAGATGTAGTGTGTATCATATTGCATCGTGAGGGGCGAGCACATGACCAGGAGTACTGAGTGCTTCCACCAATTGGAGGATGGCAGGATTATTTTAAACACGGGTGGGGCAGCATCCTGGTACAACAGCGGCACCTGAGGAAGGCTATTCTAGCCGAAATGCATCATGCCTGACAGCTGTTTAAATAAAGGACTTCCGAAGAGTATTTCCCCGTGTGGCTTCTTTCCTTTTCGGCAATGGAGAGGTTTGTTTGCATATATATATATATATATATATATATATATATATATATATATATATATATATATTTTATTTTTTTGGGGATAATTTCTACAATGTTTTTTCTTTAACTGTTTTACAGCCCTGATGAAGTCCATCTATTGGACGAAACGTGTTGGCTGGGCTTTATTCTTCTGATTGGAAATGAAAATAAAGATTATATGAAGAAAAGAAATTTCAAGACTCCCCGCACTTTAATTTCGTCTTAAATTGCATGAATTTGATATTGTTTATAATCTATAAATGTACTATATTTGATTATATGCTCCTTTTCATTATTTCTTTATTCTAAGAGAAGTTTCTTCTCATATAGTGTGACTTCTATAGCAGTGGGGTTACGAAAAGTGGAGCATTACGATTTAAATACTCATGGGAACCAATATACTGATGCAGCCATTCAAGCCTACACTGCGGTTTCTCTAAACATTAAAATCATAGTGGAAGTAAAAGTACTGTTTTTCACCTTCCCAGGCATTGCCCTTGTCAGGTCAATGGGGTGGCAGCGACCAGAGGTGGTTAGGAGATCAAGCTTTTAGTGGTGCTGCCGTTGCTGATTAGAAAGTGAGGAAAGTAAGGCATGCCACTCTAATTCTGGGGACTGGTACTTACGTGATAAATTAGCAAAGGGTGGAGATAAGCAGCAAACCTGAATAGAGAGGCTGAACTAACAACGGAGACAGAGGCGCAAAGAAACTCAAGAGATACACAGGCAAGTGCAAGGCTGGTTAGTTGCCGGTGTGAATGAAGGAGAAGAAGTGCTGTGAAGGAGCGTTGTAGATGTTTGAGAATGAGACATAGACATCTCAATGTGAAGTGCAATTGAAAGAGATGGATATAATAAGAAGACATGGATGGAGTTAAGAGGGGAACTAGAAGAGAGAGGAGGAGAGGATGAGGGGGAGGAAAACAAAATGACACCATTGAGAATGATAGAAGAAGACGACAGCAGTGACGGTGATGGGGCCTAAATCTGTTGGTGAGAGCAGAAGTGATGAAAGAATGAGGAAATTAGTGAGCCCTTCCTTGAACAGCACGCCAGCACTTTCGTTTGGGGACTCCATTCCCCAGTGGGCACAACGGCAGGAGCCGCCTACGCGCTTGTCTTCGCGCCAGGAGGCGCATATAGCTGCTCCGGGCTCCCGCAGCGCGGGAGCCCTTCCTTGCACACCACGCCAGCACTTTCGTTTGGGGACTCCATTCCCCAGGGGGCATAGCGGCAGGAGCCGCCTACGTGCTTGTCTTCGCACTAGGAAGCGCATATAGCTGCTCCGGGCTCCCGCGGCACGGGAGCCCTTCCTTGCACACCACGCCAGCACTTTCGTTTGGGGACTCCATTCCCCAGGGGGCATAGCGGCAGGAGCCGCCTACGTGCTTGTCTTCGCGACAGGAGGCGCATATAGCTGCTCCGGGCTCCCGCAGCGTGGGAGCCCTTCCTTGCACAGCACGCCAGCACTTTCGTTTGGGGACTCCATTCCCCAGGGAGCCTAGCGGCAGGAGCCGCCTACGTGCTTGTCTTCGTGCCAGGAGGCGCATATAGCTGCTCCAGGCTCCTGCGGCGCGGGATGCGCGCGGGCGTGCCTGGGCCGCGCACGGGCAAAGCCCGGGCCAAGGGTGGGCCCATCTGCGCCCGTCAGAGACCGGAAGAGGCTGGGCTGGCCCCCCCCCCCCCAACGTGTACCGCGTAGTGGCATAAGAGGTCTGGGTCTGACTCATAAGATGGGGAAATGGAAAACGTTAACTACAACTAATGGAGGTGAGCTTACGAACACTTTAGACTCCTTTCTTCTAAGAGCCACTGATGCACTGGATAAGGAGATTTTATCCGTTGAACAAAGGCTATCTGTGGGGGAAAAGGGTGTGCCTGTTGTTGGGACTGAGTTCCTAATTAAGGAGGACCATACCACGTCAGTAATAGATCCCCTACTTATAAACCCAGAGCCTACTACTACTCGGTCCAAACGTCTGATCACCCATATACCCAATGCCTTACCCTCCCCCCTGGGCCCATCAGAACCCCCCCCCCGAAGAAGAAGAAAGGTGGGGGAGGTCAACAAAAGAAAAAAAAACAAGAATCTAATGTTTTTAATTCATCTTTTACGGACTCTTTGATTTTAAAGATAGAACAGTCAATTACCGTTTTACTCCAACCATTGATAGACAGACTGTCCAGAATCGAGGCAAAAATAGAAACTGTTCGATCTGTAGGGGGAGAACAAAACCACCATAACGTCGGCTGTCATATCAACTGCTCAGTTAACCAGGACTTAACGATACTTGGTAGAAACACGAATCTGGGGGGAATTCTGTCAGACCCCCCAATAATCAGCCTCAACTTGTCGCTCAAAATATCAATCCTATGGTCCTGAAACCAACTAGTGACAATAATATTGGTATCTTATCACAAGGAGCATTTAAGGACACTACTCTGCTCCCCTTAATACTTGACATAAGACCAGACCAAAGGACTGGATTGGCCAAAAGGGGCCCAAATGATAATCACACGAAGTTGGCACTTCTCCCGGCAGCTTGCCCTTATGTCGTAATATTAACAAATGTTCAGAGACTACAAAATATCCAAATGGAGACAACAGAACAATTGATGTCTAAAGCAAGTTACTGGTTTAATCAATTTGTTGGGGGTAGGGAGGCGTTGTTGCCATACATTCTAATGGCCAGAAGAGTGGGTTGGGTGGGGCACTCGGAGAAATGTATTGAAGGCGATTGTGTGGTGGTTAATTTCAATTCTTCCCAATTGGTCCGGCATTTACTACAACGACTACCTACTGGCCCTACACCGCTCACACAAATATTTGCCTTACCGTTGGGATATTTTTACAAACCTAACACATTGAGGTTGCAAGGTCGACAATCCCCTGCAATGGATCCCGCTCCCCTCCCCTTGTTTAATCCTCCCCAACACTCTCTGGGTCCGTTTTCTGCCTCCCTTCCCACACATAATAGATTCAATGTACTAACAGACTTAGAGGGTTGCGACTGACACAAATCGAACAGGAGTGTCTCCACTCCTGTTCAAAATCCCCCTATATGGGCTCCTGAAACTTATATGCCTGCAACTGAAACATACAATCAGTCCAAACCAATTACATTCATGTCATGGAATATTGCTGGTCTGAGTAGTAAACTTTTGGACCCAGATTGGATAAACATTGTAACCATGTATGACCTGATTTGTTTCCAGGAAACATGGGAGATCGAGCAGACCAACTTGGACGGTTATCGTTCATTTCCTATCGCTGCCCTTCCATCAAGATCAGGCAGAGCTAGGGAAGGGATCTTAACTTTACTACGAAATACTTTACAGGTGGAAGTCGTTTTATATTATAATGTTTCCCCCTTTTATTGTTTACTATTTCTAAAAGGTCCAGATGAAGACATTATTGTCTTAGTTAATTTTTATAACAATAATTTTACAGGAGACATGAAAAAGGTTATAGATCAGTTGGAGATAGATATTAACAATTGCTCCAGCACTTTAAAAGATACCCCAAAAATATTGTGGCTGGGGGATTTTAATGCACATTGCTGTCAGCTATCAAATTCAGCAGCATGTGGTTTTAACGCAGATGAAGGGGATCCCCTATATCATTTTAATCATAACCAGTACGGGGAAGCCCTGAACAGACTTCTAGTGATCAACAACTTAGAGATCTGTAATCCGATTGACATCTCCTCTGGTATGTTCCAAAAAACGTTTGGCACACCTTCTCAGGGCACCACAATTGATTATATAATCATAGCGGAACCCCTCAAAAAACTTATCTCTAGTTGTGAGATAAATTATCTAAATTTTAGCGATCACGCTGCGATCACTGGCAAACTGAACTGGGCAGGAACCCATTCGGAACAGATAAGGCACATCAAAATCACGATAACAAAAACTAATGGGATAACCCTAAAATGGGCCTTAGCAGACAAATCATCACTTGTTCCAAAAATAATCACAAAGAGTCAGAGGGAAATTTTAACGTGCCTAGAACCTGCATCCAATCCAACCCAAGTAACCATGGCATTTGAGTCTATACTAACTGACGTCAGGCACCATCTAAACAGGAAAAAATCGATTACCAAAACATCAGGGCCTAGATGGTTCGATCAATCATGTACCAAGTCCCTAACAGCTCTGCATCAGGCCCCGGGGTCAATCCCTAGAGATACAACCCTAGTGAAGCAACTTCACTTCCAATATAATGAGGCCATGAAGAAAAGAATTAAAACCTTAAAGGAAGAAGCGTGGGAACAACTCCACCTAACGGCGATCTCAAAAAAACTCTAAGGATTTTTGGAGTACTATTAACGCCCCCTTCCTCAAACCACCATCAGCACCTAACTGGATTGCCATGTAGATGAGGAGCATGGGTCGTATATTTCTCTCGCATATTTGATCCTAATGCTGAGGGGGTGACATCACAGAACGTACCCATGATCCCTTTCGTTGAACCCCCACTGATCTTTGATTATTACGAGATCAGAGAAGCCCTTACCCAGTGCTCCATCAACAAAGCACCAGGACCGGATTGTACCCCTATAGATTTCTTCATTGATCAACCAGATTTGTGGGGTCCTGTGCTGACAAATGTTTTTAATGCAGTCGCAAAAGTGGGCCCACCTGATTCATGGAAGAAATCAATTCTAATACCAATCTACAAGAAGGGAGACAAATCCGAAGCCAAAAATTATAGGCCAATATCATTGTTGGACAGCACAGCCAAACTCATGGGTAGGGTTCTATTGAATCGTTTAGAGGAATGGGCAGCCAAAAATAAGGTTTTAATCCCGGTCCAATATGGTTTCAAAAAGGGAATGGGTACCCAAGATCAGTGCCTCAACCTAAGTCTATTAATCGCCAAGTATTCCCAAGCAAAATCTGACAGGTTATACTTGGCGTTTATGGACTTGTCCGCAGCCTTTGACTGCATGGCACACAAACACCTATGGAGGATAATGGAGGAAATGGACATAGTTGGGGCTATCATACTTTTTATCAGGCAGCTTTATTCATCAGCCACGGCCTGCGTCAGATACGGGAGAGAAGGGGAGTGCACCAGGGCGTTCCCAATCAATAGAGGAGTCCGGCAGGATTGCGTACTCGCCCCATTTCTTTTTTCTATCTACACTAATGGGGTGGAGGCGCCCCTGTCGGACTCAACACCAGATGTCCCTAAAATTAACAACGTTCGCACCCCGATTCTCCTGCATGCTGACGACGCAGTGCTAATTGCCAACACGGGCCTGGCCCTGCAAAAGTTACTAAACATCTATGTAACCTACATGCAAAAATTAGGGCTTAAAACTAACGAGGCAAAGTCTTTTATCCTAACCACTGGCCGGAAGGACAGGAAGGTCCCGAGCTTTTATATTTCTGGAAAAAAAGTAGCTCATACCGATACCTTTTCTTACTTAGGCGTAACATTTGATAGGCAACTATCATGGTCCCATATGCTCGCTACTAGGGGGTTATCACTTGAGAGAAGTATCATTGCTCTCCATTCATTTATCAAAAAATTGGGGGCGAAACCTATTGACATGGTAAAAAAGGTCTATGCAGCTAAATCAGTGTCGGTAGCAACCTATGGGACAGGCATATGGGGCTATATCAACCCGTCTGCCCTCCAAGTGATAGAAGACACCTTTTGGAAAAAACTAGTGGGCCTCCCCGTAAGCTGCTCTAACTTTATTATTCATACAGAATTGGAGGTCCCATATTTGACTGATACAATCTCTATGGCACCAATTATCTTGTGGCACTCCATTTGGAGAAGGGAGTCTATTCACATTACTCAAAAACTAATTGAAGACTGTTTCTCCATGGAAAATGTCCATAGGATCCAATGGATTTCGTATATCAAATCTACTCGCTCCTCCTTAGGTTTAGAGCGCTTATTTGTTACCCCCAGGGATTGTTTGAGCATTTCAAAACGGGAGATAAAATCCCGTTTTCTTAAACAAAGGGCAGACGCCAGACTGCAAACAAATTGCGCAAAGGTATCGGTAAAATTATACCTTGAAGGTCCGAAGGCACAGGAAGGGACAATGTCATATTTATTTACTGTTACAAACTCATGCCATAGATTCTTTTTAATCAGATTCCGATTGAATTTTATCCCTTGTATGTTGGCACACCCTACAGGAATCTATTCCATAAATGAATTACCTTTTTGCCCCTGTGATGGTACCTCTGCACAATCAAATTTGCATATTATTTTCTTCTGCAAATTTTACAGGGAACCTCGCAAAAGGTTTATTCTGCCCCTGATGCACAAATTTCACTTTAAACAATGTCGTGTAGCAATGTTCTTTTTACAATCCCTGCCTAATCCAATGGTTTGCTCCTCAGTGGTGTCTTTTTTAACTCAATCATGGAAGATCAGGCGGCTGTATAATACTAGCAAATGAATTTCAAACAGTTCTTATTAATTGTCTTTTAACTGTGATTGCTATAACTTTGTTTGTATTATCTTTATACTGATATCTACATAATTTTTGATTCTGCCTTGATTGATGTCTTAAATTGTATTCATCTGTACTTTTATGATCTTATATTATAAGTATCGAATAGAGTAAATTGACTGACTGACTAGTGATTTGATCAAAAGAGAAAAGGCGATGGAGGAATGAGAGCTAGCGGTGCAGACATAGAGATAATGGTTCGACTTTGAAAAATGGAGAGAACTGTGACAGGTTACATGGTGTACTGCTGCATTGCAAATTTACTTTTCAACAACCAAAAATCAGCAAGTTTTGCTTATTGTCTATTATATGCTTGCAGCCCTATGCCTGTGCCCTGGGATCTTTACATGTAGCTAAGTATTTCTCCTTTCCAAGCACTTATAAGCATGTGCTTCACTATCGAGCTTGGTTGCACCCCTGTCAAATAGGGATATTAAACATGCTTCCAGTACAGGGATTCCTTCAGGTGTTCAAAGAGACCTGGCATGCTTTTTGAAAGTGTCCATATCTGTGAGAGTCATATTTTCACATAGTAGTTAGTTGTATCTATTTTCAGCTTTGTTGTGTGTTTGGCTGTCCAGTTGTCCACCAGGTTGCAAACTATGGATGAGCGAAATTTGGATAATGTGCTTTTGCGCAATTTACATGAAATTTGGGTAAAATTCAATCAAGCCTCGTGGCAATAGATAGCTTGCATTGTAATGTATGCTGTAGTAGTGGGCACGGAGCATAGTACCATGTCGATAGCTGCAACCCATGGATGAAACTGCTGCAGACCTGGCAAGAACTGTTGCAGAAGGGTAGAATACTAGTTACTAGACAGGGACCCTTAAGCAGACCCAGGCATGATAAGCAGCTAAAACATATTTAAGTGGTAACACTGATACACTGAGAATCACTTGGCTAGTTGAACAGGAACCTTGACAGACTGTTTGACACACTAACCATTATGTTATGAGTAGCACATATGAAATTGTGAACAGCATACTGATATACTCGAGAAGCATGCATACATATTAGCATTTCTCTGAAGTCCTTTTATGGTATGTATAAATGTATGTGCAAGAAAATAAAATAATACCAGACCTGCCACTATATACTAGAACATCAAATTCTGATGATATTTCATTTCCTGCCACACACATTATGATGGCCTAATGTCTTTCAAGAGAACAGTAATGGGCACACAGTAGCAAATATTGCACCTTCTATGGTACACATAATCCCTAAACAACATGGGTCCAAGCTACCTGACAGAAAAGTTGGTCAGATATATTCCGTCCAGGCCCTTGCGGTCGAGTCACCAAGCGCTCTTACACGCCCCACGCTTCAAACTAGCCCGCATGGGCGGTAAAGCCTTCTCTTGCCTTGCCCCGCGATACTGGAACCAACTCCCCATCCAGCTGCGCCAATGTACCAACTTCCTGGCCTTCAGAAAGCTGCTGAAAACTACACTGTTCTGAATCTTCTTCCTGGGTCGGTCACAAGGAGTCTCAGCGCGGAGATACCCCTATGGGGGTGATTCGGGCGCTTTACAAATCATATAAATAAATAAATAAATCCAGTGTTTTTATTAGGTACACAGTTTTCTGAAAGATGCATGTGTGATTTGATGATTCAGCGAACTGCAGCTTATGGGTGCTGCAGCACACACTGATGTAATGACACACCATGAGCACCCTTCCAAACAATCTCTAAAACCTAAGAATTACTAGATGTGTCTTTTCTTAATAATTGTGGTAAAGAGCACACTTTGGCACTATTTTTCCCAGTTTTCTTGAAAAGAAAGCCATCTCTGCCCCATTCCTTTGATATGAGAGAGACTTGTATACTCATCAGGGCATTGGTGTGGGATTTCTTCCTCAACTGCACACTGAATCACCTCTAAGCAATCCCAATTTTGGCACATGAGGCAACCGAGATAGTGGGAGCCTCTGTGACCTAGCAAGGATTGCTGAATTTGGTGACTTGCCTAAACCAAGTCTCCTTGTCCCAATAGCTATAAGGCAATATCTCATTCAAGACAGAAAGTGTTTCTTTACCAGAGGCACATGGGTCCAGCACAGGGTGCACTATGGTTCTGTAAAATGTAAAATACAGATTGACGAAGGAAGGAATCACAGTTGTCATTCGTTTCGGCAAATCCCTCACAAAGTAAACCCATGAAGACATTTTTCTTAGCGGGTGCCATGATATATGTTTTTTTTCATGATCAATACCTAAACCTCCATTTTGTATATCAGTAACACCAAAAACGTTTTTGAAATGCCATGATATCCCCCTGACTGCAGAGCACGCTGATCTCCATGAAGCTTTTTAGATCCAGGAAACTCCTGTGATTTCTTGGGGTAAGTTACAGAGGTAAAATGCTTGAAAACGGCACGTGGTGGGGTAATTGTGTATAGGGAACCCACAGTCCCTTGCAAGGGGGGCCCTAAGGTTTTGTTGTGCCACTGGTTTATATAGTGTTTCATATAAAAAAAAAATCCCGTTTCAAGTGCTGTAAATAACAGGTTGTTTTACTATCAAAGGTAATAGATCACAATTCATGACCTTGGATTGATGAAAGTTTGAGTTGGTCTTGTCTGGAGATGAAGTCGTAAACTGCAGGTGACATCAGATATACGCAGTGAGAGTTCCATTCACTGGCACAGTTTGCAAGCATTCGGCCACTTTAGTACATTTCAGTATTGTCTCAGGTTCTCTGAAGGTGCTATAATAGTTCATGTTGTAAATATGTTGTATTTGATGGGTGCCACCAAGCCTTTAACACTAACTGATATTTTATTCTCTTCAAGACACACTCACTAACTCTTAGGAAAAACAAGTAGATTTTCAGGAATGCGGTGGAACTATTCTTTTAATAATTTACATTGGAGGAACGTCTCTTTGGAGTATCCAGCAATCACATTCAGCTGCAGGGCCAGTTAAAAAATGCAGCATGCCTGGCAGCTTTGGCAAAGCCTATATAGGTCTGGCTTACAACGAAAAAGGCTAGCCAGACAGGTTGGCTTTGCCACCTCAGATTTTCTTTGTAGGGGCAAGTGGTTGTATGTGCACCAATGAAAGCTCACCCGGGAATAAAGGGCTGTGAGAGAAAAAAAATAGACAAGGTTAAACAGGGATCAGTGCACACTCTGCCTGCATGACTGTGTTTACCTCTTTTGTTTTCTTAAATGCCCCATGGACTCTCCCTATGTTTCAGGACTTCATGTTGGAGAATTCAGTCTTTTCTGCCCTAGAGCTGGAAGGGAGGAGGTGCGAGAGTGCTGTTTCAAGCTGTGAAAAGCCAACAATATAGCAGTTGGCAGTGCTTAATTTGTGCTGTGTTTGTAGCACTTACTTCGTAACACAGGCACATATTTATGGCAGTCCCCCACATGGAGGCGCTGTTGCAGGGGATTCTTTTTTTAATGATTATTATTACTATTATTATATACAAAAAAGCACATGAGAAAAGTGTAAATAATTCAATTGTTCGATTAAAAAAATAACCCCAGGGTGCTCAGGCAATTCTTACAGCTTTGGGTCAACTGGTACGGTTCAAATTGTAACATTTGTAGGACTGCAATGGTAAGCAGGAGTTGTTGGAGCTGGTATTTGCCAGCTCTGGCAGGGACCTAGTGTGGCATAAACAGCAGTGCCCTCCTCATAATTTTCTTGGCTGTGGCACTATTTATTTATTTATTTTTTACAAATTAAGCATTGGCTGGTTGGGAGGACTCCTGTAAACTCACAGTTGCTACTCTTAGACAGCTGATTGTGAAAAGGTGCGAACACTATTTCAAGTGACTGTGCACATTTAAACGAAGACGCACGTCACGTGCCACGTACAAAACCGAAGCTACTGTACGACTTGCAGCATGTTCTAATAATTAGAATCTAATTATAGCATAAAGTAGCATTGCTGCCACAGACGTTGGGAACTAAAACGCGTTTTCTTTTCACGTGAGCGTGTTTATTTGACGACGTTCGATTAAACCATATAAACTGTAAATGCAAAACTGAACACGATTTCAACATGGTGTCTTTATTGTCCTTCTTGGAACACAAAAAACGCTCTCTCTTTGAGACAGCTAGATTCACGCTCTTGCAAGTGTTAAACTTGTTAACTTCTGAAGTGTTTAGCGATTTTGCTTTGCTGGTAACTAGTGCCACGTTGTCCTGTCTCACAGCTGATTCGCAGCAAACCTTGGCTATGAGCCCATTTGGAGGAGTTTATATGAACCACGCCCCTTGGATCTTGTTGTGTTTACCTCTTTCCGCGAGACAGAAACGGCCGAGTGAGGCAGGCGGGACGGACGCTGTGAGTGCCCCTGCTCCGGGGGCTCTCAGATGTCTGTTGAGTCCTAGTTTAACAGGATTGGTGGCTCAGGGCACCCCCATCGGCAGAGGTGCAGGACTTGGGGAGCTTTCAGAGTGCACAGACGGCTGGTAGACTCCCGCGCCGCGGCCTGTTCACACAGAGTAAACTGTTTTTAACCTACCGAGAGTCATCAACTTGTATCCTTCGGTGGCGAGAGCGTTTTTGTGCAGTTCGGGGTGAACTGCGCATTGTGGGGTGAACTGCGCATTGTGGTCCCTGGAACGCTTGCAGAGGAGTACTGTGGAGGTAGGAAGGACAATAGTTTTTAATAAAATTGAGTGTAAACTGCTTTCCGGGATGACAGTTGTTTCTCAGCGCTGACACACGAGTGTCACTTTGCAGCAGTGCGCAGGGGGAGGGAGTGTTGTAGGTGAAATGGGGTTTAGAACAGGGGCTGCTGGTGGAATTTGAAACTGGTGGGGCGTATGCAGAGCGAATCAACGCGAGCGAGCGCAGCGAGCGAGCGAGCCCGACGGCAATAAGGGGTGGTTGGGGGTGGTTGGGGGGGTTCTCGCCCCATGAAGATTTTTTTTTAAAAATTGGCATCTTTTTGCTGCGATTTTCAGCACTATATCTGTGATAAATGGACTAAAAATTCAGTAGTTCTAGGCATTCATAAAAGAAAACTCAAACATTATTTCAGAGAATTTCTGGGTTGCCAAGCAAGTCTGACTTCTGAAGAGGGCTAGGGTACTAAGCAAGACTGCTTTGGCTCTACCCTTTCCAATAGAAAACACTAGTTAGCGATGTGAACAAGTTCAATGGACAAACCTGGGGTCTAGGAAGAGTCCCTCTCCTGAGAAAGAAATTTAAAAAAGATTGGCAAATGGTGCATTTTAAAGCAAATGAATGCAGCGATAAAGCAAGGCTTATTAAGCAGTGGGAACGTATAGTCTTGAAATATTAAACACATTAAAAACTGCCCCGTATCTTCTTGCATTCATTTGTTCAACAGTTACTGTAATATGTAAATTGTTCTGCATGACAACTACTTTAGCCCTTTAAAATGTATACTTAGCTTGCCCAGTGTCTTGCACTGCAAGCAGCATTAACTTTGGAAAAATATGCTCTAACCAGACTTCGGGAAGCACCCACAGCTGCTGGCTGTAACCAGTCATATAGAAATATGTGCAGACAGGTCTTTAAGTGAGATGAAAAAGTGTGTGCTCCCTATAAAGGAACATGCCAAATACATTTCTGCATGGCATAGTGTGCCATCAGACCGGTATTATAGTTTCTCTCTGAGATGTAATTTTATCCAGATAAATGGCACAGCAACTGACATACGCCTAAAGCCTGTCAGTATGATTGGCTTTGTCACTGGGTGTTAGCTGTTTAAGATAAATGAGTAACAACAATGATTTCTTATAAATAATTAACATTGAAAATGTTTAAATTCTGAAATGGTGAGTCCGTGAATTAAATAGCATTGAGGCCTGTGGAAGGAGTTTAGGCCTTCAATTATGTTAGATATGTATCCTCTTTTTCTCTGCATATCTTGTCCATCTGCACATCTTCAAACCCCTCTCTTTCCTCTTCAGCATCCTCTTTTCACTCTTCCCCCGAATGCCCTTCCTCACATCTGTCACTTCACCGCCACCCAACATGCACTGCACTCCCTCAAATATAAGCACCTTAATTTCTCTTACTTTTGCCTTGCAAATATTTTGACATCAGTGTACCCCCTTCATACACATTTCCACAGAATCTCAGTTGCAAATGGAATACACAAACCTTGTTCTGTGTGCTCTGCAGAGAGGCCAACCCACTGACAGGCACTTTTTTTGGCTTTAGCCTTAGCGCCTGCATGCTCAATCAAAGTCCCTCATAAACACCTGGCATGGCTCAAGCCTCAAAGTATGCACAGAAAAAAATACAGATAAACAACAACATTATAAAATGGCTAACTCGTGGGGAATGCAAGATTAAGTAAACATGTAAAATAAGAGAGGAACTAAATCGCTAAAATGCATTCCCTCGACGTTTTTAACATTCATTGTTTGCAAGTCAATCCATGTTTTTGGCATCAGTGTTGACTTAGGGGCATGTACACAGGGCCAGTTTTAATGCCATACATCGGAGGACTGGCCACTGTAAGCACATGTTACACAGTAAGCACATATCTCTTGCTTTGGGCCTGACTCGGATATTTGGATCCATTTCACAAGGGAGCAAATGCCGCAGCTCCACTTCTAAAGGAGCAAGCAATGTGCCTTCTGGTGGCAGTGAATCTCAGCGCAGCCTTTGATGCTGCGGCTCCCGCCCCTCTGCAGTGGTAGCAGTTGCGGACCTCCTGTTTAACGGATGTGCCACAGCTACTCAAGCCAAGTCCATTCCTGTCTGCTTTACAAAAGCCCTAGAGTGGGTGTCCTGTAGTACGCTAGAGCTTTACAAATCCTTGCATACTCGGCGCTGTATAGTTAAGTTACTTATAATTTTTGTGCCCCACGCATGAATCGCTAGTGTGGCTTCGCACCACCCAAACTGCCCGAAGCAATCCGCCTCTGTACACTTTTATTTGGAGTCATCACACAGTGATGCCTGCGCTGTGCTCTGCCCGTTTACACAATACTGTTTTCACCGCGTTTGGCTTCTGGCCACTTCATACCTTTGGCTCTGTGCGCAGCTTCACCCAGTACACCAGGCATCCCGGCGCTATTTTCAACCCCAACACAGTGGCCCATGCACTCACCCCGTGTAAACTCCAAGCGCAGGTGTACTTCTTCTGAGTCTATTGAGGGCCCTATATCCTCAGTGCTGCTCCCATTCCACCTCGACACGCGCTCTATAGTTCTGTAGACAGGAGTCATTAAAGTAGGTGATGCACACGCTGGTTTCATAGTCAGTTCTGTTGCTGCCCATTGGAATTCCTTCACTGTACGTACTCAGTGACTGACTGTACGCCACCCTCCCATGCTCATCGATCCCAGTGCATGCCCCCTCATTATTGGCATTGCACTTGCCCTCTACGTGCTCGGTGCTGTACTCACCCCTTGTACACCCAGGCCTGGGCTCCCATTCTCCAGTCTCGGTCAACCACATGTCCCGCTCCCGCTCCCAGGTGGCATTACCCTGCATTACCCTGCCACGGCGGCTTGGCCGAGAAGAACAGGCGGTACTCGGCGGACTGCCACAGGTACAGCGCAGGGAGCGTCTACGAGGGGCTGTGCATCCCCAAAGGGGCCCTTCAGACCAGAGCCCCAGAGGGAAGGGGCCACATCAGCCCGAGCAGGTCCGCGCCGCCTGGGGTCCGTTGGCGCGAACAGGCTACAGCCGCATCACCAGGGGCAAGTGGCACTGGCAACCCCTCTCAGCCAATCCTGGCGCTGGAGCAGCGCCAGTATTGGCTGAGAGCAGGGTTACTCGCCGCCCGCCTGCCCATTAGGAGACCGAGGTTTGAGCCTTTGCTCAACCCTCGATCTCCTAATGGGCATGCGCCAGCCTGAGCAGACACTAGTGCGCATGACTGGGCACGGCGAAAAAATTCGCCGAACTTCCAAAGTCATGCGCACTTGTGCCTGCTGCTGCCTGCCCCTGGTCTGACAATGCCTGTCAGTCAACATGACGCCCGACCGCCGGGGGTGGGCGGTCCGACGTCATGCTGACTGACAGGCATTGTCAGTTCTCCCTCGCGTCTCTGAATTTAAGTAAACTGAGTTTACTTAAGTTCAAAGATGCCGAGGAGCTGCAGGCGGGGGCAACGCCCCAACGCCCTTAATGGACGCACCGCGCCTTGTTTAGAATGTCTACACCCCATCATCTCGTTAACTTTCCCGGGGGGCGGGGCCTAGCTATCAATAGTTCAGCAGGTGCAGTGGCACCGAGCTAGTGGCATGGCGGACATACTCACGCCAGTTATTGCTACATTTTTACCACCTAACCTAGTGTGACCAGATTTTCAGAACGAAAAACCGGGAGGGGCACAGACATAGAAATGGAACTTTTAGGTCTCGGCATCTTCTATACAAAGACATATAGCTAGATATATTTTTTTAAACATTCCCTTCCCGTTCTGTGAAGAGATGCAGGGTCCGGCTGTTGCAGCCCTCCTTCACGCCTCATTAAATCCTGCTGTCTCTTGAATGAGGCGAGGCAGCGCAGCAGGAGATTGTAAATAAGTGAGCTTCTGTCCTGAGAGGGCTGGTTGAAATGTGAGTCAGCACAACACTGTGATCAATGTGCAGATTCACCCGACCCTCCCTTAACAAGCATTTGCAAAGCAATAGGTCTTGCACCTGCGAGATTTTGAGCTATTGGTATTGCAAATGACAATGCCTTTTATTTATGTGTTTTGAAAACCTGCAAGCAACGACTATAAGTACTAAGTGCACATAAAAGGCATTGTCATTTACAATAGACACACAATTGATGGACGGAATGCAGAACAAATCAAAACATTCACCCCCAGTCAAGAGATCTGGGTTAAATCCATCATTCTTTTGCTCACCATGCCACCCCAGTTTAGACCTGGCCATATGCAAATCAGTCTTGACCCTGTGCCTCATGGGAACAGTCCAGCCCGAACAGCCAAGCCAGGTCCTCCCTGGACCGGAAACAAGCATCCTAGGACCGGTTTCGGGGTTTCACCCCTCTTCAGCCAGGATAGCTTGATTCCAGTGGCACAGTGAGCCCAGGACCCACGTCTGGGCATACCTGGCGCACTTAGGGCGAGAAAGCAAAAGACACACAATTGATGGACGGAATGCAGAACAAATCAAAACATTCACCCCCAGTCAAGAGATCTGGGTTAAATCAATCATTCTTTTGCTCACCATGCCACCCCAGTTTAGACCTGGCCATATGCAAATCAGTCTTGACTCTGGGCCTCATGGGAACAATGCCAGTTGGGTTAAAGTTTCGAAAATGCGAGACCTATTGCATTGCAAATGCTTGTTTAGTTAGGCTATAACTGTTGAATTAAAAAATAAGGTCACTTTTATAAACGGCTCCCTTTTAAGTATAAACAAGCACTTGCGACAACTTAAGCTTTGTGATTTGATTTCACACAATATGAAGCAACAAATGACAAGTAAATTATGAATGGCCTGGCATACGTTTGCCTATAGAGCATTTGCATATAATTGCATATGCATACGCCAATGTTTTAATTCTGTTCAGAACTGGAACAGACTTTGGTGACGAAGGGAAGGCGACAGAGGCTGAAACCCATGGGACTGAATGTGCAGCAGAAGTCGGGGGCTGGGGACAAAAGTAGGAGTGGAGAGCTGGAGTAGCTGAAGCTACGAAGGGTGAAACGCCTCACCTTTAATACATTCTGAAGCCGGTCTGATTAGCTGAATAGATTCTGCCATGCTGCCGGGGGAGCCGTCCCCTATCATCATTAGGGCAGCGTCTAGAAGTCAGGCCAAACACTAGAACTCCGGAGCTGCCCTAGCCACTAGGGGCTGTAGAGGCTGTCGTGGATTCTATATCCCACCCAAAGATCCCTTTCTGCTCTGTTTCTAGTACTGCTTGGACCCCGCACTCTTCCTGTGACAGTGTAAGGGGAAGGGCACTCTGGCCTAAAGCAGGCGGCTCCCAGTTTCGACCCCATGATAAGTGCCGGCAGACTGCAGAAATGAAGATTTCTGATAAGGGACGAGCAGCAAATAGAAATAATTGTGTAGCTGGTGTGCTGGGTTCACTGGCACATCGTTTCAACGCAATGGCAATAAAAAAAAACTGAAGAAAAACAGCCATAGCAATGGCAGCCGCAATCACACCATGCCACACACTTGCATCCCGCGGACGTGGGTGAGGGGGTCAGCGCGGAATGCCTGCTAGGAGGAAAGTACCAGGTTGCATATTTGAAGGGCAGACGGGGCGTTTTCAAGAACTCCAAGTAAAAGAGGGAAAACAAGCCATAAGCAAAAGGCAACGCTACTTCAGGCTTAAACTTGTCAGCCGAAGCCAGCAACCACTCAAAGATGTTCAGCAATCACAGGCATAGCTATGATTTGTGGCCGGGTCGTGACAGAAGTGATTTGCTTAGGTGATTAGGTCTGGCTAAGAGCAGGCGATTTTATTAAAGCAGTAAATACAGAAAATAGACTAAACATCTCCTGTTTTGGGCAAATGAAGAGGTCATTCTCCCTGACAGCCCCCGACTGCCAAGACCAGCACTTTATTGAGGTGAGCCACCAAAAACGTGGACAACGAAGCTGTCTTTTTGCATTTTTTCAAGCAAAGAACGCCCTTATTGCAGGTTCTATATTTAATTACGCCTTTCATAAAGCATCGTACTTCACCGTGGCGACTCCAGAGCACCAAAAAAGCAAACAATGGGTTAATTGTTCCAACAAAAGCTCATATAGTGAATGAGTCAAAGACAGACATGTCTCAAAGATTATGAGCAATCACAATCTTATTTGGCGTTGTATGCAGTGCTTGAAATGGAAAAATAGAAGTGCAGGTACTCTGTATCAGAGTACCTGCTTGTTTCTGAATAGTGCGGTACTCTCCAATTAAAAGTATTAAGTCACTCTTGAGAAGTGCAGGTACTCTCCTTCTCAAAATAAAAAAGTGCCGGTACTCAGTACCTGACAGTACCGGCCCATTTAAAGCACTGGTTGTATGTACCAGAACGTGTACAAGATGGTCAACAATCACATACTGTTTTGCCTTGTTTACAATAGATCACCTGGTTCTCATTTTGAATTCTTGATCCAAGCTCCCATTTTTACGTTGGAATTAAGTTTTACTCATTGTCCACTCTGCACTGAGCAATGAAAGGGAATATACAAAGTGCGATTGGTTACTTGTGGCAGAAAATACCCAATCGTTTTAAAGCTAAAATATTGTTGCTTATGCCTTGTAAAATTCAGTGAAAAATAACGCTGCTTTGAGATTTTCCTCTTTATGTCACTAGTAGTCAATTGGGTAAAGCTTTCATAAGTACTTCAGATTAAACAAAAACCCTTTCACCCTAGCCAGGAGGAAACATATATCTTTTCTTTCTGTTTTATAGTTTAATTGTGGTTTTATCTTATGATGATTGTCCTGTTTTACTGCATGCTTCCATTAGCACTACTTTTAATGGAAGCCATACTTCTGAACCCAGTGTCACGTGACAATCTATGCAGAGCGTTTGGAATCTATGTACGCCACCGGTTCTCTATACATAATTTTGACATTTAGCGCCCTCAGTTCGAGCAAATTAAAGACAAGAGGGTCCGATAAATATTTTCACGAGAACACAGGGTTTGGACATGTGTGGAAACAGAGTTAGCATGCATGAGCCACAGTACTTAGATTACGTATTAGATTGCGTTTCCTTTTCAAAAGTATACTAAAGTTGTGTAAAGCCGCAGGGAGGAAAGTTTGGAGATGTTTCTTGCTGTCGAGCCCTGCAATGTTATCGTTTCTCCAAGAAAGTCACAATGCTCATTGCTGATGGTCTGTAAAGCAAAAGGTGACCCAGGTACCAGCCGAAAAGTGCCATCGGGTACAGATCTACAGAGAGAGGCACCAACTTCCACCTCCCAGTTCACAAACAAATGCTTTTTTTGGGTAAAAGCACCAAATGCCGTACTTTCACTTTCATGGTGTGCACGCCCATTTTTTTAGACACGGCTCACTGTAACCTGAATAAGGCAGCAGCGTCTAAAGAAAGGGGTGGGGCCACTATGTAAGTGAGAGCATGGTATGGGGGCTTTCACTGAAGAAAAAAACAAGTTAAAGGCATAGATATGATTTGACATTGCAGAATACTGTGCCTTATTAAAAAAATGCACGAAAAATATGAAAGCGGGCGCCGTGCTTTAACAAAGCACGGCACCCGTGCACATACAATAAACGTTAGCAGCATGGCGGCCCATAAAGCGGGCGCCATGGCGAAAAAAATAAAGCAGTCCCTAAGCTAAACTGATGCAGCCCTACAGAGTAACTAAATTGTAGTTGGTCGGTGCTGCTTCCCATGAAGCGGAAGTCACGTTTCAGGAGCGAAGCCAAATAGGAGCCAGGAAAGCATAGCAACCACGGAGGAAACCAATGGCAAGCAGCAGGCGGGATTGTACTCTGTATACGGATTACTCCAGGTCTTGCAGACAGCGCATGCTCGCTGCCTAGGCTCGACCTAAAAACCAGGACATTTTTGTGTTTTAAAAGAAAGTGTCGGGACACCGGGACAGTCCTTCAAAAACCAGGACTGTCCAGGCAAACCTGGGATTTCTGGTCACCCTAACTTAACAGGACGGAGAAGTGTGCATTTTCTTTGTTTTCATTAGGGCCCCTGTTGTCCTTGCCACGCCACTTGAACTCCCAATATCTTATGCTTATGTGATTTCAAATTTTAATGGAGTTGTGGTACAAAATTAAAGGTCGGTGAACCGCCCTGTGTAGAGGGAGAGCCGAGCCAAGGGTCTGGCTTGGCTCTAAGAGCCCGTGCACGAGTCGAGAAATGAAAACACTTAGCATGTAAATCGCGCAACAAATCTCACGTGAAAATATGATGTAAAATCGCCAAAGTAAAAAAAAAAAATCATATAACATTCATTTTACCTTAGAGTTATTTATTATGTGATAGTTTTAAAACATGAACTTATGTTAGATGGAGCAACGTTGGCATCTATTAAATTAAACGTGGTGCGTACAACCCGAACAGACATTTGAAGGACCTCTCATATGTGATAATGAAGAACAAGCATTGGCAATGCCAATAGGTCTCGCCGTATAGTGGATTGGATAGGAGTGAAGAGTAGTGTTATGAAGTAGGTTAACGTGTTGTGGAGGGAGTATGGTGTTGTACAGTGGAATATAGTATTAGAATTTAGTATAGTGTTGTAGAGTGTATTGTTTTATAGTGTTGTGTAGAGTATAGTTAAAGTACAGTGGGGCAAAGTATATTGGTATAGAGCTTAGTAGTGTAGTGAGCATTTGTTTTGAGAAAAGCGGTGTAGAGTATTGGTGTTTTTGTGTAGTGAGGTAGAGTAGTATAGAGTGCTGTGGACAGTGGCATAGAGTACAGTGGTATGGAGTATATCGTAGTTGTATATAGTATAATGGCATAGAGTGGAGTGTGGTATAGTGAATTATAGTGTTATTGAGTGAAGTAGTGTTGGGTACAGTGTAGTGGTGTAGACTGTAGTGGCATAGAGCTATTGGCATTGTAAATGACAATGGGCCAGATGTACAACCAGTTTTTGTGTGCGCAAACGGGTTTGCGACCCGTTTGCGCACGCAAAAACATACTTGGTCTTGTACAAACAGTATTTTGCGAGTGGCAAAAAATTGCGACTCGCAAAATGCTGTTTTGCGACTTGCTATTAGGAAGGGGCGTTCCCTTCCTAATAGCGACTCCAAAGCCATGTATGAATGTTTTGCAACCGCAATTGCGGTTGCAAAACACTCGCAAATTACGCCCCTCTTCAAGAGGGTGGTAATGGAGTCGCAAATGGGAAGGGACCCCTTCCCCTGTGTGACTGGCTCCAAAAATATTTTTAAAGGGCAGGCAGTGGTCCCAGGGACCACAACCTGCCCTTAAAAAAATGAAACGAAAACGTTTATTTTTATTTTTTATTTTTTTAAATGCCTCCCGTTTTCCTTTAAGGAAAACGGGCTGCATTTAAAAAAATAAAAATAAAAAAAAAACTGCTTTATTGAAAAGCAGTCCCAGACATGGAGGTCTGCTGAGCCCAGCAGGCCACCATCCCTGGGTGGGCCAGCCATTCCCAATGGGGTCGCAAATTGCGAGTGGCTCATTAATATTCATGAGCCTCGCATTTTGCGACCCCATTGGGAATCGCTAACAGTGTCTCTGACACTGTTGTACATTCCAAATTGCGACTCGCAATCGAGCGCAAATTGCGACTCGCAATTTGGAATGGTCTTGCATCTGGCCCAATGTGTTTTACCTATGTGTTATGGATTGTATTGGATGTATGTGGTGTGGGCTGGTTTGGAATTGTACCTTTTACCTGATAGTATTTTGAATCCATTTAAAACATACTTTAATCCACGGAGGCATACTACTAAATAAGCTGTGCAGGGAACTCAGAGCAGTTTTCTCAGAGGCAATGCAGCATTAAAAGTCTGGTGTGCATTGCTTTACGCTGTTCTATGGATGGGGACAGGTGCACCAGGCACAAGGGGGAGGGGCATGCAGGACACTGGAGGAGGTGGGAGGGACAAATGCCAGTATTCCTGGCAGCCGTCTACATCGTTAAGGCACGCATGAAGCCACTGAAAACAAGGGCATGAACTAAACAAAACACGAAGTTCAAAACACAAAGACGCACACCCACAAACAAATATAAATAAATGGGTGCTCTCGCTTGCAGGGCGATAGGTACTATAGAAAAAGTGAAAGCGGACAGGTCCTGGAGCAATACTCCACGAGAGTAAACCGCTTCAAAAAGAGGAGGACCAAGAAGCCAAATTACCCACTATCAAGGCAAGATTTTTCAAGACCACCGAATAGACAAATCCAAAGAGATGGGAGGAGGCCAGCCTCACAAAGTACATACAACAGACCACCTGACCATCTAGGCTCGACCTAAAAAGGAGGCTCAGTGAAAGTATTTACCTAGGATCGCACATTTCGTCAAGCAGAGGAGCAGGGATTTATGGGGGTTTTCTGGAGTCGTATAGTGCAATTCAGCCAGTTGATGGGGTTTCTTTCTCTCTCCCTTTTTCCATCAAAGGTTAATGGTTTTCCATTCTTGTTGCATGAGGTTTAAGTGTTGGAAGCAAGCTGAAGCCATGTGAAAGCTCGGCTCCCTTTGGGCTCGAGGGTCCAAAAAGTCCTCGAGCTCAGCCAGGCATCTAGCTCGAGCTTTCACTAGCACACCTCTATACAAAATGCAAGTGTTCTGGAACTCTTTAAAGGAAGGACTTTACATAAGGGGAATAGCCACGTCGGGGGTGTTTGCTTATGAAGTCGTGTTTATATTTTTTTATTCAATTATATCGGATGTTTATGTTGCTTAATGGCTGTACACTGCATTGATTTCTGGCCTGCTGCTTTGAGATATTAGTATTGTACTTTCGTCGTTAAGACCTGTTCTTGCTTTGTGCTGACATGGCAACATGAGAACATTTTCCTGGTTGGTTGATTGAATGTTCTACTGTTCCGGAGCGCCTTGAAGCGCCGAAAAGGGGGATTGAAGGTGCTGTATGAAGCTCCACTTCAAAGCAAAAAGAAAAGGCCTATTCCGTCTGCACCATGGTTCAATAAATCCCTTTATGAAGAAAGGAAGAACCTGAGATTCCTGGAGAAACAATGGAGACCATCTCCATCCACCACTAATCTCTCTATTCTGCGCTCGGCAAGATCAAAATACCAGAAACACATCTTCCATGAAAAAGCGTCACACTTCAGAACCCTCCTCGACTCGGCCAAAAATAGACCCCAAAAAACTATTTGACCTCATTAAAAATACAAACTTCTCTCCCTCAACCTTCAAGCCTGACGATCCTTCAAAGAAAGCAGCAGAATTTTGCTATATTAGATGAAAAGGTGAAATCACTGGTGGATCAGGTCATTCATCCTACCCCCCCCCCCCCCCAGAGGAGCACAAATCCTTAGTCATTTGGCAGAACTTTGACGTCCTCTCTGAAGATGCCCTCCTCAAATGCATTCTTGAAACAAAACCCTCTAACCATTCTTTCAACCCCATCCCGAGTGACATCGCCATTGACTTCTACACCCACACTCTTTCCTATTGGACCAGTCTGGTTAACCTCTTCCTCAGCCAAGGCTTCCTTCCTGTTGCCCTTAAAACAGTACAGGTTACCCCACTTCTTAAAAACCCTCCGCTGATACGAATGACCTCAACAACTTCCGCCCCATCACCAACCTCCCTTTTCTTGCGAAAATCACAGAAAGATGTGTAGCGAAACAACTTTCCCTTCATAATAAGGATAACAATCTTCTCGACGCATTCCAATCTGGTGCATGCAAGACTGCAGCACTGAAACACCCCTGCTGCAAGTGATCGACGATGCCCTGCGTGTACTTGACTTGGGGAAGTCTTGTCTTCTGATTCTTCTAGACCTTTCTGCAGCCTTTGACATTGTTAATCACAACACTCTCCTAAACACTTTAAAACAGAGAATGGGTTTGGAAGGCACAGTGCTTAAATGGTTTGCTTCATTCCTCTCAGACAGATCTCAAGTGATTAAAATAGCGAAAGCCTTTCGTCTTCAATGGCGGTAGGTTAAGGCGTCCCTCAAGGATCTATCCTCGCACCCACTTTGTTCAATCTTTATTTGGAACCATTGGGAAATCTCCTAAGTAAATCTGGGATCCGTTACCACCTCTATGCTGATGACACCCAAATCTACCTTAAGGTGTCTTCCTCACACGACATCTCCATCCTCAACACTACTCTCAACTCTATTCAAAACTGGATGTTAGCTCATCATCTCATTCTGAATCCTTCCAAAACTGAATTCCTCCTTCTCTCTACCTCACTCTCTCCTCCTCCTGTTCAATCTTGGATGGTTATGCTGAATTTACTTAGCAACAAACCTATTGTTGTCGACCGCGCTAAATCCCTTGGTGTCATACTTGACAAAAGGCTCAATCAACACTCCCACATCAATTCCATTACAAAGAATCCACGTTACCAACTGCGCCTTCTCTGGGGGATTCGACGTTTCTTTCCGGAGCAAGACTTAAAAACCTTGGTCCAATCCCTGGTTCTCTCTAGATTGGACTATTGCCATTCTCTTCTTGCTGGCCTCCCCAAATCCCACCTTTACCCTCTTAAATCCGTACTCTATTCAGCGGCTCGCTTTGTTTTTGGTGCCAAAAGAAGTGACCACATCACACCCATACTGTTTTCTCTTCGATGGCTTCCCATCGAAGCAAGATCAATCTACAAGACTGCTTGTATCACCCACAAAGCCTTGCACACTTCCTCCCCTCGATACCTGGTGAATAAACGTAAAATCTCTGGAGGCTCTAGACCTTCACGTAATGCGGAAAATTTACTGCTGGAGCCCCAAACCTTCAAAAGGGAAAGAACGATGGCTCAATCCTTCTCGGGTAATGCGGTTAGAATCTGGAACTCGCTTCCTCCACTACTTCGTACCACCACCTCTACCCGCACTTTCAAAACTGACCTCAAATCTCTTCTCTTCCAAAGACACTTCCAGAATTAATACATCCCTTTTCATGTCCCTCAAGGAAGTTTTTATAATGTTGTAAATATGTCATCTATGCCTGTACGATCCTAATCCTAATGTGTTTTTGATTTTTGTGTGACTGCCACCTATTGTTTTATTTTACTTTTTCATCTATCTCGTTTGTATCTTTAACGTGTAAGTATGTAAATTTCATCATGTAACGTACTTGGTTCTATTGTGAAGCGCTCTGACACCTTTGGGTAAAGTCAGTGCTGTATAAAAATGCATTAAATAAAATAGTGAATGTACAAAATAACTAAATTCACCAGCCCCTGTAGAGATGAGCTTGCACGGAATGGGCTCTGAGGTGGTGTGGTAGGTAGGACACAAAGCAGGTTGGACGGATGTGGGCCTGTTTGTATGAGCCAATTTATAGCTGGTGCACAAGATCACTCTTGAGTGTCAGCGGCAGACGCTGGAACACAAAGGGTCCGATTCAAAAAACGTGGTGAAACCCGGGCCGGGGAAGGCGTAGCTGGACACAATGGGGGCCCGGGGAAAACGCTGCCCGGATGCGGGAAGCCCTCCCCCTCCCCCCCCCCCCATCGTCACGGAACCACCCCTGGCGCGGAAGCCTGCGAAAAGGGGGGCGACCGGGATTGGTCTCCTCAGGGTAGCCAACGGCCCCACCCCCCAGTCAGGGGGCGAGGCGCCAGGAAGGCGGGGGGGTTAAATAGGGGCACAAGGCCCAGAAATAACACATAACCCCCCCGCTGCAAGGGGAACATGCTGTTCACAAATTACTTGAATAGGAAAATGTCGGAAAGCCGGTGTACAAATCTGACCGGAGAAGTGATCCACAAAGCCCCGTTTACATGCTGCGGTGCAACTCTCGCGCCCTTCTAAACCTACACATTTCACTCATTTGGAAGTGGCTCCTAAAAGGGTGGCTGTGGACATTCCCGGTGGGGCTAGGGCTTGTGTACAGGGACTAATGATCCGGAAAATGACATGGAAATGAGGCGAACAGTGACGCCCTTTTTGATATTTGCAAGCCTTTGCACTACCTTCTCACGCGAGTCTGCACTTGCTAAGCTCCCGCCTGAATGTATCAGGTGTAAGTAGTGTGTAGTAATGAGGTCCACGCAGGAAGGATGAAATTCAAGAAGATTTATTGAAGATAGTTGCATGTACAGCAAGTAGTTAAGTTCTTGAGAGCAGGTGGTAAAGCTCTGTGAAGCAGCCCCACCAGGAGCAGCCTGCTTGCTGCTCAGCCCATTCTCAACTGTCACTCCAAACCTCTCAGGCACCCTACATTCCAATCGCATCATCACTCCAACATTCCGAGCAGGACACACACAAACACACGCATGACAAGTAGATACTACATAGTGCTTTAAATGGGCAGGTACTGACCTGCACTTCTTTAGTATTAGAGTGCAATGCATATAAATGGGAGAGTACCGGCACTTCTCTGACACATTATCGTGACGTATCCTTTCCGCCCCTTTAATTGTGTTATTCTTTATTTACATGTTTTTTTTCTTTGCATGCCAAGCCAGTGATGTTCTCGTGTAGCTTTTCTGTGCATAGTTTGAGTTGTAGCTGCGTGTAGCACTTTCAGTGTTTGCTTCCAGGCACGCTGTTGAGTTTTCAAGTGCTGCTTGTGGGATACCTATGTGCATATATCATGCATACATCATGTGCTGTTTCTTTAATGCAGCACATGCATGATGTACATGCGCCAGGCCTGTGTGTGCCTTACTTTAATCTATCCCCCTGTTACCTGGATACTGTTGGAGGGCGTGCAAACCGAGCCAGAGGGTAGCTCTGGAACTCACAGCAACCTGAACATCTTCTGTCCTGAAATGTTACAAGGATGAACAGGCACTAAAAGATGCCACCAGCGGTCCTCAAACGGTGACTCCTATAGAAAGGGCCTGATGAGAGGAAAGAACAAGCATTGGCACATCCGATATGTCTCGCTACGCTATGGCTTTGCTCGCACAGATGTTTTGGCTTTCCCAGTGCTTTTTGCTGATTCTTTTCTAAATCGGCAAAAGGAAAAAAAAATGTCTTGATGCTGAACAGCATTGGGGGCGGAGAGGTGGGGGGGGAGGGGGGGAGTGTGATGTGCCCATAAGCCATGTCTCTGAGGGTTTGGTGGCCCCAGTGATGGCCTATACAAGCGCAAGCGTCATGATGCTCCTGGTATTTATTTATTTTAATAACCAACTTTATTGAGTTTTGTGGCACATTACGGGCAACGCCAATTACATATATTCCGGATACAGTACATTATAGAATAGTACCAATATACCCAAACAACAATACCGCCTGTGAACATACCTGCTATTTCTTTTTAACTTACCAAGATGACGGATGCCCATCATGGAGCGATAGATTAAAAAATAAAATGCATGCAAAAGCTAATTTTCAGATGAGTGGCCCAGTAACAAATGTCCGCTTTCGGCCCCCCAAAAAGTTAAAAAAACAGTAAATTGAAAAATAGAGATGGGAAGAGGCATAGGGGCACCAGAGTGGGGCATATCAAGTAAATGGGACTGACAAGTGGCAGCCCACAGGGAGGGGCAATGAAGAGAGGGCTATTACAAATATGCAGAGTGGGACAGGAAGGGGTAGCGGAAGCAGCACACAAGCTGGGGAGTGGGAGAACAACATGTCCCCTGTGGTAGCCAGGAGTGTGTTGGGAGGAGCACAGGGAAGAAGGGGACAGAGTGTGAACTCTCACTGAGTGCTGAAAGCTAAAGGAAAGAAAAAATTACCTAAATGAAAGCCGTGAAAGTACACGCGTCATTCAAACAAAAGGGCAGCAAAGAAGTCATTCACCTGGAAAGGGACAAACGCACAAAAAATGAAGGAATGGCACTGAAAAATAAGGAAGCAAATGAGATTGACAAGAAAGCCAACAAATGATGAGCATGGGCTGACCCAAAACCCGCTCTGAGGATTGATTTTGTGCTCACTAGGTCTTCTTAAAACAGACCCCTAAAGCTGTTTTAGGCGAGACCTAAAGAACTGAATCCTGGCATTGCAAGTGAGGAGAATATAGGATGAGCACTTCACAAACACCTTATCTCCGAGTTTGTCTGCTTAAACTGAAAACTAACCTTTTCGTTTCAGTGTGGTTTTGCATGGATGATTGGTTTGAAGCTGGTGGTGGTGTAATTGTTTGGTGATGGTTTGAAGCTGGGCTTTTTTAGGTCTTCAGTGCTGCTTTGGACACTTTCATGATTAACCTGTTGCAAGACAAGTGGAAGCTCTGGTTGATTATATGAAATGTTTGGCTTTGTGATTGGTGCATCAAGAGAAGGTTGTACAAATCCCATCATGGTTAGTGCAGGTGACTGGGGACAACCGAACTGCAAGTCGCCCTCAAGAAAAGTGTCGCATAACTTCTCTGAAGCTATACATGTTGTGGACTTTTCTTTTAGATCGCGCCCTGCATAAGTGGCTTCTGCTATTTCCATTGGTGTAAGCTGTTAAAAATGCTCTGTATTCACAGAATCCATGCCAAGGTCCGGCATTTGCTGTGATTGCTTGCGTTCATATCCATAGCACAGCAAAGGCTGTCTGCGGCACGATTAAGCCACCCAGATTTCACTTGAACAACCACCCATCTCCTCCTCCTTCATCAAGCAAGGAGGGGGGTAGAAAAGGAAGAAGACCCTGAAAAATAGAGGAGGAAACCCGTGGAGGATCCTCACAACTTATCACAGAATGACTATGAAAAGAGGCAGACCCAGAATTTGATAATTTGTCCCTCTCTCCCCAAATTTTGGCAATTTTCATGACTTGATGTACTGATAAGTTGATGATTCTCCATTCTGGGTGATAAGACTTGGATTTTCCCCTTTGTGAATTAATCGAGTTGACGTAATTTCCTCGTACTCTTCACTTTACTTCAAACATTGGTACATCGGTTCACACATTCTATTGATGTATGCATCTCTGTATCCATATAGTATCTGTATAGTGCGAACCTGCACTGCTTTAAACGAATTATTTTGACACTCTCCCCATGCCCCATTCTTAACCCGGAAGGAGACCGTGTTCGAATCCTTTTTCCCCAAACCGACTTTTCGTTTCCTGCTCTTCTCTTTCTTACATTTCTTTTGCAAGCCTCTTGTTTCCTAAGTTTCTGTGAACGCCCCATTGTCACTCGCCGTTGCCTGGAAGGTCAAGTTACTGAAAGTATACTAGTTGAACTTGAAAAGCCTGTCTGAAAGAAGTCCTTGATTTCACTGTGACTCTTATCTGCTTCTCTAACACATTAAACATTTCGTTTATGGAACGTGTCGCAAGGCGAAGCAGGTTACACAATTTGGAATGTTGCCAAGTATGCAATTAAAGAGATTATAAAAGCAGCACACTGAAAACACGCCAAATTATAAAAACCATAAACCCTAAATGCACATTTTACGTGGAGAATGAAACCTGCAAAAGTGAATACTTCCGTACATTCAAAACGCAGTTATTTACGTCTTCAGGTCAAGGTCTGAATGTATATGCAGATCTACATGTGTGTGATATTCAGGCAAACATTTCAGAGATTGGCTTGTCAAAGTTCCAAACAGGAGCACAAGGATTAGACAGGCTTGTGAGAGGCCAAGGATTGGATGGGCTTTGGCACTGCATTGCTTGCTGAACTTGAATGGGATTTCCCCGCAGATGGGTTATATATAAATTGACAAGAACCCTGCATCTTCCTAGCACGAATTCTCCGCGTTTCTTATGTTAGTAACTTTGTTATGTTAGTAACTTTGTTATGTTAGTAACTTTTATAAAGCGCGGCAATTACCCATGGGTGTCCTGGCGCTAGCAAATACGTCCTAAGGCAAAAAACAAGGAGGGAGGAATTATTCAGAAAAGAGCCAGGTCTTTAGGCCTCTCCTAAAATTTAGGAGATCCGTAGCGTCTCTGAGGTAAAGAGGCAGAGGGTGTTCCAGGCCTTCGCTGCGCTGACAGCGAAGCTTCTGTCCCCCCACAAAGCAGTCCTTCTGAGTGGAACTGAGACTTATCCCATCTGTTTGATTGTACGTGTGACTGTGTCGGTCTGTAAGTGTGTCGGTGATGGTATATGTCTGTGTGTTGTCTCTTATATGGCTGCATGCATGTTCCTCATCTCTGTAATGCCCTTTATGCAAGAACATTGCCAGGAACTGGAATGTGGGTTGGAGTTCGTGCAAGTTTCAACAGGCCTGGTCAGGCGTAATCGCCGGCTGCGCTGCTCGTCTGGTCAGATGGCTGCAGTGACCCTGTAATTTGTTTGCTGTGTCATGAGCATGAGCGAGTCAGCAGTCACGAGGATGGCAAGTTAAACGAGCTCTCCCAGGAACATGTAATTTACAGAGTCATGGTATCTACTTCATTTTTAAGATGAAAAACGTCTACTGTGGAAGAATGAGTGACAGAGCGTGTCCAGGGCACTCAAATCTCACTCTATCTAATGTGGCCCCTCAAAGGACATGTTCAGGTTGCTCAGATCTCCCTCAATCCACTAGAGGGCCCTTGGACGGATTCCTACCATAGAGGCTTCTGCGATCTCTCTGAAGCAATCTTCGGACCTTTTGATAGTCTTGCACAGGGTACTTTTATCTTCTGCATTCTCCGACAGTGTTATTTGTTAAACCTGTTCTCGGATTCTGTCCGTTTTAGGATTGTTCAATAGACCTGCACAAGGTGCTTAGATCTTCCCCAGTCTGTGTTAGGACCGTCTAATCGATCTGAACAGGCTGCTCAAATCTCCCTCAGTCTACAACTGGACACTTTGTTGGGTATCTACAGTGTGGCATTCTGCAATCTCCCTATATCTCCGATCGAGCCCATTGATCAATGTTAGACCTGTCAGCCTTTAGTGTGGTCTTTATCCAAACTTTTTACATTCTCCCCTCTTGTTTGCTGAAATTAGTTTTTTTTGGCCTTGGGACTCTGTTCCCTTTACCACTGCTAACCTGTGCAAAAGTGCTTGTGCTCTCTCCCCTATACATGATAAAATTGGCTGACACCCATTGGTACATTTAATGTACTTATAATTCCCTAGTAGAGAGCTACTACATGTACCCAGGGCCTGCAAATTTAATGCTAGTGGTGGGCCTGCAGTATTTATTTTGCCACTAACTTAAATAGCCGTTCAAAACATGTCCCAGGCCTGACATTTCAGCATGTGCACAGTTTTAAACGACCAATTGGGCGTGCAAAATATCTCCTCTGCCAAGCCTAAACCTTCCTTTTTAATGCATGCAAGTCACCCCCAAGGAACGCCCTGACAGTCCTTAAGGCAGGTTGCATTGTATTTAAAGAGTTGGAGATATACATTTAAGTTTTACATGTCCTAGTAGTGAAAAACTCTTAAATTCGTTTTCACTACTGCAAGGCCTCCCTCTCCTATAGCATAACATTGGGTTACCTTATTACATTTATTAAATGATAACTTTTGTTTGGGAACCAGTAGAAATGCCATGTTTCATCTCTAAAGAATTGTAATTTAAAATCCCCTCTAAGTGTAAAGTTGGATTTTAAGCCACAATTCTGAAAATGCCACCTATAGAAAGTTGTCAGTTTCTTGTCTTAACCATTTGATGCCTGTGTCCTGGGTCACATGGCTAGGTGTAGTTGGCCTTTGTGTATTCCTCCCAGATATTGACATAAAATGGAGACGATGTTGGCAGGGTGGGTCATCCTACCAGGATTGGAGGGCCTGAGCTAGTCTCTCTCCCACTTACATTTCAACGGAACTGCCTCAGCACACTCGCAAAGAATTTGACACAAGGCTTTTGTGATCCTAGACATCTTGGAGCCTGGGCAGGGGAAGGGGAAAATTCCAGAATCATATGGCAGAAAGACCAAGAAGTTTTTCCAACTTCAAAGGCTGGTACCAGGTATAAATATTGGACCTTCAGACCAACTCTTCAGTTCACTCCTGGACCAGCGGAGGACACTAGGTTCTACCTTGTATATCTGAGGACTGCCCTGCTGCTTGAGGTCTGCCCTGCTGCTTGAGGCCTGCTCTGTACTTTAGAATACTGCCCTCCTGCTTGAACCAAGGACATCTAGAGTGACTCCAAGGACTAGTTGGCTGGCCTTTTCTGAGCTAAAGGGACATAAAAAGCTCCAACAACTTGACCCCTGCACCTGGACCATGCCTGAAGTGAGTCCTACCCTTCAACCCGTGCCCACCCAGTCCTGGACCCTTGAAAGTTGAGCTAAAGTACTCAGACAAGCAAAAATCTCGAAATTAGGACTTAGAACACTTTCCACTAAAAAGTGGTCTGAGAACTGACAGGAGACTTGGACCTACCCACTCGCCCATCCACCCAAGGTGTATCAACGGTAAGCCTGACTTCGCAGTAGCTCCCGCTGCGTTCTTCTCCACAGCAGCAAATTCTGTTCCGTGACTCCTCTTCTGAAGGGTATCTAGCCTTGTGGAGCACTTGTCAGCTAAAGCCTGCTGCTTCATCCCGTAGAGGATTTTCTACCTCCAAAAATGTGACTAAGTCCGAGCATAGACGTCTTCACTGCATTTCGTCCAGCGGCTCTCTGACAATGACGCCTCCACCTCACACACAGCCAGCTTCCTTGCCCCGCTGAACATAACCTTCTCAGGCATTTTTCTTCAAAAATTCTTCTAAGTTCGGAGGTAAGCCAAGACCCGTCCCAATCCACTTCTTGTATCCGAACCTCGCTCCATTAAGTCCGGCCAGAACTGTTGACTATGCTCCAGTCTCGCATGACTATATGTCCGCAGTTGACGGTTTGATCTTTTGATCGCTAACTTTCACTAAATACCTACAAAATTAATAACTCTGGCTCTATTCCTTTGGATTTTTGTCATTTTGGTGTCTATTAAGTTTTGCTCTATTTTTCTAAATTGGTGTGGGATTTTTTTGTATTGTGTTTTTCACTTTATTACTGTTTGAGTGCTCCATAAATACTTTACACATTGCCTCCAAGTTAAGCCTGACTGCTTTTGTGCCGAGCTACCGGAGGGTTAAGCACATGTTAATTTAGTGACTCTTGTGGTTCACCCTGACGAGGTGCGTGAGAATTGTTTTTACCCCCTCAATCAAAAACGCAATCTATCACATTTGACTTGTACAGGATGCTCAGAACTTCCTATAGCTTAGCATTTTAACAGTCTTAGGCAGGCTCTGTGATCTCCAAAGTCCTAAATCATGCAGAGCCCTACATGGATTTCCATACTATAAGAATATACAATAGCCTCCTATCTACGATGTAGCTCTTTGATGGAGTTGTATAGATTGCTCAGATCTTCTTCAGTCTTAGCTGCTATACTGCCCATTAATAGTCATATGATGGCTCTGGGATCTTCCAAGTCTTACGTCCTGCTAGACTCTTCGACACACTTGTACTGTCTCTCACATCTCTATCCTTCCTAGTTCTCACGGGACCCTGGCTTTGACACATCTCCCTTCATACCACCGCCATAAAACCCATTTTGATAGCCCTACATTATAATGGCCCCGTGTTTGCAATGGATGGATATCCTACCTCATTCTTTGCTGGAAGTCCCTTTACCTTCCCCTTGAAGAAACCTTCCAGTGTAGAGACAAGACAATCCTCTTTGTCGAGTCCTGCAACTCTATCAATCCCCCACAGTAGGTTTTCTAGAATGCTGCTCTGTTTGATATCTGCTTGGGTTTTGAGCTGCATTGCGACATCACTCTCATGGAAGCCCTGTTAATAGTAACGTTTCCTGCTGAGATATGCTGATAAACTCCCTATATTGAATACCTAAGTACAGGTGATGCGAGCCTGGCCGTACCTGCTCATTTCTAGTACTGATGTGACCAGAGTTCAGCAGGGGTCACATTTCTAGCACTGGTGCGACCAGACTTCAGCATGGGTCACATTTCTAGCACTGGTGCGACCAGACTTCATCATGGGTCACATTTCTAACACTGGTGCGACCAGACTTCATCATGGGTCACATTTCTAGCACTGGTGCGACCAGATTTCAGCATGGGTCACATTTCTAGCTCTGGTGCGACCAGACTTCATCATGGGTCACATTTCTAGCACTGGTGCAACCAGACTTCAGCATGGGTCACATTTCTAGCTCTGGTGCGACCAGACTTTAGCATGGGTCACATTTCTAGCTCTGGTGCGACCAGACTTTAGCATGGGTCACATTTCTAGCTCTGGTGTGACCAGACTTCAGCATGGGTCACACAAGCTACAAGAAATGGCTTCAGAATAAGAAAGCCACAACTCGACGCAACTAGTGGTCCAGCGGCACACACTTCCCCACTGCCCCACTAGCAGACAGCTTTTCATGCAAATAGGGAACACAAAATAATCAATACTTTTTTACAGGCTCGTGGGAGACTTTTGTCGTGGGCCTCTGATGTGAGAACCTGGGATAGTTTGTTGGACGCACATCTCCACACGAGCTCTGTTGCATGTCAACTTTTTGTTTAGATAGCTTGTCTTCAATCAGTGGTAAAAAGAAACAACACATTTCCTTGGCATTTAATGGCCAAACAGTTCCTCAGGTGCCTTCTATGATTAGTAGTTACTATTGTCCTTCCATCTTTGCTTACATTCTTTTTGTTGCTGCTGCTGCACATAGGTAACTGACAACAGGATAATTCTCCATTGTTCTATTTATTTTAGATACTTGATATGGTACACAACTAGTACGCCTTTTCCATCTCTGGATCTGGAGCAGCATTTCTGTATCCCTCAGGACCACCCCAACGCTGCTTCAGTTTAGGAAAGAGTTGAATACGCCTCTTTAAAGAACACATCACAATGCATTAATTGTCCAGAACCCAGCCCCCTCTCCTTTCACTTGTTGACTTTATACTTGTCTTTGATCCTGTGCAGCACTCCACTGCCTCTGGCTAGGGGAGCCTTCTGAAATTCCATATTCATGCATAGAACTACTCAACACTCCATTAAGAATGGAGTACGTCAAAACTGAAGTGTTTCGCATGTTACAGGTGTGGAATCCAGTGAGGTTGGAATATGAAATTGAGACTACACATTGATATGTTGGATTTTTACATTACAATTAACCATTTCACAGTACACACATAAAAAAAAAAAAAATTCAGACATAAGTATATGAATGAATAATTTAAAAAAATGTATTTTTGTTGTTTTTTTACCAGCCTCAAGGTTAGAACCCGGGTCTCCTAAGGGCTGCAGCGGAACGCTCAAACATCATCTCTTTTAGGGGTGATGGGATGTGGAGAGTGCACGTTGACAGTATATTTCTACACACACTTTCTGAGCAAAGATTGTCTGCAGAATTTGTCTAAGGATCACAAAGCCATTGATTCTCTTGATAAGTAATGGAGTGTGGTAACACTTGGTTTTAGTGCTATCCTGGTAGAAGTGGATCTTTGTGACTTTTTTTCATTGTGGGTGGGAAAGCTACTGACCTCAGGTGAACAGAGGGTATGCTCTAGTGAGAGCTGTAGGAGGTAAAAGGTCCGGATCTATGAGGCTCTACAGAGGGATTTGGGGATGATGAGGTGGAGGCTTGCTTGTGAATAAGAGGATGGCTAAAAAAAGTTTGGAAATTAGAGAGTGTGAGGTTTGACTAATTTGAAGACTGGCATGTGGAATTGTTACAGGGTCTTATTTTGTACTGAGAGCCAGCCAGCTGAAAGAGGAGGAGTGAACTAGGTGGCTGAGGAGCCTAGTCTCCTTTCTTGTACTGATAGAGAGAGTAGGTTCCACTTTAGGTACACTTCCTAGCACATGCCCCTCTGTCCTGAGATAAAGCTTAATTATCCCCAGCCCTTACATTCTCCCACCACCTTCACACCACAAAAAGTGATGTCTGACCTCTCCCTTTTGATTGCATGAATGTTTCAGGGTTTTTATTCGTCCTCTTAAATAATATCTAAATTATCTATGGTGCAATATAAGGACACCAGCAATTTGGTTTGTTAGGGGAAGTGTTTGGTAATAATTGTGGGGTCTTTGTGTGTTTTGTGCATTCAGCTGCCTTAGAAAGAAAATCCTATAATGAAGCAACATCCTGGGATACAACAGTATGGAAGTTTAGGGGCAGTATGGAAGTTGGGAGCACTGGCCCTTTGCTGAACACATTGTGTTAGCAGAGTTAAACTGCACAGTCAAAGAAGAGTGGTACAAAAAGGAGTCAGGATATGAAGTTTTGGTTGCAAGTGGTGAACGTAAAAGGCATGCTTGGCAAAATATTGTATAGTAGACAGTTTTGACAAAGCGCCTGTATTTTCATTGCAGTTTATGAAAGCCTATTTCCTTACAAGTCATTACTTTCTGAACAAAAAAGCTGTAAATTCAACTACGCGTTAAAATGGCAGCAAAGTAAAATAAATCGATACAAATGTGCAAATAGTAAACATCACTATGTCTATATGACAGGGTAAGGCACCCAAATAGTATGCACTTTCTAAACAAAAGTCCATTAACTAGAATTTACAATGTTGTGTCAGCAATGTCAATGTATCCAACAACCCACATTGGCTCTCAAATACAAGGTACATGTCCTGTTGTATCTGCAGCCTACCAAAAGGATTTGAGGCCGCATTGTGAAATCCAAATGACAACACAAATGTGACACTGTATCCCACGAAATGTCATTATTTTGATGGGCAGCCAAATACAAGCAATGAAAACCACATGAAAGCCAATGGCCAAAAGGGACTGACAAAGCCCACTTTTTCTCTGAACTTTTTATTGTGCTTTTATAAAAAACTGATTGCATGAGAGCTTCCAGACTGTTAAAGCTCCCTTTAGCCAGACCTATAAAACAGAACCCAAGCAGAGAACCAGATCCCAAGCCTATCTGAACATAGCACTCTCTCTAGACTGACCTAAAACGGTCATCAAGAAATGGCTTTTAGTTTGGGTCCCCCTACCCCCCCCCGCCCCCCCACCCCAAACCCGGTTTTACACAAAGTGGAAGCACCAACAGCTTTCTGTTAATAACTGTATATCACTGGCCCGACTGCCTACGTCCTATCCTCACAGACGCATGCCTGGGAGTCGCACATACTTTGACCAAATAGTCAGGTCCCAGATTTAGTCACTATTCATACAGCACTGGTCCGGTGAGGTATCCAATGGACTGACGACACGCGTTGCAGTCACTGGTATTGATATTCTCTTTTAATTTATTTTCATTTTTTTTAAGTTAGACCATTGAATAACAATGCATTTTCAATTTCAAATGCAATGTGATTTTTCTGACAGCATACCAGAATTATTTATTTTGTAGTGCACACATCTTAAATTTACTGCATATCTACTAAAAATCGATATTCTAAATATGTGGAGGATATTGCTGGTCATATGATTCTTTGAATCTTTTCTATATTTATTTATACAAATCGAGCCTATTTCTAGCTGTAAAAGAAACTCTTTACATTGTTGCCTAGGTGGAAAGTTCATTAAATTAGTCTTCTACTTTTAAGTGTTTTTGCTCCTCTGTTTTTTGTAGCATGATCCTTACCAGGGATCTACTCGCATATGGTGAGGAGCAGTGACATATCTCTGGTGAGATGAGACATAGTTCGGGGTTGCATGAATGTTTAGGGGCAATTTGACATCCATAGACTGGCAATATATTCCCAGTACTGAGTGCTCCAGTTGTGTGGCTCAGTAGTATGCCACAGATTTATCTAGCTGGTCTTTGTGAACTGACCTTCAATGATGATTGGTCAAGGGGAAAAGGTTCAGGGGCGGTTCCTCCGCTAAGGCGGAGGAGCGTCGCCCCACTGCTTCCACTGCAAGCTCAATACAAAAAATAAAATGATAACTTTCCGTTGTTATTTTATTTTTTGTATTGAGCTTGCAGATGTAGCCAGGTTGTTAGAGCGGGGCGGGGCTGGGCTCCCCGCGTCAAAGGAAGGAGGAGTGATGGCTGGCTGCTCCTAAGTGCGCATGACTGTTTGTCCAGCCATCTTGAGCTGACCAAACTGTCATGCGCACTGTGCATGTTCTCCACATGCTGTATTGTACAGCGTTGGTGGAGAACATGCCCAGCCTCCCAGTCCCTCTCTGAGCGCCGAACCATGGCGCTCAGACCAACCACAACGCTACTGTAAGCAGCGTTGTGATTGGTCAGGGGATTCTGGGAGGCTGTGTGCTTCCTGCTGGAGAGAGGACGGAGGAGAGGCGACGGCCAACGGTATTCAGGTAAGTGTTTATTCTTTTATTACCACCCTCGTTCGGTAGCAGCCACTACTGAACGGTAATGCTCTTAAATGTAGTAACTAAGTTTTGACATGTTTTGGAGGCCATAATCTGTTACATGTTAACTTTTTTTTTTTTTTTTTTTCCGCCCTTCTCTTGGAGTAGTTTTATAGTGTGTTTCCCTGGCATGAAGCTGTTCGGAGTAAATCACCAAAACCTTCCATCCCAAGAGGGAGTAGTTGATCGATTGGGAAACAGACCAGATTTGGCTTCTCCACAGAACAAGCGAAGGTTCAGGAAGAACACGCGTGGTAGCAGCCTGCAAAGGAAGGCGTCTGAAAAGGCTCCTGCACCCAAAAAAAAGGTGAGCATATACCGCCCCCTCAGGAATTCTGCCGCCTCTGGTTTTATGGGTGTGGCTATTACTTCTGAGGAGATGATGCAATATATTATAGCCTTATAGCCCGCTGCCGGGGACTATACCAGCTGTTAAAGGCCCTGATCCCGAGTTATAGGCCCGAGCCGCAGGCGAGGGCCTATAACGAGGGAGAGGGCCTTTAACAGCTGGTATAGCCTGAGGCAGAAGGGCTATAAGGCTATTAGAACATTCCACCCACTAAGGGTAGAATGTTCTAAATTAAAAATGGAGAAACAAAAAGACAAACATTGGAATGTTGGAGCGCTGGGCTTATACCAGCCATTATAAGCCCTGAGCTACTCCATTGTGTTCAATGGAGCTCCCAACATTCCAATGTTCTAATACTAATTAATTGCACCGACGTGTATATACACCAAAAGGGGGCAATAGTGTCATAAATGATGGGCCGTCATCTTTAACGCCCAAGTCACTCCAATGTGCTAATGTTGTAATACCCCATGCCTGACTGCCTTGACATGAAGGTCTGTGCATTTGAACGTTTGATAGAAGCAAATGTTCTCCATTGCCCATGCTAAAATGTATTTATATTTCTTTTTTAAAGATTCACAGAAACGAAAATATAATCATATATAGAAAGTCAACTATGTCGACATTTCTTTGTTTTGCTTTTTCTGTTCCCTTTTTGGAAAACTGCCACTATGTCTTGAAGCAGCCTAAGCGTGCTTTAAGGGGCTCAGGTGAAACAATAAAAATTGATTGGGGATTTACAAACAGGACAAGATATCAGGCAGCGGTTCGGTACTGGGAGTCAGGGCTACACTGCATCCCCAAGTCTAGAACTGGGAGAAATCCGCAGTGAGGCAAATTGCAGTCGGAGAGCGGTCCATAGGGTACAGCCTTGGTTGTAGAATGCCAGACCCGTCTAATGCATGCATCATCGGCAGCTGGAAATTCTGTGCTTGGAATATGATCTTAAGTGTCATTGGTCAATTGGCAGGGTCACAGTGCCCTTGAGAGAATGACTGGCCCGTGCCTCTGAAGGGATTTGTGGCCAAGGCATATGTCCTTCAACTCCACAGGGTGCCAAGCCAGGCATCTGTCATTTTATGATCAGACCAGAGGACCACCTCTATTCTGTCCTATTTGGACAAGAAAATCATAAAATATGTCTGTTCATTAGATGGACAATCGCCAATGGTGATTCATGTAATACACTTGAGACTCTACAACCAACAACAAAAAACAGGAGTGTGTTATTTTGTGTACATTTTTAGAAAGGTTTCACCTGAAGTATTCAGTTTTGTAGGATACATCTGGAGAGCTGTGGCCAATCCTTTTGGTCAGTGTTGTGTGCAGTTTCCGCCACCACATATGGCATGTTTCTGGTTCCAGAGGCCAGATAACGAGTCAATAATAGAGACCTGAATTTTTGTGTCCAGTTGTGAAGGACACATTTGGATTATTGTGTCCGGGTCTGGAGGCCCCAACTTGACTTGTGTCCAGAAAGCCAACTGGTTTAATGTAAGAGGTGATGGCAGAGGGAGGTAAAATTAAAATGGTTGTCAAAGTTGAGAATTTACCCAGAGGGGAGGATAGTGCGTGGTCATTAAAAGGCTCTTGCCAGATTCAGCTTGCTCAAGACTGGACTCTGCATCTGGAATATTGTGTCCCGTTCAGCAAGCAACATCTGAAGTATTATTCTGGAGGCTAGCGGAATGGTTATGCTAACGAGGAGCTGAGCAAGGCAGCATTCTTGCCCCTGTTTTTTTGTTTTTAGGGAAATCCAAATTATTCAAAACAAGCATTTGCAATGCAGTAGGACTCGCATTTACGCTAGACCCATTGCATTGCAACCGGGAGTGCAGGCGGGCGGGGGGCAAGGGGGCGAGAAGGCACGAACAACGGGAGGGGGGAGAGAAGGCACAGACAACGGGAGGGGGGAAGAGAAGTCACGGAAAGAAAAAAGTGCTCATGCAACACTCGAAGTAAAGGGGCCAATAGCCACGGAAGGATACAAATGACGACATGGCATAATAAGGCGGGAATAACAAGCCTCATTACAATCAGAAGACAGAATTTACGAAGGACAAACACAGAAGCCAATGAAAAATATGGGCGGAGAGTGAGGGAAGCTTGTCTCCCCATACTGCACTACTGCATGCCTCGCAGAGCGAGCAGCGCATGCGCGCTGCCGCTGAAGCTCAACCTAATAAAAGGATGGGAGGGAAGAGGATTCATCCCTGCACTTCCCTATGCTGAAGATATTGTGCTGTTAGACCTAACAGAATCTTGGTTCCAAGGTCTTTGGGTGAGTAGTGGAGCATCTGTGCAGAAATGGTGCCTATTCTAATATAATAAGTTGATGGTGGCAAATAGCAGTGACAAGAAGGGTGCAGGTAGGCATTTCGGATAAAACTGGAGCAAATGGAGGAATGTCAAATAAACTTCCTGGCCAATGGTTTTCTAGCACCTCTCAAGGCAACACACCGATTACAGATTGTGTCATAGAATGAGGGGATTTAAGTCCGGGTGTTACAAACCCTTTATGATTGGGTTAGAGTTCTGGTGTTTCTGATTGGTCTCAGTGAGTCTGAGAATCCCCTTTCCCACTGAAGCGTAAGTATTACTAGAAGATGCGAGGTCAAATATTGATACGCCCGATTTGATCTCGCATCTTCTAGTAATACCATCACAGATTGTGCCTGCAGTGATCTGTTAGTCCCTTGTCTAGATGTGATTTTGGAAAAGGCACACCTTAAACATTAATGTTGTTCTATTATTTTTAAGGACCAGGAGTTGGAGTGTTGAGGAAACTGGAGAACAGAATTTTTTCCGCAACTTAAAGTAGTTGGAGAGCTGTTTATTGGTGGAAGACGAGCATTTGGAGCTTTGGATTTTTTTTCATTGAAACCATGCTGTGGATATTGATTTTCGATCTTTTTTCAGCAGCACAAGGTAAAATAGTATTCACTCCCACCAATCACATGTGCACAGCATACACAAGGGTCTCCCAATTATTTCCCTACTACAGTAGGCGCCCACTACCCCACACAAAATCCTTGTTTGTGGTTTAGGCTGCATCAAGACCAGGATATTCTGTCAGCAGCATTTTGAATATAGTCATAACTTGTTTCGCTTTTACCCGCTCCTCTGTAATAATGGCAATATTTTCCATTTTAGTGGTGAACATTGATGATTTTAGTGCCTATTATTGTATAAGATGTATAACAATTTTACTTTACAGGTAGCCAAAGATGATTGTTCCTTTTTCAGTTATTCTTCTGTTTTTCACTCACAGCCATGTATATTTAAACAAATATTCTAACTGGATCATACACCCATTCCATCTCATCTAAATGGACTATTGATTAATTACTCCTGACATTTGTAACCATTGCTAACATTTTTTCCACTGTTTTGTATATAAAAAATATTTTTTGACATAAAATAGTTATCCGAAAGCCACGCCTAAAACCTAATGCATAACATGTACTGTTAGAAATGGGATTTCTGGTTGGCTAGTGCATGCGCCTAAGCCAGGCAGAACCCACCACTCTAGTCAGGGCTTCGCCTGACTTCCAGCTTGGAGAAGTACGGAGCGAGCTTCTCCGTCCATTTCTGGTGTTCACCAGCGCGGGGTGGGCTCCCACCTGGACTCCCAGGCACAGAAGTGCGGGGTAGGCTCCCCCTTTACTTCCAGGCAGCGGGGGGGAATCCCCAGGCTGGGATTCCCTCAGAACACTTTGCAGCACAGCGCTGCTGGGCCTCAAGACCCCTGAGGCACTCCTCACGCCCCGGGGCGGTGTGGGCCCCCCTCTGGGGCTCTGGCCACAAAGATGTAGCGCTCACGAGGCGCTAAGTCCAAATCCAGAGGGGCAGAGCTGGGCCCAGGCAGGCCAGCGCTCAGGGCCCCCTAGCAGAGGGGAAGTCCCTCATGGCGATTCCTCCTGGCGCCTAGCAGTCCAAGTAAGCACAAGAAGCACACTTCATGGGGTCACAGCCCATGGTATTTATACCCCATATGTCTTTGTTCTCTCCCCCTGGCACAGACCTACACCCGGTCGAAACCAGTTCTGGGGGGCACTCCAACATTTCTATACAGTGTGTAAACACCCTCATTGTTAGAGTGGGTCCTGGCCCCAGACACACCACAGGGGGGTGGAGCCAGCATTGTACAAGGCAGGCACAGACCTATTCAGGGTCAGGGGCTACTCCTCCCACCACTCCAAATGCAGATCTGCCTATTCATCCTAGTGCTGACTCATCCAGCCCCTCTGGGGCCACGGCACCTCACCAGCCCCTGTCACTCCAGAGCCAGACATGCAATACACATCAGGCAGGCACAAAGACACATAGCACACAGAAATGCCAACTTCTAAAAGTGGCATTTCTAAAATAGTGATAATAAATCTGCGAACACCATTACGCAGCCTTTATTATTACTATTCCAAACATACCAAACTTGACCACGCTGCTCCTCTCATATCAGGAATTACCACTGAAACACTTATCAGGGAATCCCCAATGTATTCCTATGAGAGGGCAGCCTCACAGCAGTGAGGAACCAAAATGGCTGTTTGTCACTACCAGCACATGTCACACAATTAAGGTACATGTCCTACCTTTTACCTACAATGCACCCTGCCCATAGGGCTAGCTAGGGCCTACCTTAGGGGTGACTGATATGTAGAAAAAGGGGGTCACAGACGTGGCACCCACTTTGCGTGCCACGTCACAGCGGCAGTAAACTGCGCGCACAGGCCCTGCAATGGCAGAGGCCTGAGACAGGTTTGAAAGGCTACTTTGGTGGGTGGCGCAATCAGCGCTGCAAGCCCACCAGTAGCATTTAATTTACTGGCCCTGGGTATCCGAGATACCCCTTTACAAGGTACTGACAGGAAAATTAAATACGCCAAACAGGTGTAGACCAATCTTAACATGTTTACCACAGAGAGTACATGACCTTTACACTGGACAGCAGTGCTAAAGTGCCCAGAGTCCTAAAACCACCAACACCAGGTCAGAAAAAAGACTAGGAGGAAGGCAAAAAGTTCAGGGATGACCCTGCAAAAAGGGCCAAGTCCAACATGTACCATTTAAAAAAAACAAACAAAAACAAAACAACAAAAAAAATAACATTTAATAAAATGCTAACCACCTCCTGCACAACTACTATTCTGGCTTCAGAACACGCTGCAGTACGGAAATCTCTACCTTACACATCAATGAAGATGCCCTCTTGACAAGATATGACTATGACCCCATCTCTTGATATTTTTGGACCTTTCTGCTGGCTTCAACATAGTCAAACATCCCACCTCTCGAATGGTATTCACCGGCAGTGTCCTTCACTGGTTTTCCTGCTAGCTTTTTAACCAGCACAGACATGTTCAAATGGGCATGTATAGAGTCCCCGAGGGCTCTATATGGCTCCTGTCCTCTTCAACCTGTGCATGGAACCGCTGGTGCTCTGCTCACAGATGACAATATTCACCAATATACCAGTCATACACCAGTCTACTTGAAAGTCTCCTCTGCATCATACATCCAATGCCGCAAACACTGCTTGCACATCATCCAGACATGGATGTCCAGCACCTACCTGAAGCTCAACCCAACCAAGACTGAATTCTTGTCATTTGCCAAGAACAACAAACAAGATACAGTACAAACTTGGGTGAACAGCATGAACTTTGAAGGCCTCAAACCCCAACTTTCACCGAATGGCAAGCCACTTAGATTCACCATAGACATCAATCTCACCATCAAGGAACATATTGCCTAAAAAACAAAGACTGACTGGTACCTTCTCTCTCTTCTAAAGAAAGTCGAGCAGTTTCTTTCAAAAAGTGACTTTAGAACTGCGGTTGAAGCCCTCACACTCTCATATCTGGTTGGCGGTAATGGCATACACCATGGCCTCCAAGACACCATAATGGCACATATTAGGGGCATCCTACATGCTGCAGCACGTGTCATTCAGGGCCTGAAGAAATATATGATCATTCCACTCACATTCTGAAGGAGCTTCATTGGCTCCCCTTTCTGGATTGCACCATCTTCTAACCAGCTGAACCATTTACTAAGCCATCACGACCAGCACCACGCTTACCTTGCCGACAAACTCACCATCTCTGGTGGATCTTGGCACATCCACAGCCAGGACACCATCAGACTTCAGATTAAGAAGTGTAAAAGAGAAAAAACAAGACAGCAGGTCTTTTCCATCTATGCACCCAGGATCTGGAACAACATCCCCCCTCCTGTTCCCCCCTGTATCCATCAGGACTGCCACTGCACTAAGTTGGGAAAGAGTTGAAGACCCACATCTTGCAAAGAACACTACTTCTTAAGTCATTTCCCATCCTCAACCCAGCTCAATCTCCTCTTACTTTTTACCCATGTACAGCATCCCTCTGCCTTTTGGCTAGGTTTGTGCTGTATAAATACCATATAAGTACATGCATGCATGTAGAAATTCTTGACTTTCAATGTAAATTTTGTTAAAAAGTCATATGAACAATTGTACCTCAACTGTGAGAGGATCTGTCCATTCTAGTTGTAGGAAGGCAGTATCCCAAAGGACTGTCTGCTTCACCTTCAGACAGAGGATCAATTTTAATCTCCGGCCTTATTAAATTTTCCTCTAGTAGTGCTTACACTTAAGCAGAGCCTTTCTCCTTAAGTTCTTGGGTTCACATTTGAAAATACTTCTAGATCCATATACATCTACTAATACTGGCCTGAAAATCATGATAACATTTTGCAGGACGACTGTTGGGCAGAAAAAAAAAATAGGGAAAGGTATAATTTTCATTAAATTAATTTTCCCATTCAAAGATGAGATCCCTGCTCTAACTCTCTGTTCTTTCTTCTCTGTCTTTAAAATGGCGTGAAACTTGCCCCTTGTAACTTCTCATGTGGATGTGTCTCACCCTGCAACACTTAATGCATCAATCCACATCTATTTTTTTTATTTATTAAAACAGTATCCTGCTGCTTCCTCAAAGTCAACAAACCTCTCTTGTTCTCAAGTATATAGCAGGACCTTGTCGGTGTATAACCCAATTTTACTCCTAAGCCAAAGCCCTTAACATCCTTATGAATGTTTTGCCCTACAACATGTGCTGAAAATACACATAACTGTAGTTATAAAAAAAACCTTCTGAGAGGCCAGGTTTTACAGCAATTCAAGAGTTTGGATGTTACTATGGAGTGTGAGTAACGTTTATAAAGTTCTTAGAAATGTAAAACTTAAATATCTTCAAAACCTCCCGGAAAAAATGTCCAACAGACCCTATCATAGTCCTTATTCATATGAAAACTCATTTGCCTGAGGACTTTAGTTTGAGACAGTCAGAGCAAATTTCACAGAACCCACAGAAATGCCCCTATTGGTCCATTGTAATAACCTGTGTGAGAAATTGGGCTAATAATTTAGAAGGGGGTGACTCTCGCCAATTTAATCTGGTTAGGTCCAAATACAGTTTTAAGAGGATTTCAGCTCAACTCCTGGTAGCTATGGCATAGGCAGCAGCCAGTCCCTAGAAACACGTGTGTTAATTTCAAGCAGAACGTAGAATTTTAAAGTGCAAAAACCCAACCTAATAAAATTCTCAAACCAATTTTAAAAAATTGAAAAAATTGTAATTGAACACAAAGATCATTAAAATTGATTAAGGGAAACTGGAGAAATGATTTACATTTGAATGCAAAAAGTGGCTAGAAATGATAAAGTGCCATTCTAATACAATTCGTGGTTGACCGAGACCTAGACACCATTTCAGGTTGATCATAATGGAATGTGAATGCACCAAGTGGGATGTACCAGCCAAGGTCTATTTCGAAATCTGCGTGCTGGCCTCAGTCCAAACTTGTCTAAGGTTATGGTTGTAGTGGTCCATTAAAGCCAGATACATAATCTTCGAGCTCCCGCTAAAGCTACTGGCTTTGGTGCCGAAAAGTCCAAGCGAAACAAAGCTGGATTTCGTGGCTGCTAGGGTGCATTCGCTAGTCTGACAGATTTGCAACCATCCCCAAGTCGAAGTTTTTAATTTGGATGTAATCACTTTTTTGTAAGTCAAATCCTCCTCTGGGTAAAGCATGACACTGTAGTTGGGCAGTGCTCCACATAGCTTTACCGCAAGGTCCAGTCGAACCTGTTTTCGATGTGGCATATAGCTTAGAGGGATTAACCTGAATTTCTTACTTGACTAGATTGTGATCATCCTGGGCAAGCTTCAGCACCTTGTCCCTGCCCTCTGTAGGTGGAAAAAAGTAACTAAGTCCTACTTTTTTCCAAATGCTGGGAAATTTTCTTTTGGTTGGTCCTTCATCCCCTAGGTCCCCAGCTCAAGCTTCTAGGCATGAGTTGTTTCAAGCCATGTCTCCTGCAAGTTCCAGGCCTCTGTAGTCAGCTGGGACATCTTGCAATCAGGAGTCCTTCTACCTTTTGTGTCCCTCAAGCAAGCAAACAGGAGGCTAACCACTTAACCCTTGTCGAACAGTTCCAATTCCTCAGTGCCAGCTGAGGTCCATAGTCTTATCTCCAGCAAGAGTCCGAAGCAATCCTTCTTCCAACGGGATCTTCTATGGGTAGAGTCTTCCCCCAGGTCCAGGAATTTTCTGAGTTGGTTGTGGTTGAGTGGGCTGGTTTATCCTTTGCACTAGCCAGTGACTGGAGAAATTCTGCCATCCAATTATAAGTATGTTCTTGCTGCAACCTTCCCCGCATGCCCCTCCATCCAGCCTCCTTTTGCACCACTTCCTCTTGAACAGCCAGTGTAGTGTCAGAGTTTCATAAATATGTTCAACTGTTGATAGAATGTTTGAGAGCCAGTCATAGACAAATGACATGCTGTCCTTCGCACACTGATCCATGAGTGCATGTCTTGTTCCCCTTTGGCTTTTTGAGCATTCCCACAAGGTAAAAGATATTTGAGGTACAAGCTATTTGTGGCTCCCAAATTGTAAGTGGAGATATACATATCAGAAAGGTAGTGGGAAATATGCAGATGGTCTGGTTACTCATTTCAAGTATAGTGTAGGAAATAAGGGCACTTCTTTGTCATTTTATTAATAAAATGTACATAAACCGTGCATAGAGCTATCATTTGCGTATATCACAAAGAATCTACTGTGTCCTCAGGTTTCGAAAAGTTGTTTATATACAGTACAATTTAAATGCAATAATTTTGGCCTCAAATTTCCTGAAAAAATAAACATTTTGTTCACAAATGCCTACAGTTTTATTCGGGAGGGCGGGGGTTGTCAATCACATGCAAACTTTTAATTTTTAGTATATTAATAGGTTTGTCTCCAAATGGCTGGTTGTCATTTTGATCAAGTACTCCGTACATAACAGAATCTGCATCACATGCCCATGTGTCCCACATGATTGGTCTGAGTGCCGTGGTTCAGCACTCAGATGGGGCCTGGGCATGTTCTGCACCCAGGCTGTAATGTAGCCTGGGTGGAGAACATGTAAAGTGCGCATGAGAGTTTGGCCGGCCCCAAAGGACCGGCCAAACATTCATGCACACTTAGGAGGGTGCCACCACTTCTCCCCACTGTGCAGCCTAACCCCGCCTCACAAAACTGCCCCAGCACAGACAAATAAAATGATAATAACATTGTGTTATTATTGTTTTATTGTTCCTTTTTTGCCGTGCTGAAAGGCAGTGGGGCGATGCTCCTCCCGCCTTAGCGAAGCAGCTGCCCCTGCCTGGTGTTCAGTTTATTCCAAAACCACTAATAAACAGGGATGGCAACATGATGCCGATGGTTCCAGCAACATGCAAATTTGGGCCAATTTAAGTCAGGACCATTACAATGCTTAAAATTGCCACAATATACTAAAGAGGACCATATTATGTCAGAACCACCACAATGCACTGAATTCCCACAAAATGCAAAGAATGTTAGCCTAACAGTTGTCCTTTGATTCTTCCTCTTTTTGTTTATTCTTTCATTTATTCTCCCGCTTTTTTTCTCTTCATGTATATAACTATTTTCTGTTCCTTTCCTTCTTTATCTTTCTGGTGTCCAAGTTCTCATTTCTTTTAATCCTTTGCCTAGGTTTATTTTAATTGCCAATTCCTCGTTTAATCACTCTTGTCACTTTGACTCGTTTTTTTTTTTTTTCTTACCTGGTTGTCTTTCGTTTTTCATTTTTCCTTTCCTTTCTGTCTTTTCTTTAATTCTCAAATTCATATTTTCGCCCTTTTCTTTAATTCTCCTTTTTTTCAGCCTTTCTTTTCTTAACTCTGCTTTCTTTTCATTCTTTCTTTTCTTTAATTCTCCTTTCTTTCTTTAACCCTCCTTTCATTGATCCTCCTTTCTTTACTTACTTTCTGTTTGCCCTTTCTTTCTTTATGGTTTCATTCTTTTCATTCTTTCTTTAGTCTGTCCTTTAGTCCTTTCATTCTTTTCACTTTTGTTCTTTCTTTTGTCTGTCCTTTAGTCCTTTCGTTCTTTGTCATTCCATTCTTCTTGGCCTTACTTTAAATATTTTGTTTCTTTAACTCTCCTCCTTTCTTTTCATCGTTTCTTTCACTCTTCTTCCTTTTTTTGCCCTTTCTTTAGTTCTCCTTCTTTAATTCTCCTTGGGTTTTTGTTCATCCTTTCTTTCTCTCCTTCCCATTTTCATTTCTCTTACTCTCACCCTGTTACTGCCTTTGGCCCCTTGGAAACTTCCAGCCTCCACACTGAGCTCTGTCCTGCTACTGTAATACAGTCTTTTTTTATGAGCTTCTGTCTGCAGATAGAGACGGCTTCAGTAGCTCTGGTGGAGAAGAGATGCAGGACCGTAATGCTAGATCATTGGTTGTCAAGAGAACTAAAGCTTAGTGTGACACAGATAGCTGCCTCTGACTTTGGTCCATTTTGTTTCCAGGGGATTTTACTTGCACTGTACAGAGGCTGACTATGGCGAGCTCCTGCGGTGATACAGTCATACTACCGTGTAATTTCGCGTGGAGGGGACCCCCACCAACAAGCACGTATGAGTTGGTCTGGCAGGTAAGACAACGGGGAGTTGACTATGTGGTCCACGATGATGACCTGCAGACCCCGGCCAACCAACAGCAGAACAGTGTGTTCACCAACCGGACGTCTGTGTCAGAGGGCTGGTCCCGTCATGGCAACGCTACCCTGCAGATCACGGATGTCACTGAAAGGGACAACGGACTGTATACCTGTGACCTACTAACCACAAGGCCATTCGCCAGAAAGATCTGCACAGTGGTACAGCTCATCGTGAATACAGGTAGGAGTGGGGAGCATATACACTGCATGCATTTAATTGAGTAAAGCAGTGCTATGAGTAATCGGATTGGCAGGGTTACAGGGAATATTCAATATTGTGGCTGTGAAACCAGACTGGAACTGGTGATTAACAGGGTGTGGTTGGTTAAAGAAAGCACGTGTCTGTTGAAAGAAGACACGTGAACACTGAATCTTGGTGGCGGCCACAACTGTCAGAAAAAGGGATGAAATAAACAAAGAGGCAATGTAAACAACAGAAGAATTTGGGTATGTAAAAGTGCTTGGAGACAAACACCTGGACTTTAGGACCCAGTCTTTTTCATAAGTTTAGTGGGTACGTCAGGGAACCCTACAGAGGGAGTATGATTACTCTAGCTAGATAGCAATACAGGGTACAAACTTCCAAACAGAAAGATCTGAATTAGAAATAGCACAATCATTTTCAAAAGAAATGAATCTGATTTACAGTAACCAGGAATGTTTTCATTACATTGGTACAAGGAATCACATAGGCTAAGGGTATGGTGAAATGTAGAGGGAGTCGTAGGAGGCTGTAAGCAGAGCTAAGGCATTGGTAGGTGAGAACAGAGCTCTCACAGTGAAGCCCTTTCACATGTAATTAAAAATAAACTATATATTGAGCTGATTTGTTGGACTTCATGGAGATGGAATGCTTGTGTAAACAGACCGCGAATGAGCCCTGATGTGTATAGTTTGTGCTATGCATTTGCTGTATAGGTAGAGATGACGCACCTTCTTAGTTGACACCAAAGGATTGGAATTTGATTACAATCTCTTCCAGGAATAGAAGCAACCAGGGAACAAATATAAGTGGAAATCGTGAGGGCCTGGGGGGACACAAAAATATCTTACGCTATTAAGAATAATTCAAAAGGAGATGTAGCTTCGAAGGTTTATTTATTCGCAGGGACTGAACAAGGAGAGTGATTCCAGGAGACCAGAGAAATATGTACCTTTTCTTCAGCCTAGAACCTGATGTAAACCTAACACTTGTAAACCTATCAGCTTAGTTCAAGTTACAGAGCTTTGCGTACTTACTAATGCAGAATAGACTCTGGAATATCGTAAGGGGGCCAGAAAGAGTTTACTACGCCAGGCTGACCAGGGGATTCTGCAGTAAAGTGTTCCAAGAAAAGTAGAATATATAAAAAGGTATTTATTTGGGTTCAGCACAGTACATCCCACCGCTCAGGGCAAACTCTCCAGAGCTCTCTCCAGCCTGGAATATAGAATCTCCACACCATGACAACAGGAGACAAAGGGCATTTTAAATGCAAAATGCAAATGACCAATGCATTTAAAGAAACAAGGTATAATAAAATAGAACACATCCCTTAGAAACAAGCTCTAGGATTCGTGCAGGGGGAGAAGATCCAGCTCTGTAACCCTCTGCTAAGGAAAGGAAACAGCATGGGTGATAATAATGTACAGGGGAACATTCATTTTGCAGTTAAAAGAAAGCTGCAGTACAAAAAGGATGGTCTAAAACTGAAGGTATAGTGAGGGGAGACTGAAGCATGAGACAGAGCTTTGCTGTATTAAAAATCTAACAGTGTGCATGGTTGAGGTAAAAACAGCGTCAGAAATCCTGGGCCAGATATAAAGGATCCTTGCAGTAGGGTCTGCAGTTTTTTAGCTGGGCTTATAATAGCAGGTGCATGGTAGTGGCCTGGTTCTTCATTGCTTTAGGGCCATCTCTTGGATGCCAGAGGAACTCTCTGTTGCTCATTATTGCCAGATACTAACACTGGTTACTGCTGTGTGTGTGTACGCCATCTTAGAAGCAGTGTTTGGTACTGCTACAACTATTCTGATATAGTTATGTGCATTGTTCAGCTCTCCAAATTGTCTGCTCCTCTATTTAGATTCTCTCAACTGTGGCACAAACGAGTCACTGGCCATTGCTTCTGGGGAGTCTGTCCTGCTCCCATGCCTCCGGCGACCCATATGCCTGCCACACAACAAGAGAGAAATACACTGGCGATTCAAAGCTAGCAATTCCGAAACTGAGCAGGAGCTCCCAGGCCTGCCCAATGCTGAAGACGGAAGAATTGCAGTCCATGCCAATGGCACCTTGATTCTTCAGAAGGTTTCTTCAAGCGACTCAGGAACTTACTGCTGCTATCTGAAAGGCACAGAGATGTGTTCTGGATTCCATCTCAATGTCTTCGGTGAGCCTTGCGTGATCCAGTCACAAGCAGTCTACATTTTCCCTTCTTTATGTTTGAAAGCCACTTCCTTCTTGATCTACTTCTCTATCCTTTCAAGTTAATCACTCTCCTCTTTCTGTTCCAGTCCAATTAAAGCAATCCTTGATATTCCTACCTTCACTCTCTCTTCTGATAATTGATTCCAGGATCTTGTACCTAACTTTTTATTTTCTGTTCTGTTGTCTCTTTTCTTACGCAATGAATTGCTCTCTCTCGGGAAAAGGTCTGCTCCTACAGTGTTACACCCTAGGAGCATGTGAACGTCTCTAGCATGTTCCACTCTCCTGCCTTGTCCACAGTGCGCCTACCTAGGCCTTGACATTTCCCCTTATTTAGATGAGAGAAGTATAACATTTGAGCCCCAGCTTCCTCCTGTTACAGAGAAGTACACCAAAGCATCAATAGAAGTACTGGGTAATCTACTAATTACACTCCGCCGCCTTCTCATCACATATGTTGGTTAGCAGTAAGGACAAGAGGCTGTGGTGGTCCAGTAGTCAGCACTGTGAGTGAATGGATTTGGAGCCAGCTATGTCATGAAATTGGTGCTTCAGACAAGGAGGTGCTTAGAAGCATACAAGCTCTGCCATTTGAGAGGTGACAGACGGTTGAGCTGATCCGTTCATAAACGCTCAGGCATCTAGTGGACCCAACTACGACAGCGGGACCACGAGAATAGCCGTCAAGCTGATTGTATGGCTAGTTTTTTAAATTTTTTATTCTCACATTAGCAGAGTGACATATACATTTTGGTCCTGAGGAATGCCTAGAGCTTTTTTGGTCCCTACTGCCCGAAACATTTTGACCTTATATTATAGGGTAATATCCATAATCCCTATTCACTTAGCTTTTGAATCCCATCCAATGGGGGCACCAGAATAAAAGACTATTTTTGCCCACCAGGAGATAGTTTCATTTACACTTTTTTCCCTTACATGTACATTCTGTCCCTCGCTCCTAAACATCAATAGTGCTCATCTCTTTCTAAAACACATCTACTCCTCCCCTTTTGGAGAGTTGTAGCCCACACTGGGTTCCTTGTGGTCCTGGTGTGAGGAGGGAACCCTATAATGAAGCATGTCACCTTTGGGTAAGGGAGGGTTCTTCTCCTAACAGAGCAGTGCTCCCTATTGATTTTGTTCTTTTTTTTTTTTCACACATCCACCTACGTACGTGGGTTGTGGGACTATTCATTCAGGAGCAGTACGGGTATTTGGGTGGCACAATTTGGTTAGACCCTCTTTTGTGTGAGTTCATGCCATTTGGTGCAACAACCTTGAGAGTAGAAGGAGCAAGACTGCTGATGCAGAAATACTTTCGCCAGAGAAAGTGGAAGCAAAAGTGGCAAAGTCCGGGTCATTATTGCCATCATTCAAAGTGCACACCATACTTTAACCATTGTTCTCTTTCTTCACCATTCTTCTAGATGTGGCAACAGAAGACCTTGGTCCAAAGTCTACGCTAGAGACTGAGTGCAATCCTGTGGTAGTAGCAATTTTCGTAATCATGGTGGTGGTCATCGTGGGCTTGGGTAAGTGATATGATATTTGCCGTGGAAAGAATGAAACATTGCTGTTGTGTAAACATTATTTTCCAGAATGGGCTTGTTCCATTGGTACACGTCATTTCGTATATTACCTCTGTGTTACATAAGGAGAGCCAAGGCAACTTGACAATACATCTCCTTAAAAAAACATTTATTTATTGATAGCCCAACATTGTTTAAGGAAACATGTGAACAAGGCATTTTTGCATCACCGAAGCTACAAATGTATAAATATGTCAGAGTCTACTGAAAGCAGAAGGAGGTATTTGAGAGAACTGAAATTCTAGCTGGAAATTGAAGTGAGGTGGCGAGAGTCGTATGTGAATACATGGAATATTCCAATGCCGAAGAACCACAGTTACAAAGAAGTAACTGTCCTGTCTCCAGCACTACAGCTTCTTGCTCAGAAGTAAATTAAAGTCAAAGCATACTTGAGGCTTGATCACAACGCTTCCTCTGAGTGGTGTGAATTACTCCTGGAAATTCAAGTCTGGTTTACACAAAGAAAATTGTTAGTGAATTAGGGACCTTGAAACCATTCATCTAACTGGAGTAAAAGGGGTTAAGTCACTGGTGAGGCAGTGAGGACATGTAGCATGCAAGCATACTTCAAGGCTCCGCGTGTATAATGAAAGGAGGTGAGGGTAGCTAGAGGTTGGCAATCTACCCACCCTTGTCTTTGGTGAAATCTGCCTCCGAGTTCACTTCACCCACAAAGTCATCACGACCTACCGCAAACCCTGAGCCCCACAGCTTCATGTCCTGTTCGCAGCCCTAGCATTGACAATCTAGTCCCTGCCTGGCCAAACCTCGCAAATTGCAAATCTTCATATGACGTAAAAACAAACATTGACAAAACTAAATACCTTTGGCTTTTGCCCAGTGAAAACTAAGTATCCATAGTCTCGAATATATCTACAGTATATGGTGGCAGCAGTGCAATCACATACGCACACACACAAGGAAAGCACATGCACAGCACAAGTACACAATGGAAAGCACATGCAGAACACAGTTACATAATGGAAAGCACACATATGTACCCCCCCCTACATACACAGTAGGCAGCAGCAGGAGAAGCTCCCCTCACACAATTCCCTGTACGACTACATACATAGAAGTTAATAGTCCGGTATGTGCTAACTTTGACCGTTATGTATAATAGGCTTTTCCAATTTGATGGCATTGCAAGACCACTTGTCGCGCTTTATCTCCATCTTCCTCGCATCAACCTTATCAAAATGAGTACATAATTCAGACCATTAGAAGATATTGTGTGTAATAAAACCGAGAATGCACACTCGGTGTGTTAAAACCCTGACCTATTGAGGTGTGAACTCTTTGTAATATCCAGTACTGCTGTTTTAGATTTTAAAAATACCTTTATTAAAAGTGTTATGTCTGTTCAAGTTAATTTGTGAGAGCTCTGACCTTGAGTATAAAGGAACTGTTTCTAAGGACCATTAGTACAACGAGCAAATGTCGGTGTGTGTCCAAACTAGCCCTGGTATGTGTGGAGGAAGTGGTCCAGATGATTGGCACTTCTGAGGAACACAGGGATGATGTCTTATCCAGAGAGATTGCTAGTGCTGTATTTATTTTGCTGTATTTATTTTTCTGCAAGTTCTAAAGACAGACTTGTTGTAACACCTTATTATATAATTATGTTATTTGATTTAAAGATCTCACACTGATGATGCACGGTCTGATGTTGTTTCCACTTCCTGTGATGTTCTTAGAGTTAAAGGTTACATGATGTTGTTTCCTCTCAGGGTGAAGGAGCATGGAGCCTTGCTCTCCCTCACCAAGCTGCCCTGAAAGGTTAATTGCAATGCCTGTTATCATTGGCACCAGAGGGCGCCCTATTTCAGGCAGCATAGTGGAGAAAACTCTTAGCAGGCTGAGCAGAAGATCATTTCTCGTGAAGAAGCACCAGGGGCACAGAGTCAGGCGATCCTTTTAAGGGCAAGACTTAAAAGCAGGAGGGCAGTTCATGGTTTGTAGGCCCTTCAGGAAACCTAAATGTTAAATGGCAGTCAACGCACTGATGGTGTAATGAGCTAAGCTCGCGCTTGACGACCATTTTAGTCCAGAGCACTGCATGGTACACCTCAAAACCTTCTACAGCCTAGAATTTACAAGAGCTAAGTAGCAAAGAGAAATGATGTGAAATCGCCCATAAGACACAATTCAACGTTGTAGCAAATTCACCTTTTCAGTACGGTGTGCCTTTTTATGGATGCGATTTCTGCTGGTATTCTGCCATTCTGTTCTGTGACATTTTGGTACAGTGCCATAGTGACATGCTCTGGCCATACAACCGTCCTGATAAAATAATTTTCACTCATTTGATCCATTTAACTTTTCTTCGCGACTGTAGTAAATGGAGCAGAAATTGCAAGAGAGTTATAGAAGTTAAATGTCATATGTGGGTTGCACTGTATATGCCACACATATAAGAAACATATATGACTGCCAAGAGCACCACTCTGTGCTGGGTAGGTTGCAGCTTAAAGGCACTACAGTAGCACAAGGCAAGGAAAAGTGCCTTTGCCACATAACCTCTTTCTATATATTAATAAGTGACCCCTAAAGTGAGCCTTGTAACCCCACAAAGTTTGGTACTTAATATATAAAAAAAAAAGTGGCACACTATATATTTAGAAAGTGTCCGCTCATAATGACTAAGTGCCTAAAAGCTGTTTCCACTGTTTAAGGTAAGCGACATTCTTCATAGGACGGGCTTAGCAGAGATTAAACAATTTATTTTCCATCTTCGCTTGGGGAAAAATGCTTCAAGAAAAAATTCAGTGATTTTTTTTTTTTTTTTTCCCCCCCAGTTATTTTAAAATCTAATTTAATTGTGAAATCTGATATTTGATAACCTTAGAGGAAAAGTGACTTTATAAAAAGGAAATTATTTTTTTGATACCCTTGAGGTCCAGTGAGTTAGTGGATGTGACTATGTGACTGTGATGGTTGGATACTTTGTTTCTCCTTGCTTCGGGGCATTTCTTAATAAGCATTTAGACATACATTGGTATTAAGGGGATAATACCCTGATGCAATAAAAGCCACAGTGTTTGCTTAAAATATACTACTGATTTTATATAGTCCTATCTGGTTTACCAAATATTAACGGTGCATTACTCTTTATTTCTAGGGTATATAAACCAGTGTGAACTCACCTATTAATAGCCTGCAAATATTTGCAGTTTTAACCGAGAAAAAGTGGGTAACATGAGACAATTCACAGTTAAATTGGAGCTCAATAGTCACTTCATAAACTGATCCAGAATTTAGGATTTTCTCCTCAATCCCCAATATTTAAGTCCTAAAGTGGAGTGCAGGTCACCATAGGACGGAATGTGTTTGGATTTTATATGTTGTAGTAAGAAAAGTTGCCCTCTCTATGCTATTGTCCCCTTGGCCTGCAGCCCTGTCTTTATTACGAGGATCTCCAACGATTTCTATAGTGAGAGCTTTGTCTGCTGAAGAAAAATCCACCGGAGCGAATAATACATTTGTATCACTGTAAAACAGGGACTACATGTGTTTTGCATTACACTAGTGACCACCCTTGATAAAGTGATCAGGAGTGACCACCAAAGCATTTCAGGCAGCAGAAATGCCATAATAAGTGTATCAATATGAAATACCTCCTAATAATAATAAAATACCAGCCAAAGCAGCATGCACCCTCTGGCTCTAAGAACATTGCCACAGCAATATGTCACCCACAATTCGGCCTCAATTATGACATCGCTATCATGGGTTTTGGAAATACAACCTTTTGTCTTTATCAGCACATTGGTTCCAAAAAAGAACATTTACCTAACAAATGCCATTTTCCATGTTGGGCAAACAAGCCCAATTTTCCAGAAGATTTTTTTTTTTTTTTTGATAAACATATTTGCTTTCAAAACTAGTGCTCATTTTTAGGAAATATACAGTCTTCAAACACCACTTTGTCCTTTTTCATCGAGTGCTCATGCGTACCAATGGGGCACATGGACATTTTCAGCTTCAAATGTCCATTTTAGTGCAATTATAGATCGTATATTTTCAACATAATGCCAGGGATGACACTAATATGCCAGAAATGCCCACCATTATACCAGGGTCATGATTGTATCAAGGCTGGACCCATAACGTGCAGGATGCCCACAATATATCAGTAATGACCATCATTAAGCAAGAGGCGGACACCAGTATGAGAAGGATGGATAAAATTAGGCCCTTCATGCTCTTCGTATGTCACTGATGGCTGCCAGTATACCACAACTAGACCATAAATGCCCGAAATGTGACAGGGGGGACATTATGCCATGATCTGCCACAATTGTGCGAGAGGTGAACCCCTTATAATGGAGGGCATCATATACTTTTGGATGTCTTTCACACCAGCTTCGACCCTCCGCCACCGTCTCCGTTCCGTTCTTCAGTAGGTCGGCATTGGTTACTGCTGGCACTCCTTTTTTCCTGGCCTATTGTTTACACACATAGGGTGACAACTGGATCAAGCATACTACATGTCCAATCTCCTTGTGACTTTACTAGATGAAAGAGGAGGCAGATGGTCATGTGGCAGACTCTGTATGTCTGCACAATGTTTGCCTGTTATCATAAGGCCCTCCCATTGGTATGAGTGGCTGTCAATCTAGTGGTCTTGGGTGGAGCAGTGCTGCCTTCTTTAATAAGCACAGACCATTTGAATGTGGTGATTGGTCTGGATTCACCTCTGAGAGCTATTTCTTGGCAGCTAGTGAGCTACCAGTATCTCCAAGCTACTCGTTGGAGACCCCTAACTTAGAGACAAATGATAATGGGTTTACTTTGTTCATAGTACCATGGGTACAATAAACAGACTAGTGTTTGCTGCAACATCAGCACAGCACAAGACTATGGTTTGTTCATTATGTTGAAAGTAAGCAGGCTGTTTGAAGACCAGAGGAACACAAGCACAGAGAGTACAGGCTTTCTTTAAAATTCTATAACCTTAAGTTCCTTAAGAAGGTATAACCATATTCCAAAGAGCTTGCTGTCAGTTTCTACAGTATGGGACTCTAGGTCTTTGAACATAATCGCTCTTTGTAAATATTTTCAGATGTGGAGTAACAGCACTATTTCCCGAGAGCATTTTGATATATTTTATCAGGATTAGCAGCAGGCTGTGGCATACTACTACGTCAATATCATTTAAGAATAATGATATGCTGTTGTTTTCACAAATCATGGATACTAATGACCATATTATTTTTTACTCCTGCAAATTTGTTATAGGCACATTAAAATTGAACTTGGCAATTTATATACTGAAGTTTTAGAATGTGTAAGATGATTTTTAAAACTCTCCTGATTCTTCATGCAAGGCAGCTAAAGTAAAGACAGACATTTCAGATGTTATCACTGCATTATATTTAAAATTTGAAATTAACCAATGTCTTTGCATAGTCAGTTTTGTGGGGATCTTTCTATCCACACAAACCCACTTTTCAAAGCACTCATCCTGCATCATAGCAAAAAATAAATTCATAACAAACCTCGTACATTCCTTTAGTTTAAAAAAAAAAAAAAAACCTGAAATTAAGATCATGTTGGAGAAAATGGACTTTGCTCCCTCCCAATCACTGGAATCCAATATAAAGAGCTTTCAAATGATTAGAACATCTCGTATTCCAAAATCCCATAAAATGCAAATGAAAGGAAAAAATTGCTTTTTGAATGTAAAATAAACCAAGGTGTCGCTAAGTACATTTGAGTATCTAAAACGTAACTTTTGAGTTCAACTATTCTTCTCGATCTTCAGTAAAGTGCGATCAAAAAACTTAAAACTGCAACCAATGAAATGGAAGTAAAAAAACATTAACAGTACCGTAACGTAATCCATGTGAGACTGACATCAAAAATCTTAGAACCACAGTTGTTCCATCCCATGGAGACCGCAAAGAATGATTAATAAATCAATGTACAGCCGACAACGTTGTGTCTAATTTAGACATTCATAAAATGTTACATTTTACAAATGTTTCTAGGTTATTTAAATATTCTGTATGTTTTGTACATTTAAAACAAATGTTTTTTTAATTGTTCTTATTGTAATTTCGCTCTTGTTTAGCAATCTGCTGCTATTTACGTCAAGGACAAAAAAAAACAGACTGGAAAAGTTTCAAAACTGGTAACTTATTTTACTTTATATGAATTGAAATTGCTACATTCCATCTATAATTATACTGTAATGCTTAATTAAATAGTTAAAATAAAGGAAGAAATAAATAGCATTGGTTATAGCAGTTTGAAACAAAACGGTTTATAAACACTATGAGCCCAATTCCGATGAAGCTTGGAAAGCCTCCGACCGCAGGTCATAGGCTTTCCGAGCCTCATCGTGGTATTACAATGCAGGCCGGTCATTCTGGCTAGATTCCGACAGGCTCAAGGAGCCCATCGGCCAGTCGGAGAAGGGCACGTAATCCCAATGGACGGCGTTTCCGCCGTTGGGATTATGATGCTCGGTTTCCGACAGGCTTTCCATGCTGGGCTTTCTGACATGGAAAGCCTGTCAAAGCAAGTTTGGGGGCTCATAGCAGGGCCCCCATGTCCCTGCAGCAACCGGTTGGGGGCTGAGGGGGCACCTACGGTGACCCCTGTTAATCCCTGCACCGTGTGGCAGGCACCTTGAGGGATTAACAGAATCTCCCATAGAGAAATGGGAGTGTGCGACCACACCATGTGCAGTCACATTGTAATTGTGGTATCAGGACCGCCGACCGGAGGCCGGTTGGTCCCGAGACCGCGACGGCCTCTGACCGACATCGTAATCGGGCCCTTTGTGTCAGAAAGCATTATTTTATCATGTTATTTTGGGTGAGGCTTAAACCAGCAATAGCCAAAAAAAGTAATAACTAGCTCTTTTTGCCTAGAAGTACATTAGTTGCTACCATGCATAGCAAGGATTAGAATTTGCCAGTAATGGAAACGTCAGCACTAATGGCTGCCTCTAGGGTGGTAAGGTTTTTGAACTTGGCTCCTAGCTCCACTATAATGGGTAAATGCCATTACTGAACAGAAACCAGATGAGTGGCTCCAGAGTTCAATTATTAAACATTAACCATGGATGAGGGGTTCTTGTGGACAACAACACTGGGATAAAGCTTTCAAATTGAGAAAATGAGTTTAAGAATGAACAATCAAGCCACCCCCCTCCCCACCACACACCCCCAGTGCATGAGGTCTTGTCTCATTGAAAGGGGCAACTTAATCCTCTTGTTTTAAGGAAACAAATGTCAGATAAATGTACTTCCGGGCAGCTCTAACTCAAGGGTTCTTAATAACTGACTAACTCATAATGTAGATCAGTTGATACTGATCTGTTTCTAAAACAGTGGAAAAAGGAGAATCATAGATCAGCTTATCTGACCAGTGGGGAAGAAAAGCATCCCTAAGTAACTCTTCTACAGATCAAAGCTGCGATTTCTGCCATTGAGAGCTGCAGCATACGTTGGTAGTTTGTGAGAGAGTACATCCCCATTTGTGGAATAAAATGTGTATTGTGGTGTCTTCTGTGATTACTAAAATCTCCTTGCCTGTCAGAAGTAAGTAAAATACTTTTGAAAAATGATGTTGAGTTCCTGGTTGTGTTTACCCGTCAAGCACTCAAACCTACTCTGTAATGACTGTTGCCACCCAGGCAGAGAGTTTGGCTGGAGAGGAGTTAAACCTTGTGAGAGGGGGACCTGCCCAAAGAGGTTGAACAGGTTGTCCTACCAATCTAAAGTCTTATTTTCCATTAACATTGAAAGATTTTGGTCAGTGTTGTTGGATCAGTCCCAATAGACTCTGAGATAGAACTCTAAAAGTCTCACTAAAAGACTTACATTTAGAACAACAGAATTACACAGGGGTCCTGAGAACCAGGAGCTTTGGAACCATCTAACTCGTATAAGTGAAGGTTAAAGATAGTATGCTGTCTACTAAAATGAGTTGTTTCTTTCTGAGGAACGAGCCTTCTTCAGGTCTGCCTGCTGGGCTCCTCCTTTAGGTTATCCAATCTTAGATCATATGAAGAGGAGTTTGAGGGCATTCAAAGAGTCGTGGTTTTACCATGGGTCCGGCAATTTGTTTTAGTTTCCTCTCAACATTTCATTGTGTATGGCCCTGAGGGGACATTTGGCGACTTTGGACAGATGTGGTTACTTTGGTCCCTCACGTTGGCTTTTACCACCCCCCCAAGGAGAGTCAGCGACCCTTTCTGTAGCTTGATCAGACCTAGGCTACAATGAGCAACTAGAGAATTTTAATAAATACTACACATTGAAACTACCTCCGGGTATGTCTCATTATAAGCCTACATCATAATGGACTTTACCCGTTTAGTTGTAAGTATTTTTTTCACTTTCAAAGTAATTAAGAAGAACCTCAGAAGTGTGCTGTACATGTTGCTTTACACTGTTCTTCATTCAATAAGGTGTTCAACTCAAAAACCTATAAGACATCAGAAACTCATCCAGAACTTAAGCCTAAAATATAAACAATGACCCATCATGATGGAAGATTGATGGTGATGAATATGATTATTATTTTTCATGCAGGATCATGTGTAAGAAATGGATTATTTGTAGAGGAGGTTGGCAGCACAACAGTCTGCATAGATACATTTTTCAGCGTTCCCCAAGTCTTCAAAGGGAATGACCATCTAATTTGAATAGAGAACAGGAAACCAATCATTCTGAACTTTGTTAGCTATTCCAGAAGATTCATAGGGTGTATGAAGCAGGGCCAGCGAATTCAAGCCATTGGCATTCCCCCCCACTTATTCATAATATATCTGTTCAGACGCAAGCATTGTTACCAAATCCTCCAACCAACCAAGAAAGTGAGATAGCCATTCCTTCGTGCAAGCCAAACTATCTGTGCTATGGTTGGTTTTACAAAGCCAGCAATAGCTAAATGCAAAATATTTCTGTTTTTGACATGTAGTCTGTAAGCGAGATAGTTTGTTTCAGAGAGCCCATAGCAGTGACCATATGCTGCTTCCATGAATAGTTCTTCTCCAAAGGAGCAATGATTCAACCATAAACCAAGGAAGACTACACTCAAAGGAGACGGGTGTGGGTTTTTCCATTACAAAGAGAATAGGTTATATGCAGGGTCATTTGAGGAAAAACTGGGCTCAGGCAATATTGAGTATGAATAACTCTTGAGCAAATCATAGCATAACAGAGAGGGAAATACTTTTCTTGGCTGCTCTAAGATGAATGACACGGTCTTAAAGCAGTGGCTGGTAGCAGCTGAATGAAATCTCACTTTCTGCGAATTTGTTCAAAAGAAAAGATCTTAGATATGCCAGACCATAAAAGTTGACGGTTTGCAGTAAGAGCCAACTTGAGCTTGAAAAAGAAACTACATTTAAATGAAGGATAAACATTATGATGTAGTAGACAACATTGGAAAACTCCTAGTGTTCCAACTGATAACGCTAATAGAACAAGAAAATGTAAATTACTTCAGATATGTGATGCTAGGACTTCCTCAGAATAATCATCTCTAATTCTCTAGACATCACTATTGAATCTATCTCTTTCTATAAGTTGGTGTATAAATCTGTTTTTCTCCCTCGAACTAGCTAAAGCTAATGTGAGGCCATATTTGCTTCAGAGAGACAGACAAACATAGCAGGAAGTTGAACAAACACTTAAATACTTGTCAGTGAATAACTCTTGATGTCATGATGGACTCCCAACAGAATATTATACAATTTTCAAATAACTGCAGATACTAGCTGCAGTTTTTCAGAGCTCTGCAGATACTAGCTGCAGTTTTTCAGGAAGGTGAGGGCTGTGTCTCACAACTAGCTGAATTCAATAGAACTTTAATGAAGGTGATACTCCTGCTGTTTTGTAATCTATATAAATGCAAGTGCCCAACATCCATCATTGAAAAGAATTCTGACATTAAATTTCTGCTTAAGATTTTCACAAATACATTCTACAACGGAGTGTCTGGTTGCCATTGTTTCTGAATGATCAAGGAGGGACAGCAAGAGAAGTGTCTTACATACTATTTGTCAGAAGAATGATATGGATATGTGTTCTCAAGAACATTTGTATGCTAACACCCAAGTTCCACGCACCAACCTGACCTCCTTCCCAAAACCAAAAACCCCTGGTACATTTTCTCCTACTAGCACAGAGAAGCTTATTTTGGTCATGAATCACCTTAAACCCATCAACCAGTATTAGGTCTTACATTCAACATCATGAAATTCACTTTCCAAATGAATGTGTGTGCATTGTGCACTCTGGTTATTGTTTCTTTTAACCAGGGAATATTCACCAGTCTGTTAAATACTGGTCAAATTGCTACCATCATGAAAAAATAAATCACCTAAAACATAATCTCTTAACAGTCTTTCACCGCCTTGGGTTGAGGAGATGTGTGTTTTTAACTCTGCACCTACATCAAAAGAAGCATGTTCTATCCAACCACCAATCTATCTTTTGGTTTAGTTGTACCACTGAAACCTAGATGGTGTGCATTGCATTGTGGATGGTAGGGATTCTTATCTTACTCAATCCCTTTGTGGCCTTTGATACAATTAATAATAATAAGCTCATCTTAAACTAGGAGTGCCACATGGGCCTTAGTATTTAGAAAGCATACCTCAGGAAGAGCTCTTCTGTGTCATCTGGTGTTCTCCAGGCTGCCTATCTACCATCCCCTCTGATCAGTTTGTATCTGGAACCACTGAGCTTACTGTTTAGATGAATGAGTCTTCATCCACCAGTATGCACAGGACACATAACTCTGTTTTAAAACATCCCACATAAATGCTGCACTTTTGTCTTGCCAAAATACAAGCTTTAATGACTGTATAGATCTTTAATGTCACTCTCCAGGCAAGAGAGGTCCTTCTCACCCTGTCCTTATTTTAGTACAATGGGCACAGTATACAGACTACAATTTGCCACTATCACAGCAGAAAGTGGTCTGTTTAGTATATTATAAAACACAGGCTGCAAGCAGGCCAGGAAACACATGTACAGTAAATTCAACTTTTCATTAAAATTAAATAAACCCAAATTCACAAGCTACTTTGTGATACTACTGTATGCTATAGTTTTTTTTAAACGCAGTTTGGTCATGAATGCATGGTGCAAGATTGTTCACTGAAAACTAGCACAGACATTTCTGAGTGTGATGTCATAGCACATCTGAAATAAAGCTATTTCTATGCATCCATAATTTCATGGTGCATTCCGTTCAACACAAAAACGCAATTTCAGTCTCCACAGTCTTCTGTAACTGTACACAGACTAAAAAGCTAGGAAAAAAGCTAGGTATAAAAAAAAAAAAAAATAAGCTCAAAAGAAAATCCCACAAACTCACTAAGCCCCTAAAACATTGAAAAGCAATTCCTTTAAAAACTTAAAAATATTCTTACAAAGTCAAAGTTCCCATTAAAAAGCCAAGGAATTTCATTCAAAATGTTAATACTCCAAAGTGCCTCCAACCACATTTGATATGGATCTCATCCTTTCCACTCTAGCTGAGTTAAGTATCTTGATATTGAGCAAAGTGTAATTCAGAAAATAAAAATTACAACCAATGAAATGAAAGCATAAAACTGTTAAGAATATAGCAACGGAATGAAAGGTATATTGTCATACGGAACACTGGAGCCACACTCCGATGCAAAGCATTAACCACTATGTGCTTCATGCACAGAATGTAATAAAGTACTAAAATGATTTTAAAAACCAAACGTTGTATACCGAAATATTTAGTAATTTTGTAAATGTTTACAGCTTTGTTTTCATACTGTTCTGGGAGTCGAATCAACATCATCAAGAAAACAACATCAACATTAGAAAAGAAGGTAAATTTGTTTTCAGTTTACATAAATTGAAATTGCTATACTTTCTTGTACATTACACAGTTGTTATAAATGCTTGTTGCATTATATTCTTATATAGTATTTAAAAATTCCTATTTAAAAATAATTATTCCTGCCAAAAGTGCTAATCGGTTATAATTCAGATGTTTTTATTATTATCAAATGTATCCCTGGTTACCCATCTCTTTTCAATTCTGTGCAATTAAATATTTATCTTTAAAATATGAGAAGAGGAAGGACAGTGTTTTTCAGACAGAGTTTATTCAAAGCGATTTCTAAGGCTGAATAAAGCCTCTAACCTTTAATACCCACAAAACCGGCATCAACTCGCTTACTCTCTAGAAGTCCATTACAGTCTTTATTCCTGTCAGATGGATCGATGAAATCATTAATTCGGTAATTAATCTATCAATTTAGTAAATCAAAATTACCACTGCTAACCAGCCCCTCTCCAGTTTGTTGCTTATGAGGCTTTCCCATAGCTTTAATGTGAGAAAAGAGGAAAGGCAACACTTGAATTGATTCGAAAAGGCTGTTGTTTCAAATAATAAGAATCCATTCTTTTGTGGCAAATGGGGGCTCATGATGTGTGTGTGCCTCTCTAATTCTAATACATAGGCATTGCTTAGGAAGAATTCCTGGAATGTTCACCCACGGTTATTAGGTTGTGCTGCGAACAGTCAACAAGGAAGATCACAGTAAGGATTAACAGATGGAAAGTGTTTATCATTAGAAAGAACAGCCTTTTATTCTTTGTGCTCTGTCGTCCTTCATTTTGTCCTGATGATGACCTGTTTTATCAATGTGGGTCGAAATCCTGTGAGCAGCCATACAGCGAAAAAGACAATCATTGATTGGTTCTAAACAAAGGGGACTGTATTTAATCAAGAAACTGTACTCATTCGAAACCTCTCTCTCCTAAAGGAAATTATTGTTGATCTTGACACAGTTTCTTTCATTGTGATCACTTTCTTGCCCCATTCTTTCACATTTGAGCACTGCATATTCACTTGATACATTAAGCACCTATTACAGTTTGTATTCATACTTTCTTTATGCTGCCTTAAACAGTCTTGTGATAAAGTATTTTTCATATATACATTATTTAGGTCATATCCTTTCTTTCCAATTGACTCCATATAACAATACATTGTTGAATATAGTATGACATTGTACTAATTACTTATCAAATGGTTACCTTCATAAACTTTGTTCTAGAAAAGGCTCAGGAAACCAATACATTGATAAACAATGCTAGCTCGTGAAATGTACTGTTATATTGTGCAGAGCAACCAAAAAACTGGGTAATCCTGTAGTAACAATATTCAACTTTGAATGGAAAATGGTTAACTATATCATAAATGATAAAATAGAAATTCCATTTGAAAGAAATATTCAAATAGAAATTAGGGATCAGCAAACTATCAGCAAGCCATATTTTAGTCAAATGAAAGAAATATATAATGAAAAAAGTAATTTACAATTTAAAAGGTAGATTTTATTCTTACAGGATGTATGAAGCATATATATTATTTTTAACCAATAACAACAAATAGGAACAGTGCCTTTGATAATGAGGTCTTATTTTAACAGAGTAAGAACTAACGACTCATCCACAACCCTTATCGCTGCAGACACAGTCTACACAAAGACTTCTAAAAGTTATTCAAATCACCTTACTTGGCTTTATTCTAGAAAAAAAGATGCTAATTTGGCTTTCTAAGAACACTGGAGCCAATCTTCCTCCAGACCAAACAAGCAGTTTCAATGTGTACACATGAGTCTAGAAATGCAAATCAACATATTATAACACTGAAAATAAAGAGAGGTTTTTATATCATCCACATTGAATTTCAAAAACATCTCTTGCCATTTTTGTAACTCCAACACTATGCTCTTTAGATGTTGCACATTTACATTTCAATGGGAACATAATTTGAGGAGCCTTGAAGACAAAGTTTTTTTTTCTCAATTTAGGCTCACGTGTCATACAAGTCAGCTGCTTTTCTAATGCTTCTGTGTGTGCTATGTATAGAGGGCAGTTTGAGTGGTCAATATGGATTGGACTGAATTAATGTGGGTTGCAAGCAGCTTGTTGAAAGACGTAGAGGTAGAAGCCTTGTGTTTTATGCATTTGATATTCCTGATCAAGGTCTGTTCATTATTAGTCTGTAATTTAGGCCAAGCTTGCTGAGTATGTCTCACAAATGTAAGTAGTGGGCATGGTCTGGCCAGTGCACAGTGACAGTGTCTAGCAACAATCTGATCATGAGTGGAGCCATTGCTATGGGTGGGTGAGGAATAAAGTTAGAGGAGCTTGGAAGGATTTATAAGTGAATGTGTGGCGTCAGTATGTTTTACTAATTGCAGACCAAGGTGCCCAACACAGATTTTCTCACTTGAACTGAGGAGTTGGCCAGTAAGGTGCAGCCCTTCACAAGCGTGTTGTTAGTTCATGAGACGAGGGACAAAGATGATTTCCAGAATGAAATGTTTTGGCTGTTAAGCATTAGCTGGGGAGTCAGGCATTTTAAGGTTTAGAATTTGTGATGCTGGATTAGCTTGTGGGTAATTTCTGTTTTTGAGAGCTACACTACCTCCAATTTTTGAGATATGACCTTGATGATAAATTATAATTATGAAGCAGCCAAATATATCCATGGCTGGAGAAGGAAATTAACCAGGTGTCTTTTATTCTTTGATTTGTATTAGAGTTGGGAGACCGTAAGGTTAGAGACGGACAATCTACAGTTCAGTACTGTGCAGCTACTGGGGCGGATTTGTACATTTCAATGCTCCTTAGGTTGTGACTTATAAGGAAGGAGATTACCTATCATGCCAGTCTATGGTCATGCCTTTTAAAGTCTTGGTATTTGGATAGTGTGGGCACTGAATGTAATCATTGGGGGTAAGTGCACTAAGGATTCAACTGAATGGAATAAGTAAGAGAATGAATTGGGGTATGGTTAGACTTAGTGACTAGCTATCCATTGAGAGGTAAAGAATGGCCCGTCTTAAGTTCTTGGTATCTGGGGCAGTATCCAGTAAGAAGGTAAATTGATGTCTGGTTTTAAATCAGTTTTTTTCTGGAGTATTCACAGTGGTGAATCCATTAGGCTTCTTGGGGTGGCACAAGGGTTTGATTGGCAATTATTCCATAAACATTAGTTTGAAAGGCAGAGCCTTTATTGTGGTTCATGAACATCACTTCCAAGTATGGTTTGTAATTGAGAGGAATAATAATTGTGCAGAGCATTTACATGCATTTCTTTTGTGTTGGTCAAAGATACACGGGCAAGAGGGCTAATTGAGGTGGCACAATGAACAGTAGCAGTGGTACATTGCAGTTGTTACCTTCCGGAGGTACCATCAACCTCTTTAGTCTCCAATATTATTGTTTAATCCTTCTTTCTGGGACTTCCACCATTGCCTCCGCACCAGTGGTCCTACGTTCTTCCAGTGTTGACTATGTAGTAGTCCTTGTGGATATAAGTTGGATGAGCAGTGCCTAGAGGGACGGGTCCTTATTTTTCCCCTCGCTTGTCACCACCCACAGTGGGACCTCATCCTCGAGACCTTTCATTAATTCAAGCCCCTGACATTTATACCCCGCAGTTGCAAATCACCTTTATTTATACAGTGGCCCTTCCTCCAGACGTTAGTTTCCAGTCTATCCGGGCTTGGGGACAATATTGAACCTCTTTAAATTGCCTTCGATTATGTTTTGGCTGCAGTTGCTTCTCCCTGATATGGTGAAGCTTCTCTCCATCCATCTAATGATCGTTTGCCCTTGGAATATCCTTCAGACTGCCGCACCACCAGCTCAAATGTGATGGGCCCACAGTGGTTACCAGATTACTGTAGTAAGTAAATGCTGCCTTGGGTGTTGATGCACAGCCTCTTGCTCTTCTGAGGTTGCTTCAGTCTGTGCTTGAGAGTGTTGTCACACTACTTCCATTCCCGTCCTCAAAGCTCAAGAGCGGTCTGATTACTCTTGAGTCTTGTAACCTCCACCTGAAATTACAAGAGCATGAGGGAATCTCTTTCAACCAATACGTTCATGGCCTCTCTTGCTCAGTGTACTTGCCCATATCTGCCTCACTTCCCTCAAGAGGAAGCCTGAAGGAGCTTGTGTATGTTTGACTATAGAGAATGACACGTTACACTATATTGCAGGAATATTAGAATAAATTCACATGTGACCTACCCATCAACATTTTACTTATTTGCAAGTAATAATGTTCCCTGACCTTCTGGTGGCATTAGCTCCATATAATTGCAGCTAAAGCTAATTTTCTATTAGGTCACCGTGGAGAATTTAACATCTTCGAGTGTGATGTAATGTGGAAATTTACATGGGCATCTGCTTGTCACAGAATGTACGCAGGAGACTGATCTGGTACGTGGCAAAATGAAGACTGTGCGTTTTATCTGCCACAGATAAAATAATTTTGGAAAGGCTCATAAAGATAGGACAGAAAAAAAGATTTTCCAAGAACAGAGTTGCTGTGTATGTCCAAAGGAAGGTATAGCGATGTATGTATGCATGCGTGTGGGCTTCTAATACTGTATATGTGTCTATATAATGTATTTATATGGGCTTTCCATGTGTCGTATTGAGTCTCAACATTCAAAGATATAGTCCTTCAGCTTCGTGTTATGATGCACCTCCATCTGCTGTTGCTGCTGTCTCTGCAGTGGGACGTTCCCTGGTGTGTGCTCACACTGCAGACCTTGTATAGCATCACATGCGTTGTAGCACACATTTCCACCGTATGCATATCTTTATTTTGTCGCATTTGTTTCATGATAGTAGATGTTTCTCACCTTTTTAATTGAAGCTTTGAACATCATTTGCCTTAATTCCATTGTCCACTTTAAGTCCACTCCTGAAAAGAGGAAGATACACTTAGTAAAGTTCTGTGCTAACATTAGCACAGATGAAATCTCGGGACCACAAGCTTTGAACAAGAACGAACAAGTCAGCACACAAACATGTTTGTATAAAAAGGTTAAGTGCGCAGTGGGTTACATTAAACAGTACATACCAGGAGACACCCCTGGTGCTTGCGCTAGCCAGCCAGTCAGTGGCTGAATCCCTAAGTGATCCCTTAGCAAGGGTCCTCAGTGGGCAGCTCATGCTACTTCTCCCTGTTACTGCAGACCCCATCTGAGTAAGATTAGCCTGTGCTCTGCAGCAGTGACTCAATTGACAGTCAAGGAGTTACAGCCCCTAACACTGGCAGCAGTCGCGGCCGGCATGGCTCACGGTTGGGGGGACGGGCGCGGGGTGGGGGGGACGGGCGAGTGGTCGTGAGGGAAGGGGGGGATCGCGCGGGGAGGGGGTGGGGTTAAATAATAAAAAAATTAAATAAAACTTACCTTTCCTGGGTCCTGCATCTTCACTGCTGGGTCTGCTACTGCTTTCCTGCCTCTGCAGGAACAGGAAGCAGGCAGCCTCCCTCCCCTAAGCCAATCACAACGCTGCAATGGCAGCTTTGTGATTGGTTGGGACGCCGATCGCACAGGCGTCTATGGGGAGGCCATTTTCTCCATCTAGGCTGCATGCAGCCTACATGGAGAAAAGGGAGAGTGCGCATGACTGGTTTGGTCGGCCCAGAGGGCCGACCAAACAGTCAGGGCCCACAACATTGGGCTAGCCACTCCTCCCCTGCCCTCGAGCAGACACCCCCCTCCCCAACCAAACCCTTCTGCTTTCTCGCAGTGCGAGAAGTAGAAACATAAAATGGTATTTATAATACCATTTTATGTTTCTGCTTCTCGCACTGCGAGAAAGCAGTGTGGCGACGCTCCTCCGCCCACATGGAGGAGCCGTCCCTGACTGGCAGGCACAGTTCATCAGACATCCTTTGTTGATGAAGGTTCATTTATTCATTGCCACCACACTTGCATGTTGACTATTTGTAGCCTTGTTCGATTCATTTTAAAAGTCCACAAAATATGGCAACACTCAGGACTGATTATGTCAAACTTGCCACACACAACACAAAGTAAGAAACGCAGACTAAGCCAATAGGTCTGGCTGGTAACTAAAAGCGGGATGCTTCCATCCATGTACTCAAATATCCATTTGTCCATGAACTGCTCACTCCTCATCCATGCACTCGAAGACTAACCCTTTAACACATGCATCCATTCATCCACTCATTGACTCACTCTAGCATTCCCCAGCTCGGCCGTCCACACTACCTACCACACATGCACATTCACAAATCTTTGAAAGAGCACTTTCATTGATCAGCCAGGACAAGTACTCCCATTTATTCCTGTTTATGGTTTACTAGGTGGTTATCCATGCCTTATGTATGAGTTACTTAACTGCTCCCCTGCAGCACCTCTGTTCTTTCCTTGGATATTGTAGAGGGCCAGGGAGCCAAGTGGGGCCATGGTTGGGAGCTTTGTGATCAACTGCAGCCCTGGCTAAAATGAAGGGCAGTGGCCTTCGAAGAGGGTGTGGTGTCTTCTAGGAGTGCCTGTCCAGATCTGGGAAACAAGGTGCTGGATGGCATCATTCCGAAGCTAGTATCTAGGGTGGTGCACTGAATGCACCACAGAGAGATACCTTCGGTGTCCTTGAAGGTTTCGTGAACCTAAATTCCAAATACTTTATGCTTTGAACAGTTTTCTCCACAAGGTGGTGTACAGAATATCAGCACATAATATGCGATACAACGTACAATACAGCTCATACCATGATGTTCTAAAAAAAATGACAGATAAAAGCTTGTACCCCTAATAAACAAGCATTGGCAAAGCCAATCATTCTGGCCTTTACAAGCCTGCATATTTTTTGTGTGTACTTGCTGTGCACACATATGAAATATGAATTAAAAGTATTTGAAAATGCTGCCATCTAACGGATGGCGTGCATAAGTTTGCATTTAAAAATGACAAAGCCAATAGGTTTGACATTTGCATGCAGTCATGACGTGCACCACACAAAAGTTACACAACATGCATGCCTGCATTGACTTGGTGGGCTGAGTGGAAAACACTGAAAGAATTATGATGCTGAGAGACAAGACCACAGGCAAGCGATACTCGAGTTTGCAGGCATTCCTGACCAGAACGGTTCTCCTGCAGAGCACAGTTGAAACCCATTTCCGCCCTTTGTGGAAAAACACAGGGTTTCAGGCAGGTTTTAGGAGTTATCTATGTTATCATATAATGTACCTGGTGGATAGTACATGAGCTCCAAGGATCACATAATATGAGATCCAAGGTCACCCTCTGCACAACACAGTGTCATGGGGGAAGCTGGGAAGAAATATAAAAATATGTAGCCACTCAACTGCGTTTGACAAAGAATCAATGGACGTAAAAGGATTCAAAGTGGTTCATTTATTTTGAAAACTCACTAAAATTACTACACAACACTTGAAATGTTTATGCTGAAAAATATACAGTATTAGAGACGTTCGTCCATGCAGCTAAAACAATTTTCCTTTAATTTGCCTAGATCCACTGGTAGATTTGTCATTCACAGACAGTTTGTGTTTAAAACTTTTCATAATTTTGAACGGAAATTATAGTTTGTTTGCTTTTCAAAGTATTTTAATTCAATTTGTGTTCGTGAGAAGAAGAATTCCACTTATTACGTCCAATTACTCATAATTTAATGGAACTTTTAGATGCAGGTGCATGGGTTAGAGGACAACGCAATCAACATGATTCCTTACATTGTGACACTGAAATCAATGCAAATAGTGCAGGGACATTGGAGCCAGGCAGAGCCCTTGCCTGCATTTCTCTTCTTTTTCATTGAAGTTCTTTTCCTTTGGTAAAGCAGAGCGCTGAAGGAAAAATGGCAGAGACCACAATTTAAGGCAAACAGCTTTTCAGATATGGTGCCACTTCATACGCTAATCAATTTGTAGAAAGCATGTGTTGGTTTTTGGTTTAACCCCGTCAGACTGGGTCGTAAAGTAAACTGCCTCTTAAATGACTTGGGGTCTTCCTACTCTCAGCATAGGCTTTCTCCAATTCAGATGCCTATTAAGATCCTGAGAAATCGCGTGCTGGTCAAACGCCATCCAGCTTCGTTCTTTGGATCTGCGAGAGCTACTGGCGCTCGCGAGAAAAGAAGGAACATGCGATACAGTCCAAAGGGAGAATGTTGGTCACTAAAGTGTCACAACTTGCCAAATGCATATAACAAGCATTGGCTAAGCCAATAGGTCTGCTTGGAACTAAAACTGTTTAGATCCGTGTTTTCCAAAGTGCGGGTACCGATCCACTTGTGGGTCGGGAGATGATTTTTAGTGGGCAGCGAAAGTCGAGTAATGAATGGTTATGGCAGCAAATTTATTTTAGGATGAACAAATATCTGTCATTGAGGCGTATCAGTTATAGTAGACCATTGCATTGAGGATACACAACACATTGTGTATCAAACAACTGATGTCGATGGCATCCTGTCTGTTTTATTGAGCAGCAGGCAGTGCACTTTTTAAGGGCCCTGTTGCCAGGATTAGGGGTCCCTGCAGATATTTACTGGGATATTGGGGGTGGTTCACAATACAATTTGAGTATGGGTAGAAGTACTACACAAATACTCTTTTACATACATACTCGGGTTCATTTATGAATTGCTTCAAAACTCCATTTAAGTAGGAAGTGGCCACAGTCTATTGATTATTCCCTGCATACTCGCATTTCTTTCCCATTTTAGATATTTTAGAGCAAATTCACTAAGGCTTAAAATAGTGCTATTGGAGCACTACGTTATGTGCTCTAAAACATGTTATTGAATATGCAGAGTTGATTCCACTTTAGTCTGAAAATCAGTCTAAGACTTGCAGTATGTTGAGACGGATGGCTAGGTAGATCCTAGCGCGGGGTGTTTGCACTGCCAGTGGCATTGATCAGCTTCCCCGTATTGTGTTGGTTGAGCTGTGGTGCGCATTGTAAGAGGGAATATAAATGCGCTGTTTAGCTGCTGGTTGTCATTTTTAGGGTGAACCTATTTACAAGTTGTTCCCATTACCTACCTGTGAGCGGGGTATGATGCGGTACTCAGGAAGTGGACACAGTGGTCCAATCAATTGCAGCTCTTGTGTGTTGTATGATCATTGTGTGACCTCAGGTACAAGAGCTAAGTGTATCTAAGTTGCAGTGGTGTCCAATAAATGTTCAAGAGGGCTGGTTGTATGCCGTATAAGAGTTTCAAGATAAAGACATAAGCTCAATGAAAATCTTTACACAGTTCATGGTTATCCTGGATGCCTCCAGCGCTCCTTGTTCTATGTTGTGGACCTTATCAGGACTCTTGTTGAGAGATAAAACAATGTCGTTTCCCTCTTGAGTCCTTGATGGAGAGTCTGTGTCTCTTTGACAGGTGCAGACATGCCAAATGTTGTAGAATCTCTGCAAAAGGATGCACAGATCGATATCCCTGACGAAGACGCCCAGCATAGTGTGACCAGCATGACAGAACTGATCCAGCATGAGAGAGCGTGAGACCCGACCTATGGCTGATGGAAAGCATGCCTCGTGCCAGGTACTGTTACGGTGCACTTCAGCCCTCAATTCGCAAACACCAGAATCTTCTATCTTCTAGTACATGAATTCAACACATTCAAGTGTGAACCAGAGCACATGCAACTTTCTACTACTGATGCCCTCATCTGCTGCTGCCATGCAGAGTTTACTTTTGACGAACATATCTAGTGCTGTGAAAACCTTGAACTAGGGGAATTCTCCCCAACTAAAGGGCTCACAGCACATCAGAGGTCAGAGTTCATATATTTTAAAGCAGAGGCTTCATTAAAAAACGCTCCTTTATTTTCATATTTAAAAGTTTGCAGCAGAATTTCCAAACAAGTTTTCTTTTTTCCTGCCTACACTTGTTTCAAACTCAAATTGGCACCCCTCAGGGTCTCCAGGGGCAAAGAACACTCTATGAGGCTTGGAATATTTCTGCAAGGATGCAGCTGTGAAAACATGTCTGCTTTCTGACTGGGTAGAAACCAAGTCTGCTTTCTGACTGGGTATAGAACATGCCTGCTTTCTGACTGGGTATAGAACATGTCTGCTTTCTGACTGGGTATAGAACATGTCTGCTTTCTGACTGGGTATAGAACATGTCTGCTTTCTGACTGGGCAGAGAGCATGCCTGCTTTCTGACTGGGCAGAGAGCATGCCTGCTTTCTGACTGGGCAGAGAGCATGCCTGCTTTCTGCCTGGGCAGAGAACATGCCTGCTTTCTGACTAGGTAGCGAACATGCCTGCTTTCTAACTGGGTATAGAACATGTCTGCTTTCTGACTGGGTATAGAACATGCCTGCTTTCTGCCTGGGCAGAGAACATACCTGCTTTCTGACTGGGCAGAGAGCATGCCTGCTTTCTAACTGGGTATAGAACATGCCTGCTTTCTGCCTGGGCAGAGAGCATGCCTGCTTTCTGACTGGGCAGAGAGCATGCCTGCTTTCTGCCTGGGCAGAGAACATGCCTGCTTTCTGACTAGGTAGCGAACATGCCTGCTTTCTAACTGGGTATAGAACATGTCTGCTTTCTGACTGGGTATAGAACATGCCTGCTTTCTGCCTGGGCAGAGAACATACCTGCTTTCTGACTGGGCAGAGAGCATGCCTGCTTTCTAACTGGGTATAGAACATGTCTGCTTTCTGACTGGGTATAGAACATGCCTGCTTTCTGCCTGGGCAGAGAACATGCCTGCTTTCTGCCTGGGCAGAGAACATGCCTGCTTTCTGACTGGGCAGAGAACATGCCTGCTTTCTGACTGGGCAGAGAACATGCCTGCTTTCTGACTGGGCAGAGAACATGCCTGCTTTCTGACTGGGCAGAGAGCATGCCTGCTTTCTGACTGGGCAGAGATCATGCCTGCTTTCTGACTGGGCAGAGAGCATGCCTGCTTTCTGACTGGGCAGAGAGCATGCCTGCTTTCTGACTGGGCAGAGAGCATGCCTGCTTTCTGGCTGGGCAGAGAGCATGCCTGCTTTCTGGCTGGGCAGAGAGCATGCCTGCTTTCTGGCTGGGCAGAGAGCATGCCTGCTTTCTGGCTGGGCAGAGAGCATGCCTGCTTTCTGACTGGGCAGAGAGCATGCCTGCTTTCTGACTGGGCAGAGAACATGCCTGCTTTCTGACCGGGTTAACCTCAATCTATCTGGCTATGTTTCGAATCTGAATATTGGTACAAATAAGAGAAGATAATCCATAGCAGGGTCAGATCTCTAGGAGGAGAATTTCAGCAATCTATATACCATCCAAATAAATAAGTAAATAACTAAATGCAGTCAAACACCATTCGGTCTCCTGGAGTAAAGTGCCTCTGCGCTGACCTTGGAAGATGTATGCATCACCTTCAATGAGAGTGGGTGCTGCTTGTCCTGTTATATTTTAATCTGTTTTCGATTATCTGGCTATTATTGACATACCAACTGTTGTGATCAGTCTCACACTGCTGTGTGAATTAGATGCTAATTCACAGATGTGGTGTATTAAAACTTTGCACACAGGATTTCTTTGTCCAAGATCTAACACAACCTGTTATGCAATAGAGACTAAACCTCCCATCTCAAACCAGGACTTCTAGCTCAAGGAAAATTGTCTAACCACACAAACTAAGGCTGACATCACAGGAAGATTATCCAGTCATACAAAAGCATACTTCCACCTCAGAGAATATGGTACACCCTACACACCAATAATGCAAGCTCAGACACTGCTTGTCCCATCATAATGGCTGGTCTGCTGTAGGAAACTGCCCTATAGCTGTTAAGAAAAAAGGATTGTTCCATCATACAGATTCGTACTTCAACCCAGGGAGAGTGGTCGTACAATGGGAGAATGTTGAACTATCCAGACCGATAGCTACAGCTTAGAAAGATTTTACATTAACCCATCTATAACCAATGCCATCAGCTAGATGGACTGCCCCACCAAACAGACCAAGGCTCTATGCTAGGGACACCATCCGCCCAAACCAAGTTTGCCAGCTCAAGGGGAAAATTGTACACAAATAACTAATGCTGTCACTTCTTGAAGACCGTTTTGTCATACAGACCCATAATGCTTGATCAGGAAGTCTATACTTGAGAAGGAATAGTCTACCTTGTAGACCAGTTGAGAGGCAACATTCTGCTTTACAGACTGTTACCATCTTTCAGCAATGTGTCTATCATATATCACCAACATGACCTGCTCGGAAGCACTGAGTGCTCCATGAGATTGAATCTGCCACCATATAAGCGAAATCTCCCAATGACAGAGACAGGTACACCATACAAATCAGTAGTATAGAGCTGAGAGAGAGCCCTCTACAATATGCTGGAAGATAGCCCAGTGACTTAAGCACTCAGTATTTTGCAGGTCACAAGTATAGACCCCGGCAAGTTTTACTCTGGGCATACGGTAGGTGGCACATAGATAATGCAAAGTGGAGGATGCATTTTTATATAAAGAAAAACGGACTTTAATATTGTCAAAAATACTTTGCGCTGAGAGACTCTTATCACCTTGCAAAAAAAGGCACAGTATCAAAGATACTGTTGCACCGTGCAAAATAATACTGCCTACACAGAGAAGTACCACCACCCAGACAAGCTAAGGATGCTACCACCCATATAGTTAGTCTTCCTGCTCAGAGAATGTTCCATCAGTAAACATCCAAGACGCAGATCAGCTGTCCTCCCTCACCCTCCCCCCACCCCCCACACACAGTACTGGAGCAGTCTGTTTATAACTAAAAAAATAAAATGAAATAGCACCACCAGCCAATAGCATGTATCAACCAGCAGGCCCACTAGCACATATAGTCTATCCCCTCTTACGAACCTACGCTATGGCTTGCATCTGAGCACACTAAAAACAAAGGCTGTTAGCAATGATGCTGCCAGTTGGAGGCCAAAAAACAGAACAAGGCAAATTGGTCATTCCACATACATACACAGGAGGGATCAAGCTCAGTACTATTGCCTACACAAATCGCCAGGAACACAGGTCCCAGAAACTGTCTCATACACACAAAGGAATGACGCTCTCACTCAGTATGACCATCACATAGCCAAAGTTCAAAGACCCTGGCACAATAATACCAACTGGTACCTGAGCTCATATACTACATCCCAACACAATACCCAAGTATCCCTACTTGAAACTCCATCTAATACATTCAAATCGGGCACCAAGCTTTTCAAGACCATAGTGTAGACATACATGGTGAGCTGTAGTTCGGTTAGATGCCAATACACATAACCGAAGGCCCGCATTTCATCAAGACCATAAAATCCAAGTCACCAACCTCTAAACAATCCCATGCATAAATGTGTATGTCCAGATCTCAGTGATGTTCTCACATACACCAAACAGCAAAGACCTCAAATTCTAAATAACATACCAACACAACCCCATGGCCTTTATCACATAAAACCACCTCACACAGACAAGACAAGGCCCCTAACTTAACAAGACAGTATATTAGAAAAAAACACTATAGCCCAGAAAGGTCACCCCATATACACAAAGTAAAGTCCTAGCTCAGCAAAACCTTTATATATAAAACCCAAAGCATGATCTGGGAAAGACCACCTCGTACACAAATGTAGGCCCCAGCACCGCAAGACCATAACAGAAACTCAAAGTGGACCCAGTTAAGAAAGGCATACCTATACACAAGACCCAAGGCTCTATTTTGGAAAGACTACCCACACCTTTACATGCTAGTTGATTGTAAGCATAGCCTACACAGTGTTTATTTTACTCTTTCACCTGCACAATGTAATGCAGTATTTTCTTTGTTTTTTTTCTCTTGTTTAGTACTAAACGCTTCTGGATTCTTTCATACACATCCTTGTTCATCTACAAGCAATGGCTTACTTGTTGGATTTCTTGCTACTGCCTTACAGGAATGGTAAGGCGAGAGTCACACTTTACACAGCCCAGAATAGATGCCTCACTAGGCAAATTATTATATCTCCAATAAAATGTACTGAGCAGACATCAAACAGCATTCTGTGAGGAAGCAGCATCATTATCTACGATGTTCAGGTGGAATGGAATTCGAAAGAAAGATAATTGATGCAGCACAAGTAGAAGATGCAGCACATTCTCAGGACAATTCTTATGAAATGTTAGTTTCATACCAGCGCATTAATGAATGGATTCAAGTGAAATGAACTCACACATGGATCTATAACAAATCTGTAGTTTGATCAAGTGCAAGGTGACATTTTCTGGACTATTCCTTTAACATTTTATTCCAAATACACAAGACCCCAGTGGTGTCTCGTTTAATGGATTGTGAATAACGCTCCCGGCTTATAAACTCTCAGAGCAGCGTCTCGTATGATCCATTCCTGTACTGAGCAGGATTGGTCTCCCTGCAGATGTGGGCACCTAAGTTACGTATGTCAAAACGAAGTTGTCTACCCAGTTAACGCTCTTGACATGAGGACTCCTAGGAATGAAGCAAAGAAGACTTTTGAGCAGGGGGTGAGTGGCGTAACAGTAGATGTGTTAAGTCCTCAAACACTGTTGCACAGATCTCAGAGGATGCTGATGCTCTGGAGCCAGCACACTTTCAAGGCTCAGCCTTCTCTCTGAAAGGCTGTGATGGAGCTATTTCAGGTTGTACAGAGGATGCTGATTCTCTGGAGCCAGCACGGTTTCAAGGATCAGCCTTCTCCCTGAAAGGCTATGATGGAGCTGATATTTCAGGTCGTGTAGAGGATGCAGATACCCTGGAGCTAGCACTCTTTCTAGGATCAGCCTTCTCCCTGGAAGGCTATGATGGAGCTGATATTTCAGGTCGTGCAGAGGATGCAGATACCCTGGAGCTAGCACTCTTTCTAGGATCAGCCTTCTCCCTGAAAAGCTATGATGGAGCTGATATTTCAGGTCAAACCCTCGAGTAATTATGTGGCTAAGCCAAAGGCTGAAGGCTACACAGACCCAGGTTTGCACTGGAGTTAAGGACATTGCAGATTACAGGGTTTGCTCAAAAGGTTATCCTTCTCAATCCACAGGGGCTTTTAACTTGCACAGGGAAACTTTATGCACTTACAGTTATCTTTTACCGGAGGTTCAACTGTCCAATGCGACATCAGTGAGTCTACATAATAATTGAAGCAGTACAACAATTCCATGGTGAGGGTGCATGTCTGTGCATGAGATGTAGGCATGTAGTCCCATAAATGGCATGAGGGGAAACTGTACTAATGCTCTACTGATAAAGGTATATTCACATGTTCACTAATATAGTACAAAGGCAAAATTCCATGTCATAACCATTGTAGAATATCACTTAAAGTCTTGCATATTCCATGTAACACTTGACAGCAGAGACTAACTGAGCTCATACTCAAAGCATATTTAAGGAGATGATGGTCATAATTTAGAGTTTGGTGGATGGGATACTCCATCACAAATGTGACGGATATCCTGTCGGCCTTATTGTAGTGCCATAGGATATAATGCACTTCGAATAAAGCAGACTAGATATCCGCCGGCTTTGTGACTTAGTAGCCCATCTGCCAACCTCTAAATCAGGCTCTGTGCATGAATTTAACTCCTTTGTCACTGTGTGTTTTTAAATATCACGGCTTGCAAATCATACACTCCAACAAATCCACGATCTAACTATAACTGCAGAGATGCTGATATTAATATACTATTTTTTAACATTTTTGGGGTACGGGGTCATTGTGACCCACTCGAGGCGTCGTCTCTCGTGTAATTTCCTCTGTATACTCTATAATGATAATAAATAGCATTTTGCAATCTGCTCATCTGTACAAAACCATAGTTAGAGTTCAATTATGGTTATGAAATTAAACCAAAAACCTTTGAAATTGCCCAGTTCTGGTGAGCTTCACGAACCATGGCTCACTCACTGGCCATGTAAACCATAATTCAGACACCAAATGCAAAGCGCATGACCTCCTTCATGATGTAAGAAATGGCTTCGCAAATGGCATATATGATTTCACTAGTGACTTCCATATTATATTACCTTACTATTTACTTTATGAATGGTATAGCAATGGATACAATATTATATCTTTTTGTGTATATGTGGTGATTTAAAGACTAAGGGCCTGCTTCACAAAAGTAAATAATATTTTTAAGTACTTTATTCCTATTTGCTAGTCGCAAAAATTGAGTGTAAGTTACTGCTAAAAAAAAAATGAAAACAGGAGTAAGTCTAGCATTACACATGGCTAACAACTGATACTGCAGCACCTGCCCATTGAAAATAATTGAGGTAGGGAATTAAAATATAACCCCGTAGGAAATATTACGTTATTTAAATTGGAACTATAGATAAATATAAATTAAAGTTACAAAATATATACTAAGTACATATGTATTATTTGATTATACAATATTTTAATAACCTATTTTGAATTTTAAAATGTAGCAATAAATTGTATTGAAATATATACTTTAATTTTAATGAATTCTTTACATCACTTTTATTAATAATGCCTATTAAAAATGTATACTTTAGGTGGACATTGATTTTTTTTTTTATTTAAACTTCAGAAAAATATCATTTGAATATATTACCTTTTTAATTAACATTTTAATTCAAAATTTAGGATGTATTGTAGCAGTTTTGATATTCGTTTTAATGTTAAAATGTATAAAATGAATTAGCATTAATATTTAACAGAAACATATTTTAACATTTATTTTCGAGTTAAATAAGCTAATTATTATTTTTCCCTATACTTTACCATGCAGAGATCTCTGCTCCAACTGTAGAGTCTCCCTATGGCAAAGTATAGGGAAAAATGTAAAAGATATTTAACTAGAAAATACATATAAAATATTTGTATGTTAAATAATATACGTTCTATATATATATATATATATATATATATATATATATATATATATATATATATATATATATATTATATTTTTTTTTCCTTCAATTTAAATGTTGAAATAAAAATGGTACAGTGCTATTAACTTAATTTTTAAATAAAACTGTAGTGGAAATATATTAAAATGCATTAAAATAATTTTTCTGGAGTTTAAATTTAAAAATAAGTTCCCTCCTAAAGAAAAAAATGAATATGAATTAATTAGTAAAAGTAATGTACAGCAATATTTAAAATAATTTCATAATTGTAATAGCTTTTATAGTTATATTAATTTTAAATACCACATAGGTTCCTAAAATATGTTATTAGAAAACAATACATTGCATAATTGATAACACTACTGATTTCAATAAAAGTCATTGGAAAACAAATTGAAAGACCTCATTTTGGGACTGCCAAAGGGTGTAATGGCCTGTAATCCTGCATTTGGGAAATACAAATACACATGGTCCTGGTACTTTCATGGGCATGATTATTTTTGCCAGATTACTACACATAAAATAGCAACATTGATAGGGTTGAAAGGGTTCATATGTCCTTTTGGAATGAGGCCCAAAAGACCTAATGGCTAAACCTATTCAATTACAGAAATGGGTGTGTATAAATAGAACTTGTGCCATGGTACAACATAATTGGAGAAGACATTAAGAAAGACTGCACTTTGCTGATGTACTTGAACACCAGTGCAATTTATAAAGAAATTGAATCAAATGTATTATTGGCCAATATCACCAATAGCCAATGGTTGGCCATGTGTAGTGCTTTGTTAGTAGTTCGTTTTTTTGTAAAACTTTGCTTAACTCTAAAATAATTGGAATTCTCTGACCAGGTTCCCAGCCATTTTTTCATCTCATCCTGACATGTGATATTAACTTCTAAAATAACAGTGTAATAGAAGAACAGTGGTGGAAGGAATGAAGTATTTTGTTTTACTTTGTGGTGTAAAATGCATAAAATTAAAATGGGAATTTTGCCAAACTCCTATACTTTTTTGTATGTGTACATACCTCAATCCTACAAAAGACAATACACAAAATGTATAGATTTTTAGTGACTTCCTCTGGAGTGTAGTAAAAAAGCTAAAGTATTTTGTTCTATACATAAATTTAACATATCAGACAGTGGTTTTTAGAATTCCTTATTTTTTTTTCATATGTAAAAGGTTTTAAACTTTGCCATCGAACACAATAAATAACATCGGACAAAATGGGCCAGTCGGGAGGCTTGTGAGTTACAATAAACTTAGCCCTCTTCCTGATATTATGTTCAGATGACTTGCGACCCAAAGATCATAATGGCTAAGTCTTGGGTAGTGGCGGCAATAGTAAGTGGTGGAGTGAGCAATCTGGCACTGAGAGACACCAGCAATGCCTTTAGGCTCAGTGCGCCAAAGCTCTAGATTGTGGCTTGTTATAAACAGTGTTTATTACGAGCCATGACTGAGCTGTTTGGAGTTGAGGTGGAAAGCAGTGCGAGATTCTCACAGTGCCAATTAGAGGGTCAAAGGGGTGCCACTGCCGACTCGAGCAATATTAAATAAAATGCTCGGCATGCATGCTATAAACAGTCACTAAATTGCTGTCATGCATTACACTAACATCATAAAGATAAACTTTAGCATTTTAAAGTTAACTTTAATACAATGCATGCTCGCAATTTAGTTAGTGTTTATACTTGTTTAAATATATGAAGTAAAATATTTACTTACCTACTGCCTGCACGTCCTCCGGTCCTGGCGTTCTTCTCCAGTCGTCCGGAGCCCTAGAGCAAACCCCTTAACTAACCCAGATGCTGCTCTCATGCTGCTTACCAGGATTGGTTGAAGCATGCTGGCTCAACACTCTTTCAGGCACTGGGTGCCTGTGCCTTCTTTCCACCTGGCTGTCTAAGACAGCTTTAGTTGGAGAGGTTTAAAGTGTGCATGTCAGGCTGGCCATAGGAAGACAGCTGGCAAAAGTGACATGCACACTTTAAACTGCTGCCACCACTCCTCTCTGCTGCCAATCTACAGCAGTGGCCCCGCCCTGCCCTCGCAGCTTGGTCTGCCAGAGGAAAAAATAAAATTGTGATAAACTCAGTTTACCATTTTATTTTTCACTTTTGCTGCACCTGCAGTGGGGGTGGGGCAACGCTCAGCCCATATTGGGCGCAGCCGCCTCTGGACTAGCATATAATTGCTTACACTATACGTCATAAGATATGTTTCATGAAAATAATAAGGAAAATATTTTAAAAGAAAATGTGGATTATTTCAAGCATCCATCGTCTAAGACCAGCATGGCAAAATGAGGGCCATTTGAAGACTTAAAATGCAAATATGGAACTCTTTATAAAGAAAGGGTGTTACTTATTTTTTTTTTTTTTTAAACTCAACCTAAAAGTAAACAAAATTAAGATAGTTACAGAAGTGTTTCTTATTTTACATACCCGATTTGATGGAGCTCGGGGGTTTGCTGGAAACTAATACTTGTTGGTCCTGCAAAACAGCAGTTGTGTCAAGCATCTGTAGACACGGATTCTCTGAGAATCCTATCTCTCGTCAGCACTCTCTGTAGGTACTATGTGTGTTGAGATACCTTAAAAGAGAAAGAAGAGGAAAAAAAAGGAAGACAGAAGGACACGGGCACTTGCTGTTGCTGGCTGGAGAAGGCAAAGCCTTGCCTGTAGTATAGGTTGCAAAACCTGGCCTGGAGTTTAGGTAGCTGGTGGGTGGACACAACTCTTGCTCTGGAAGGTGTACGGAAGTAATCTGTATGAATGTGACAGAAGGGAATTGCAATAATATCCAGCCACAAAAGGGCAAATGGTTTCAGAGTTTAATTCCGCTGCAGGGCTCGAAAAATCAAAAAACTGTTACTAGATCTGCAGGTCTAGTAACTTAAAAAATCTACTCGACCAAACTCTAATGCACTTGACCTCTGTGAGCAAATGTGACAAGTTAACAAGATTTAAAGGCATTTTTATTGTTCATTCACTTTGTGAGCAATAAAAATGCCACTAAATCTTGTTGCATTTGCTCTGCTTTCAGAGACAGAGGTTAAAAGTCAGTCTGTCTTCCTACTCACCAGAAAGGGTGAGTAGGCACTAAAAATAGCTCGCCCTAATTAAATCTGGCTTGCAAATGCGAGGAAGCGAGGGGATTTTTCAAGCCCTGCTATTTCGGACACATATCACTTATGTTTGTATTTTTATAGGAATATGCTGTACTCAGTATTAGGCTATTTGGAAGGCACATGCTTCATTGCAATGTGTGAATGTATAATTTGTCAACTCTTTGAATGGCGTAACCGCATTGTTGATTATCAGCTGTTTACTTGTGGATTTATTATGACTCATTCAATATTCACAACGTAGATTTTTCCTTTGAAGTGTTAACAAGGTTTGATTAAGAGCAAAATATGACATTCTGTTTAAGAAAATGGATGCATAAAATTCTACTAAGGATTATTCAACCAAATTCCAGGACTGGAAATATCCAAGAACAATTTGGTTGGACCTAAAGTGAAAATGTCAATGCTTTTTCAGAATGAAAAATGCATAAAAACCTAATTGATGGCAATACCTATCTTTTAACCAAACACAAAAAAAAATGGAAACTGTCTGCATTTCTTGCTTTTGACATAATTAACTTCTCTTTCTTTGCCCCTTAATTTTTCTGTCCCTATTTAGCATCTTTTCTCTTGTTTCCTCTTCTTTCTTGTCGTTTATTTCAATATTATCTGTGTTCCATGTGCATTGTAGGGGCTTGTTCAGGGCTGGATGCTTACCCTCCGTCCTGGTCCGGGTCTTCTGTGGTAAGAGCAACTGTTTCCAGGTGCCATGATATCACCACACACTAGAAAATGTGGCAGGCAAGTGCCGTTGAGAAGCTACCACCTTCTCAGCAGAAAAAAGCCATGGGAGTAAAAAATCCTCCTTCCTGGATGAAGACTTCAAAGGGCTGAAGAAAATCAAGAATCAAAGCCCAACACAATTTTTTCTTGAGCAGTGAGTCCGGGCCAACCAGTAGAGGGAGTTATGGTAATGACCGAAGGAACATGGCTATGGTGTGATGTACCCTCCAACCAGACTGAAGCGCTAATATGGCAAAAGAACAGGATTATGAAATGACATCTAACACCACATGACAGGAAACATAATGAACTAGGAAAACCAGGAAGAAACCAAGGAACAAACAGCCAAGATGGAAAAAGAAAAAGGAGCAAAAATCCAAACTGGACTAGCTTTGCAGTAGCTCTGAAAGGCAACTGCAAACCATTAGGCAGGTGATTGCCGTTTTAGGGCTGCCGGAGAAAAGAGCAGCAACCAGGCGTATGAGGGATGGCAACCCCACATGAGTGAGACAGCAGTGGACGTCTTGCAGCTTTTCTGAGGCCTGCAAGGTACCATGCGTCTTGGGGGCTCAGACGGATGAAACTCCACGGCCCCAGCAGGGATCCAGGTTCACCAAATTATCAACTGGGCAAGGTGATGTTAGTAGGTCCATCAATGCCAGACCCCATGCATAGACCATGGGATACTCTCACTCAGGTATCCAATTTCTAGTGGAATTGACCCAGGAAAGGCCCCATGCTCCTGACTCTTAAAGGATACATAAATCACTGATGGGTTCTTATTTGGTACAGTCCTAACCATCAAGTGCAGACTTGCAGTATGCACTCCTCTGAATGCTGAAACAAGGAACAAGGTATAAAGTAATATGCTGGCATAGACTATGAACAATGATGTCACTTTCTCACAAGATGTGATATCGCAACCATATCCAAATCCTGGACTTTAATGGTAAGTAGTTTATTGTACAGTCAAAGCTGGGGTGCATATGGTGCTATGTTTTATATTTGTAATGTGACATACAATATTGTATGTGGTGTGTGTATGTGTGTGTATATATATATATATATATATATATATATATATACCACATACAATATATATATATATATATATATATATACATACAATATATATATATATATATATATATATATATATATGAAGCTCACTTTCATATTAATGTGGTTATCACTGCAAAAGAGCAAATGTTTGAGGCATAACCTGAGCCTAAATTTGAAAACTAATGCATTTTTTATAAACATTCAATTGTCATTGATACCATGCCATAAAACACAAATTAAACAAATAAAACTTTTTTTAAAAGAACCTTTGATCTTGTGATATATATTTTACTCATCAAGTTAATGTCAGTGATGAAGTATTACAAATACAGTGGTTTCTAACGCATGAAAGAAGGCTTGCCTTGGGTCGTCAGTGTAGATATCTGTCAGACATTTGGAATCGTGAATTTTTTTTATTCGTTCTCTGAAGGAGTTTGACTGTGTAAACCCTCTTCAAAAATAACAGATAAACTAAATATGTTCACAGGCAGAATTGTGAAAATCACGCACATAATTATGTTTGCTTATTGCTAATCCTATGCATCTTTACTCCCCAGAATTGAGTAATAAAAATTATAACTGATTCAAAGTGATAGCATTTTAAAAAGGCATTTGCAATGAAATAGGTATCACCTTTGGGACCTTATAAGCATTTAGCCATGCAGCACATTATGCGGAGTGATGATGTTTAATAGGCCTGTTTGAAGCGATAAAGTTAGTGGAGTACTGCAAATGTACCAGTAGAATATTGAATTGTATCCTGTGACTTTTACAAATAACTAAGAGTTATGTTTCTACAAAAAACAACATTGACAATACTACACTTGTATACACAGTAATCTTAGCCCCTAGACTGGAATACAGGAAGTTTTGGTACTGGGAATGAAATGAAATAAAAACGTCACATTGTTTATGCTGGCTCCAGTGAAACAAAATTTATACTTTTAAAGTTTGTTATCCGTAACAAATCGCGTTACATTACTCCACAATTAAGACTGGCAAATAAGGGTAACAGTAAGTTCCTTTATAGCACACCTTTCTGCTCTCTTTTGTCTCCACCGTAAATCCTACTGAAATCCCTGTGTTGGGAAGCTGCTGTTTGGTTGTAAAAAGCTGCAGGGGTTTTCTCAGATGAATGCAGATGGCTTTAGTGGTTAGACTAAAACATTATGCTTTGGGTGACAGCCCATCTTTACGGGCAGTGCTATTGTTCCTCTACTGAACAAAGAAGGATGAGTCGAGCTCACATAGCAACTCCCGGACAGCTGATTGGGCAGTAGGCGCTTCCCTGTGAAGGAAGTGACCCGATTAGGGCCACCCGGGTCTCTCGCGACCCCCTCTCAGCCTTCCATACAAATGAAGAGTCGGTCAGACAGTAGAGAATACAAACCAAGTATATTTTATTCAAGTACACTCGAGCAGAGTCCAGTCTGACCAGCCTCCTAGGATTGCTGCAGAGGGACTGACTTCAGCAAACATAGAGATACATTATGTACATTTCTGAACCAAGAATGTCCTGCCCATAATGGAAATCTACTAGCAGGTGCAGCTAAAACAAAGAAGTACAGAAAGATGAGTTTCGACTCTGAGGCCGGGCACACATTATCTCTATGCCAAGGTCGTTCTGTTCGTGCCTACCGCTAGACTAGTGGGAGAAAACCTCTATCTATGGGAAAGGAATGCGTTAATAAGAACAGTGTATTCATTAGCAAAGCAAGGCCTAACCTTGGAGAAACGAACATTTCCACAGCCTGCTTCTCGAGTCAGGGAATACGTAGTGAACGACATAATTCAAAATGGTGGCTTACCCTAAAATGGTGCTGCGAATGCTAACTTAACACAAGAACAAAGCACAAACAAAATAGCAAAACATTTGATATTGTGAAGGGAAAAAGGTGTAGTATTCTAAGAAGCAAATGACCAACAGTTGGAGCAATCCATATACTCAGTATCGGGAATAGAAGTAGCATGGGATGATGTGGACCCAAAAATGCCCTCATCGATCTGCATCATGTCGTTAATGTCCTTTTGCAACATGATAGCAGCGCTAGTGTCATGAACTGGCTTCTTCGGTTTAGGGGTGAGAACACTTATACAATAAGTGCAGCAGGTCGGCAGACAGTGTATGCATAGGCAACATGTGAAGAAAATACCAGCAATCACAGCTAGAAAGATAAGGATCTTCCAACCCCAGGACGTGAGCATACTCCAAAACCACCCAGATAGAGTCCAAGTACCATTTTCTTGGTGTATGTCAGATGAGTCTATGCAATTTCTGTATGGCAGCATACACATTGGGGGCGTGGTCAGGTATGTACACACAACAGCTACTGCCAATGACGCGAAAGGCTCCACCCCTGTCTACAAGTATAATGTCTAACACCATCCTGTTCTGCAAGGTAACTAACCACGTAGCCTGAAGCTCAGCAGTGATGGTGTCAGTATACCAGCTGTTGTGTTAATAACCCCTTCAACAACCCTTGTTAACCGACAAATTTTAAGGCTCTTGGACATGGGGCCCCAAAAGGGTATGATACCCTTCATGGCATCCTCAAACTGTTGTAAGGTGGTATCCGTCTGAACTATATCCTTTGTGTCAATGACCCTTCTGACTCTGGGCAAGTATACACTCCTTTGTGTCAATGACCCTTCTTACTCGGGGCAAGTATACACTCTGACGCTGCAGCTGATGATCTTTATGGTAATTGGGCGGAGCAACATACACCGGGGGAAGAAGAAAAGAGGTAACACCTGCCGGACCACCCCCTAGAAAGCCATACATAAGCTCGGGATCCACAGACGAAATAGACGTTAGGGGATAAGATCAAAGGAGGACTATTAATCGTGCTTAATTGGTAGGTCAAATTGCATTTACTTTCCCCCACCTCTATCTCCCCCCTCCCCTGGACACAGAAGGCAGCTGCTGAGCTGACCACAGACACCGGTATTGGTTTGTCCTTAGTGACATTACAATCTTGGAAAGATTGGACATACTCAGAGGTGTTAAACTTCTGGAAATCAGCCATTTCCATTTGAAGCCATGTGTTGTTCTTCACCTTGTCATATTTGCTCATACAGGAGTTTGGGGACAAAGTACCAGAGATGTTTAGTCCTGCCTTACCTATAGGAGTAAACCCATGATGAAAACGTATATAATCGATCACAGTGCGAGAATCAGCAGGTGTCATACCCTGAGCGGAGTGGTGGAAATGGTAGTGCACCATGACAAACCAACCCTCACAACTTCCCAGATATGACAAAGGCATGGACAGCAAATTATCACCTTTATGAGTAACTGAGGGGAGCAGTCCACAAACCCAACAATTTGTTGTATTGGACACGTCATGAGCTTGATGCAACATTTGTATAAAGACATTATCTGTGTAAGTCTTTCGGTGCTCTCCTTTGTGAGGGGCCAAAGTAACAAAAATGTGTTCAGGGGGAACGGGCGTTGTACCAACCAAGGAATGTACGGGATACTTCTCCTCTAGAAACCAAGCTATTCTAAGTATTGCTACCAGGGCAATCCCAACTATTAATGCAAAAATTATTTTACTCTTTGTGGACCAACCCCGTGCTGGACGCAGTGGTGCAAATGGCTGTTCTTCCTCATTAATAGGCCGACCAAACGGATGCATTATGAAGCAAAAAGGGAAGGCAGTAAAAAGTAATAACAAAGGCAATTGTTCCCAGTGTCTGTCTGAGCCTCACTGGTACAGGCTCCTATTGTTCATCAACGTTGGCGCTCTTGAGCACCGGCGGTGGAGCTGCTCAGTCCTATCTCTCGAGGAATCCCACGTCGCACAGGATAATGTACCCCCCTCCAAGGGAGCACGTTCAATCTATGTCAGAACAATGCACCAATCTCGCCTCACCCTAAACTAACACCGTTGGTACTATGACAAAGTACACCCTGACTTGCACAGTCCATCCCTAACTAATCTGACTTCTCCTTAGGTGCACCGTTCTTCAACCGAGGGCGCAAATTGTACCTGGTGACCCCAGGCACAGATGGGTCAACGAAGAGGGGCTCTTTTATTGCTTGGATTTCTGGAGGGACTGCTGCATTTAGTATATCATCGTTCTCAGCATCCGTTTGGGTCCATATAAGCTGCGCGTCACTGAAGGGGACGAACTGAGGTATCTTTTCTACCTCAGCATCCCCAATACCATCCCTCACCCACTGGTCATAGGGTAAGGGCAAGGGTACTCTGCGGCAGTGACTGGAATTAATCCAATTCTTTTGGCCAGCAACTTTCACAGCGGTCCTGGTAGCGAGGAGGACTAACTCGGGCTCCAAGCTCTTCTTCCGCTGCAAATTTCGAAGCAACACCCAGTCCCCCGGCTGGATGTTAATACCGGGCCCGTCTGGTATGGGCGGAAGCGATTCTCGAATCTGTTGGTGAATAGAATGCAAATTTTCAGTTAACTGACACAGGTAATCGGTCAACAAAGGGTACTCAATTTCCGAAAACCTACGCCGACGCGGGACGCCCCAGACATTCGCCGGGCGTCTGAACATGACCTTGTAGGATGATAATTTTGTCCTAGAATGTGCTGTTGTTCTTGTGGACAAAAGAGCTAGTGGTAAAGCATCTGGCCACTGCAACCCGGTGGTCTCCTGAATTTTTGCCAATTTCAGTTTAAGAGTACAATTGTACTTCTCAACCAAATCTGCTGACTGGGGGTGATTCGCAGCATAAAACTTCTGTCTGATGTGTAGTCCCTCACAAACTAACTGAATAACCTTGGCATTGAAATGACTTCCGTTATCACTCCACATCAAACGGGGCAAGCCGAAGCGAGGAAAGAACTCCTTCAGGAGTATCTTTGCAGTTGCAATGGCTGTATTTTCTTTAGTGGGGTAGGCCTCAACCCATTTACTGAACGCACAGACAACCACCAACACATACTTCAAATTATTGACCCTGCCCATCTCTATGAAGTCCATTTGTAGGACCTAAAAAGGGAAACTGGGAGGTGCAAAATTACCGGGTGGTGTAGGGGTACCCTTGCCAGGATTGTTCATCATGCACACCATGCAGTATTTCACTAAATGTGTAGCTGTCTTTGAGATGTTGTCATTTTACCATACGGGATCTAACAACTTGCAAATGCCCTTAGCACTGATATGAGCCAGGCCATGGGCCATTGTCACTACAGGAATAACATATGGATCTAGCAACATCCATCTTTTCTTCCCTGACATATCAATCCAACATCCCTCATCGTTCAAGTTTGCTGTACTTTCTTGCCACATTGCTAATTCCTCCACCGTGGCCTCACTCTATATCTCCACATTGTCAAGTGTATCCTGAAACATGGAGAACTCTGGCACCCACCTAGCAGGACCTGCTACAAACATTCTTTTCATTCTTAGTTCAGGATGTTTCCTTAGCTGTCTGATCGGCAAAAGTGTTCCCCTTACCCACATCGTCAGTAACTTTCTTATGGGCGCTGCACTTTACTATTGCCAATTTCTTAGGGAGTGCTAAAGCAGACAAAAGCCTATATATGAGAGGGCTGTGCTGTATTCTCATCCCATGGGAAGTAAAGAACCCTCTCTCTGACCTGAGTCGCCCAAAATTATGCGCCACCCCGAAGGCATACTGGCTGTCAGTATAAATATTGACAACCAGTCCCTCACTCAATTCACAGGCTCGTATTGGGGCCACTAACTCTGCAGCTTGGGCCGACTGATAGAGAACTCATGATGTCTCAACTACTGTGCGCAGCGTAGTAATCGCATACGCAACTGTTGTGCCATCTGGTAATTTAAAACAAGAGCCATCGACATATAGTTCCCCTTGGGGGTCATATAAGGGAACATCAATCAGGTCTACCCGTCCTTTCGTCTCTTTTTCCGTCCAGACGATACAATCATGTATGTCGATTTCCTCATTCTCAGAAGGGAGGGGTAGTAGCGTGGCTGGATTCAGAGTGGCTCGGCGTTTGATCGTAATGTGCTTTTGAAAGAGCGTTAGCTCATAACCTGTCAGACGTGCACTGGTGAGGTGCTGTGTCCTTGTCTTATTCAAAAGTGTATCCACAGTATGGGGTACCATAACTGTGAGGTCAGTATCGAGTATGAGTCCCGCTGATTGTCTTATTGAGACGGCCACAGCCTCCACCGCTCTTAGATGTCTTTCTGAGTTTGCGGGACAGACATTTTAACAATGGTACTGTTGTGCTAAGGGGTCAGTCTCCTACCCTCCTTTGACAGTAGGTGACCTAAGTAGGTGACCTCCTGTCGACAATACTGAAATTTGGATAGGGATACTTTATGGCCATGTTGAGCTAAATGGAGCAGAAATTTAACTGTACTGTCTCTGCAACCTTGTTCTGTATCCGAAGCGATGAGTAAGTCATCGACATATTGAAGCAATACATTACCTGCAGGGAGTGACAAGGAATCCAACTGACCATTCAATGCCTGACTATAAATACTCAGACTCTCTGTATAGCGCGAAAGAATCTAAAACTTCTACTGGCGAGGGTGAACCCAAACAGATATCTGCTATCAGGATGAATGGGAATACTGAAGAATGCATTTTTCAAGTCAATGACAGAAAAGAATTTAGCAGAAGAAGGAATCATCGTCAAGAGAGTCGTAATATCAGGGACCACCGGGAACTGGGAAATCACTACTTTATTAATTTCACGCAAATAAATCACAAAACGATAAACATCTTCTTGATACTCAGAGGGACCCGAAGGCGTCCGTTTGAGGATGGGAAGAATAGGGCTGTTACAAACATTAGCAGTCGTCTCCTCAACCACTCCTTTCTCAATCAAGTCTTGGACAATTTGTATCAAAGCTCGCTCACCTGCCTGCGGAATTTTATACTGAGGGATACGGGGTAAAATAGCACCCTCCTTCACACGTATCGAAACAGGCGATATCTGCAACAATCCCACATCTGTGTCGCCCGCTGCCCACAGTGTGGGTGACACATATTTAAATTCAGCAAGGAGGGGCGCGTCTTTGGACAGACACTGCTTAGCGCACACCACATCAGGACCCATCGTCATATAGACTCCGGCTGGGGAGCAGTAAATCGTAGCATGCAGTTTCTTCAACAAGTCCAAACCCTTCAAATTCTCTCCACAGTTGGGCATCAACAAGAATGGCGAATCCACAGTGAAAGGACCAATAGTCAACGCACGAGGTTTTGAAATGGGACTCACAACCGGTACACCAGAAAATCCTACTGAAACATTATTATGGCCAGAGTCACCCCAGGGACCAAGGAACGAGAAATAGAGCTGTTCGTTGCACCTGTATCCACCAAAAACTCCTTAGTCGAACCATGCACATCCGCACTAACATACGGACCTTGTTGGTCTACAGGTATCAAAACTGGTCCCTCACCCTGTCCCCTTCTGTCCTAGCTGTAAGACATCCCGGTCACCTCATCCGTATTGTAGTCATCATGATAATACTGTTTGCCCCGAGGGTCGTCAAAGTAGTTCTGATCAGTACGACCCTGAGATGCCACAGCGTTCTGAGCCCTGTCCTGACCACCATCTTCACGACCCCGTCCACAAGACCCTCGTCCTCTTGGGACCGCCACCTTCTGCAGAAGTACAGGACACTCGCGCCAGTGTCCCTCCTCCTTACAATACGCACACTGATTCGGCCCTACCGCCGTAGTATTCCTGCTAGTACGGGAAGCTGTCGGGCTAAGCCACCACGTCCTCTACCATTCCCTCGAGAAGCCTGCTGCAACAACACCTTCGTCTTCAAATCCTTGTGCTTCTTTTGTGCCTTCTCCTTAGCCTCATTTTCCCTGTGCTCATAATACTGCGCCATATTCAAGCTAACAGAAGGAAAAGATGTGGACCAGGTACTCTCAGAAGCCTGTAATCGAGTCGCAATCTCGGGGAGCAAGTTTGAAACAAATCTATTGACAAACAATCAAACGCCACCTTCAATTGACAAATCTTGTCCACTATAGTCTAGAAACACACCTTCAACCGAGTGAAAAAATCAGACACACTCATCTTTCTTCTAACGACAAGCCGATAGCTTGTCCCAATCAACCTTTCTAGGCGGGATAAGAGAATGCATATACGTGATAATGCGACCTGGCAAGGCAAGTATCTCTGCTTTAGGCTTCTCACCAGGCTTCCTCTCCTGGTCCCATACTTTAATTTGTTCCCAGGTACCACCCAATTCCGCAACATGATCCTGTGTGTGTACTTGTCTCCAAATGTCAACCGGAACCAACAATCCAAAGAACATTTCGATATCCGCAAGTGTCATTTCTGTTGAAGAGGCTGCCTCAGTCAGCTCTTTGTAATATGCAGTAGGTGTTTTCCTAGGGTCAGGTAACTGAGTTAAGGGACAAGACCTCACTCCTTTTCCATGGAGTATGAACCCACTGTTCTTGGAAACGGGCTGCTACCCCTGGTCTAGTAACAACATTATGCTGATCCCGCTGCTCTGGTATTTGAGGGTGATATATGGGGTGGACCTCCCTCATTGGAAACTGAGATACTGTCTTCGGGCTCTTCTCAAGCAGCCTACCCCGATAAGCAACCAATGTTGCGACATTACTAAAAACTTGACCAGGCGCCATGTCGGCAATGTATACGTGATCCTTGATATCATATATAATCTGTGGTGCTGCATCATTGAAACACTGCTCCCAAAGTCCAATCAAAGTAGCCGACGTGCTTGAGGGCATGCTGGTGTACAAAAGGCTCATAATCTTTCATCACACTCCACACATCCTCCTCACCATAAATGGGGTTTTGGGCCCACTGCGCAGCCTGATTAGCCACTACCTGTTTCTCTGCCTCTCCCATATCAGATCGCACCAGCGTTCGCCCCAGGCGTTCCTTAAATCTCGTCCAGTCTCTATCCTCAGGGCCGCGTACTGGTGCCCACCATTCTGTAATGTTGGGGAATGGAGGAACACAGTGGGAGTGATAACCGCGGTAGTGGGCAATAACATCGCTACTGGCTGGGTCATGGGTGTAAGAGCTGGCGAAAGGGATGCCGAAGCAATAGGTGTTGCAGGAGTGCTAACAGTTGCAGTTGCCACAGATGGCAAAGACAAAGGACAGGAGGTGACATGGCCAAGGCAGTCTGATCAACAGAAGCAGAAACAGCAGAGACAGAAAAACCAGGTAGCTGGGCCTGTGGGGGAACAGCGGGATATACCCTCTGCGGGTCATACGGAGGTGGGGGTCGAGTATCCAGCAATTCTTCCACAAAAGCATCATTTTCTTCTCTGGCTACGTAAGATTTATCAATATTCAGTCGAAACCTCCTATCTTCACGTTCAATTCCTATCTCCTGCTTCTCTCTATCATGTGCTACAGCTTTCTGAGTCAATGTTTGCATTCTTCCCTTCCGGGCCTCTTTCTCTGCTTTCATTCGCCTCTGTTTGATTCTCTCAGAACATGGCAAAAAGAGGCTAAACATAGTATGCCTACTTCTTCTTGCAAACAACTTCTCCTGTAAAAACCCAATTTTTTGTTCATCAAAAGTGCCCGTCAATGGCCACTGCAACTCAGCATTATCCCTCGTATATTTGTGCCATAACGTACTAAACATAATAGGGCCAAGGCCATGTTTTACATACATATCAAAATTCAGAGTGCCTTCCGGAGGCGCTGGCTGACTTTTTTCCAGTCGAGCATCAGCAGAACAACAACGACAACAAGAAACCAAATAGTGACTAAACACCGGCATTTTCAAAAGTGAGCCAAATTCGTTATGTTGCCGGGCAAAGTGTTCACAAACACTTTGTATCCAAATCGGTCCTCAGACCGTACCAAAGACAAATCAAAATGGTACCATATCCACAAAGAACCAAAACAAACTCACCTGGCGCACACAGGTCAAACGACTTTATTCTCCACTGCCGACTCTTCAGACCAAATGGTCAGATCCAAGGTTTTGCCGTGTAGGACCCCAGTCGAGATGACCGCTGGGCGAGGCACCGACCGGCCAGACAGACTGGGCAGCTGCGAGTTCAGGACTCTCTCATGCAGGGATCCCTGGTCCGCCCGTCCGACCCGACGATGGCCCCGACCTCCACACCTGTCCTCGGATGGGTCACCCGATGGAGTCCCTGTTCGGGCGCCAACTGAAGGACGTGACCTGATTAGGGCCACCCAGGTCTCTCGCGACCATCTCAGCCTTCCATACAAATGAAGAGTCGGTCAGACAGTAGAGAATACAAACCAAGTATATTTTATTCAAGTACACTCGAGCGGAGTCCAGACTGACCAGCCTCCTAATATTGCTGCAGAGGGACTGACTTTAGCAAACATAGAGATACATTATGTACGTTTCTGAACCAAGAATGTCCCGCCCATAATGGAAATCTTCTAGCAGGTGCAGCTAAAACAAAGAAGTACAGAAAGATGAGTTTCGACTCTGAGGCCGGGCACACATTATCTCTATGTCAAGGTCGTTCTGCTCGTGCCTACCGCTAGACTAGTGGGAGAAAGCCTCTATCTATGGGAAAGGAATGCGTTAATAAGAACAGTGTATTCATTAGCAGAGCAAGGCCTAACCTTGGAGAAACGAAAATTTCCACAGCCTGCTTCTCAAATACATAGTGAATGGTATGATTCAAAATGGCGGCTAAACATAAAATGGTGCAGCGAATGCTAACTTAACACAAGAACAAAGCACAAACAAAATAGCAAAACATTTTCATTTCATCACCTGCTTGCAAGGTTTACTGCAATTCCTGTCTGTTTTTTCAGCTGTTTGAGCAGTTTAATTTTTTTTTTAAAAGCACAACCAGTAGAACTCAACAGCATCCGATAGAAACACGCAAATGTATTGTTTTTAACGTACTATGTATAAAAGGGAGGCAGCAGCTGCTCAAGAGAGGGAATGAAGAGCAGCTGCTAATTAATACAGACAAGCTGCTAAGAGAGGGAGATGTTGTTTTGGGAAGGGCAGGGAGATTAAGTGAGCTGGAAGCAGCAGCAGCGAAGACAGAGCGAAAGACAAAGTAGTGCACTGAAGGAAAACATATGACCCATAGTGAAAGGATTCATGTAGCAGGGGCATATCCAGGGTGGAACAAAAGGAAGGGACTTCTAAGTTGATTCACCAATGATAAGCTAGCATTTCTAAAGGACAGTAAGAGGAACCAATCAACAATCAAAATGTTGGGCGTTTTTTGAAGCCCATATCCTGGATACTACATGTCTCTGTGAGACCGCGCATGCAGCGCATGCGCTGGCTAGACGAGACCTAAAAAGAGGGGTTTTTTTTTCCTTACTTATTTCACCATCCATGCAAATCCGGTTGTGCGTAGCCTACCATTGATTCATCGGAGAGACTGCAGCAGTTGTTTGTTTGCAGGTGGTGCTCGTGGGTGCTGCGCTAAAAACAGTCCCCAGGTGACGCACTATGTAGGTGTAATCATTGGACAAGCTGGCTAAACCTGAAATATTTTCTCAAAACATTTGGGATCACAAGTTATGTCCATTTGACTTGCATAATTAGCCCATTTAATCACATTGGGTACTACTGGGGGATCTTCGGAGGTAAATTTGTTGACAGATTTCTCTCCTTGCTAACAGGATTAAATAGAACAACAGTCTTTGCTGAGAATGACTCAGCAGTTTATTGATATGTGGATCGATCCCCAATAAAATGAGTGTGACTTATCTTGATCTCTTGTTCCATCTTTGCGCTTCTGATTTTATCTACAGCCTCCCGGTGAACATACAGCTCTAGAAAGTCCAGAAACTTATATGCCCGTCATCTGTGCGGGGCAAGTTGCACTTTTTGTATCTCCCTATCTGATGTGTAAACTTAGCAAGGCTTCGGGGCATCCAGTATATCCTATGGAGAGTGAAGTAGTGATTCTTCTTTAAAGGGGCAGCCTTTACTGTAGAACAAAGTAAGCTTAAAGAGACTTGCCAGAAGTCTTCTGTCACTGGCTCCGGCAGGTCATCTTTCCACACTCTACACAGATCTTCCAGTATGGGCATCATTTAGGGGTAGTCGGGGGTCGCTGCTGCAACAACTGGCATGCCCCTTGTGACCCCGGGCACTGCCTTTGCAACCCCTAGCGTCTGCAGTGGCAAAATCAGTGGCAGGAACAGAAGCAGCTCTTCCTTATGGACGTCGGTGGGGGCTCCACTCACCTCGTTTTTTGTCAATTTATTATTATACTAATAGTGAATAATACATTATTTGCTAATAGTTGAATAAAAATGAGTACAAATAGCTAGAATATGACTTTCGCTGGTAGTTAAGGTACGTAAAAAAATGCTTTTAAATGTATGTCTGTTGTGTGCGTGCTTGCATTTTTGATTGTGTTTATGTAAGAGTGTATATGTGTGTAGATGTGTAGTCGGTGTGCGTGTGCATATGTGTGAATGCGTGTGTATGTATAAGCATATGGATGTGTAAGTGAAAGCCAAGGGACACGTGAAGTCACTTCCGCTACCCCTTGCATTTTGGTGAATGGACGTCCATGTCTTCCAGGTGCTTGTCTTCTGCTTTGATGGTCTCCCAATACCACAAGTTGATCTCTTGCTGCAGTCTAACTTTGTTCATTAATGTCATCATGCTCCCAAGCACCCTCATCCTTCCATAGTCTCATAATCAACTTTATTTCAGTTCAGAGAACCATAAAAGTGCACGATAACATCTCAATATACATAAAAGCTTCCAATTCATTAAAATACATCTCTGTAGTAAATTAATGTCATGAAAGATCTACATACAAACATTGAGCGCAAAATGCATCTCTACAATAAGATGATTCAATAGTAACTAATATTCCATTCTTTCCAGAGGATGTTTATGAGCTTATTACATTAGTTTATGCTAAAGCACGCAAGAGTAACTCCTTGCTAAACAGTCTAGTAAGGCATACACAGCCAAAAGGGACTATAAATAGGCTCTAGAAGGGTTTGCTATGCCAACCTTGATGTCTAGCAGTATGCACTGGTTCGTGGGTACTCGAGCGTTATCTTCATATAGTGCATAGGTAAAAATGTTTTGAATAGTTGAAGCAGCTCTTTTTTTTCCAGTTAGAATCTTCCTATAGGAACATGTTAACATATGACACAGGATAAAATTAAGCAGAGTTATTTGCAGTCTTTTTCAGTTCGTCGTTGGTCAGTATGTACTGGCTCAGGTGTTCTTAGGCGTTACCTACATAAAGTGCGTAGTGCATAAGTAAAAATGTTTGGAACATCAGTCAAAGCTGCTCTTTTTATTTTTTTTATTTAGTTAAAATCTTCCCATGGGAACATGTTAACATATGACACAGGATCAAATTAATCACATTTGTTTGCAGTCATTTGCAATTCATCGTTGTGCGATGCCAGAGGGGCTGCAAGACAATAAAAATATAATATACTCTACGAATGTTAGAATGTCAATCCTCTCTTCCTTCGTATATGACTCTCAGAAAGCAGGAATCTGCTGACACCAAATGCAATTAATTGTGAACTATCTGTTTTCAAAATTCTTAGGACCTCTGAAAATGTCCTAGTCCTCAAGCCCAGGCACAATGGTTTTATCCATTTCCTTCTTATGGCAGCATATTCCGGGCAGAAAAATACAATGTGTCCAATGTTTTCTTCTGCGTCTGGCGAACATAAGGTGCATTTGGTTTCTCTCCCTGCTATTTGCCCAGACGGCCATTTGGCTACAATTAAAATAATCTAGAGAGTGTTGTATCAAAACTTCATAAAAAGAGTTTTTACTAGTTTGGGTTGGATCTCATCTAGGTAGGGTTCGAAACTTGGCAATGGTTTAAAAGTTAGAAACTGTGTAGTGAGTTTTCCCATTCTACAATCAAGATGTACCTTGTCTGCTATGAATTCCCAGTAAATACGGTTTAGTTCATTCTTGGAGTTTGCAGTCAATGAACTAGGGTCATTCCAGAAACTACTCAGGTCCATCATATAAAACCAATTACGCACGTGGCGGAACCGAGGAAAGCTGAGCAGGCCGTCAAGTTCCAGTAGCTCACTCAGTCCTTGTCTGTAGGGGTTTAGTTCTTCTGTGACCCAAATTTTTATCCAGTAAAATAGGGGTCTCAATCCTGCTAAATGTTCCAGTCTCTTGATACTAGTGTCAGAACAGCAGAAACAAAGGTGTATTTTGGGGGAGACTTGTTCGCATCCGAATCACTTTGTATCTTGTAACAATTGGGTTCAAGTTCTCCCCAACCCATAGTTCCACCCCATATAGGGCTGCTGTCTGAGCTCTATATCTATAAGCCTCCAAAGCTGGAGAAACCGCCTTGGACTTGGTAACTTGTTGCTTTTTAATAATTGGCATGGCGTTTTGAAGCAGGGCTACCATTGCCTTATTAATATGAGGTTTCCATGACAGTTTTGAGTCGATTGTTATACCAAGATAACTAAAATTAGATACATGCTCCAGTGGAGTTCGATCGATCGCTATATCAGACTTGAAACTTTTATTTGGTCTAATGGCCATGTATTTGGTCTTACTGGCATTTATTTTGAGGCTCTTTAGTCTGCAGTAACTCCTAAAATTATCAAGTAGCCTTTGTAGCCCACTCGTGGTCTGGAACAACAAGATCATGTCAATGGCGAACGTTAATGCACATATTGAGGCTCCTCCTAGTTTCGGTGAATCGTGGGTGCAATTTTGTGGTAGTGGACTAGATCATTAATATACAATAAAAAGAAAGTAGGCACCAGGACGCACCCCTCTCTCACCCCCCCCCCCCATTACAGGAATGTATTTTCACCCCCAGGTCCCAATCGCACTCCTTCATAGTTGTCTTGGTGAAGCCTGATTATCTGGGTCAGGATCTCTTTTGGTACGCCTTGTTGTCGCATTTATTCCCATAAGATATTCCTTGGAACTAGGTCAAATGCAGCTTTCAGCTCGATGAAAGCAATGTACAAATGTCCGCCCTTTATTTTGGCGTATTTCCAAGCTATGCATGAAAGTCTGAACACCTGATTAATCGTGCTTGTCTTAGTTCTAAAGCCCACCTGGCATATTGAGAGAATATCGTTCCCACTTGTCCAGTGGCTTAATTTATTCAGTATCTGTTTTGCATAGACTTTTTGAAGAATGTCAATTAAGCTTATAGGCCTGTAATTGGTTGGATCTTCCTTGCTTCCCTTCGTGTGGATGGGCACAATTTGAGCCCCCATCCATGATTTTGGGATAGGCGCTCCAGACGCAAGAGCGTTGGTTAATAAATTGGCATACGGTACCCATATTTCTAAATCATGCTTCAAAAGGCCACCGGGTATTTTTTCGGGTCCTGGGTCCTTCCCTGGTTTGATGGAAGCTATGGCTGCTCTTGTGTCTTCTTTGCGAAGGCTAGATTCTGGCAAGTTGTGTGATAGATTCTCAGGGGGTTCAGTAGGATTTGTGCATGACTCAGGAGCCCTAGAATATAATTCAGAGAAGTGTCTGCAACAGGTGCCTGGGTCCAGGTAGGGGTCTGTATTGGTCCTGCCTTCTTTGCATCCATGCGCTATTATTCTCCAAAAAGTGGCCTAGTCTTTAGTTCTGGCTGCAATAATATCATCCCAGTTGGCGTCTTCCTAGCTCTTTGACGCCACTTCTAGTACCTTTTTGTATTCTACTCTGAGTTGTCTTATTCGTGCCACTTTTTTAGTCCTGAGTGCCACTATTAGTCTTCTCTTAGCTAGTGAACACTGATTATTGTACCAAGGGGTGTCAAAAAGCTCCTAGGAGCGCCCTGATTCTGACCTATTTTTTCAGCTTTAGTTAAAGACTTTCATGCTCTCAGCCAAATAGTTGTGAATTTGTGCTATTGGTATAGCATCTGGGTATACATTGCTATAGGGGATAAGAGCGTCATGGAAGGCTTAATGGATGCAAGTTAGGGGCTTAATTCTATTGACAATACTGGACCATTTGACTGACCTGCAATTGTTACTAATCGACAGCTGTGATAGGTTATTCGCATTGGTAGTAGCTCAAGCTTCAGTCAGCCTCCCTGTCACAGTTAAATACAATGGAAAGTGATCGCTTTCTTCTCTGGTGTCCATCCTGAAGTCATTCAGTTAGCCCCAATGTGCGGTGCTCACAATGATGTAGCCTATTCTAGACTTGGTAGCACCCCTTTTGAAAGTATGAGCACATGGGCTATCCGAAGGAAACCGACCATTGCAAGATCTCAACCCCCTTTCTATGGTGAAGTGGATCAATTGCATAGCCACTACTGTACACAGGACTGAGGTATTTGTGCTTAAAGAAGTGATTTCTCTGGCCAGACCTTCATCCTCTAAAATTTATTCTAGCCCTCATCCTTCCACTTTTGCTCTAGCCCTCATGAGCTCAGTTGACAATATTTAAACCATGACCGCTTTCCTTCCATTGCTACTAAAATATCCTCCCACTGCGCCAGTCTGGTCCCATTTCTAAAATCACCCCAGATAGAGAAGCCTGCTTGTCTAAGAGGGGCACTCAATTTGTCCCCTAAATATTCAGGAGTCCCAGGGAGGCCAATATTGGTGCTAAGGAGATGTAGTATTGTACGTCAAATGTCTTTCTCAAAAAGCACCTGAGCCTCAAAGCTTCTAGTACAACCATAAGTCTTACTTTTGTTTTTAAACTTTGGATCTCCAAATTTATATAGGATATTTTCTTCTCCAAACTACCCCAACATTCTGCGTACATTTGTCCAAAATATGACATATCTGGCTTTTCAGTCAAAGTCTGCAGTTCTTGAATTGAAAGGCGTGACAGTATGCCTGGAAATCTGGGAGAGCGAGCCCTCCCTCCTTTTTGTCTCTTTCTGAGATTTTTCCCTTTAGAAGCCCTTATAAAGCTGCTCACGCTCTCCTGAATCTTCTTAATTGTATCTTTAGTAAATGTCAGGGGGATAGCATTAAAAAGAAAAGTCCGCTACCGGAGGATCGTCATCAAGGTCTTCCATAAATGTTTGTGGGGATATTCTCCCATTTTCTCAAGAGAGCCTCTGTTTCATCACTGACCTTGTTCAGGTTGAGGTTCGATAGGTGTCCCAGGCATTGTGGCACCAAAGCCTCTGGTATCTTATTTGCCTCTTTATCTCCTGAACTCCCACAATACCTTCCTTGTTGGCACTTGTCATAACCTCTGTTTTTTCCTTCTTTATCTGATAGCCTGAGATGCTCCCAAATGCTTCAGCATGCGCTACGAGTCTGAGTATCGACTGCGCAGGATTGCCTGTATATAGGATGATATCATACTTATAAGGTGTAATTTTTATGGCGAGTCCTGAAATCGTAATGGGGGAAATAGTATTGTCTAGCCTGATCATTTGAGCAAAGTTTTGATGTAAAGATTAGACAAGGTTTGGTGACAGGGAACACCGTGCCTAGTCCCTCTAGTGATGACAAAAGATAGTTAATTCTGTTTATCAGTATTCCAGCTGTAAAAGATTTATGCACAAGTTGAATTGTGTTAATGAAATTTCTAACAAGGCCAAAGATGTTCAAAGTCTCCCATAGATCTACCCAGTTCAACCTATCGAAGGCCTTAGCAGCGTCCAGAGTTTCTGTTGTCAGGAAGCTCTTATAAGTGTCCGTCATGTCAATTGCCCCAATGAATAGATGTCAAGCTGCCTGCTTGGAGCAAAGCTTTTTTGATCAGAGTGAATTATTGCCCCCATGACCCCTGCTAGTCTTTTTGCTATGATAACCTTGATACTCAATTCAGTTCATAAGACTTTATTTGGTTGAGAACCAACAATAAAAGCATGCATAAAATACAGTAAAATATGTACAAGAGCTAATTTGCCAGGCCAACATTCAAAGGAAAAGATACGTAGAATATATTCGGGTAAGGAAGGATTAAATTACAAGAACTCATTATCCAAATTACAAAGACTATAAAAGCCCATAAAACATACATCGCCTGCAAAATACAATGAAATCAGTTATTAAAAAGCGTCGAGCCCCTTGAGCGTAGAGCTGCACGGAGCAATGAGCTTACACAATTGCACATCTCATCTGACAGCTGTTGGAGATAATGGTAAGCTGGAATGCAGTGCCTAAGGTTTCTAAGTCTCATAAAAGGAGCTAAAACATTTTTGGTAAACACTTTATAAAAATCACAGAAAAAAAGAAACTGCAACATTGACTGATTAGAAACATTATTGCATGGGCATACTTTCCCTTCAAGGTTCTGTTGATGCCCAAGAGGAAGACGAAGTAAATATTTGATTGTGTCAGCTCTAAAAATAAGTAGAAAGGAGTGCTCCCAGGTCCCTCTGCTCTTCCACAGGGCCGGACTGGCCGTAGCGGGCACCGGGCGTTTCCCCGGTGGGCCGCCAGGGTGGGGGCCAGTTTTGGGCCCCTAGGGGGCCGTTTATGTTACCGGGGGCCAGCAATATCGGCCCCCTGTAACAAAATCGGCCGAAACCGGCCCTAGCACACATCTCAGCTGCACCCCACTCCCTGGGGGTCGGCCGAGCAGTTTGCCAGGGCCGATTTCAGTTCCCAGTCCGGCCCTGCTCTTCCACAAGTAACTGATTCGAGAAACCTCTGGGCTGAAGCGCAAATAGCTTACATCAGTGGGCTTCGAGGACTCAGCCCTTCGCCTATCTGCTTGTGACTAGGCTAATAATAATGCTAGCACATGCTTTTTTTAATCTAAAACCACACAAATGGTTGTGTCTGAAAAAGGCTGAGCTATCCCGATCCTTTCAAATTATTATTTTTTTAGGTCGAGCCTAGCGGAGCACGCATGCGCTGCTCTATAGGAGGCTTCTTGAGAGCACTCCAAACTTCCCCGAAACTTCTCCGTGTGGGTCGGACTCCTCCCACACATTGGATTGGCCTTTGCGTGTGGCTTTCAATAATGAAAGCACGCAAATGGCCAAAGGCGAATGCATGTCTCACCTCTTCTCCAAAGGTTCACTCCCACGGCGTTTTGCTCTTGGGAGCGAGCAGCGGCGCGCAGGGTGGCAGCTGCATTCCTCGTCGTGGATCAGGTTACGTTGCTTTCACTTTAGCGGCCGCGCTATGGCTATGCCCGGCCCCACATCGCCTCCCAAATCGTTGCGATCACTGCTCATTTATTTTTTTAATTTAAACTAATACATTTGTAAACCGCAGGAGAAAATAAGTAATTTGCCCAAATTCACATGCTATTGAGCAGACGCCAAGGATCGAACACGGATCCTCAGCGGCCGGTACGCATTCCCTCCTCTTTCTTGCGCTATGACTGCAGCATTGAGTGCTTGGACGCGGCTCCAGTTAGTTGCACGCTCTCTTAGCGACTTATTCGAGCTAACCACATTTCGAAAGCTCTGCTGTGGCGGATGCCGGACCCAAGCGCAGCAGCCAATAAGGTACTTCTCCTCTTGTGGTATCCTGATCCCCAGAAGTCCTCAAGCCATCTGCAATGTAGACTTTAACCCAGGCACTCGATAGAAAGTCTCCGTTGTTTCCTGAAATCCGTTCGTACTTTCCAAGACACTCAATACCAAAATGTCACAAGACTCTTGTGTACAGCAACTATCTTCACCTTTATTTTTACAACAAACACTCCTTAAATACCATGACTTGTCCATGCACTTTCAAGCCTGCACCGCAGATCTGCTGCCCTTTAGTACTGCACATAGCACCACCCCAAACGCTGCTGCCACAGCCAGGGCCTCGCTTGATTTTTGGGGATTATTCAGTAGCTTTGTTCAGCGTGCGGTACCCAAGCTTTACCAGTGCCTGTAATGTGCGAGACAACGTTAAGGGCACATAGATGCAAAGATGAGCACCCCTTAGATTTGCTTCGGTCCCTGCGTTGCTTTCCGCTCCACACCCCGCAGTTGCTCACCCCAAACTCTTTTTTTTTTTTTTTAAAACACTTTCATGCTTTTTTTCTTTTCAAGGGGCACTCTGCAGACCACCATTCACTGTTGTAGATTATTTGATATTTACAGGCTTTGCTGTGCCTCTTCCTATGGCACCGTTCATCCATGGTTTAGTCTCAATGAGTCTATGGTATAGCATCAATCTTTTAAGTGTGAGTAACAAGATTAATACTGTTTATTCACTTTTGAGAAATCGTTTGTATGGCACCACTCATGCGAAGAGTTTTGGGCAGGGCCGTACTTGAGTGGCACCATTCACTGAGCCCAGGCTCACTGAGTTTTAACACCGGTCATTCAACAGCATGTCTAACAGCATTTATCGCTGTGTACATACCAGACGAGCCTTAAGTGCAGCCATGACTTCCCTTGTACATCAAACTAGTGCCTTCATTCACGGGAGTAGCTTACATACTAATCCACCACTAATCCTTTTGGGGTTCTGTAGTAGCATGCTACTCACCAAAAAGCGCTTTGACACCTCATCAGGGGTAGTAACCGCTATATAAATACAATTACAATACAAGACAAGGCCGTAGCTCTCTTCACTCGTTTGTAGACCTGAGAGCCATTGCACAGAACCATTCATTCACTATTGTCCATCATGTGCTGTTTATTCAAAGCTGGATTTGGTGGACAGAGCACTCACTCCCTTCATCCAGCCTTCAGCGGGACGTGTGTGGCACCTTTTCCAAGCAGCAATACATGCTCTGCCTAACACACCTTGCATTGGTTTCATTGTTCCGTGACTATCTCTGTAAGTGGCTTGGGATGTACACACCGGATTCTTGTACATTTCAGTACACATACCATTCAGATCCGGAACTGTTCGGAGGGATCCTGAAACTGTGGAACCTTGCAACTGTGATGAAACTACAATGTCCTCTCCAGATAGAATCGGGTGAGGCATTCAGGTCTGAAGAGGAGGTACCTGCATGCATTTGTATTTTTAACAATAGTGCCTTGTCCTTTCAACCTGTGACCTTAATCCATATTCATGCACGTAAACGATAGGGCTACCCAATGCCAAACACACTTTTGCCACGGGCCTTCAACGAGGGAGTCTTTCCTTTATTAAATAGTTTTCCATTAACATATACACTTTATACACAGTCATACCTTTCTGGTCAGGTATAATTACTCCAGAAGAACACAAATACATGAAACACCCAGACGGTGTGGCTAGTAGATGCACCCACTGTTGCAGGTTTGGTTCAGACTCTGCAAACTGTCCCTCTTGAGACTAGGACCACATAATTATCGTACTCTTTCTTCCAGGCATTTTATTCCTGGAAAAGGTGTGTAATATAATCCCTGGAAACCATCAGTCGGCAGCATCAAAAACATATATATTTTTTATTCTTCAGCTATGCTGCACAGCATCGGGTATGCTAAAAGCTATAACCCATTGACAAAGTTAATCCCAAAGGCGAGACCTATTGGCTTTGCCAATGCTTGTTTTTACATGTGCCAACCACGGAATTGATAAACCTTTGTCGCAGGTCAGAGATTCCATGATTATATCCCTCGCTAGTGATGCTTCATCCGTCTGCCAAATAGATAACCACAAGAGAGGGAGTCTGGTCCGAATGTGATCGCTCTATAGAGTAGTCCCAGCTCTTTATAACAGATATAGTGGGAAGTAGATATAGGGACAGTCAGGATTTTCCTGCACAAGCGGTTTGAAACTCTTATAATCACTTTTTAGGAGAAATATGAGTCTATAAGAGTCTGGTTTAGCCGGATCTTTCTTGGGTCTCAAAACCATAACAATTGTAACTTGATGCCTTGACAGGCTCTCCTCCTTCCAAGAATAATTGGTTGAAGAATGCCTTTCAAACGGGGACCAACATTGGTAACAGAATCTTGTACAGCTCTTCTGCGATCCCCTCAGGGCCCGCAGCCCTATCATCTTCAATCTTCACACCTGTTCTAGTATTTCCTCACCAGTAAACTCCCTTTCCAGACCTGCAATATCTTACTTTCTCAAGGCTGGTAAGCTCTTGTCTATCTCCTAATATCATTCAAATCGTGTTTGATGTCCTCCGTATATATGGGAGTTAAGTGTTTGAACATAACTTCTTGTATTTCCTGGTCTGTCTTTACCAGTCCCCCTTTCTCTGGGTCCAATAATAAATCAAGTAAACCAAAGTTATGAGCACTCAAAGTTCAAGACGGAGCCAGACGTCCAATTCAAGGGTCGTATAGTGTTAGTCCACTTTAATCCAATTAATCAAATCAAGCCAAAGGGAAAGTTTCTGTACATCCAATTCAAACATCAGTGATACAGCTTAGACAGCCAGCCAACATGTGTTTTGTCGAATGACAAATTATGCCTTGACTTCTTCAGGGCTGATGTAAACCGGAAACGGTGTATATCTTTGTAGGGAGTATCCATGTACTTTAAAAAATATCTTCTGCTATTGAATCCGAAATCTTTAAAGCTCTCATTTTATAGTAAGTATTCACCATTTTCCAGCCACTCCCCCATGTCTCCCACATTTACTAACAAAATGTATATCTGTGAGAAACAGGATTACTAATTGGGGTGGATGGTAGTCCACCGTAAGTAATAATATCACCATCCATGTTATGATCAATAAAGATTTCTGTAATTTAAACCTGAGCTCAGCCCCTGGTAGCTATGGCACGGTAAGGCAGCAAGCAGTGGCCAGTATTGGTTTCACTAGGCTAGATAGCCATTGGACAAAGTCATGGTGAAGCGGTTTACTTTTTGCAGGAAAGCTGCTATTGGGAGCAGTTTACAAGAAAGATCTCTCAAAGTCAGGATGCTTCTGGTGCCTTTGCCAGGTGAAGATTTCTTTTGATCGTATTCACTTTTTTTGAGCTCAGATTCCTCCAGCAGGGCACGGCTGCAAGCTGTAGCCAAAAAGGGCTCCACTAGGATGATACCTTCACCACAACATCCAGCTGAAATGGATTTGCTACTGTGGAAAAGCTCTGAGTGGGACAACCTGAATATTTGTCCCAGCAACAATGCACCTTCATCGGATTGACTTGGCATGGTTTTCCCAGTCTTTGTGTCATTTTCCAGGCAAAGATCCTTGACAAAAGATTATACGTCCCAAGTTTCAGGATTAGGCAGGAGGAGAACACACTGATACCAGCTAAGGGTTCCAGGACCACAGGCACAGCACTTGGGGTCAGGACTCATTCCACAGAAGCCACCAGCATGGTCCAGGTCAGGTCCAGTTGTGACTGGTCAACTGGGTCATTTCAGAAAAGTGGGCTTCTTGCATCTTTTGGGTCCCTGTAGCTTAACAGGAGGTTAGCTAACTGACCCTTGGAGTCTGCATCTCAGTCCTGGGTGCAAGTTGGAGCAGGTCCAACCCATAGGGTCCTCCTCACAGGTCACAGAAGCAGGTGCAGTCCTTCTTTTCTATCTCAGACTTCCAGTAGTTTATTGAAGAGGGTAATGGGGACATGCCACATTTATGCCCAGTGCCAGCCTGTGGGTGGGAGAAACTGCTGGCCACTCCCTAACCAATGGGGGGGGGGGATGGTCCCATGGGTGCCCCATCCACTTTTGCAGCACTTACTGTGTGTTTTACTGTTACCTATCCCACAGTGCCCCTCTCTACTTAAAACCTTTCTTACCCTGTTAAGAAGACACCCTGTGTCCATCAATAGAAGTGGCTATAATAATAGGCAAACTCTCCCTTGTGGTCACTCACAACCGGTTCTGGGGTAGCCTACCTTTATTTAGTTGGTAGGAGCACAAGTACGTTACCTCTGGGTGGCAGTAGTAAAGTGCAGAGAGCCATAGGGCCAGCATAAATGCATTCAACATGGGAAGGCAAAAATCCGGGTGAATGGCACGTAAAAGATGGTCTTCTCCAACAGCATGGGTTCAAAATGTGGGAGATCATGATTGCAGGAGGACCAGAACTCTTCCCCTTGTTTTTACCGTACAAAATCAGAGATCAGTTTAACACTGGAAGGGGTTATACCAGAATTGTCAGTATTGTCTCATGCGTATGGCTCTCAAAGTGGTACAGGTCAGCCTTCTCAACTAAGGAAGTGGGCAGGGCAGAACAACTCACAGGAGAAGTGAATATAGAGATGAGACTAGGAGCTGTAGGATCACAGGAGAGGTTAGGTTGGCAATCCTTGTACATGAGTCACTGCAAGTGGCAGACTTCACAAATCAGTCCTTGGATGTTGAGGTTCTCAAGAAGCCCTGTGGAGACATGTCATACACCTCTGCTGTCTTGAAGAGAATTAGTTGGAGCACCATGGATAGGAGCGCTCAGTATACAGGCAACAAGATAGGGTAGAGCAGGCAAAATATTAAACATCACTATGCTACATGATCTTACAGGTTTGCTTACAAGAAATCCTGCTTATACATAGAGAGTTTGAAGAGGAAGGACATCTGAAAAAGTGGATGGCTCATCTGTAGAACATTAAGACCCCCTCCACCTCTGATCTACACTGCAACTTCTAATGCGCCTATTTCACTTGGTGTTATGTGGTACACACAGTTGAAAGAAAGAAACTGCATTGAATTCCTCATAGTTCAATGCCATATATTAAAACGTTAAAATTCCTTGCTTTGTAGAAAAACCAGATTGTTTCTTCAAACATTATTCATATAACTAAAATGTATATTTTCACATCAGGATTGCAATCTGGTTTGTGCTCATTTAAATCTCAATGCAAAAACAAAAAGGTGATGGATTGAATGCTTAAATTAATCCCAGGCAACTGACAATCGCTTGGGCCACATCACCGTCCTTCATGTTTTTGCCCACCATGCTGCCCCAGTTTGGACCCAGCCATATGCAAATCAGTCTTGACCCTGCTCCCCACAGGAACAGTCCATCCCGATCTGCCAGGGCAGGCCCGGTCCTCGCTGGACCGGAAACCAGCATCCTGGGACCGGTTTTGGGGTATCACACCTCATCAGCTAGGCTAGCTTGAATCCAGTGGCGCAGTGAGCCCGGGACCCATGTTTGGGTGTACCCGGTGCACTCAAGACGTCAAGTGCAAAAACAGCAAGTTGATGGTTGAAATACTTGAATTAATCTCAGCCACTGGCAATCGCTCAGGCAGCATCCAAATCTATTGTTTTTTTGCCCAACATGCCACCCCAGTTTTGACCAGCGGCGGCCGGCACATGTAAGCGTGGTGGGGAAGGGTGGGAGGGGGGAAGGCGACAGACGATGGAATAGGTATAATTAAATAAATAATACCTATTCCGTTGTCTGTCGAATTCCCCCCCACCGCCCCCTGCCCCGCCCCACTGCGCTTACCTGTGCCGGTTGCCACTGGTTTGGACCCAGCCATATGCAAATCAGTCTTGACCCTGCTTCCCATGGGGTCAGTCCAACCAGAAATGCCAGGCCAGTCCCTCCATGCACCGGAAACTCATCTTGGGACCGGATTCGGGGTATCACCCCTCACCAGCCAGGCTAGCTTGAATCCAGTGGCTCAATGAGCCTGAAACCCACAGGAGTCATTTTCAGACCAATGGTGATGGAGAGTGGTCGGATTTACCAACCTGGTTCGACCTGGTCGCAGGTTCTACAATGAGACTTAGTCTTTTTTCTGGAAGTTAAAAACCTTCAGTGGAGCAAGGCAGCAGGCTGTATCCGAGCAGGGCTCCATGACATCTGATAGACATTTGCGGAGTGTGAGAAATTGGGTTCCTGGTTGAGTAGAGTGTTAATCCTGCTCAAGCAACAGCCACAATCCCTGTATGGGTGAGCCACAAAAGTCTCTAAATTAACATGTGCTTAGTCCTCTGGTAGCTTGCCACAAAAACAGTCAGGCTTAACTTATAGGCAATGTGTAAAGTATATATGCAGCACACAAACAGTAATAAAATGACAACACAACACAAGAAATCCCACACCAATTTAGAAAAACAGGGTAAATTTTACAAAATTTGACACCAAAATGTCAAAAATCTACTCAGTAGAACTGGAGTTATGAATTTTTAAGTTTAAGGAAAAATCTAGCACCAACCACAGACATCTAGTCACACGAGACTGAGTCAAAGTTGAAATATATGGAGGACCGCAATGGAGCACAAGTCAGATACAAGAAGTGAATTGGGCCTGGCCGGCGCATACCATCGGACATTTCAGCAAAAAAGTGTCTAAGAAGGTCAAGTTTAGCAGGGCAAGGCCGCAGGAGGTGACAGAGGAGGATGTGTAGTAGTCGCAGAGCCGCTGGTTGAAGTCACTGTGAAGATTTCAAAGTTCAGGCTTAATTTCTTTTTTGGAAGTCTAAAACATCCAGTGGGAGGAAGCCGAAAGCTGTTGCTGGTGAGGGCTTCACAAGGCCGGATACCTGTTCTACAAAGGTCTGCTGTTGAGGATTTTCTGCGGAGGAGGATAACGTAGGTGGAGGTGCCACAAAGTCAGTCTGACCGGTGATGCAACGTGGGCAGATAGACAAGCAAATTGATCCCGGTCTCCCCTCGGTTCTCAAAGTAGTTGTTCTAAGTCCCAAGTTTTAGATTTTGGCTATCTGGATACCGTTAGCACCACTTTCAGGGGTCCAGGGCTGGAGGTACATCGCTTGGAGGGTCAAGACTCACTCAGGATGGGTTCAGGTACGGATTCAAGATGGTTGGAGCCTTTTCTGTCCCTAAAGGCTCTGATCAGGAGGCAAGCCAACAAGCCCTTTGAGTCACTCTGGTAGTCCTAGGTTCAAGCAGTGGAACAGTGCTGAAGCAGCAGGGCAGGCCTCTGATCGTTCAAGGCAGGCTCCAGGCAGCAGAGCACTCCTTTCAGGTGCAGCAGTGCAGTCCTCTGAAGTACACAGTAGGCCACAGCAGCAGGCAGTCCTCTGAGAGCCCTTCCACAGGGCCAGAAAGTGAACTGAAGAGTGGGTCTGAGGGATTCATTTTTATACCTGGTGCCTTCTTTGAAGTAAGAGAAGTTTCAATAGAATTCCCTTTGAAGTGCTTAGAGTTACCTGCCTTCTCTGCCCTGGTTCCAGGCTGGCTGCATGAACAATACAGTGGTGACAAGTCCTTTGTGTCAATGCAGGGCACAGCAAATTCAGTTTTAAGTGGGGCTGTGCCCAGCTATGCCCCACTTATCCTTGCAGTTATGGCACATACAGGCACACCTAATCCCTCTATTGTATGGCTGCCTGGGAGGAATATACAAAGACCAACTGCCAACTATACCCAGTCATGTGACCCAGGAACAGGCAACGAACACCAAATAGGGCAGAAAAATACAAACTTTCAAAAAGTGGCTTTTTCAAAATTGTCACTTAAAATCCGACTTTACCATTTTTTTTTTAGAATTATTTTTACCATTAAAGAGGATTTTAAAATACCATTTCTCAGACACAAAACATGAAATCTTCACCTGCTCCCAATCAAAGGGTATCATTAATTAAATGTAATAATGCAAACCAATGTTATCCTACAGGAGAGGTAGGCCTCACAGTAGTGAAAAATTAATTTAGGACATTTAAACTTAAAAGTATATGTCCACCCTTTTAATTACAATGCACCCTACCCTATGAGCTACCTAGGGCCTACCTTAGGGGTGACTTATATGTGCTAAAAGAGGAGCTCTAAGGCTTGGCAAGGATGTTATATTGTCAAGTCGTATTGTCAGTTTAAAACTGTACACAGGCTGCTATGGAAGGCCTAGGACATGTTTCAAGGTGCTACTTAAGTGGGTGGCTTAATAAGTGCTGCATTCCCATTAGTAACATTTAATTTACAGGCTCTGGGAAAATGGTGTGCCAATTCACTAAGGACTTGTAAGTGAATTAAATATGCCAATCAGGTGTAAGCCAATTTGACAATGTTTTAGGGAGTGAGCACAGGCACTTTACCACTGGTTAGCAGTGGTGAAGTACACAGAGTCCTAAAGCCAACAAAAATGAATTCAACAAAATAGGAGCAGTAAAGGCAAAAGGTTTTGGGGTGACCCTGAAGAGAGCGCTCAAACAAAGAGATCCTGGTGAAGCCATTGGTTTTGACAGGAAAAGCTCAGAGCAGGAAAATTTGAATTTCACTCCCCAGGAAGCCCTCTCGCTTTTCTGGTACTTTTGGTTCCTTCGCCTGGTCCAGATTTTTAGTTTCGGACTTAGTCTCTTTTTTGGGATTTTAAAATCCTCCAGTGGGGGAAGGATCCAGGCTATGTCTGATGAGGGCTCAACGAGGCCAGATACCTTCTCACCAAGGTCCTGCTGAAATGGAATTACTGCTGTGGAGAAGCTCGGAGTGTAGAAAACCTGTTTCTTCAGCCCAGCAAGGTTGCACCTTGGGCAGATTGGCTTGGGAGGTTTGTCCCGGAGGTCTTAAAGTCTGAAAATAATTTAAGTCCTATGTTTGTAGTAGTGGTAGAAGATGTTCATTTAGACACAGCCCAGGAACTCAGTACTTCAGGAATAGCACTTGGGGGTCAAGACTCATTGCAGCAGAGGCCACCGGCAGGGTCCAGGTTATGCCCAATTGGTACTGGTGAGCTGGGCACTTCAGGAAAAGGCCTCTTGGAGCTTGGTGTGGTCCTGTACCTTACTCAGGAGTTCAGCCAGCTGTCCCTTGAAGTCCTCTTATTTGTCCTAAGTGCAAATGGGAGCTGGTCCAGCCCTCCTGGTCTCCTCACAGTTCTCAAAAAGAAAATGCCGACCACCTTCTGTTCTCCAGCAGGTCTGGTATTGTTCTGAAGAAGGTGTCTTGGGCTGCCACATTTAAGCATGGCAAAAGCTTGTGGGTGAAGGTGATTCTTGACCTCTGCATAAACAATAGGGTAATAGTTCCTAGGGGTAAGCATACCCACTTTCACAGCAGTTCCTGTGTCCTATACTGCAAATAATCCCACAGTGCCCCTCACTCACTATATCTAAGATGGAGAAATCCTTCTCCCTTTGTGCAGAACCTGTTTGCCCATCCAGAGGTGTGACCATGCTAATATGCAGCCACTCCTTTGTGGTCACTCCAACCCAGTTTGTGGTCAGCTTTCTCCAACTGGGTTTGCTGCCTGCCCGACTGGCAGGATAAAAGAAGGGGCTTGTGCAAGTGTCATCTGACATCTGCGTGTGACAGTGGAGCCCCGTTTGAAGTAATTTAAGTTCATGGGCATAGCCCAACTGGGCTTCCAGCCACAGGAACAAAACCCCTGGCCACACACAGGCCATTCACTCTTGGAGCAGTTTTCATACCTCATCAGGGCAATTCAGCAGCTGGATGACTATTAAAGGCTAATGCAAATTTGCCTCCAGGAGCTGCAGGCAGGGAAAGGCAATTTTCTAAAATTTACTTTTCCTTGGTACCTTCGTTTTAAGCTCTGAAGCGCCCAGGTTCGAGTGTCAATCAGTGACAATTCATCACAGGGTGGGGTGGGATCAGCAGTTTCACAGACCCTATCCCCCTCTGTCATAATGTTGGGTCTGCTGCCTTCTCTCATTGGCTGACGTTAGGTCAGCCAATGATGGAAAACAGCAGTCCCAACCCTCCTAGGATCTCCGAGGCAGAGCTGCAGGTAAGTGTGATTTTTTTTTTTTTTTTTTTTTTAATTAATGTTTGGTGCGTGCGTGTATGTTTGAATATTTGGAAATGAGTGTTGTGAATGGATGTGTGTGTGCGTGCATGTGTGAATGCTTTGGTGTGAGTGAGTGTGTATGTGTGCGTATGTGTCCCGTCTGCCCCTTCCCTCCTAAAATGACTGGCTGCTGTAACTTTAGGACAAATACCAAAGGAAGGGGCTTTACATATTTAACTCTGTGACAAATACAATAGGAAGAGGATTTAGGGTGCGAATTCTCTAGCAATTGAAATAAGATGGGGTTCAATAATTCTTTGCCTTTTCTTCGTCTAGCACCGGAAATGCTCGATATCTGTAGAGGAAGATATAAGGTTGATATCAATATATAATTTGGAATATCAGTAAAATGTATTGGGTCTCTCAATGCATAGATCACATGGTTTTATTTATTAATGTTAACATTTATGCCAGCAGGCCTTCTTTATTGGTTATTAAATATGGTACCAAAGGCAGTAGCTCTCTAATTTCACATATTGAATGACTTGACTGTGTTTGAAATTTTATGATTATTATTTAGTTGTGTGTGAATTAAAGTATTTTTTAACACTCTGCATTATGTAATTCGGAATTACTGTGCACTTTGTGGAGTGTTTAAAGTTTATTTAAACTTTTTAGTTGCCTTAATTTATTCTTTTGGCTTTACATTTTTATACTGCAATGTTTATATTCAATTCCTTGTGCAACAAAGCGGTAGTAGCGCTGACTTTCCCTTACACTTTGGTAATGTCTTGTTTCAGTTGCATATTTGATTACCAATAATTGTTTGAAGTTGAATGCAGATAAAACATAAGTGGTGATTCTAGGGAATCATTCTGAGACCCAGATCTGAACATTTGGTAGTCAGTGAGTGTTGGTCAACTCTCAGCTCCTGCTACTATGACCATAATAAGTGGATATTACTAAGTGTTGATCCTACCTTCTACCTGCATTCAGCAAGATCTCTGGTGTATGCTCCTATCTTTTGAAAAGCTTAAGGAAAATTCGTCCTTGTCTGTTACTTAGAAGGAGAAGGTTCAGTGAGCCATCCTGAGCTATCTCATCTTGTTTGGATAATAGGACTGCAGGCTTGCTTGGTTTACCTTAATATCTCAATGACTGCCTTCAGATTATGCAAAATGCAGCTGCCGCGTCAGGTACTCAATTTACCTCAGCAAACTTCTGTTATATCCCGGTTGGACTTCCTCAATAGGGTACCAGTGAATAAACAGGCATTTTTAAGACACTTTGCATTATGCACAAGACACTTGCTGGAACTTGTAAGAGTAGCTGAGCTCTAGGCTTCAGTCCTATGTACCCTCTTGCATGCTTTGCTCTTGTTCTCATGCCCCCCTCGCTGTCCCCATATTCCATAGCACCATTGCATGCAGATGATCTTTCTTTGTTCTTGCTTCTATTCCCAGTACACCAGTGGGAAAAGGCTCTGCCAATGTGAGTGCTTGGTGAGTGGTGTGCCTGTGAGAGTGCAGCATATTGAAGCCAGACTTGTTGGCAATGCCAATGCTTGTTTTAGATGTTAGCTGCAGCCACATCCTGCCTTGGCCTCTAGCGATGGACCATTATTCCCCTCGACTTACACTGTTTGTGATTAGTACTTTTCCAATCTGGATCTTATTCCTGAGAATGATAAAGTTTGCATCATGGAGGCTATCTTGATGCACTTGGCAAGAGAGGGTGTCTCAGGACTCGACTTGACCACATGTTCTTTTGGCCCCTGGTGTTTCACTACATGCCTAAGCCTGGATCCCAAAACAGGAATTTCCACAAGATAACCCACCCCTTTTGTGACAGCCTCGACTTTGCAAGGTGCCTATCGACATCCACAAATTTTACCCATGTGCGCAATTTTCCGTAATCCTAATTATATTTGTATAGCGAGGTCGGATTGAGCAAGTAAATAGTCCTGGGCACTAAATTTAAATTAGCCCACATTAGTGAACCAAAAAGCTAAAAAAAAAAGTGCCCCATGTTTGGAAATCAGGGCAGTTTTAAACTTGCAAAGACAAGCTGTGTAAGTATATTGCAAGCTATGAGAGACTGCATGCATGTGTGCTTGCTGCAGGCAATGCGTGTGGTAGTATAGAGAAATCAACAGTCAAAAGTTCCCACCAGACCATAAAAGAGGCCCACAAATCCATCCCATATACTGATCTGTGAGACCAGACCTTCGGCTCTGACAGATAGCCCCAGGACCGACTTTAGAGCTATTGGGGCCCCGTGCGACAATCATTTTTGGCGCCCCCCCATGACTAACTCCTCGGATTCCCGTACGACCACCAGGCAAAAGTGCCCCTCATCTCTCCATTGCCCCCTCTCTCTCTCCCTCTCTCTCATGCATTTCATTTGTTTTATAGCACTGGTAAAGGCTGACGATACTAATTATAATGGTATGTACTCAAACACTTTCCGGCAACATTAGGAGTAGATAATGAAAGATTGGGGGGAAACAGAACGTCCTAACCTATTTTATGCAGTTTGCATGCAACTCTTTGATGAAAATTTGTAACAGGCACTGTTCTATAGTAGGGTTGTATCTTATGAACTGTGGTAACAAAAGGATCTCTGTGAGAAAAGCAGTAACCCACTCAGCTATAAAATACAGATTTGTCATCTGCACGATATTCGTTCTTTGCAGCAGGCATATTAACCCTCTGTGCTACTTTATGGTGAGTCAAAACTGCCCCTAGATAAAACTCCGAACTCTACCTCTAGCAGGAACATTAATCACAAGAGTTATCTTGACATTTTTAATGCTGCCTGAATACTGGAGCATAAGGATCTTTGCTGAAGGTTTTTTTTTTTTAGATCTTAAGTTATTGCTAAACACAGCTCCCCCTCCCCAGGTTAGCGCCCAGTGCGGCCGCACCAGTCGCACTACCCTAAAGCAGGCCCTGGATAGCCCTATAGGCCAGTCCCACACTGCTCGTAATGAGGAGTTACTTTTACCAAACGTTTGGGAGTGACATCTGGGTTGGTAGTTGTAATAATGTAGAGTGCAAGGTAAAACTAGACGTGAGGAGCAGTGAGAGATGTTTTTTTTCCTTAACACAGCATCTGTCTCACCAGCCAACGGGCAGGTAAACAACTTGAGCGTTCATAACATACTCCAGTAGACAGCGAAAAACCGTGAACCTTTACACGTAAGAGGTAGATGCGGGGCATAGCAGTGAAAAGAGATGAACCCTCTATCACAAATAAACTTTGATTTTGGAACTTGGAGAGAACTGTGTGAGAATGGTGCTTGAATTCTTAAAGACCGTTTGCATTTTAAAGTGTCTGGACACTTATTACAACGCTTCTATTAAATGGATATTTTGATGGACAGTTTTTGAAGACCTTCGTAGCTGAGCTGCAGTGTAAGTTGGCGTTTACTTTGGAAAAAAATATGTAATTTATCAGTTGTTATTTATGGGAGCTGGTTTCATATGCTCAAATGTATTGCTCGATTCGTTGTCATCCTCTCTCCCCTCGCTGCAGCTGCTAGGTGGAACCGAGCGTTGCGTGACACTTTTAGGCAAGTCTGGCCTTTTATTAAGCAGCATTTTGAATATTTGTCGTTTTAAGTCCGTACTTCTGAGGGTGCCTGTGAAACTGCAAGACCCAGAGTGCAAAGCGGTTTTGTTCAATTAGCCCGCATTGTCTAAGAGTCCCACATTAGACGGAGCCACTTCACGGCTATGGCAGCTCCGAGGTTCTGTTTTTGCCTCTGTCCTCTTGTGCCAAGAAGGACAGACATAGATTTTCAGACCTCACTGGCCCTGTGGTTTTTTCCTTGTTTAATAGTCCCAAATTGTGCATGCAGCCAGCCAAACACGAGCACGCATGCGCTCATCCTCCCAACTGATTCACTTCCATGTACGTGTTGTGATTAACCAATGATCTGATCGCAAATACGTACACGCATGAGTGCATCCCCGCAACCTATCACATTTCTGGTATGTGAATACCCTGTGATCTTATCTGCAACTGCTACTTATCCCCGTACTCACACTAGACAGCCCGAGACAATTTATATAAAAACACACTTCAAAGCAATGCCACTAACAGAGCACTGAACATCAAAGTGCGAGCGGTGGATGCTACAGTCAGAACCACCTTGTTAACTTTCCAAGGGCTTTTTTCCGTTTCCAGCGGACTGTTTCGGGTTGTGTGGTGTAAGTACTTTGGTGCTGCGAGTCATTAACAAGCAGTTATAGATACAAATTTCTCTCACAGTCACCTATTTGACTTGTAGTTATCTAAGTTCGTTTGAGAAAGATGTGCAATATGGCCGGTTAGCTCAGTTGGTTAGAGCGTGGTGCTAATAACGCCAAGGTCGCGGGTTCGATCCCCGTACTGGCCATTATTTATTTTTTCTTCTATTTCTAGATTTTTGGCACTTTTTATTTCCAATTAAAGAACCTCAGAGACAAAATACCAATCAAAGCTCCAGGACGCGATTTAACAAAAAAAAAAACAGAGCGATGATGAACGCAGGAGGAGAATTTGAAACAATAACACCCATTGCTAAACATTGAGTTCAAAAATGAAAAACAGTCGACTTAGCTTACTTTCTTTCTACTTACTTATTCTATTTTTAATAGTAATGTAAACACAACGCAATATAAAGCTATCACGAATTAAGGCAACAGCTCTGGCTTTCATATTTTGTGTGCATACAGAAATGCACAATGTTAGACCTGGCACTGTTGGCGTGGGTCTCCCTTCCATTTTTTTGCTGTTGCCTCATGTGTTTTTGCTGGTTATAGATGCTTTGGGCACTGTGCCACTGCTGTTCAGTGCCACAGTGCAAGTGCTCCCTATGTTAATTTGGTGTATGGATTAGTGATTCCATGTTTGGACTATTTGATTCACTGTCAGACCTTAGTACAGTGCACTGGTTGTGCCCAGGGCTTGTGACTCAAATGCTGCTGGTGGGCTTGCAGCACTGGTTGTGCCACCCACAGAAGCAGCCTGTAAAAGTGATCTCAGGTCTGCCATTGCAGAGCCTGTGTGCAGTCTGGTACTGCCATGTTGACTGGGCAAGTGCACCCACTTGCCAGTCGCCAAACCTTCCCTTTTCTGCATATCAGTCACCCCTATGGTAGGCCCAAGGGCAGGGTGCATTGTAAGTATAAGGTGGGACATGTCCTGGTGTGTGTGGCATGTCCTAATAGTGAATTACAACCATTTTCGTTTTTCACTATTACAAGGCTACCTGTTCCCCATAGGCCAGATGGGCAGTTTGATTATTACATCTTATAATCCTAACTGACCCAGGCAACATGGTTTGAAAAACGAATTTAGTATGCCTGAACTCAGAATGATAAAATACATCTTTTAGTGAAGTTGGTTTTAACATTCTGTGTTTGAAAATACCACTTTTAGAAAGTAGGTATTTTCTTGCCTAACTATCCAAGCCTGCCTCTGCTAGGTTGTGTATTCCTTGTCTGGAGTTTGAGTGACAGGGGCTGGGGGATTCCAGGAGACAGGGTGAGTCAGCCCAGGGCTGAATAGAGAGATCTGCATGGAGATGGGTGGGAGGAGTTCACCTGGGACCTGAATAGGGCTGTGCCTTCCCTCCACAATGCTGGCTCCACCTCCTGTGGCGTGTCTGATATCCCTGCCCTGCACTGTGAAAGGAAAGAAGGAGGCTTGTCAACAAAGTGCTCCAGGACTGACCAGAACTGGTTTGGACTAGGCAAAGGCCTCTCTGCCTTCAGAGAACAAAGAGAAACTGTGTATAAAAAGGGGGACCCAAACCCCAGAACTTTAGATCACTTTGGGAAACAAGAAGAACCTTTGCTGAGGAGAGGAACCAGAGAGACTGAGGAGAGACTATCCCTAAGCTGAAGTGCTGCTTGGGGGATTGGCCTGCAGTGGTTGCCTGACTGCCAAAGAAAGGAGAAAGGAACTTTGTGTGTACTTTAATCAACTTGTGAAGGATCTCCAAGGGCTTGAGAAAGAGCTTGCGTCCTGATGAAGTCTCAGGGACAACAGACTTCACCAACCAGCTCCCCAAGAGTCTTTCTGGAAAGTGCCTGCTGCTGTGCTGGACTTCCTGAGGGACTGCGAGTCGCAAGGAGCTGGAAGCGCGACTCACGAAGAAGAAGCGTCGCCGCCGCAGCCGAAGCGCCTCGCATCGCCGAAGATAAGGATCGACGTCGCACCAGACGCCACCGCATCGATGGAGAAGAGTGTCGCCGCCGCTGTCACATCATTGCCGAAGCGCCTCGCATCGCCGGAGAAGAGGATCAACGTCGCATCAGATGCCGCCGCATCACCGGGAAGCGTGTCGCAGGGCCTGTCGCGGCTCAGAAGAATCGTTGAGTCGCCGCACGGCCGTCGGGCGTGCACGCATCGTGTCGCATCAAGAAGACGACGCCATCTTTGTTCATTGCACCGGATATTCATCGCATCAAGGCGTTGCTGCTCGCATCGCCACGGAAGTGCAGTAAGACACCGACGCATCACCGTTCTTGCGTGTAAGGAACCGACGCATCACCTTCCCTGCAACACTTTCGTTGTATAGCGTTACGCATCCAAAGGTACATTGAACTGAAAGTGTCGCATTTACTATCTAAAGAGAACTGAGCAAATTCTACCATTTTTAAGTACAGTATTGTGGATTTTTGTCGTTTATGGTCTTGTGTTAAATCTATATAAAAGATACTTATTTTTAATATACAACTGGTGTGGTGTCCATCTGTAGTGTTGTCACTGGATTACTGTATGTGTTCACAAATGCTTTACACACTGACTCTGAGATAAGCCTGTCTGCTCGTGCCAAGCTACCAAGGGGGTGAGCAGGGGTTCTTTTAGGAGTGTACCCCCTTACCCTGACTAGATGCAAGGGTCCCTATTTGGTCAAAGGTACCTACCTCTGCCAACTAGAGACCCCCAAATCTAACATTGGTGGCAGCGGTGGGATTCTGGACTTGCAATTGTGACTCATGTACAGTGATTGGTGAACACCACTAGTGAGTGCAGACCAAAACGCGACCACATACTTTTGGTAGATTGTTTTTCTGGGATTTTCTATTTTTGCAAAGAACTGCCAAGTTTAACCACCATGGATACAGCAACATCCATAGCATCTGTTGATTATGATTGGGAAGAGGAGAAACTAGAATGCTACAATGTGAAACAGCTAAAGCACTTCTGCAGGAAATTTAAAGTTGCTCTGACTGGTCTCACCAAGAAGGATGAGTTCCAAAAGGCGCTGAGGGCTTGGGTTCAAGCAAGGAATACTCCTGAGAATGAGGAAGGGGCTGAGAACGCAGATGAGCAGCTGGATGGGCCATTGGGTACAGGGGGGAGGAGAGCAACCTCCCCAGTAGGTAGCAGTGTTTCTGCCAGAGGCCTGTCCCCAGAGGAGTTGGAGGACAGGAAGGAGTGTAGGATGCATGAGATGGAGCTGGCCAAGCTCAAGTTAAGTGGGCAGTTAGAATTTGAATTGCAAACTAGGAAATTGGCCCTAGAGGAAAAGAAGCTGCAGTTGGAGCATGAGAAAAGTTTGAGGGAATTGGAGTTGAAAGCTAGAAGCTTAGAGATTACTCCCTCTGGTGGCAGCACACCGTCCATGCCTGTTGAAGCTAGGGTGTGTATTCCTAAAGATGTGGTGAGAGAGTTTTATAAGAATGATGATATTGGGCAGTGGTTCAATGCCTATGAGGTAGCCATGTCTTCCCACCGGGTCCCTGAGAAGGATTGGGGAGCGGGGTTGTGGGGGCGGTTCCTTAGTGAGGGGCGGGACACACTGTTAGACTTGCCTTCTGAAGTCGATAATTCTTATAGCCACATGAAAGCTGCATTGATGTCCAGGTATGGGTTGACTCCTGAATTGTATAGACAGAGAGTTAGAAATTGCAAGAAGGTGGAGTCAGGTACCTGGGTAGAATATGTCACTTTCTTTTGCAGAGCATTGGATGGTTGGGTGAAGGGTAGCAAAATGAATGATTTTGAAGGGCTCTTTGATTTAATTGCATGGGAGCACTTGTCAAGTAATTGTTTTCCAGAGCTACGCCAGCACCTGATTGATAGCAGGCTGACTAGCCCTAGGAAGGCTGAGGAGGCGGACCGCTGGGTGAGCACCCGGGTCCACAAGGGTCACGTGGGAGATTCCGCCAAGAGTGGGCAGGGTCCCCAGCAGAAGAGTGGGGGGGGACAAGGGTAAACAGAGGGAGTTCCAGAAAGGGCCCCAAAGTAATCCCCAAGGGACCCAAGGGAAGGGTTCCCAGCCTCCCCCTGAGAAGAAGCACGGGGCCCCATTAGGTAGGCCTGTTCCCAGGGGACCCCTGAGGTGCTACAAGTGTGGTGAAGTGGGTCGTAAGTCGGTTGATCCCCAATGCCCACAGTTTGGAAAGACAGCACCCACTGGTGCTCCACCCCGGCAGATGGCGAGTGTAGCCCTGGGGGAGGAGAGGGGTGTCCAAGGTGGGTGGGGTCCCGCAGAGATGTCCCTTGTCTCTTTAGGAGACTGTGAGGTGGTCCCCAGGACCCAACTGCCTGATAACACTAAGAAGTACAGGCAGTGGGTGACCATCAATGGCCATAGAGTGGAGGCTCTTCGAGACACAGGAGCCAGTGTGACAGCTGTCAAGTGTCACCTGGTGTCTGAAGAGCAGGTTGTCCCCAATGCATTTTACCCAGTTGTTGCCGCTGACAAAACAGAGAGCCACTGCAAGGTGGCTCAGGTTCACTTTGAGTGGGGGGGGGTCTCTGGTACTCTTCAAGTAGCTGTGAGGCCAGCCATGTTTGTTGACTGTTTGTTGGGGAACGATTTGGAGAGCTCACCTTGGGCTAAGGTGGAGCGAAGTGCTCATTTGGAGATGTTGGGTCTGCCTGACTGGGCGTGTGTGACCACACGGTCCATGGCAGCCAGTAAGGGTGTTCAAGAGGACCTGGAGCCTGAGAGGGGGGCCCAGGTACCTGCCTTAAAGAGAAGAGGCAGGGGGCGTGGGAAACCGGCCCCCGAAGTTCCCACGGTCCAGGAGGAGGTAGACCCTGAGGGGGATGCCCTGGAGCCTACAGGGGTACAGGTAGCTGAACTGGGGGACCTGCCTGAGCTGATCCATTGGCAGCAGGAAGGAGGACCCTCCAGGGAAGAGTTCTGCGCGGAGCAGAAGAAGTGCCCTTCTCTTGTGGGTTTGCGGCAGCAGGCTGCAGACCAGGCAGCAGGTGATCAGTCTGGATCACATTGGATCTGCTGGGAGAATGATCTCCTGTATACTGAGCCTAAGGTTGCTGAGCCTGGGTCAGCCCGTGTGCTGGTGGTACCCCAGTGCTTCAGAGCCTTCCTACTGGGGCTGGCTCATGATGTGCCGTTAGCAGGACATTTGGGGCAGGACAAGACCTTTGAGAGGCTTGTCACCCACTTTTATTGGCCCCAAATGCGCAAGAGTTCAGACACTCATTGCAGGACATGACAGACTTGCCAGGCAAGTGGAAAGAGTGGGAGGAAGCAGAAGGCTCCTCTCCAGCCATTCCCTGTGGTCAGCACCCCCTTTGAACGGGTGGGTATTGACATTGTGGGGCCACTGGACCCCAAGACAGCCATGGGCAACAGGTTCATCCTGGTCTTGGTGGACCATGCCACCCGGTACCCGGAAGCCATACCTCTGAGGACAGTGACGGCCCCCGTGGTGGGACAGGAACTGATGGGAATTTTCTCCCGAGTGGGATTCCCTAGAGAGGTAGTGTCTGACCGAGGTACAAACTTCATTTCTAAGTATATGAAGTCCCTGTGGCAGGATTGTGGGGTAACTTACAAGTTCACCACTCCTTACCACCCCCAAGGAAATGGGTTGGTTGAGAGATTCAACCGGACCCTCAAAGGCATGATTATGGGTCTTGAGGAACCTATGAGGCGTAAGTGGGACGTCCTCTTACCATGCCTTCTCTTTGCATACCGTGAGGTGCCACAGAAATATCTAGGGTTCGGTCCCTTTGAGCTTCTCTATGGTCACCCAGTGAGAGGACCTCTGAGTCTGGTCAAGGAAGGCTGGGAGCAATCTCCCAGGAAACCTCCCCGGGATGTATATAGCTACATGCTGGCCTTCAGGAACCAGACTAGGCATTTCAGGCAACTCGCTGAGGTGAATCTGGAAGCCAGCCAGGAGGAAATGAAGCGGTGGTATGCCCAGAATGCCACTCTGGTAGAGCTTCAGCCTGGTCAGAAAGTGTGGGTCATGGCCCCAGTGGAGCCCTGTGCACTCCAGGATAAGTGGACCGGACCATTTGAGGTGGTGGAGCGCAAGAGTCCTGTTACCTACTTGGTGGACTTGCGGTCTCCCAGGAACCCCTTGCGGGTCCTGCATGTCAACCGCCTGAAGCCCCACTTGGAGAGGTCCGAAGTGGGCATGCTCTTAGCGACAGATGCTGGAATGGAGGAGGAGACTGAGCCTCTTCCTGACCTCCTGTCGGCGACAGAGCGAGATGGGTCAGTGGATGGTGTGAACCTCTCTTCCACCCTGACCCCTGAGCAACAGAATGACTGTCACCAGTTGCTGGGACAGTTTTCTGATCTGTTCTCCCTGATTCCCAGTGTCACTGATTGGTGCATCCATGATGTGGACACTGGAGACAGTCCTCCTGTTAAGCACAAAACTTACAGGGTAACTGACAGGGTGAGAGCTTGCATCAAGGAGGAGGTCTCCAAGATGCTTGCGTTAGGGGTGATTGAGTCCTCTAACAGTCCTTGGGCCAGCCCAGTGGTCCTGATCCCAAAGGCTGCCGCACTGGGTGCCACGCCAGAACTCCGGTTCTGTGTGGACTACCGAGGGCTCAATTCAGTCACGAGGACTGACGCGTACCCCATCCCCAGAGCTGATGAGCTCATCGATCGGTTAGGGGCTGCCCGGTACCACAGCACGTTTGATCTAACGTCTGGGTACTGGCAGATCGCCTTGACTGATGGGGCAAGAGAGAGGTCAGCATTCTCCACACCAGATGGGCACTACCAGTTCCGGGTTATGCCCTTTGGGATGAAGAATGCCCCTGCCACCTTTCAAAGGTTGGTCAACCAGGTGTTGGCTGGACTGGAAGAGTTCAGTGCCGCCTACCTGGATGACATTGCAGTGTTCAGCGCCAGTTGGGAAGAACATCTGCGCCACCTCTGGGAAGTGTTGATGGCGATGCGGAGGGCAGGCCTCACGATCAAGGCGAGTAAGTGCCAGATCGGGCAGGGTTCCGTGGTGTACTTGGGACACCAGGTTGGGAGCGGCCAGGTGGCGCCCCTACAGCCCAAAATTGAGACCATCCTGGCTTGGGAGCCCCCAAAGACCCAGACAGAGGTGAGAGCCTTTTTAGGACTCACTGGGTATTACAGGAGGTTTGTCAAGGGGTATGGCAGCATTGTTGCACCCTTGACAGAGCTGACTTCCAGGAAGCAGCCCAAGAAAGTGATTTGTACTGACACCTGTCAGTCCAGCTTTTGAGGCCCTGAAAACTGCCATGTGCACGGCGCCCGTGCTCCTAGCACCCAACTTCTCAAGAGAGTTTATCATTCAAACAGACGCTTCAGAGCATGGTGTGGGGGCTGTTTTGTCACAGATAAATGAGGAGGGCCTAGATCAACCCATAGCCTTCATCAGTAGGAGGTTACTTCCACGGGAACAGAGGTGAAGTGCGATTGAGCGTGAGGCATTTGCTGTGGTCTGGGCACTGAAGAAGCTGAGACCATACCTGTTTGGGACTCACTTCCGGGTTCAGACAGACCACAGGCCCCTCAGATGGTTGATGCAGATGAGGGGTGAGAATCCAAAGCTGTTGAGGTGGTCCATTTCCCTACAGGGGATGGACTTCACGGTGGAACACCGCCCTGGTACAGAACACGCCAATGCTGATGGCCTGTCCAGATTTTTCCGCCTTAGTGAAGAGAACTCCCAGGAGGAAGGGTAGTTCTCCCCACATTTCAGCTGGAGGGTACACGTGTTAGACCTGGCACTGTTGGCGTGGGTCTCCCTTCCATTTTTTTGCTGGTTATAGATGCTTTGGGCACTGTGCCACTGCTGTTCAGTGCCACAGTGCAAGTGCTCCCTATGTTAATTTGGTGTATGGATTAGTGATTCCATGTTTGGACTATTTGATTCACTGTCAGACCCTAGTACAGTACACTGGTTGTGCCCAGGGCTTGTGACTCAAATGCTGCTGGTCGGCTTGCAGCACTGGTTGTGCCACCCACAGAAGCAGCCTGAAAAAGTGTGTCTCAGGTCTGCCATTGCAGAGCCTGTGTGCAGTCTGGTACTGCCATGTTGACTGGGCAAGTGCACCCACTTGCCAGTCCCCAAACCTTCCCTTTTCTGCATATCAGTCACCCCTATGGTAGGCCCAAGGGCAGGGTGCATTGTAAGTATAAGGTGGGACATGCCCTGGTGTGTGTGGCATGTCCTAATAGTGAATTACAGCCATTTTCGTATTTGACTATTACAAGGCTACCTGTTTCCCATAGGCCAGAATGGGCAGTTTGATTATTACATCTTATAATCCTAACTGACCCAGGGAACATGGTAGAAAACAGAATTTAGTATGCCTGAACTCAGATTGATAAAATACATCTTTTAGTGAAGTTGGTTTTAACATTCTGTATTTGAAAATACCACTTTTAGAAAGTAGGTATTTTCTTGCCTAACTATCCAAGCCTGCCTCTGCTAGGTTGTGTATTCCTTGTCTGGAGTTTGAGTGACAGGGGCTGGGGGATTCCAGGAGACAGGGTGAGTCATCCCAGGGCTGAATAGAGAGATCTGCATGGAGATGGGTGGGAGGAGTTCACCTGGGACCTGAATAGGGCTGTGCCTTCCCTCCACAATGCTGGCTCCACCTCCTGTGGTGTGTCTGATGTCCCTGCCCTGCACTGTGAAAGGAAAGAAGGAGGCTTGTCAACAAAGTGCTCCAGGACTGACCAGAACTGGTTTGGACTAGGCAAAGGCCTCTCTGCCTTCAGAGAACAAAGAGAAACTGTGTATAAAAAGGGGGACCCAAACCCCAGAACTTTAGATCACTTTGGGAAACAAGAAGAGCCTTTGCTGAGGAGAGGAACCAGAGAGACTGAGGAGAGACTATCCCTAAGCTGAAGTGCTGCTTGGGGGATTGGCCTGCAGTGGTTGCCTGACTGCCAAAGAAAGGAGAAAGGAACTTTGTGTGTACTTTAATCAACTTGTGAAGGATCTCCAAGGGCTTGAGAAAGAGCTTGCCTCCTGCTGAAGTCTCAGGTACAACAGACTTCACCAACCAGCTCCCCAAGAGTCTTTCTGGAAAGTGCCTGCTGCCGTGCTGGACTTCCGGAGGGACTGCGAGTCGCAAGGAGCTGGAAGCGCGACTCACGAAGAAGAAGCGTTGCCGCCGCAGCCGAAGTGCCTCGCATCGCTGAAGAGAAGGATCGACGTCGCACCAGACGCCGCCGCATCAATGGAGAAGAGTGTCGCCGCCGCTGCCGCTGTCGCATCGTTGCCGAAGCGCCTCGCATCGCCAGAGAAGAGGACCGACGTCGCATCAGATACCGCCGCATCCCCGTGAAGCGGGTCGCAGGGCCTGTCGCTGCTCAGAAGAATCATTGAGTCGCCGCACGGCTGTCGCATCATTGCCGAAGCGCCTTGCATCGCCGGAGAAGAGGATTGACGTTGCATCAGACGCCGCCGCATCACCGATAAGCGTGTCGCAGGGCCTGTCGCGGCTCAGAAGAATCATTGAGTCGCCGCACGGCCGTCGGGCGTGCACGCATCGTTTCGCATCAAGAAGACGACGCCATCTTTGCTCATTACACCGGATCTTCATCGCATCACGGCGTTGCTGGTCGCATCGCCACGGAAGTGCAGTAAGAAACCGATGCATCACCGTTCTTGCGTGTAAGGAACCGACGCATCACCTTCCCTGCAACACTTTTGTTGTATAGCGTTACGCATCCAAAGGTACATTGAACTCAAAGTGTCGCATTTACTATCTAAAGAGAACTGAGCTAATTCTACCATTTTTAAGTACAGTATTGTGGATTTTTGTCGTTTATGGTCTTGTGTTAAATCTATATAAAAGTTACTTATTTTTAATATACAACTGGTGTGGTGTCCATCTGTAGTGTTGTCACTGGATTACTGTATGTGTTCACAAATGCTTTACACACTGCCTCTGAGATAAGCCTGTCTGCTCGTGCCAATCTACCAAGGGGGTGAGCAGGGGTTATTTTAGGAGTGTACCCCCTTACCCTGACTAGACGCAAGGGTCCCTATTTGGTCAAAGGTACCTACCTCTGCCAACTAGAGACCCCCAAATCTAACACACAACATTTATACTTGCTAACATTCATGAAAACCTAAGGGAGATATTGAGGGATTAAAAATCAAGAGTAATTAACCGCCCATTTACTTGCATTATAGTGGAGGACTTTTTAAGCGACAAGAGTAAACCAACATTTTGTGTTTTAATATTCATGAGTCTTGCTCTTAAATCGGGAGTTTTTATATGTATAACGTATTGACATGGATCACACATGCATGCAATGGATCACAGATGCATGCACATAAGCAGAAAGAAAAAGACGCATAGAGATGTCCACACACCACCTGGCGGCATTTCTACTGGCACGCATGCGAGGGTAGGTGTTGCAGAATAGCAAACCCGGCATAAACCCCCGTGACTGTGTGGGCGGCCATGCGATATCCTCTGAAGCGAACTGAACATTACCAATAGGCCGCAACACAAGTGGTTACACGAGCTGGCGCCACCCTATACATTATACAAGGGGGACCGCTCTGCCACTTCGAATACAGGGGTTATTTATTTAAAAAAAAAAAAATTTGAACTTCACACTTAAATATTAACCTTTTTTGGTCCTGATGAAGCATCGAGGATCGTTTTGACCATCGTAGGGCGCGAAACATGTCGGCCTGATAGTTACTAGGGTACATTATTACCGCATTAGTAACAATAACCTACAGGTTTTTTTTAACCTGACAGGGGAGCCAACAAATTAAAAAACCTTTAAGGTATCCCTTAGCCAGTTTTAAACACTAACTCACCCACCCACCTTTCACAACTCCTCTAGACTTAAATCTCACACCCTCACTCATCATACGGCATAATAAAAAGATCTCTGCCGAAGTGATCCTTCGGGGGACCCGTAGGGCATTGCAGCTCCGGCCCTACGAGGAGCAACGCCCAATGATGAAGCATGACATCCCTAGGAATGTGTGAGGGCAACAAGAGACAAAACCTGTGATTGTCTCTGTTCGTGAGAGCAGAACCTAGACTCTCCTCTCCTCTTCCCTTCTCTATCTTTTCTCCCTGGACATTATTCGTGTCTCTATAGGAACAGTAACCCACTTCTTGGATCTATACTACTACGTGGAGCACGGGTACTGGACCTCAACTAGCTCCTAGTTCCCCCTTCTCTTTTTTGATTGATAGGCATTTCTACATACACAGACACTGATACACACAATCCTCCAGACATACAGGCACCCACTCACACAGACCTACAGACTCAGTGCACACAGACCACCAGTGGCAGCTCCTCCGTTAAGGCGGAGGTGTTTCGCCGCACTGCTCTCTTAGCCGTGCAAACAGGAAAAATAAAATGATAATAAAACAATGTTATCATTTTATTTTTCAGCACTGAGCCAGTCTAGGGCATGGCTGTGCTATCCTGAGGGATAGCAGCAGGGAGGAGTAGTGGTGGGCAGCATATGTGTGCATGTCGGTTTGGCCGGCTGTCTTAGGACAGCCAAACCAACATGACGACTTAGCATTTCTCCAACCCGAGCTGTGTTGCACAGTCGGATGGAGAACAGACACAGGGTCCCAGGCCCTGTCTGAGTGCCAAACCAGGCCGCTCAGACCAATCCCAGCGCTTCTCTCATGCTGGGTAATTTATTACCACCATGAGAGCAGTGTCTGAATTGGCATATGGGAGTCTGAGACCCTGTACACTGCCGGAAGTCGACAGGAGCAGAACAGCACAGAGGCAACGGCCGACAGGTAAGTAATCTTATTTTCTTTTCTTTTTTTCTCCCCCGCACTGCCCCACCACTTTTGTTCAACAGCAGCCACCACTGCAGAGCACCAGGCCTAATGGTATCCATGCACACAGACCACCAGCCACCCATGTACACACACTACATACATGCCAACAGACCCGATTCAGGCACAAGACTCACAAATGTCTAAAACCAAAAATGGATTTAATGTAGCTTTTTCACCCCTGAAATTGTCCCTGCTTTCTTACAGTCAGTGGGGGAAACATATTACCCTGATTATATATATTTTTTAATTCTCCCTTTTCTGCTTTCCAAATGTTGGCATGAATGAAACTAACACTCTGTTAGACTTGATATGCTTGAGGTAAACCTTTGCTTTTTTCTTATGGTTTTTGCTGATTCTCTGTTAGTGGCCTTAGGGCTCTGGGCACTTTCCCACTGTAAATGCAGCATGAAAGTGTGCGCACCCTTCCTACACATGTTAGAAAATGGTGCTTACCTGATGTTTTTAAAAATATCTCAAGCCTGCCATTGCAGGACTGTGTGCGCCCTTGCACCTATGATGTTTTTAAACATGTGTCAAGTCTACCATTGCAGGCCTGTGGGTGAGCAATTGCACTCATGCTCAGGGTGGCCTTTCTCAACCACTGGCCAATCCTGAGGGGACCTTTCACTACCCAAAGGGCACCCATAGGATAAGTATTGAGGGGTGAAGCTAGTGGTAGGTGAAAGGCAGGGCAGATACACGTGTGTTCCCTGCCCAGGTAGTGAAGAATACCCATTTGTGTTTTCACTACCCATGAGGTTTGCTCCTCACATAGGTTAACATGGGGGAATGTTTGGAATTATTTCAAGCTGCAGTAGTGGCTTACAGTGGCGCAGCTTCATAAAGTTTCCTATCATTGGATTCCCAATGATAAACCCTCTACTATGATAAAGGTGGATTTGTCATTAATAGCTTAGAAATGCCACGGCTAGAAAGTGGGTATTTCTCTGCTTTAAAACTTTGTGTGGCATTTAGTTTGACTCCAGTCCACGCTGTAGGCTGGGGGAGCACAGCCGGGCATTCCCCAGCGACAGTTATAAACATTGGGCGTGCAACTGCAATGATAGACCCCTGCCATTTGAGGGTCTGGCTGGATAGATTGGAGGGAGAGGTTTTGACACTTGGCCTCTGAGAAGCCAGATCCTGGCTCCACTAAAGATTAAGATCCGCATTCCATGGCCTCATGGCAGACAAGATTGAAATTTAGGGGAGACATCTGTGGTTCAAAGGAAACCCCTCTGAATCACCCCCAACTTGAAAGGCACACTACATTATAACTACTGGTGCATACTTCATCAGGGTAGAGATACACCTGTGGGGACGTGAGACCAGACATCCTGGACTACGTGGTGCACACTGCCAGAGGAATATGTTGTGCACCAGGTGGATTGCTGCCATTAAAAGGGACTGTGCACCCTTCCTGAATAGTGGCTGGCCTGGGCTGACTACCTGCTTCTGTGTGGCACCCTGAAGTGTGCTCTCCAAGGGCTTGTTAGTTTGCCCCTTGTTCTCTTGTGGAGGTCTCAGGGGCATCAAAGACTTCTCGCAAGGGACCCACACCATATGCTTGTGACACCTGGAGAGCGGTGCCCTCTCAAGTGCTCACATCATCTGCTGGATCCCAACTGGTAGCGCGACGTGAGCGTGGAACAAAGTATTGTGTCTGGAGATTGGATTACCTTGTGCGGAGCCCCAAAAGTACTGCCTGCATCTAAGGAGTGTGGCCCTGGCATCATAGGGTCCTCAACGTGCATAAGCTTCTTGTTGGTGGTGAGTGGATTCACTGGTTACAGGACACCACGTGGCCCACTTCGTCGATCATGCCGCATCTCTCTCGTGCGACACGCCAACTGCATGGTGATTGCGTGTGGTGTCCAATTCACAGGGTGCGACCCTCGGAGGGAGGGCGTACCCATGGTAGTGCCTCATTCTACCTCATGCGGCACTGCTAAACTTGTGCCTGTTTGTGTGACTGAAATTGTCTTGTGCGACTCAAATTAAGGCACACAGGGCATTGTGCCCCATTTCCAGGGAGGTACGGAATTTGCAACTCTTCATTGTGAATGACTGGAATTGTCTGATGCGACCCGAATCAACGCGCACCAGGTGTTTTGCCTCATTTACGGGGAGGTACGTAATTTGCAACTCTTCATTGTGTGTGACCGGTAGTGCCTTGTGGGACCCGTATCAGTACGCACCAGATATGGTGCCTCATTTCCAGGAGGTACGGAATTTACAACTCTTCATTGTTTGTAACCGGAACTGTCTGGTGTGACTCGGACTAACGCGCACCAGACGTTGTGCCTAATTTCCAGAAAGGTACTGAATTCGCGACTCTTCATTGTGTGTGACAGGAACTGTCTGGTGTGACTCGTATCAATGCTTACGAGACATTGTGCCTCATTTCCAAGGAGGTATGGAGGAACGGATTCCTGTTCTCTTGTGCCCGGATTGCCAAGGTGCTATTTTGTTTGATGTGTGACTGACAAGGTGCCTTCTTCTTCCGAGAGGCTCCCCTGCTTCATCCCCCATTCATCGATTGTTTCTTTTGTGCCCTCAGTTTAGTGGATCAACTGACCTCTCTTCAACCGGCCCCAACTTCTTTGTGTTGCCAGGTAGTCTTGGGTCTGGGCCTGGGTTGCAAGAGTACTTGACTGGGCGGAGGAATGCTTCCGAGAGCGATCGGAAGCAGGTTAAGAGACTGCGTGACCCCCCCTTGTGCTTTGCAGAACTGGCCTGGTGCCCGAAGGCAATTGTGGAACGCTTTGATTGAATGACTATCGCCCTCAGCCCGCTTCTGCTCTGAAAACTGTGGGTGAACTTTCTGAGTGGTGGCCAAACCACCCCATTTGTCGGCTGCCGCCTAATTAGCCCTGCTACCTACCCCCACCTTCTTTCCCGGGACCCTGAATAAGTGCGACTCCGGCTGCTATTGGCCTAGTATTAGTGGGAGGGTTATTTATCTCCAACCCGTGGGTGTAGAGTAGTCGGGGTAAGCTGAAAGGTGAAGGAGGGTTTGGGCCACGGGGTCCATATGTGTATTGTCAACTGACCTGCATGTATCAATTGCACTGCATTACAATACTGTGTGTGTACGAATGCGCTCCATACAGACCTGCCTGATATCCGTAACATCACGTATCTGTGCTAAGTTAGTGTGTGGGAGTGACTACATGAGGACTGCCTGTTATTAATTACACCGCATGGCGTTGTTGCTTTACACATTAATTCCTTGCCAAAAGAATACTACGTTTTGTTATGTTTCATATAGAGGCCCTAATATAGACACATTCATATATACCGTATATGGTCATAATCGTATATGCCCTATTATGGTCATAATCGTATATGCCCTATTATGGTCATAATCGTCTATGCCCTAGTATAGTCATGATCTCCTATGCCCTAATATAGGCATGATCTTTCACCTACATTAGTTCCCTACAGTACACAACAAACTCTGAGGGGGAATGTTATCTAGTCTGTGGTTTGAACACTGAAGGGTTTTTCCCGAACACAGGCCTACAATGTACTCATAAATTATGCAAGAGCATTCACCAGCTACATCTCCTGCATAATATGTATGTACAAAGTTCACCCCTGACGTCTTCCTCATGTCCAACAAAGACCAATACAAACCATACTAAGGGACGAGACACTTTAGGGTATAAATACACCACATCTTGCCACGGTAAGACAGAGGGAACCTAGACTGCCATGCCGACACACTGACCAGAGACGCTGAGACTCCTGCATGCAGTCGTTCCAGCTGACAGCGGTCTAACACAGCCCTTGCGGGGTGTCCAACTCGAGACCAGGACGGGGTCCCACACTCTCTCTATTCATGTAATGGGGTTGGACTAAATCCTAGAGGGATTCTTGGCTCTTAGGCTTTCAGACCTACACCCATGCTAGGTACACTTAGGTACATCTAGTTAGGCATCGTAGGAGTACGCACACTTTTATAATGCATTTCATATATTCATGTATGTAACCATCATTATTGCAATATGGTAGAACTGTACAATCCTTTCACTTTTATCGTACTGCTGATAATATATCTCTGCTATTGTCTGCTGGTTGTTGCAGCACATATATTCTGCACCAGAATAACAACTGTTCAATAAATACTTATTGAAACGCCCAGACTGTTTATTCTGTGTAACTCTCTGAGACAAACCGAACAAGTAAGCACGAGTGACTGAGCGAAAATTAGTACTTTCTTTCCACGATTCTGAGGGATCAGGGTTGTCATGATCTATGGTTGCCAGGAACTAATCTCTCCCCGATAAGAGGAGATTTTAGTGGCACTGTGAGCTAGCTAATGCAAATCAGGCTAACATACGCGGTGGGGGTGCACAGAGCCAGTCGGTCACCAAGCCCACAGTTTGTTATCCAAACGCGCAGGTCCTGCAGGGGTACTATAGGAACTACACGACATGGCGCCACCAACCGTGGTTGGGTACTTATTTAACAGTAGAATCTGAGTAGTTCAGTCGTGCTATTCTTAGAGAACCTACTCACAAAACACGAGACGTCTGGAGTGGGTGGGCACAAAATCCGCAGCAGCAGAGTAGTACAAAAATACTATTTATTGGCTGTTGGTTATTCAAGCTTGAAAGGACATAGTGTTCCTAAAAATTGTGCATAACACCTTATCTTAGTTCCCTTGGAACACTTCTTCCTCTAAACATGCCTGATGTCGAGGTAAGGGCAGAGAGAGTTGAACTGAATTTTTCAGAAGAAGGAGAAGATCCTGCGGATGCAATACAGATTGCACCAAAGTTCAGAAGGACAGTCACCCTAAGACTATTAGAAAATGGTTTACAAGCTAGGGGTGGCATTGTAGTTTTCGTGATTGAGGCACACGAATCAAACAAAACAGAGGTATTCTATTCATGGGTTACATTCCCGGCAGCAAATGCAATAATAAATACATTTTACTACTATATAGAAGGAGATGCACCACCGGAATATTGTCCGTTTGAGGACATAGAGATTCCACTCACTTTCCAGGAAAATTATTACTGGTTTAATGGTGCCCTACCCCACGTACGAAGAAGAGTAAGGTTAGGCCCACTCGGAGGAGAAGGAGCCACATGGCCAATATTAGCGGCCTACACACCACATCCTGACATTGCCACAATGCCAAAAAACAGGAGGAGAGGGTCCAAGGGAGGAAGTTTAAAGACCTGCAAGGAAAAGTATCCCCTTTTCTAATACAATTATAGCACAAAATAACCTTGGGTCTGAGTATGTAAGATAGCAAGCTAAGAGTTATCAAATATATGTCTCATCAAATCTCCTCAGGGGAGAAATCCCTTTAGGACGAATACCCTCACCCACCTATGGTGGCATGCTTCATCATATGGGTTTCTCCTCCCAGTGGAAAAACCTAGTCCCACTGAGGGCTACAACTCCTCACTGTGAGGTAGGAGCTCAGGGATGTTTTTGTGGAATAGCACGATGTAACTATGGATGCTAAAATCCCATATGAACAGTTTCTGGTAGGGTGAGGATGCAGCGCAAAAACAAAGAAGGTGTGCAAGGGAGTGCAATCTAAAACTACCTAGCGTTGGCAACACAAAAAGCTTTATTTATTTGCTCTCACTGGCAGGATTAAAAACAGTGCAATAAGCAGTATAAACTATAAACTGCTCAATCTAAAAGGTGGACATGTTTCAGCTAATGCGATCAACAAAGTATCTTGGCTTTCTTCAGGACCGGGAAGAAATAAATGCTGCTGCTTGTACAAAGTGCAAGAAAAATCAAATCAAATATACGAAACCAGTAATCCCATGGTTTTGTCTGTTAGAGTATTACTGGAACTATCCTCAATTATAGGATCATTCGCCACACCTCTACCTGGCAACAGCTCAGGAAAGGGGGCCCGCTCTCTCCGTCGGTACCCCGTCGCGGTACAGAAGCTGCCAGGTAGAGGTGTGGCGAATGATCCTATAATTGAGGATAGTTCCAGTAATACTCTAACAGACAAAACCATGGGATTACTGGTTTCGTATATTTGATTTGATTTTTTCTTGCACTTTGTACAAGCAGCAGCATTTATTTCTTCCCGGTCCCGAAGAAAGCCAAGATACTTTTGTTGATCGCATTAGCTGAAACATGTCGACCTTTTTTTAAATTGAGCAGTTTATAGTTTATACTGCTTATTGCACTGTTTTTTAATCCTGCCAGTGAGAGCAAATAAATAAAGCTTTTTTGTGTTGCCAACGCTAGGTAGTTTTAGATTGCACTCCCCTGCACACACCTTCTTTGTTTTTTTGCGCTGCATCCTCACCCTACCAGAAACTGTTCATATGGGATTTTAGCATCCATAGTTACATCGTGCTATTCCACAAAAAAACATCCCTGAGCTCCTACCTCACAGTGAGGGAGTTGTAGCCCTCAGTGGGACTAGGTTTTTCCACTGGGAGGAGAAACCCATATGATGAAGCATGCCACCATAGGTGGGTGAGGGTATTCGTCCTTAGAGGAGATTTGATGAGACATATATTTGATAACTCTTAGCTTGCTATCTTACATACTCAGACCCAAGGTTATTTTGTGCTATAATTGCCACAATGCCACCAAGAGACTTACTCGTACAACACACAGATTTAATTAAAATATACAGAAACCTGACACAATTTGTCATGAGGACTTTAACAATCCAACCTGCACCAGGTGCAGCAAATAGTACTCCAGCTCAGGGTACAGGAAATAAAATTACTCCTCAAACATTACACGCGGTAATGGGCAAAATGCCCGCAAAACACGAACAAATACAATTCTGGATAGCTCAGAAAATAACTCGGCTTAAAACACAGAATACTAACAATCTGCTTGCCCATGGGGATCACACCACAAATAGAGGACTGCACCTCTTGGGGTACAGTCTTTGCTGCCATATATACCAGAACGCATGGTATCCCGTCATTAGCAGTAGTACCTGACGTATTGAGACAGATACAAAATGAGTACGGAGCAGAGCCTGCCCTTAACTTAGGGATGAAGTTACTAGGTAACTACGAACAGGTATCAGCCATAATACTAGCTAACATTAAGGGGGAAGCAGCTTCAGTGGCGATCCGCCAACGCCTAAGGGAGTTCAGTCCAGTAGATCAACAACACGAACTACCCAAAATAATTGAAACTGCATATGCAGAATTAGGCAGGGACAGTTTAGGTGGGAAAGCATTAAAACCACAACTAGTGGGCAGCTCTAAAAAGAACACTACAAAGCAGACACCTACTTCTTCTAAAAAGAAATGGGAGAATAAAAAGCAACAAAAGTCTAAAGACAGCAGATCTCAATCCCGAGGCAGGTCTCCTCAACAGGTGCCCTCTGAAAGGAGGTATAACCTCCGGAATAGGGATAATATTAGGAAACCTGACAGGTATCAGGATACTGATACACGTTCCTCTCGTTCCTTTCAGGGTTCATCAAAAAACTCCGAGAGGGAAGGACGGTCAGAACAAAGACAAGAGGAGCGTACAAAGTCCAGAGACACGCAATGCGCTGCGGACTACGCACCTAAAAAAGAAGATAAACAAAAACCTCAGTTCAAAAAGAAGAAGGTAGCAGGTCTCAAGATCAGACATGCCCAGAATTATGAGGACACAGCTTCTGAACGGGGAATGGGCTCTGACGATGATAGACAGCGCGGCAGAAGTAACAATAGCTTGCCAGAACCTGAAGGAATTTCTGGTGACAGCGGAGTTGAGTGAGTATATCACGGTGGAAACACCTGATACTCGGGTAAGTGTCCCACATAAGTTACATGAGATAACACTCCGGATGGAGGGGGACAAGCCCAGGAAAGTTAAAGGTCTATTTTGGAAAAATCTGCCATCTGGATATGACATCCTTTTAGCAGAGCAAGACTGGCCACCAGTATTCGTCATGGAGTGCCCTAAAGGAGAAACAGTAATTTTTCCAGCATTTTCCAACCTCGTTCCCATACATTTAAAACATGCATATGCGCAGGAGTGGGCGGTTGCCCTAGCTCCAGCATTGTACAAAAATCATGCTGGTTGGGATGAGGATTCAACTCACCACATGATCCCGTTAAAAGTTTCCCTAAATGCTCAAAGGCAATACCCTATAAAGCAGGAAGCTAAAAAACAAGTCAGGGAGATCCTAGATCAACTAGAATACCAGGGGGTGATTGAAAATTGCACTTCACCTATGAACAATCCTTTGTTTCCCGTAATGAAACCTGACAACACATATCGTTTAGTTTTGGATTACAGACATTTAAACACTTGCACAAAGACATTTGCAGTTCAAAATGCACACAGTGCCGCATTAATGAATAACATTGGGCGGAAAAAATACAAAACTAAACTTGATATCTCAAATGGATTTTCTCCCAAAATATAGCGCCTGAAAGCAGGTATTTGACCGCATTCTCAGCGCTAGGGTCTCAACTGCAATTTTGTCGACTCCCCCAAGGGTATAGGAATAGCCTGGGGTTGTTTTCAGCAAGGGTAACAGAGTTACTCCAAAATTTGGATGACGAAGCATTGTCCTATGTGGATATTTATCTGCTGGACGTTGACTTACCGAGGCACTTGACCAGGGTGAGCACCATTATTATGGGATTCGCCTCTGAGGGCTATAAGTTTAATATCAAAAAATCAAAAATTGCCCACCTCGATGTCCTGTTCTTAGGGTATGAGCTGTAAAGTGAAGGAAAAAGCCTAGCAGCTAACTTTTTAGAAAAATGTGCGCTGCTCCAACCTCCAAAATCGTTAAAGAATTTACAATCAATTCTGGAATTCCTAAATTTTGGTCGAACTTACATTTTGGATTACGCAGAAAGAGCAAAACCTTTCTACGACTTAATAAAACCTGATTTTTCAGTCAGACAATGGATACAGGAACATACAAACATCTTACGTTCACTACAAGAAGACATGATAGCTTCAAAACACTTACAGACATGCGTAAATGTACACAACTTAGTGATCCGAGTAATAGCGGGTCAATGCGGGTACACTTACTTAACCTTCAATGAAGGTGAAACGGTACCAATCGCATACAAATCACACCTGTACACAAACGTAGAGATGCGTTTCACTTCAACAGAAAAAATCTAGACAGCAGTGCAGACCGCTGTAGCAAGAGAAAGAGCTCTGGCTCAGGGAAAGCGCATAATAGTTGTGACCCCAGTACCAGCCTTAGAGGCTGTTACAAAGGCTAGCATTCCAAATGCGAAAGCCTTACATCCCAGATGGATACAATGGGCTAATTCTCTTACTGCAACGGATGTTGAATACAGATTTGATCCAAGTTTAAAAACACAAGCATTTCTGCAATACGAACAACAATATCCTCTACCAAATGAGATTTTGCCTCTAGATCAGTATGAATATATTATTTATATTGATGGATCTGCTCAACCGGCCATAGGGAGTAAGCAAGCTTACAGCGCAGCATGTGCGATTGTTAAAGGTCGCATGCGCGATGGAAAGTTCCATCCAATTTGCACTAAAACGCAATCTCTAGGAGACTGCACGGCTCAGTTAGCAGAATTAAAAGCACTGATACTGGCACTCGTAAATACGGAACACGAATTCTCCACACTGATTGTGTGTGATTCCTTTTACTGTGTACAATCATACAATGAATATTTACATAATTGGGAACAAAACGGGTTTAAAGACGCAAAAGGTGGCACAATTAAGCATAAAATGCTATGGGAGCAGGTAGTGGAGTTGAGAAACGAACTACCAAGGGCTCACGTGATACATACACTGAGTCATCAGCGTGATGGCGTTCACGTTGAAGGGAATTCATTGGCTGATGAAGCCGCAAAGGGGGCTGTACGCACAGCATCCGTAGCTGCAATCACTCGTTCAAAAACGAGAATAGACGGCGAGATTTTGGTAGCTGTCATTGCTTTACGCAAAGGCAGCACAGCAGTACCTAAAAAATTTCCACTCAAATACTCCTACAAGTTAGATGCAAACAACATTCCATATGCTCAGATTCCTGGAGTGGGGGATAGAGTAATACCAAATATGGATCGTAGACAAGGCTTAATTCTAGCAGCACACAAGGGTTTGGGCTCTGCGCATACAGGCGTTACATCGACTATTTCCTTACTGAAACAGCGCTACTGGTGGCCAGGGTTAACAAAGCAGACCAAAGACTATGTTTTAAAGTGCGACATCTGCCAGCAGATAAAAGGCTCCACCGTAGCACACCCAGCGCAGACACCATTACTAAAATCAGACAAACCTCTTGCATGTGTGTATTTGGACCACTGCGAGCCCCTACAATCTGCTGGGGCCAAGAAATATATCATGGTTGCAGTGGATTCCTGCTCTAGATTCCTATGGGTCTGGCCTCATCGCTCGGCTGACTCTCGAACTGTTATAAAAGATTTGCGAGCCTTTATCGGCACATACGCAGTTGGCACGTTACATTCTGACCGTGGCCCAGCGTTTAGCTCTCGGGCTTACAAAGAGGCCATGGAAGGAATGGGCGTAGCATTGCGGTACTCCTCTCCATACCATCCTGAGGGAAATTCGTTTGTGGAGAGGAAAAACCATGACTTAAAGCAATCTTTGACAGCTAGGGTATTAGGCAAGGGCGGTAGTTGGGTCAGTCGCCTTTATGGGGTCCAAAGAGCAATTGACAACCAGCCAAGAAGCTCTCTTGGGGGTGTCACTCCTTACGAGGTCCTATTTGGGACGAGAATGTGGGTACCTGATCTTGATTGTGAAGGTGCAGTGGCGGATGAAAAACAATTTGATATCCATGATCGTTTGGCTGTTTTACAGGATCTAAATGAATCCAGGACACAACAAAGCAACGTCCACTTAAAACAGACCGCCACTGAGGAAGTCAAGGCAGTAACGGCAAGACCTGTCTGGATCCCAAAAGTCGGGGATCTGGTTAGAGAGAATATTGCAGACAAGAAAGAATTTGGGCCATCTTACAGAACAGCTGTACCGGTCCTAGCAATCCAAGGCACAAGAACTGTACTTCTGCCGCCTCTTGCCGGTAAACAGGAGAAAAGATTTGTCTCAATCGACTTAATCAAACCACACTATGTGGCCGATACTAAACAGTAGGCCTCGTGGACTCCACAGTTGCAGACGCCCTCCTCTCGCTACAATCCAAGAAGTTCAAACAGAAAGACTCATCACGTTTGAAGAGCCACCTGTACGGAATGAAGGAATAAGCAACAATGCTATGGAACTCGTTCCACTTCAACAAGAAGTTGAACTTCAAGAAGAAAATCAACCTAACAACCAAGTTGCAATAAGACCGACTACAGACATCTACGTCAACATTCCTCCTCAAGAGCAAAATCCAATTTCAACAAATCCCGATGCAATTCCAACAATTGATCGAACTGCTTCTGGCTACTTCATGAACTTTGATACGTTTTCACTGGATCCAAGCGAGCCGGAAACGACGCCAGCCCAAAAATCACACAAACAGAAACTCATTGACTTTTTGCACTTTTTTAGAAAGACTTACCTGGTGTCACCTTGGATAGAACTATGGTATATCACTGGGATTCTATTTCTTCTTTTTTGGCTTGGTTTAACTTTAACTTTTAGTATGCTTATTAATGGACGATATCTCCAGCAGAGCTCTACAGCCCAAAGAGTCAATTTGATTTTAAAGCCACACCAGTCTTCACATCGTGAACCAAGAGACTTGTCTTCAGTGAACATCACAGCAGTTCCTATACCGGACGGTATAGTATGGGACAAGATTGATTTCGATATATTCAGTCCGACTGAACTTTTAAAGCTTAAACATGTATTTAAAATTTCTTTAAGTTATATCATTACCTCCAGTACATTTTCTGATGATTGGGACACTGAAACTGTAAATAATATGATATCTGATTTGGAAAAAGATGCAGCCTTTCCGAACAATGAAATGTTAGAAGGTACTTCAGACTATGATACATTATACTGTTACCAACATTATGGTCATCATTTCTTGCACAAATCTATAACACCTAGAAATGTATTTGAATACTACCAGTGGGAACACTGCCCAACACCTCCAAAAGGTAGTTCGCAAACTTTTTCACAGAAATTCACATACTTTTCAGGGTTTAATACATCTGACCCGAAGTCATTTTATTACAAAGTGGCAACAACATCAGCACAGAAAATTATGTTGACTAACACCAAACAGATTTACTCTGCTTCCTTTATGGCCCAGTTGTCTACATAGGGTTTCGACCTATGGAAGGACACTATAGATTTAAAATCAATCTGGGGTTCTAGGGACTGGCAGGTCCAGGGAACAGAAGCGCTTTTTAGAGCATGCCTCATTCCACAGCAGATGATATTTCAAAATGAAACTGTGCAACAGACATCTTGTCTTGGACTAGCCAAGAACAAGGACATGAACACACCTGGGTTTCCAGCACCATCACAGATGGGTGGGGGGCAGAATTCAACTACACATGGGGTAGGATTAGATGACATTCTCCAGTACAACAGGTCAGATCCCAATTGAACAGAATAGCTGATTTGGCCCGTTGACACAAACACATGTCAACAGAGATTCCTAGGTATAACTGAGGAGTTTAGTATCAGTAGGCCAGATACACGCTATGTACAGAGACAACACCCAGGGGTAGTGACATCCTATAGTGTTGGGAAGTTGTGCCTTGATTGACTAGAAACCTCAACACTTACAGAAGTGAAACATCACTTGACTTTACTAACACCTGATGTAGACCTTAGGGATTTTTTGCTAGGCCCAAGGAAAACACGTCAGAAACGTTTCATATATGCTGGCATTTATGCCTACTATAATGAAAACTGGAAAATATCCCAACAGGAGGCCGCAGAAAGAATACGGGAAATAGACCGTATTAACTTAGAGAAGGCATTAGCTGTAGTGGATAATGGGTTAACAACTTTGACCTCCAGGATTTACTCCTTAGGCAACATTGTTTCTTCGGCAATTGACGTATTAGAACAAGACTTGGCCTTGTTACAACACGGGCAATCTCAGTTACGTTCTATTATGATGTTAAGCTGGACGCTGCAATCTTTGCATGCAGGCTACGTGCCCTGGCGTTTTATAAACACCATGTCTCTGTTTTCAGGATACAATCTAACTGATAAACAGACAGAAATGGCACAAAGGAGAGCCAAATATACAATGCTGCGTATTGAGAAACTGGAAAGGTTACCATTCACTGTAGCCGAATCACCATCAACCGAATGGCTAATTCATGGCCATATCACCCTGCCGGTCACTACGTTTCAGTTCCAGTATTGCCTTGAGCAAAGGCAGGCAGGCAGGCAGATATGAAAAAATGGGTAAGGGATACATTAAGGAAACTTGGGAGTTACCATATAGATTTCGATGCCGGAGTGGGGATCGAGAAGTGTTTCTGAGTGGTACAAACTGCAAGAACGCTTTAAGCGGTTCTCTCATGTGTCAGGATATTTCTCTGAACGGAGCATATAGTGGTTCGGTAGCGAATCTGTCTTATCACATGTCAGGGACCCCAGCGGCCATGATCACGCCGGTTTTCCAGCTGCTCTCGAATGGGAGTTACTTGATGCTAAACGATCAAGGTTGCTGTGGGATGCTTCCGGGCGTCACCTATCTGGTCACTGTTAACTCCAGGGTTTCTTGCTATATGCAAGTATTGTTTCCGCCACTGAACACAGTCAGGGAGGTGCCTTTATGGCCTTAGTTGAATGTTTCCTTTATACAATTAGATACTTTGAGCAGACTGAAAGCCATGCTTTTGCAGCAACCCGTGCCCTTAACCTCCGCTCGAGAAACCTTTGAACTTCAAGTTGCAAGGACCTCGACTGAGATACTAGCACTTATACGTACGAACTGCCCCTTTCATTTTGCAGAAATGGTGGGTCGTATCTTTAATATGTCTGATACGAGCGGTATTGTACACCTATTTAAGACCATAGGGTCAGGACTATTAAGCACCTTTCAGACAGTCCTCGGAGTAATCCCAAATTTTATACACTCCGTATTGGGAAGCGTCTTTGGAGGTCTCCCGCTTATTCTGTTCCTAATTGCACGAGTCCTGATTGTAATCTTACTGCTACGCAATGGACGGCCCAATTTCCAAGGAAATGGTGAACATACTCATGGAGCGGAAATACCGTGAACGCATGGTGCAGCTTCTGGGTATACCTTGCCTAAGAGAACTGAACGCCTCTTGGTTTCTATCGTTTAGACCAGTCTGGGTGGACTGCATCTTACCTGTTCTTCGATGCCTGTTTTGCGGAGAAGAATGCGCGTTGGATCTCTGTCTAACGTTTCCATCAGATACTCCTCCGGACATGGATGCTATGCTGGACCCCCTAAAGGCCCATGCTCTGCATTGTCCCCAGCGTCTTCCTATTCTGATGAACGCATTCCTTGAGAATCCACAGGTGCCGTTTGCTCCTGCTGGGTTAGGTGGCTCCTTCACAGGCACCCAGGTAACAACTGCCACACAAGCTGCCGCAGCACCGACTGTCGGCAGTGCCACATTCCATCTATGTGCGATTGACGTTCTCTGTGAGGCGTTGGATTTGTCGTCTGCAGTAGCTAACACCGATAATGCTGTATCTCCCAGCCAGGAAACTTAATCTTGAATTGGCTCATCGTGTCCTGGGAAAGAATTTGGCTTCTCCACTTCGTTTAATAAATAAACGAACAAAATTTGGAACATTTCCTAAATTGACACTTTTGCTTGAAAAGGCATGGACTTATTCTGCTTGTAGTGATGCAACTTTTATAAGTGGGATAGAATTGACTTTTTCAAGTGGCAAGAAATGTTAACATTTTAAACATTTTTTAACGTCTTTTTAAAGTCATGTTTTTAGCTGATTTTAAGTATATTTTTTAAGTTGTCCAGATTTTAAGTATGGTCATTGTCATCCAATTATAAAGAGGAGTGGGTGTTATGTTTCATATAGAGGCCCTAATATAGACACGTTCATATATACCGTATATGGTCATAATCGTATATGCCCTATTATGGTCATAATTGTATATGCCCTATTATGGTTATAATCGTCTATGCCCTAGTATAGTCATGATCTCCTATGCCCTAATATAGGCATGATCTTTCACCTACATTAGTTCCCTACAGTACACAACAAACTCTGAGGGTTGAATGTTATCTAGTCTGTGGTTTGAACACTGAAGGGTTTTTCCCGAACACAGGCCTACAATGTACTCATAAATGATGCATGAGCATTCACCAGCTACATCTCCAGCATAATATGTATGTACAAAGTTCACCCCTGACGTTTTCCTCATGTCCAACAAAGACCAATACAAACCATACTAAGGGACAAGACACTTTAGGGTATAAATACACCACATCTTGCCACGGTAAGACAGAGGGAACCGAGACTTCCATGCCGACACACTGACCAGAGACGCTGAGGCTCCTGCATGCAGTCGCTCCAGCTGACAGCGGTCTAACACAGCCCTTGCGGGGTGTCCAACTCGAGACCAGGACGGGGTCCCACACTCTCTCCATTCATGTAATGGGGTTGGTCTAAATCCTAGAGGGATTCTTGGCTCTTAGGCTTTCAGACCTACACCCATGCTAGCTACACTTAGGTACATCTAGTTATGCATCGTAGGAGTACGCGCACTTTTATAATGCATTTCATATATTCATGTATTTAACCATCATTATTGCAATATGGTAGAACTGTACTATCCTTTCACTTTTATCGTACTGCTGATAATATATCTCTGCTATTGTCTGCTGGTTGTTGCAGCACATATATTCTACACCAGAATAACAACTGTTCAATAAATACTTATTGAAACGCCCAGACTGTTTATTCTGTGTAACTCTCTGAGACAAACCGAACAAGTAAGCACGAGTGACTGAGCGAAAAGTAGTACATTGTGTCCACGATTCTGAGGGATCAGGGTTGTCATGATCTAAGGTTGCAGGAACTAATCTCTCCCCGATAAGAGGAGATTCTAGTGGCACTGTGAGCTAGCTAATGCAAATCAGGCTAACATACGCGGTGGGGGTGCACAGAGCCAGTCGGTCACCAAGCCCACAGTTTATGTTATCCAAACGCGCAGGTCCTGCAGGGGTACTATTGGAACTACACAACAGTTTCACATTGGTTTTTACCCGTGTGGCCTTGGCCCACGGTGCTGTTTAAAAGTGTTGTTATTATCTGTGTGTAAACATTTCTGATACTGTTGTGATCTAGGGTGCCCCCTATAACTGTGTGGTATTGAATTTTAATTATTGCCAGGGTGGGCATAGTTCTGACAACATTTTGCATCGCTTAAGGGTGCTGGAGGGTAAAGTAGGATCTTTCCCATGTGTGCATACTACTGATGTCATTTTAACACGGTTGGGCCTAGTACTGCTATTAATATTTCCAAATGCGATTTGTGCCCAGAAACACATGATGTTCATGTTGTGTTAATTAATGTGTGTGTTGAATACAAACTTCATTTACATACACCACAATGTGAAGTCTATCTTGTGGCGCACAGTGTATTTATTGTGTGAGAGTGCTTTGCCAATGCTTTACACATTGCCTCTGTGATAAGCCTGACTGCTCAGTGTCAAGCTACCCAAGGGTGAGCGCAGGTTATACAGTGAGATTAATCACCCACCCCTGACAGGAGTAGCAGGCTGTGCCTGACTAGGGTACCACCTCAGCCAACAAGAAAGTGCCAGTTCTAACACACACAAACACTTAATTATGCACAGATATCAAAACACTTAGGCAGGAGTTTATGAACACAAGGGGTCTCGGGGGATTTTTTCTCGCCCGCCTCCATATGTTTTAGAGTGCAGGGTTACAGGGAACAATATCGTCACAGATTTTAAAGTGAAGACCAAAGAGTGGCAGACAGAGGGTGCCACTTAACTTTCATTGAAGGACTGTAATCTGAAGGTTAAACTCTGTGGGTGCTAAAGCACCTCTTTGTTTTATTAACTATTAATTATTTTATTGAAATCATAGAGATCTTAAGCCTCTCCAAAATTGTTCTATTTGTCAAGCCAGGCGAGCCAGCAGAATAAGGGAGATTCCATTTTATGTTAATGTTACTGCTGGCTAGGCTGACTTGAGAAAAATAAGGATTTTAAGAGAGGCTCAACACCTTAACCATCACAATTAAATAATTAGCAAATATGAAGAAGTCTGGGAGCCCCCACTCAGTTTGCTCCTTGAGTTGCAGCTCTTCAAGGAGATGCGTGCTAAGTGATTTTAGATGGGCATGTTCTGTCACTGTGTTTGAGCTTCACTGTTTGTGGAATGTTCCACATAGAAAATTCCATCTACAAATCTTATACATAGGCAACCAGAATCGGCGTGAACACAGGAAAAGACAACACGTGGCCAGGGACAAAGGAAACTATAATGGAGAAACCGGCATCACAGCTTACGGTAATTAACCTTTCTCAAAGGGAACTTACATAATTAGAGGGGCAAGTTCTTAGCTTAGGGATTTCCTTCTGTCTGGACATGCCATCTGATTATGCACAGATACGAGTAGATTTGTATAAATTTGCTCGAAAACTGAAACTATATAAGGTTAATGCCTTAAATAAACAAAGGAGGACTGCGCAGACCTTGATCAGCCAAGTAAGACAAATGTTTAACTTATTAATTGGGGATGTTGAAACACTTCATGTTTTGTATGATTTGGGTGAGTCCAGGGAGGAAACTACACTTAGGGAACTTTGTGACCCTTTCGATCCCTTATTTATGACCAATCTACCTTCCTCCTTTGGCATTGATACAGGAGCTACTAGTGAGACAACTTTTAAATTGCCATCCAAATATGTCCCACAAACACCGAGGGATAATATAGATCTGTGAAGTAGTTGCCAATGACATACTCAAACTTTGTGATGAGGTCTCCAACAGACACAATATAAGGAACATTCAATGGGAATCAGTAATTGCTTTACAAAAACCTAGTGATAAAACCTTCTGATAAGGGAGGGATTGTAGACCTGCTGGACAGAGAGGATTGCGTAAGAGAGGCACATAGACAACTAGGCAACACTGCATGTTACACCATAGTTGATAAAATGTATTTGAGGAACGTACAATTATATGTATATAGACCTATTGCAAGGTTGGTATAATAACAAGCTACTAAACTGGGATGAATTCCAATTCCTAACAAATGATACCCCCACGACTCCTATCCGAAATATGCTTCCCAAAGTTCACAAAAGCCTTCATAATCCACCGGGACATCCTATCCTCTCATCAAAAACAGCTTTTTTGAAAACACTCAAATTTATGTTGCCCACTTTTTGTTTCCCTTCGTAGCTAGCTTAAGTTCCTATGTGAAGGATACCAAAGACTTCATACAAAAAGTCCAGGATCTCCATTGGGAGGAAACACGTTGGATGGTGTATTTGGATGAAGAGATCCTCTACCAAGTATCAAGCACACTGATGGCCTAAATGCATGTAAATATTTCCCAAGGGTCAGAAGTATTAATTTTCTGGAACACACTCAAATGAACCTTAAGATGATTGAGATTTACCTTTCTGAGAACATTTTTATGTTTGAAAATGAAATATTTACCCAGATTCATGGGACTGCTATGGGCACCTGCTTCGCCACCAGCTATGCCAATTTGTCAATGGCTGGTGGGAGGAGCAGGTGCTCTGGGGCAGCGACCTGACACACTGGACAGAGAAGATCAGTGTTTGGGATGGAAATTAAACTGAACTAGACACTTTTGGACTAGCCTTGAACAAGAACAATGTGAATTTGAAGTTTACCATACAGTATAGCCAAAGCATGATTGATTTCCTAGAAATAAGAATCATGATTGTAGATGGGGTTTGAGCACGGAACTGTTTAGAAAACAGACAGCAGGTATTTCAATTTTACATGTGTCAAGTTGTCACCCACCCAGTTTTAGATGGAGTATTCCCTATAGCGAATATCTCTGAGCGAAAAGGAACTGCAGCTCTGAACAAAGTTACCTGAGGAAAAAAGGTGAGATGACCAAGAGATTACTAGCCAGGGATTCCCCAAGTAGGGCACTGAAACAAGCAAGCACACTGGCACATAAAGTTAAGAGAGAGGAAGCTTTATTCTCCCTAGCCCGACCAAGGGGCAGTCAGGCAATGAACCTGTTAGGTTCATAACAAAACATACTAGCCATGCATGGAAACTTAAGAGGATTCTGAAAAACAGAAGGGGCATTCTGGCACAGGAAAACATCTTGAGTGAAAAAATTGGGAAAACCCCCACAATGACTTACCAATGGAATGTAAAATTGAAGGATATGTTAGTACACAGCCATCTAACACCACAAGAAGCTAACTGGTTAGGCAAGGTAAGGGCTTCTGTTGCTGTGGCTAATGTAAGGCTTGTAAGTATAGTTGTAACGTCCAAGAGGTTACCCTTCAAAGACAAACTAGAAAATGGCACATCCCCAAATTGATAACATGTAAAACTGACTTTGTGGTCTATGCCATAGTACGCCCCTGTGGAAAGTGGTATATTGGCTCAACAACTTTCCCTGTAAAAAACGCATTTTAGAGATTGGAGAGCCTTAAGAAACAATGACCAGAGTTACAGTACAGCCAAACACTTTAATGTGGTACACAATGGGGACTGGACGTCGGCCAGATTTTTTGGTTTCGATTCAGTACCTAAACACTCAAGCGGTGGCAACAGAATGACTGCATTACGCAGACTTGAATCTCAAATAATTTTACAAGCTGTTTGCATCACCCCATTGCTAATGAATGTAGGTGAGGCGTTACACTCTCATCTTTAAAAAGGGTACATAGGAAAGCCTTCCTTGATGGATACTGTTTGATGCATTCTCCTATTTTTTAGTATGTTTTTATTTGGTGGAGGGGTTTTTGGATGTGATGTCGGTAAACAATAAGGTTCATGAAATTATAAACTCCTTCAGGATAGTTCAAGGTCACTTAAGGCAGTTGTGTGACTTATTACATCGGATTTCGTTTAACATTATTATGCATTCTTTCTTCTACATGATTTTGGGGCATTGTGCGGAGAAGTATTTCGACTAGCCACATTATAGACAGTTAATCTGCACAGTAGAGATGTACTAAATAGCTGTGGAACTCTTTCTCCCTTGGGTGAGGTCAGCAAAAGTGATAGGGTTACAGATAGCTTCACATATCAATGCGGACATTATTCCATATTTGTTTGCTGAACCCACAATTGGTGAGATAACAGCATTGGAAGATTGATGGTAGTGCTTTATTGTGCCTCGAATGTCTGACCCTTTTGTTTGTTTATTTTTAAAAGCAATGTTGCACAACAATGTGTTACAATGAGTAATGATTAATTGTCAGAATTTTCAAACGGGTACTTTACCCTTGAAATAATGTTTAGGTTTGATGCCTGTAGGAAAGTAGGATCTGCTTTCATGGTCACCCCTACTTTTTGCTGGTGTGATTATGTTTTACTGACTAGTCTGACTGAGATCCTGCTAATCAGGACCCCAGGCTCTGTGTTTCTTCCCTAAATTGGACATGGCGAGTACTTAGGTACACCCCAGAGTGGCTACTAATGTAACCTTGTAAGTCCCTAGTATATGGTACTGAGGTACCCAGGGCATAGGTACACCAAGGGTCCCCCATGGGCTGAAGCATGTATTATGCCATCCATGGGAGACCACTCAAATTGTGACTACAGGCCTGCCATTACTACCTGTGTAAGCTGGTGCTAGCACCACTTATGACAGATATAAGTGTCTTTATATCAGAGGTCACTACACTTAAAAACTATAAGTCACCCCTAAGGCCGGCCTTTCAATTCTGAAGGCAGGGTGCTCAGTTATAAGTGGGAGGGTGCCCCTGCATGAGCAGGACACCCCTACAACCTTTTGAGTCCATAGAGTGGCTATGCGTCATTACGCAACAGTTATCTCTAAACTGGATGAAACAAACCCTGTTGTGTTTGGTATCAAACATGTTAGAATCATATCCCAACACCTTAAACGGTGTTGGAGGTATTATCCCATGCACTGTAAAGCTCCTCAGGGAGGCCCTCAGTGCTCCCGGTACCAGTCTTCTAGACCCGGAGAGCAAACTATGGCTGCTGCCGACCAGAGACCCGATTCTGCCCTCCTGCTGCTGAGCCAAGGTCGAACAGGGGAAGGCAGGACAATAGGTTTCCTGTCACAGGGAGTTGTGACCACCTCCCAGACAGGACTTAGTGTATTGGGACAGGGTGGGGGGCGCTTGCCAGCACCACTAGTCTGCTTTGAAGGGCACATATGATCCCTCCTTGCATACTCCAGTTGAAACCAGTTCAGGGAGCCATTGGCTCTCGCTCTGGTGCAAAACTGGACAAAGGACATGAGAGTATCCTCCCCATTGTCCAGCCCCTCCTCTGTGAGAGACCCCTGAATCGTATCAACCCTCTCCTTAGGGTACTTAAGGGCTTACCTGTGAGTGGGTCCATAGATTAGTCGTGGGACAAGATTCAGATCCAAAACCACTTCCACTTCAACCATCTGGGCACTTTGGACTTCGCTGGACTGCGCTTCGGAAACCGAGACTGCAACTGGGAAGACTCCTGCTGCTCCTGGTCTCTTCATCCTGCCAGTCTTCTGCAATGTCTGTGCCTCTGCTCCATACAGGTTCTTCACAAGGCCTGTGGACATCCAAGACACCAGAAGGAATCTCCCTTGGAGTGAAGGAGTCACTCCCCTGCATCTGCAGGCACCGCAATGAAGCTGACCAGTCTGCTGTTCCTGAGTTCCTACGGACTCCGAAAGGTTCAGCAACACAGGTGGTGGTTCTGCAACTCCTACGAGGCCTGCACTGTCTTCACAGCAAGTTTGAAGCCAGTATCCCTCATCAGAACCACTGGAGAAGTACCCCAGTGCACCACGTCGACTTGCCATTGCCAAGGCTTTTTGACTCTCTCCTCCAGAGATCTTCGGGCTCCAAGAAGCTCCAGCCTCAAGCATCTCCTTTAGCCAAGATCTTTGCCTGCACCGCATCCTTTGCACCGTGGGCCTTCATCCGTTGGTGAGCTGCTTGAGGTCCTCTTGCGACTCCTGTGCCTTCAGCCTGTGGGTCCTCTCGAGGGACTTCTTTGGCTCCAGTGGGCTCCCCTGCTTGCTCGGGCCTTCTCTGACTTACCTGCTCATGGTGAGTCACTTGGACCTTGCTGGTCCCGACACTGCACCTTCTTCGACGAATATATTGGTTGCTGTTGCCAAGGCTGGTTGGTGCCCCTGCCGGACACTGACCCTTTGGCTCTTGACATATGATGTGGGACAGCTCGTGAACCATTCCAGGTCTTCTGCAGCGATGCCTGGTCTGCACAGCTGCAACTTCAGGGGCACTGTCAACTCTCCTGCAATCCCAACATCAGTGGGCATTCCTCTTCCGTGCCTCCTGGTCACTGCTGCGTGGCATAGACTCTGTCCCCTCTGCTTTACGGTACCTCTCATCTTGAATCCACCTTTGGGTTCCACCGGACTGTTTCAACTTCTTCGCCAGCTGCATCTTTTCTGACCATTGTGGTCTATGGCGGTTTCTGACGTCACTTCGCACCTATGCACCCAGCTTACCTGGTGTAGGTATCCTGGTTCCTGGGGTATCCACGGGTGTGGCGGCTCTCCAACCTTCCATCTTCCACGGAGTGTCTTCAGGGTCCGCTGGGAAGGGTCCTTTTTCTTTAAAACGGCAACCGCGATTTACCCATTGACTTGCATTGATTTGTCTGTTCCCACTCTGCACACGGCCTCTGTGGGGTTCCTAAATACTCACCTTGGGTGGTTCCTTGGGTCCCCAGCTCTTCTACGTCTTCTGGGTCCGTTCTCGACTTAGGTGGTGGTTCGCATTCCACTATTTTAGTATATGGTTTGGTCTCCCACTGGAGACCACTGTGTACTTGTGCTACTTACGTGTTCTATTTCCAAAGTATTGTGTGTATTGTGGTTATATCTCTGGGTAGGAGATATTGCAATGTGTTAGTGTTTATAATAAATACATATTTTTATAACTACACTGTGTGGTTCTTTTTCACTTAACCTATACAATAAGATTAAGTACTGGTAAAACAAGCTGCTTTACACTCCTTCTGGACTAAGCCTGAAGACTGCTCTCCACAGCTACTTAGAGATCTTTCTAAGGTTGTCTAAGACCACTAAAATCACCATAAGGGTTGTCTGGATTAGTGCAGGGTGCTATACTTTCATAAGTGAGCACCATACACTAAGCCAGCCTCCTACAATGCCTGATCAGACTTTGAATATACATAGCTCTAATAAACTAATTTTAGCTTTGCAATCTATCTATGTGAAAGAGTAACTGTCTAAATTATTTACAGGGTACTACACCCTTGGAACAACGTTGAGTTTTGATGCCCCATCTAATAATAATCTACATTGCACTAACAGGCTACTCTTAGCCTCGCAATTTGTTTTCTATACATATATAATTTTTATGTCTGTTTACCTTTTTACTGATGCATAGAATGAACCTATGAGAATCAATATGCCTTGATTTAAATTTACGGAAATCGACTAAAAGTTAAAAATGCTGTTTTATGTTTCCACTGCAACCAATGTTGGCTGATAGACAGTATTTACACTATGTTAATCGTAGTCCTGTCAAGTATGGTGTGATTTGAAAGTGCACCGAGGTGGACCTGAGATCATGTGATAGGGTCCTTGATTTGGTTGAAACGCGTTATTTGTGTTCTCTTCTGAATGAAAAAGAACTGATAAACGTCGCTGATCTGGAGTGGCTCGTTCTTCACCAGGAACCAGGTGAGAGCTCTCATTGCATATATATATATAACCTACTGGTGGTCGCCAGTAGGTAGTTATAGTTAGAACCTAGTTTCCATAGGAAAAGAGTTTTTTTGATTTGCCAATATCTTTGGCGCCGTTTGGTGAATCTTCACAAAAGTTTCAAAACTAATGGTTCGCTCAGGTCAGCTCCTGTCTTGAAAGCTTCGGGGTAATTCGTTGAGCGGGGGCCGAGAAAAAAGGGGGGTCCCAAAACGCGTTTTCTCCATTTTAATTTTCATAGGAAACTTTAGACAAAGCTACAGCCCGAACTGCTGAACGGAATTACACCAAATTTGGCAAAAAGGTAGGTCTTGGTTCAGAAAGCGAATTTTCTTTAAATGGGGTAAATCCGTTCAGTAGTTCCTGAGAAATTCAAAAATAAAAAATATTGATATCTGGTGACCGAGGAGGATTCGCGAACCCACCCGATCACGAGCTTCATTTTGATTGGCTGTCAACACTCCAAACCAAGAAGTGTTGGCAGCCATCTTGTGACTCGGTAAAACCGAGTCACAAGAAAAAAGGGAATAAAATGAAAAAAGAAAAGGGGGCAGGGTAGAAACACCCTGACCCCCTAGGCCTGGTCAGGGGGTCCCACAGGGATCCCCAGGGCCTCAAAAAGCATTTTTTTCTTTTTACACTGGGTGCGTCAATCCCGCAGAGAAAAAAAAAAAAACGCGCTTTGTTTTAATAGGCCTCCGGGTGGGCCAGGTCCCGGGGGCAATAAGGAAAGTATACGTGGGGACCCGTGGGGGCCCCCGCAGCCCTGGGGACTGCCACCTCCCCATGGCATGATTAATATTATGCGGGGGCACGTGGCCCCCCCGGGGCTTGTATAAATTATGCGTGGGGGGACTCCTGTCCCCCAATGCTGCCCCGAGGACCGCCACCTCCCCCGGGCATTCAGTAATAATGAGCGGGGGGCCTCGAGGGCCCCCCAAGCACCGCGGACCACCACCTCCCTGGGGCTTAAATAAAGTAAAAGAAAGTGTGGGGGGGCTCCTGCCCGTCCCCACACTGCCCCGGGGACAGGCACCTCCCTAGGCAAACTTTAATTACGGGCGGGGGTCCGTTGCGGACCCCGGGGACCACCACCAACATTAAATCATGTTGGGAGGGGGGCCGCGTGGCCCCCCTCCTGGAGCCCTCCTTGCCCCTGGGACCGGCACCCCCCAGGACCAGCACCAGCAATGTCCCGAGGTGCCCACCCCCAGGACATTGCAGTTTGCAATGACAGGGCGGTAGCACTGCTCCCGCCCTGCCATTGCAAACTCTGCTTTGCTTCGTGGAAGCGAGAGCAGGAAACCAGCTCTCGCTTCCATGAAGCAAAGCAGTATTGCAGCTCCCCTTGTCCAAAGCAATGCCGGCTCCCGCAGGAGGCAGGGAGCCGGCAGGGACCGCGGGGGAATTGGGGCTCCCCCCGCGGTCCCCAACGTGAGGGCCGGCCCCGAGGGATGGGGTCCCCGGGGCAAATAGTGGCCCAGGGAAGGGGGGCCACGCGGCCCCCCTCCTGAATATTTAATTTTTTTAACAACCGAGGCAATGCCCCAGGGAATGGGGTCCCTGGGGCTGATTAAGGCCTCATTAAAAAGAGAAAATAAATAAATAAAAATATGTGGCCATGCTCCGGCGGATGGGGTCCCCGGGGCCGAAATCAGCCAAGGGAGCGGGGCCCCGCGCCCCCTTCCCGTTTAAAAAAAAAATTAAAATGGGTCAGGCCCTGGGGAATGGGGTCCCCAGGGCCCTAAAAATATTAAGGGAAGGGGGGCTACACAGCCCCCCTTCTAACAAACCGAAAAAAAGCCAGCATCTCGCTGGAGGCCCCACCCCTTTCCGGCACCACTCTGCAAACGCACCTCCTGGCGCGTTCTGGGTTGGGGGATTAAGTCCCCTAGAATCTTAAGGGTCTTTAGGGGCCAACTAGCCCACCAGGTACCTCCAGTAAGCCCCACACAGTGGGATTGCTGAGAGGTGGTCCGAGGCCACGGCCCTTTTTACACTACTCTGCAAACGCGCCTGTTGGCGCACTGCTGGTGGGGCGATGAGGTCCTCTTGTGTCCTGAGGACCTCAGGACTAAAGTGGACTTCATCCCCCGAGCAGGACTGCGCCAGGAGGCACGTTTGCAGAGTGGTGTAAAAAGGGGGCTTGGCCTCGGACCACTCTCAGCAATCCAGCTGTGTGGGGCTTACTACAGATAACAGGAGGGTTAGTTGGCCCCCAGGGACCCTCAGGAGGCAAGGGGACTTCATCCCCCAACCAAGAGCGCGCCAGGAGGCGCGTTTGCAGCGTGGTGCAGAAAGGGGGCATGGCCTGTGTCCACCTCTCAGCAATCCCACTGTATGGGGCTTACTGGAGGTATCAGGTAGGCTAGTTGGCCCCTAAGGACCCCCAGCAGTGAAGGGGACTTCACTCCCCATCCAAGAATGCGCCGGGGAGTGTGTTTGCAGACTGGTGGGCAAAGGGGGCGTGGCCTGCTTTGAGAACTTACCAATGCTGCTGTGTGGGACTTACTGGAGGTAATAGGAGGAGTAGTTGGCCCCCAAGGTTGTCCTTGAGGGCCAACTACCCCTCCTGTTACCTCCAGTAAGTCCCACACAGTGGTATTGGTAAGACATCTTCGGAGGCCATGCCCCCCTTTCTCCACCGCTCTGCAAATGTGCCTCCTGGCACAATACGGGTTGGGGGATGAAGTCCACTTTGCTCCTGAGGGACTTTAGGGGCCAAGAAGCCTTCCTGGTACCTCCTGTTAGTCCTACGCAGTGGAATTCCTTAGCGCTGGTTGGAGGCCCAGCCCCCTTTCTCCACCTCTCTGCAAACATGACTACTAGTTAAAGAAGCTTTTGCAATGTAACAGGTTTCACATTTGCGAGAGTTAGAGCTATAGGCATTGTAAATGTAAAAGTGTTTTACTAATGTTTCTTGGAGTGGAGTGGATGTAGGTTGTGTGTGGTGGAATTATGTGATATGATGTGCAGTGAAATTATGTGGATAGACTTTGACTTTGATGTGGATAGAAGGTATGTGGTATTTAGTGTATAGGAATTGTGTAGAGTGGGATTATGTGTTATGGAGAGTAATTATGTGGTATCGTTGTCTGTGTTGTGGAGTGGTAACCTCAGATTTAGTCTTCCTCGTTTCCACAGAAGCTAAACTATAAACTCAATGAGACAAAAAGAAAGAAGGAACCACTGAGGAGCACTTCTGGACCTAGTCAGATGTATGAGCAGGGCCACTGGAATTTTGCGACTGTTTGGCTGCACCGAATTTCTCACAATTATGCATTTTCCGCATTTGCCACATAATCCATCATCTGCTGCATAATCTGCAGATTTGAACTAGCTTAAACTGTTCAAACGCTGCCAAAAATGCAGCAACAAGAGTTACAGCGTGGTGGAAGGCCATCTGCAAACCTAGAATGGTCACTTGTTACTTATTTCTAAATGTGGGTATCAAATTGGTACTAATGGTGTGCAAACCACTCTTGCTTCTTTCTGCGCCTCTCTTGCCTCTTTCTGCATTTCTGTTGCTTCTTTCTGCACCTTTCTTTTTTTCCTGTACTTCTTTTGCCTCTTTCTGCTCATCTCTTCCACTTTCTGTACCTCTCTTGCCTCTTTCTGTACCTCTCTTGCCTCTTTCTGCACCTCTGTTGCCTCTTCCTGCACCTCAATTGTTTCTTCCTGTACCCCTCTTGACTCTTTCTGCACCCTTCTTCCCTCTTTCTGTACCTCCCTTGCCTCTTTCTGCATCCCTGTTCCCTCTTTCTGTACCTCTCCTGCCTGTTTCTGCACCTCTCTTGCCTCTTTCTACACTTCTCTTGCCTCTTTCTGCACCTCTTTTGCTTCCCTTGCCTCTTTCTTCACCTCTGTTGCTTCTTTCTGCACTTCTCTTGCTTCTTTCTGCACCTCTGTTGCTTCTTTCTGCACCCCTCTTGTCTCTTTCTGCACCCCTCTTCCCTCTTTCTGCACCTCTCTTGCGCCAGTCTGACCACTTGTTCCCTCTTTCTGCACCCCTTTTGCCTGTTTCTGCAACTTTCTTACCTCTTTCTGCAGTTCTCTTGCCTCCTTCTGCACCTCACTTGCCTCTTTCTGCAACTCTCTTTTTGCAGTTCTCTTGCCTCCTTCTGCACCTCTCATGCCTCTTTCAACACTTCTCTTGCCTGTTTCTGCACCTCTCTTGCCTCTTTCTGCACCTCACTCGCTTCTTTCTGCACCCCTCTTACCTCTATCTGCACCCCTCTTCCCTCTTTGTGCAACTCTCTTGCCTCTTTCTACACCTTTCTTCCCTCTTTCTGCACCACTGTTACCTCTGTCTGTACCTCTGTTGCTTCTTTCTGCACTTCTCTTGCCTCTTTCTGCACCCTTCGTGCCTCTTTTAGCACCTCTGTTGCTTCTTTCTGCAGTTCTCTTCCTTCTTACTGTACCCCTCCTGCCTCTTTCTGTGCTCCTCTTGCCTCTTTGTGCACCTCTCCTTTCTGCATCCCTCTTGGCTATTTCTGCACCCCTCTTTTCTCTTTCCCCACCTCTCTTGCTTCTTTCTGCACTTCTCTTGCTTCTTTCTGCACTGCTCCTGCTTCTTTCTGCACCTCTCTTGCAAATTTCTGTATCCCTCTTGCCTCTTTCTGCACCTGTTCCCTCTTTCCGCACCTTTCTTGCCTGCTTCTGCACTTGTCTTGCCTCTATCTGCACCTCTGTTGCTTCTTTCTGCACTTCTGTTGCCTCTTTCTGTACCCCTCTTGCCTCTTTCAGCACCTCTGTTTCTTCTTTCTGCACTTCTCTTGCTTCTTTCTGCACCCTTCTTGCCTCTTTCTGTACCCCTCTTGCCTCTTTGTGCACCTCTCCTGCCTTATTCTGCACCTCTTACCTTTTTCTGCAGTTCTCTTGCCTCTTTCTGCACCTCTTTTGCTTCGTTTTGCACGTCACTTGCCTCTTTCTGTACCCCTCTTGCCTCTTTCTGTACCTCTATTGGTTCTTTCTGCACTGCTCTTGCTTCTTTCTGCACCTCTGTTCCACATTTCTGTTTCTGCACCTCTCTTGCCTCTTTCTACACTTTTCTTGCCTGTTTCTGCACCTCTCTTGCATCTTTCTACACTTCTCTTGCTTCTTTCTGCATCTCTTATGCTTCTTTCTGTACTTCTCTTGCCTCTTTCTGCACCTCACTTGCTTCTTCCTGTACCCCTCTTGCCTCTTTATGCACCCTTCTTCCCTATTTCTGCACCTCTCCTGCCTCCTTCTGCACCCCTGTTCCATCTTTCTGTACCTCTCCTGCCTCTTTCTACACTGCTCTTGCCTCTTTCTGCACCTCTTTTGCTTCTTTCTGTACTTCCTTTGCCTCTTTCTGCACCCCTCTTGCCTCTTTCTGCACCCTGTTCCCTCTTTCTGCACCTTTCTTGCCTGCTTCTGCCCTTGTCTTGCCTCTATCTGCACCTCTGTTGCTTCTTTCTGCACTTCTCTTGCCTCTTTCTGCACCCCTCTTGCCTCTTTCTGTACCCCTCTTGCCTCTTTGTGCACCGCTCCTGCCTTATTCTGTACCTCTCTTACCTTTTTCTGCAGTTCTTTCCTCTTTCTGCACCTCTTTTGCTTCGTTTTGCACTTCACTTGCCTCTTTCTGTACCCCTCTTGCCTCTTTCTGCACCTCTGTTGGTTCTTTCTGCACTGCTCTTGCTTCTTTCTGCACCTCTGTTCCACATTTCTGTTTCTGCACCTCTCTTGCCTCTTTCTACACTTCTCTTGCCTCTTTCTGCACCTCTTTTGCTTCTTTCTGCACTTCTCTTGCTTCTTTCTGCACCCCTCTTGCCTCTTTCTGTACCCCTCTTGCCTCTTTGTGCACCGCTCCTGCCTTTTTCTGCACCTCTCTTACCTTTTTCTGCAGTTCTCTTGCCTCTTTCTGCACCTCTTTTGCTTCGTTTTGCACGTCACTTGCCTCTTTCTGTACCCCTCTTGCCTCTTTCTGTACCTCTGTTGGTTCTTTCTGCACTGCTCTTGCTTCTTTCTGTACCTCTGTTACACATTTCTGTTTCTGCACCTCTCTTGCCTCTTTCTACACCTTTCTTGCCTGTTTCTGCACCTTTCTTGCCTCTTTCTATACTTCTCTTGCCTCTTTCTGCACCTGTTTTGCTTCTTTCTGTACTTCCTTTGCCTCTTTCTGTACCCCTCTTGCCTCTTTCTGCACCCTGTTCCTTCTTTCTGCACCTTTCTTGCCTGCTTCTGCACTTGTCTTGCCTCTATCTGCACCTCTGTTGCTTCTTTATGCACTTCTCTTGCCTCTTTCTGCACCCCTCTTGCCTCTTTCAGCACCTCTGTTTCTTCTTTCTGCACTTCTCTTGCTTCTTTCTGCACCCCTCTTGCCTCTTTCTGTACCCCTCTTGCCTCTTTATGCACCGCTCCTGCCTTATTCTGCACCTCTCTTACCTTTTTCTGCAGTTCTCTTGCCTCTTTCTGCACCTCTTTTGCTTCGTTTTGCACGTCACTTGCCTCTTTCTGTACCCCTCTTGCCTCTTTCTGTACCTCTGTTGGTTCTTTCTGCACTGCTCTTGCTTCTTTCTGCACCTCTGTTCCACATTTCTGTTTCTGCACCTCTCTTGCCTCTTTCTACACTTTTCTTACCTGTTTCTGCACCTCTCTTGCCTCTTTCTACACTTCTCTTGCCTCTTTCTGCACCTCTTTTGCTTCTTTCTGTATTTCTCTTGCCTCTTTCTGCACCTCACTCGCTTCTTTCTGCACCCCTCTTACCTCTATCTGCACCCCTCTTCCCTCTTTGTGCAACTCTCTTGCCTCTTTCTACACCTTTCTTCCCTCTTTCTGCACCACTGTTGCCTCTGTCTGTACCTCTGTTGCTTCTTTCTGCACTTCTGTTGCCTCTTTCTGTACCCCTCTTGCCTCTTTCAGCACCTCTGTTTCTTCTTTCTGCACTTCTCTTGCTTCTTTCTGCACCCTTCTTGCCTCTTTCTGTACCCCTCTTGCCTCTTTGTGCACCTCTCCTGCCTTATTCTGCACCTCTTACCTTTTTCTGCAGTTCTCTTGCCTCTTTCTGCACCTCTTTTGCTTCGTTTTGCACGTCACTTGCCTCTTTCTGTACCCCTCTTGCCTCTTTCTGTACCTCTATTGGTTCTTTCTGCACTGCTCTTGCTTCTTTCTGCACCTCTGTTCCACATTTCTGTTTCTGCACCTCTCTTGCCTCTTTCTACACTTTTCTTGCCTGTTTCTGCACCTCTCTTGCATCTTTCTACACTTCTCTTGCTTCTTTCTGCATCTCTTATGCTTCTTTCTGTACTTCTCTTGCCTCTTTCTGCACCTCACTTGCTTCTTCCTGTACCCCTCTTGCCTCTTTATGCACCCTTCTTCCCTATTTCTGCACCTCTCCTGCCTCCTTCTGCACCCCTGTTCCATCTTTCTGTACCTCTCCTGCCTCTTTCTACACTGCTCTTGCCTCTTTCTGCACCTCTCTTGCTTCTTTCTGTACTTCCTTTGCCTCTTTCTGCACCCCTCTTGCCTCTTTCTGCACCCTGTTCCCTCTTTCTGCACCTTTCTTGCCTGCTTCTGCCCTTGTCTTGCCTCTATCTGCACCTCTGTTGCTTCTTTCTGCACTTCTCTTGCCTCTTTCTGCACCCCTCTTGCCTCTTTCTGTACCCCTCTTGCCTCTTTGTGCACCGCTCCTGCCTTATTCTGTACCTCTCTTACCTTTTCTGCAGTTCTTTCCTCTTTCTGCACCTCTTTTGCTTCGTTTTGCACTTCACTTGCCTCTTTCTGTACCCCTCTTGCCTCTTTCTGCACCTCTGTTGGTTCTTTCTGCACTGCTCTTGCTTCTTTCTGCACCTCTGTTCCACATTTCTGTTTCTGCACCTCTCTTGCCTCTTTCTACACTTCTCTTGCCTCTTTCTGCACCTCTTTTGCTTCTTTCTGCACTTCTCTTGCCTCTTTCTGCACCCCTCTTGCCTCTTTCAGCACCTCTGTTTCTTCTTTCTGCACTTCTCTTGCTTCTTTCTGCACCCCTCTTGCCTCTTTCTGTACCCCTCTTGCCTCTTTGTGCACCGCTCCTGCCTTTTTCTGCACCTCTCTTACCTTTTTCTGCAGTTCTCTTGCCTCTTTCTGCACCTCTTTTGCTTCGTTTTGCACGTCACTTGCCTCTTTCTGTACCCCTCTTGCCTCTTTCTGTACCTCTGTTGGTTCTTTCTGCACTGCTCTTGCTTCTTTCTGTACCTCTGTTACACATTTCTGTTTCTGCACCTCTCTTGCCTCTTTCTACACCTTTCTTGCCTGTTTCTGCACCTTTCTTGCCTCTTTCTATACTTCTCTTGCCTCTTTCTGCACCTGTTTTGCTTCTTTCTGTACTTCCTTTGCCTCTTTCTGTACCCCTCTTGCCTCTTTCTGCACCCTGTTCCTTCTTTCTGCACCTTTCTTGCCTGCTTCTGCACTTGTCTTGCCTCTATCTGCACCTCTGTTGCTTCTTTATGCACTTCTCTTGCCTCTTTCTGCACCCCTCTTGCCTCTTTCAGCACCTCTGTTTCTTCTTTCTGCACTTCTCTTGCTTCTTTCTGCACCCCTCTTGCCTCTTTCTGTACCCCTCTTGCCTCTTTATGCACCGCTCCTGCCTTATTCTGCACCTCTCTTACCTTTTTCTGCAGTTCTCTTGCCTCTTTCTGCACCTCTTTTGCTTCGTTTTGCACGTCACTTGCCTCTTTCTGTACCCCTCTTGCCTCTTTCTGTACCTCTGTTGGTTCTTTCTGCACTGCTCTTGCTTCTTTCTGCACCTCTGTTCCACATTTCTGTTTCTGCACCTCTCTTGCCTCTTTCTACACTTTTCTTACCTGTTTCTGCACCTCTCTTGCCTCTTTCTACACTTCTCTTGCCTCTTTCTGCACCTCTTTTGCTTCTTTCTGTATTTCTCTTGCCTCTTTCTGCACCTCACTTGCTTCTTCCTGTACCCCTCTTGCCTCTTTCTGCACCCTTCTTCCCTATTTCTGCCCCTCTCTTGCCTCCTTCTGCACCCCTTTTCCCTCTTTCTGTACCTCTCCTGCCTGTTTCTGCACCTCTCTTGCCTCTTTCTACACTTCTCTTGCCTCTTTCTGTACCTCTTTTGCTTCTGTCTGTACTTCCTTTGCCTCTTTCTGCACCCCTCTTGCCTCTTTCTGCACCCTGTTCCCTCTTTCTGCACCTTTCTTGCCTGCTTCTGCACTTGTCTTGCCCCTATCTGCACCTCTGTTGCTTCTTTCTGCACTTCTCTTGCCTCTTTCTGCACCCCTCTTGCCTCTTTCAGCACCTCTGTTTCTTCTTTCTGCACTGCTCTTGCTTCTTTCTGTACCCCTCTTGCCTCTTTCTGTACCCCTCTTGCCTCTTTGTGCACCGCTCCTGCCTTATTCTGCACCTCTCTAACCTTTTTCTGCAGTTCTCTTGCCTCTTTCTGCACCTCTTTTGCTTCATTTTGCACTTCACTTGCCTCTTTATGTACCCCTCTTGCCTCTTTCTGCACCTCTGTTGGTTCTTTCTGCACTGCTCTTGCTTCTTTCTGCACCTCTGTTCCACATTTCTGTTTCTGCACCCCTCTTGCCTCTTTCTACACTTCTCTTGCCTCTTTCTGCACCTCTTTTGCTTCTTTCTGCACTTATCTTGCCTCTTTCTGCACCTCTGTTGCTTCTTTCCTCACTTCTCTTGCTTTTTTCTGCACTTCTGTTGCTTCTTTCTGCACTCCTCTTGCCTCTTTCTGCACCCTTCTTCCTTCTTTCTGCACCTCTCTTGCCTCTTTCTGCACTTCTCTTGCCTCTATCTGCACCCCTCTTGCCTCCTTTTGCACATCTGTTGGTTCTTTCTGCACTCCTCTTGCCTCTTTCTGCACCCCTCTTCCCTCTTTATGTACCTCTCTTGCCTCTATCTGCACCTCTGTTGCTTCTTTCTGCACTTCTCTTGCCTCTTTCTGCACCCCTCTTGCCTCTTTCAGCACCTCTGTTTCTTCTTTCTGCACTTCTCTTGCTTCTTTCTGCACCCCTCTTGCCTCTTTCTGTACCCCTCTTGCCTCTTTGTGCACCGCTCCTGCCTTATTCTGCACCTCTTACCTTTTTCTGCAGTTCTCTTGCCTCTTTCTGCACCTCTTTTGCTTCGTTTTGCACGTCACTTGCCTCTTTCTGTACCCCTCTTGCCTCTTTCTGTACCTCTGTTGGTTCTTTCTGCACTGCTCTTGCTTCTTTCTGCACCTCTCTTGCAAATTTATGCACCCCTCTTGCCTCTTTCTGCACCCCTCTTCCCTCTTTATGTACCTCTCTTGCCTCTGTCTGCACCCCTGTTCCCTCTTTCTGCACCTCTTTTGCCTGTTTCTGCAACTCTCTTGCTTCTTTCTGAACTTCTCTAGCCTCTTTCTGTACTCAAATGGGAAGTGCAAGGGGTCAAGTTTAAAGGTCTGCGTGCTCTCGTGACTGAGGTATATGTCTACTTGTATATGAATTCTTACATGTGTTATGCATCTGAAGATGGTAGCTTAAAAAGTGGGTAACTTCTCCTATAGGTGGTCACATTTTCTCAGTTCTGCTTTGTCATTCGGTTGCACAGGCAAACATGTCTTATGTGTATATTTGTTATAGAGCCCCTCAAATATACTATTGAATACCCATGTGCCCTGTATTGTGAGCAGAAAGAAATGCATACACCTTTTTTTACACAAATTTACAGAGTATGCTGTTTGAAACACAGGCATTCAAGTGTTTGTATGTTTATTTTCATTTAACACATCACTAGGTAAAAGCATAGACACGCATGCGTACCTTCACAAACTTGGTCAGACTTACAACAGTGATATGCTTAGGATTGCTGTTTTATATTTGGTAGGCCTAACATTCTGAGCACTCGATTGATAGTGAACCTTCAAGAGAAAATTGAGGTTTAAGACATCTTCGGAGAAGGATTAGTGATTAGGGTACTTTGTATGAGTCTGATGTAAGGTACAGTCAAAGTAGGCCTCTTTCTGCACCCCTGTTGGTTCTTTCTGCACATCTCTTGCGTCTTTCTGCACCTTTCTTCCTCTTTCTGGACTTCTGTTGCCTCTTTCTGCATTTCTTTTGCTTCTTTCTGTACCTTTCTTCCTCTTTCTGCACCTCTCTTGCCTCTTTCTGCACTTCTCTTGCTTCTTTCTGCGCCTTTCTTCCTCTTTCTGCACATGTCCTACCTATGTAGGCATAGTTAGAAATTAGCATTTAAAAAACCTTAGAAATTCACTGAAAAAACCAGAGGTTTCAGGGACGTTATAATTAGGGATAAGCATTTAAAAAACCTAAGAAATTCACTGAAAAAACAACAGGTTTCAGGGACGTTATAGTTAGTTGGACATTTCACTTGTATAAAACCAAAGAAATTCAGCCGTTATAGTTAGTAGAGCTAACTATAACTCGCACCCCCGCAATGCACTGCTGATGATGTCACATATTACATCACTCATGACATGGTCAGTGACATCACTGATGACATCTCTGATGACATCTCAAATGTGATGTATCCATATTGCGTTTTGGGCTATTTCCTGTCACAGGCACTAGGCCTACCCCCACTACTGAGGTACCATTTTTATTGGAAGGAATGTGGGAGCATAGAATAGTAGAATATTTGTTGTTACCAACTAGATTTTGCTACAGTAGTGCATTCCAAATGTAAGCCATTGTGTAAGAAAGAAGACTTGATACCAGGAGCAGTCGGTAATTTTACCAGGGAGCGGAGTGGCAAGGGAACAGATACAAACTCACTCATTCACACCCATGCATTCACACATGCACACATGCACAAACCCATTCATAACACTCATTCACAACATATTCATACATTTATACTAACATGCATGCAGGCACCAAACATTAAAAAACAGAAAACTAACCTGCCCTGCAGCTCCCGGAGAGGAAAGCCTCGGAGGTCCTGTGGCCACAAAATGGAGTACTGCCATTATTTTCACTATTTGTGTTATTGCTATGGGATTCCTATTGTAAGGCAGAAGATCTGGCTCCAACTGATGACATAAATCAATCGTAGTTTGCCTATTTAATATGATTTTTTTTTAATCATATCCCTTTCTTCCAGGGTGTCAAGGTCTGGAACTGTAAATGGAAATATTGAAAGACGTTTTTGGAATATGCATGGGTTCTAATGTATTTGGAAAAATATGAAGAACAAATCTTTATTCAAATTTACACAAATACTAGTTTTTGATTTGTGGTTTTTGTTCTTGTTTGTACATTATTAAAATTGTGAAAAACATTACGTGCATAGAATTTATTTATGAATTAACAATCTTTTTAATTTTAACTTTGTAAAATGATTGATGGGGCAAAAATAAGTGAACAAACATTGAAAACAAATACAATACTAGTCTTTGATTTGTTTTGTTTTTTGGAATTTATTCAACAAAACCACAGGATAGAAACAAAAATCCAAACAAAAAATAATAAAAAGTCAATAATGGTGAATGAAGCTATATTGAAGAGCCCAAATTGTTTGAATGCCAATGTACAATATAAAACTGCCATCAAAAAGGTAAATGTGTCCAGAAAATACTCCAAAGATTGAACGGTAGTCACACACTGGAGGAAATTAAGATCTGCTTCTCTTGCTGGTGGAGGTCTTGCCATCCTTTCCTGGTGGTCCGGATGAACGTCCACTCCTGAGGGGTACTGCTGGATCTACAGTTGCAGGGACTGAGGTGGGTGCAGGTGTTTCCTCTTGTGACAGGGCCTCACTTTCTGTGGCTGAAGCAAATGTAGTAGGCCTGGATGTTGTTGGACAACAGCAAGGGGAAGGTGTTACAGGAAAGGCCTGCACATATGGGTAAAACAATCCTGCAGCACCCCAGTAAGGAAGCCCAAATTTGAGTTTAGATTTTCCATCTGAACATTGTACTGTCTCTGCAATTGATTCCTCTCCCGGAGCTCTGTAAGGACCTGGTCCATCATGTCTTGGGACTGATTAAAGGATCCCAAAACTTGGTTGATGGTGGACTGGGTGACAATGAACACAGTGGCCTCATTTTGCTGGCCCACAGATTCCGTCCCATGACCCCTACCCCCACTACCCTGTGCCCTTGACCCAGTGTGGCCTCTCCCACTGGTTCCTGGCTGAACTGAAGGTGGTGGTGGTGTTGGATCAACAGCAGCCAGGAATGGGGGACACAACATTGGGGTGATGTTCCTTGGTCACAGGAAGTGGAGGTATCCAGAGGCTGAGGCGTGGTAACAGCTGGGGTGGGAGGTGTAGGTGTGGGCTGAGTGAAACGCACTGGAGCTGTCTGCCCAGGCAGACCAGATGTACCAGCCTGCTCCTAATCATCCAGACTTGCAGTAGTGGATTCCTCACGGAAGTCTTGTTCCTAGTTTGGGTGGAGGTGTTCTCAGTAGCAGTGGCAGATGGTTGTCCACGTACTCTGGGTGTTGGAACTATTATAAATTACAATTACAAATATTTTTTAAATCTGGATTATACGTCAAACAGTTTACCCCGAAACCGGTCCCAGGATGCTTGTTTCCGTTTCAGGGAGGACATGGCCAGGACCTGGCCTGGCAGTTCGGGCTGGACTGTTCCCATGAGCAGCAGGGTCAAGACTGATTTGCTTATGGCTGGGTCCAAACTGGGGTGGCATAGTGAGCAAAAGAACCATGTATTCAACCCAGATCTGTTGACTGGGGGTGAGTGGTTGAAATGTTTCAGCCCTCCATCCATCATCTTGTTGTGTTTGCTATGTTCGCCCTAAGTGGCCATGGGTATGCCCAGACATGGGTCCCTTGCTCACTCTGCCACTGGATTCAAGATAGCCTGGCTGATAAGGGGTGATATCCCGAAACTGGTCCTAGGATGCTTGTTTCCAGTCCAGGGAGGACCTGGCCTGGCAGTTCGGGCTGGACTGTTCTTATAAGGAGCAGGGTCAAGACTGATTTGCAAATGGCTGGGTCAAAACTGGGGTGGCATAGTGAGAAAAAGAATAATGGAGTCAACCCAGATCTCTTGACTGGGGGTGAGTAGTTGAAAAGTTTCAGCACTCTGTCCATCATCCTGTTGTGTTTGCTAAGATCTAAATCATGCCTTAAATGTCTTTGCATTACATGCTACATGCAGTTACCTATAGGTGAAAGGCCAACAAAATAGTTACATAATATTTTGAACTTTTTAGGCATGTCTCTGGGCCCACACCCACACTTGCTGACCCTGCCTCCATTGTACACAGGATTACAATTCCCATACTTTTCTTTATGCACGTCAGAGTCAGTCCGTGCTCAGATAGCGCCCTTAACTGGAAGAAATTTGGCACTCTATCTTATTGCTGGTAAATACAATAAGGCAGTTAGTAGGTTTGTTCTGTGATTGCTGGTCAGTCTTTTACTATTTGCTTCAGAGCTCTGACTTTTCTGTGAACACAAACAACTGCAAAACTCCTGCCAATTTCCTTGTTATACTCACAACCAGCGGTCGAAGTGCATTAAAAAAAAGTGCAGGAATTGTGATGCTGGGTGCAATGTGGCGGGGTCAGTTAGGTTGAAGTCGGTGTCAAAGGCATGGGCAAAAAACTACAAGTTAATCAGGAAATACACTATCGTAAATTATTAAATCTATATTAGTTAATGTACTGCAGAGGTCTGTGCGTGTAACCAGAGAGGCATAGAATTGAATCCTGGTCGGTGCAGTGGGGAATAGTGACTTCTGTATTTTTAGTGCTATGAGGTCTCAGCCTGTGAAAGAAAGCACTGTGAATATGTAAGTCAGATTAAGATTCAAAAGTGCTTCTAAAATATAGATTTGAGTAACATTCAGACTGTACATAGTGCAATTTTTTTATAACTCTCCATTAGAAGGACACACTTCACGGCTCAGCTGATAACTCCCTTGCAATACCACTCAAAAAGAGTTAATCTGTGTCATCTGGAAGCTTCAAGTGATTCTGTTAATTAACCCCTTCCCTGCTCATGACGAGCTCAGCTCGTCATGCTGCGCGGTCGGGCTGTGCGCATGATGAGCTGAGCTCGTCACAACCACGCCCGCGATCGGAATGTCCAGCACCTGGGCGGAATTCCGATCGCAGCGAAGGCGTTAATACCAATACCGGCTTCCAAGCACCCTTTACATTTGCAGATTGACCAGTTGTGCACATTTACATTTCTTCAGGTAGCAGCACCCTGGCAAGAAGGCTTGTTTGGCAGTCTGCCCCTCCCTCAGACTCACTGCACAGGAGACTCCTTGCCTTACACTTCAGCTGAAGCATTTCAACTCTCGGAATTAACTGTCCCTGGACAGTTGTCTTTTCTCAAAAAAGAAGGGGAACTATTGTTCTTAAATTTAAAAAGTATATGCAGGTCCTGCCCCTCTGATTCCGCCCACTTTGACTTCTGCTCACAACTTAGCTCTGCAACGCTGGTGCCAAGCTGTTCATAGGTAGGATAGGAGGCATGTTTGCCAGTGGAGGCACTGCGGCGGGGGGGGGTCTGAGAGCGAGATGGAAGGGCGGGGGGGTCTGAGAGCGAGATGGAAGGGCAGGGGGGTCTGAGAGTGAGATGGAAGGGCGGGGGGGTCTGAGAGCGAGATGGAAGGGCGGGGGGTCTGAGAGTGAGATGGAAGGGCGGGGGGGTCTGAGAGCGAGATGGAAGGGCAAGGAAAGAGGCTGATAGAGTTATAAACAGCACACGCCTTGTTAAACAGTGATTGAAAGTACTGCAATATAAACGGAATCGTTGGTGCCAAGTGAGAAGGGCGCTGCTGTTTGCATGACCTTAATGCAGTTGTTTTGCCCCATGAAGAATGACGCCCTGGGCCAGGGCCCCGCTCGCCAATGCCAAAACCCGGCCCTGATGTACATCGATAGTTTAGCCAGGGAGTGAGGGAAACAGCACCATATTTTCATAGATATGGCGCTGTTCTGCTCTATCCCTTTCAACCAACGCAGTGCAGCAATTGTGGGTGCTGCGCTCTGCTGCGTTGCGTGAACAAATAGTACATTTGGCGGCAGATTTGTAGGATAAGTGGGTGCAGACGGTGTCCAAATATTTTTTATCAATTGAACAGGTGCCCCCCCCGCGCCTAGGGGAGGGTCGCCCTTAGTTGCGCCATGTGACTGAGCCCCCTCCGGCTGGGCTAAGAAGGGGGCGGAGTGGATAAGGAGGCTCCGGGGATGTCATCAGGTTGCGCAGGAATGCAGGGGAGTGTTATTTAAGGCTGCGCCTTTCAGTTTTCGGCCTCTTTGTCTCCTCGGACCTCCAGCAAGCTGCAGAGGCACATCGTTGGCGAGGAGGGAGTTCCAGTCAGCGGCGTGCTTAGTGTGGCACGGGAGGTTTGAGGAGGCCTAGGCGTAGTGGCGCGAGTATCATTAGTAGCTCGCTTTGCGGCGGTATATCTTTAACGGCGGTATATCTTTAAATAATTATTTCCGTTAGGAGCTCGCATTGAGGAGGTCTTTATTTAAATAGTAATCTCATTTAGAGCGCAGTTGCTGTAGCCACAGCAACCGCGACTACTGAATCACAGCTAGGAATCCTCTGCCTTTATAACTTTGAACGTGACGAAATGTACAGGCCGGCTGCCTATTGTCAGCGGAAGTTTATTGACCGTCACCGGTCCTAGGGGGTCTTCCAGCTGACCCAGGCCCGGACGCCGCTCGTGATAGAGACAGGCAGAATTAATCCAATGAAGAGACAAAAGTCCATTAGGAGACGAAAGGCAGGACTCGTAGCAGGTACTTACTGTGACATGGGTACTCTCCCTGGAAGGAAGTAGGGCTGTGGCGTAGGGTTGTTTATATGCATGCATAAGTATAATGTTTGAGTCAAGGGTCCAGTGCTTTTAGGCAGTTTGCTCACCGGGTTCCTTCGGTCCTCCTCCCCTGAGGCAGGGGAGGGCAACTTGGAGCATATACAGCTCCGATACCGGGATCCCCCGTGCTAATATTCGGCCGCGCAGTGCTTACCGGAAGGTTAATGAGGAGTTTAAAGCCGGCTCGGCCACGGCTGAGTTTACCGGATAGGTGCAACCGCAGTCCCATATTGGCCACGATTTGGTCCGTAATTTCTCGTCAGGTAGGGGGTTGGGCCTGCCGTAATTCCTGATAGCGAGGCGCCGGATGGACGTCAGGGAAGGGGTGGGCCCGCCCCGCCCATATCCGGGCACCGTGGCATCACTTCCGGTTCAGCCGCCCATGCTCACCCGAAGGGTACTGAGGAGTTAATAGGCATTCCGTGGCAGAGTTTACCGGACATCTTCGCTTTCAATGCGGGGCGGCGCCTCCGGCTCGGCCGCGGCACAGGTTGCCGGCAGTTTAATAAATGGCATTTATAGCGGCGTTTTGAGGAGTATAGTTGAAGGTCTGCAAATGGAGTGAGCTGCCGCCGGCCCGCTGATGCGAGGGCCAGCGTTTTGAGGAGCATTATGAAGGCACTTTTCAATGCGGGGCGGGCTCTGACCGGGTGCATTACAAGGTGGAGTGAGCTCCCGCTGGCCCGCAAATGGAGTGAGCTCCCGCCGGCCCGCAAATGCGAGGGTCAGCATTTTGAGGAGCATAGTTGCATTATGAAGGCATTTTTCAATGCGGGGGGGGGAGGGCTCTGACTGGGTGGCATATACGGCAGGGATCCGCATTGTTATAATTCAGTGGCACAAGCTTTTGGTGCTAAAGTATTTGATCTGGCAGCCTTTGCATGGGACTTATTAGTGGTCAAAAACTGCTCATCATATGGTTCTTAGGGCTCGGTTAGAAATGTTTCTATCGGTCAGAAGCCCAGCTGCGTTCTGGAAAGTAGCTAACATTGTAATTCAATTATGATTGGTTTGTCGGTGCGTTTAAATTGCATAATGTTCAGCGGAATGCAAGGGTTCACAAATATCCTTGACCTTGGGGGGGGGGGTCCCTCCACGCAGTAATTTAAAAAAAAAAAAAAAACTCAGCAGGAGTAAAAGCAGGCCCCGCCCCGGTCTGTGTTCACCCTCCTCATCCCTGTCTTGGCAGAAGGGAGGTGAAGCAAACAAGGGCTCGCGGTTGATAGAAACTGCTCACGAAACTAACCCTGCATGAATTGCGGCTGTGCGCGGCCCCCGCAGGGGGCCACCTCAGCAGGGCGGCCCTTTAGTGCCATTTTGGCACTGCCCACCCACTCTAGTCTTTGGAGGGGTTCTGTGGAGCCCTCTAGCTAGGTCGCCTCTGTGACGTCCTTCCGGTGCGACAAGGGGGGGGGAGGGCATATATGCCTCCTCTGCCCCTCCTGGCGGTCTCTGTTCGCCAGCCACGCCGTCGTGAGGGTCGTTGGTCGGGATACGCCGTCGTTTGGTAGATCGCCGTTTGGTAGATCGCGAGGTGAGTCGCCCCGTCACAGACTGGCCCCTGGACTGCTGGTTTCAGGCCGCCTGGGGCCCGTATGGGTCTCAGTGCCTGTGACCGGGTGCACGGCGTTGTTATGGGCTGGAGCATGGGGGGCCTGGCAGCGGGCGTACCATCCCGCACTCACTGCATTGCCCGGCCCTGGACGGGATAGCGCATAGTACGGCCTTTGCCAGTATCGGTGCCCTGCAATGTTACCAACTCACTGGTCTGTGGTGTGATTTCGTACCAGCCGACCAGTGCGGAAGGAGTTTTTGGAGCAGGTTTCGGTTTTGCGGAGGTCAGGGGGCACAAGGGTTGGTCCGGGGCGAATGTTGACTCGGCATCTGTGCAGAGTTATTGTGGTCTGTCCCCACGTTTGGGGGAGGAGGCACTTGGACCTTGCGGGCAACAGGCAGCAGTTTTTTTTAAGCCACTAGATGCTGGCAGGAGCTGGTGGTAACAGGCGGCACGGGGGAGGGTGCGCGCGATTTCGCACCTCTGTGCCACGCCGCCTGGTCTTGTGTCGGCCTTGTTCCCGCTGGACACGCCGTGTCCATACCGCGCCGTATGTGGATAACAGTTACACTAAAAGCTGCCACTCAAAGTGTGAGGAACCGGGTTGTCGTCATACATGGGGGAAGGGAATAAACTGCAGTTTTTCACGAGAGCTGGTATCACACTTCCACCAGGGGACCTGCAGCCGATACAAAGGGCGTTGTGGGCTCAGAACACATCAAAATCGTGCGTTTTCTAACATACCAAATTCTAACTGGTGCCATTCGAGTGCTTTATTACAACACCGCAGGTGTCTGGCCTGGGTGTCGTGACTGGGCGAAGGTTGAACGGTTGTTTGCTGCCAAGGAGAAGGTCGTGGGTTCGGATCCCGGCATGGAAACATACATTACAATAATTGGGCCGTGCTACGCTGAACTTAATTTTGTAGATACCGCATCCCCTGCCGGCATGCTGTTGCGGTGGGGGGGGACGGGTGGTAGGGCTCAGGCATTAGCCGGAGTAATGGGCCCGAAGCAAGTGTCGTTCCGCAGGGGAGGACAGCGTGGTTGTCACCGCTTTCGGCGGCTAGGTTTCGCTGTCGCAGGAGGGTTTATCGCAGAGCAGCCCTGAATGGAGGAGGCACGTGGTGGTCTCCCGCTGCCTCCCCCGTGTGAGGACGCGCGTGGTAGGTTTTGGGCGCTCAGGTCGACATTTGGAAGGGGTTACCAAGATGACCACGTTGGGGGGGCCCATCGCCGAGCGGCCAGGATGGAACAGTCAGAGGTTTTTCAGCCCCCCCCCCGGGGTTGGAGAACTAGCATGAGGGTGAATCTCAGTAGTAGCAGGGCATCACCGGTGCGATCCGCCATGATGGTTATGCTGCCGACAAGCTTGGAACGCTGGGGCGCGGTGCGCATCGTTGTCCTTTCCCCGTATTAGCAGGCCGGGGTGGAGATTTGGCTTCACGGCTGGAGCGGCCAGCCCCGTTAGAATCTTGGTCGGGCGGGCCTCGGCGTCAGCCTGGCAGACAGCGGGCTGAGGCGGGGCACAGTGCAGTGAGGCAGGTACGGTAATTAATGGATTGGTTTGGATGTGTTTCGCATATGTGGTAAGGGCTCATCTGGGCTCTGCAGCTCCTTGCGCCGGAGCTACTCACGGGCTTTCGCTGGCTCCGCGGTTGGAGCTGAGGGCGGTGGTGGACCAATTTTGCCCAAGAGTGGTAGCCTGGATGCCGTCTGTGTCCACATTTTCATAGATTGATTTGGAGTATAAAAGGATTGGTTCGCTTGGCCATAGCTGGGCTCATGGCTGCCTCTGCTCCACCGTCACTGGGAAGTTTTTAGGAGGGAGTGCCCATTCATCTTTGGGGTGAGGTAGCCGGGATGCGCTGTGCCTGTGTCCGCGTTGGGTAATTGATTGATGGAAAGCGTAGCTTGGTATGGATACCGTTGCTTGGTTGGGCACTTGCGCCCGGCACTTTATTAATGTGGGCAGGCAAGAACAACACTCTCAAGCTCCGTCTCCTTTCCTATGGGTCGAGCACAGTACTTGGTGCCATAGGCCATGCAGGCCACCAGGTGGCGGTGCTGCATGGTTTTACTGTTACTATAACTGAAGGATGTGGAGCACTGGGGTCAAGTTAGTTGTGAATGTCCTTAAGAGTGCTCCACAGTTTTTTTTTTTTTTTTGCTAATTTATGCCAGTTGAGAATGAAGAAGAGCGATGCCGTCCACTGGATCTGCTTTTTCCTGTGACTTGCTATTTACTACTTGCTTTAGGCACTTTCAACGTGCAGATGGCACATTTGATAATGTGCATGCTAATTATTCCTTAAGGTCTATCTTGTGCCAATCAGATGGATTGTTGGAGGTTGGGTGCTATTTATTCACCTGTGTCGATCAGGGGGCATTGCCCCAGCCCTCTCGGCAGGTTGGACTTAAGCAGTTCAGTATGTTCTCTTGTTTGTTTTGTGGGCTATATGTGCGGTGTTGCTTTCTATCAAATTGTTTCCACTGACTTGGGGGGGGGGGCACACGCTGGTTGGTAGCCGCCAATCCAATCTTGCATCACTCTAAATTCAGGAGATTAGGCATTTGTTTAAGTGTGAAATAGGCCCCACACAGAGCTCAGAGGGACCATTCACCTAGGCTAACCGGGACTGTGCAAACTAGTATGAGCTGGGTCGTACGCTGGGACCAAAAACCCCCTTCCCAAGCTGCTGGGCATTATGCCGCCAGGGTCGTTGAAGGACAGGCAAGGGCATTAATGGGCCATATTTAGCAACAGGGTCAGCTGCGGGGTGGACTGTCAGTTGTCACTCCACGAAAGGGTGCGGTGGTGCTAATAGTGGGCACAAACATTACCCTTCCAAACCAGATGTGACACCATTAGGAGGTTCACTAGGGTTTAGCAATCAAGAAGGTTGGTGCAAACTGGCCAACTGGGCACAGTAAGTGCATCCTAGAACCAAGGGTAGGCTCCATGTTGCTCCGTTAAGCTCTAATGCCCCGCCTGGAGAGCGGGACCAGCCAGGCCGGTTGGGGACGCTGGAGCCAACATAGGGTGCTGCTGTCCCAACAATTGGGGAAACAAGGTATGGGGGGGTGCCTAGTTGCTCCCAGCACAGCACATTAAGGTGGGCACAAACCGGGATGTTACCCATTTAATGTCGCGGCTGCACACGGGGTTAGCAGTTAAGCAAAAGGGAAGTCCCCTCAGCAGGAGCTGAACAGGTGTAATTCTGTAAGTTAAGCAAGCCAAAGGGTCCAGTGCAAATACCTGGGCAACTGCATCAGAGTAGGGGCACCTTGCTCGATGGGCAGGTTTTGGGTTGCTTCAAGTTAGCACAATATTCTCCGCCCTGACAGCCCCAGGAGATAGGCTGGTTGTGGAAACGGTCATCTAGCAAGGGTGTCGCTGTCCCACAACTTTGTGGAAAATGGTGTCATAGCACTTTAAACACGGGAGGATTGAAACTAAAGGTTGCAGGAGGGGGGAGCCTACATTAGCCCCAAGGGTAACGTCAGGCACCATATTACAGACAGCGCGCACTGTATTAATGCAGACATGTTAACTAAGCTGTTATGCCTAGGGGGGTTTCACCACAGAGAGAACTGAGCAGGCGAAATTCCCATAAGGAATAAGGGATGCATGGCAAGGGCAGGAGGGCACCCTCGATCATTGGCACATACTTCCAGTTATGACCATGCCCATGCGTCATGATTTAGAAAGCAGAGGGACAGGGCAAACGTTAAGCACATTTCTCCTCGCCCGAATAGCCAAAGTAGGCAGGCGGGGTGGGGAGCGGTTACCTAACCAGTGGGCTGCTGTCCCATAGACGGGGACACAGGTGTTCAGGCACACACGGTGCTAGTAGGACGGCAGCTAGGTGAGATCAGCAAATAGATGGGGCAATGTGAGCCATGGTGTCTGAACGCGGCTCGCCCAGAGTGGCACGGGGCCGGGTCATGTGAGGCAGTGGAACGTTCCCGCAGGAGGGGATTAGTTCTTGGCACAGGTTCACAGGCCAGAAGGGCCTTTGGTTTCATCAGATACTAGCTGTTCCAGGCTAACGCCAAGGTCTATTGGGATATTGATGGGGCCCATCTATCACCAGTAGGGAGGGATCCCTTTCCTTTAGATTTGCAGGAGCCCTGGAAATGAGCTGTTTGGTGAGAAATGAGCTGTTTGGTGAGAGCAGCAACTACATGGGTCAATGTAACTCTGGTGGTCCGAGATGATCCCCCGCAGAGGTGGCACAGAGCTAAGTCAGAGGAGGCCGTTGAACATCCCTGTAAGAGTGAACAGTTCATGGCGTAAGTCCTGGACCAGAGACTAGATGATCCAGGCCAATGTTAAAGGCTACTTTGCTAAAGATGGGGTCCATTGTCACCATGCCATCCAGGCGTACGCCCAGGTTAGGTTGACTAACTTGGGGTGCAATTGTAATAGGTGGGCATGGATACTTTCCACTGGACATGCACGAAGCCTTAGAAAGCAGGTTGCAGGTCGGAAATGAGCTGTTTTGGTGGGGGGCTCTCGCGGCGACGGGAGCCGCCTCCAGAGCTGTGCCTTTGATAGGTAAAGGTCGCTAGAGTGATTAATGATATATATATCCAAGTAGGATACTTGTACTCTCATAGTGGTTTATGGTGAGTGTTTTAAACACGGGAGTTATGTCCTGCCGTTGCTTTGGGGGGCGTGCTGCTCAACTTTATTATGGGACTGCAGTTTATACACTCATCACAATTACGTGGAGGCATTTCTTTTGACATAACCCGTAGGCCATGTGGGGAATGGTTAACAATTCAGACAATGGCGGGATGGCTTTACTCATTGCCATATGTTTCATTGCACAGTTTCTCTCCCCCTTTTAGGTGTCAGCAGTCTTGTGTGAGGCCGTTGGCATACTCTACAGTTCACAAGGAGTGGGCATTGGGCAAGAAATGCATTTTAAAAGCGTAATGGTCTTTGGAACGGAAATACATTGCAAATGCTCCCACAAATAATGTGTAGGGAGGCATGGGGTTATGCTTAAATTGCCAAGTATTTGATAGGCAGAGTTTCTCTAGGCCATTTAGGGGTCAGCAGTCCTTGGTAACGTCTGGTTGGGGGGAACAAAAATAAAATCCAGGGAGGCAGAAGGAAATGCATGGTGAAGACACATCCCACTTACGGGTGGCGATTTATTGGTGGCATAATCCACAGACAATGATAATTCCAAGGTCAATCATAATTAGGTTGGCTTTACTAAATTGCCAAGTATTTATAGGCAGAGTGTGGTTTTTCCTTCTCTATTTCGCGTCAGCCGTCTGTGGGTGGTCTAATTACGGTGCGATGCAACGTACAGGGAGGGGCTCTTCAGAGGAAATCCATTTTGCAAACTCATACCAACAACGACGTAAAAAAAAACAACAAAAAAAACCTATATACGGAGTTCTCATGTTCATGTCACTATCAGCAGTTAGTGAGGACTGTGATGGAGTTTGGTATGGGGAGGTGTGACAGGCCCTATGAAGGTAGCTGTGTCAGAGGTGCTCCCAGTCCAGGTTTACTGGACAATGATCTGGAAGCCTCTGTGTGGTCAGAGGTGGAGAGAGGACTCCATATCAAAATATTGGAGCTCCCGGAGTGGGTATGTGCTGTGACTAGGTCACAGGCTAGCCAGAAGGGAGGGGGGTGGGACACGTGGACCCTGGAACAAAGGGCCAAGCATTGAAGGACAAGGGTACTGGGCCTGGTGAGCCAGCCCAGGGAACTCCAGAGGTGCGGGCAGAATGTAACAATATCGGCAGTTAGTGAGGACTGTCGGTGTGCGTCACAATTGTCATGCAGTAGGTCGCGGGCTATTCCGCGAGGTGTTCGGGTATCCCGGGGGGCTATACGGGGCCCTGGTTTTAAATAGGACAACTGTGGTAGTACGTAAGCAACGGAGCGGGTCCTAAGGACGCTGAGGGACAATACCCAAGTTCTAGTGTATGGCCAAGCCAAAGTTCGTGAGGATTGGCTTGCCTAATGTCCTTACTGCCTTTAGGACGGGGAGTGTACCATTGCAGGTTAAGTAGGACAACTGTTTGTTGGAATACGTGGGGGCCATTGGTACACTGTACGTAGCGGAGCGGGTCCGTAAGACTTCTAGGGAAATACACGAGTTCTTGGGTACGGTTAAGGCAAAGTCAAGTGGAGTGTCTTGCCTACTTTCCTTGCTGCCGTAAGGATGAGGTAGATAACATGGCAGATCCTGTGTGGTTAGCTGGAACAGGCTATACAATCAAGCGCAGTTTCCCATCTGGTCATTTGAGTCGTTAACGCTGGTGGGAATAATATATAGTATTATGCCATTTAGGGAGGCAACGGTTATGGGGGGTCTTGTTTGCAGCCCCCCTTTTCGGAGTTCACAATTCTTATTTACAACATCTATAATGTGGTAGGAAGTAATACCGCAAGCCGTTGCGGCTGGGGGTGCCCCAGTTTTAGGCAACGATCACATCTGTGAAGCTGATTAATGTAATTGAATACATTGTGCAGGTTCCATGTAAGGCACAAGGAGGCACAACTTGCTCCAGTTAGGTAATATGGCTATTACGGAGCACTGTCAGCGCCGGGGGGGGGAGGGCGAGTGCGCCGGGTAGCTTCTCACCCTGTGGTGGAGCACTGACAGTTAACAACATAGGGGGATGCACAACAAGGGAAGTTCAGCGACTGGATGGACCCCAGGAGGGGGTAGGATCCACGTGTGCAGAGGGGAGGCGGAAAAGGAGGACCGACCTGCCGGTGATCCTGGACTCTACTGCCCTAACCCGCAACGTATGAACTGAGTAGTACTTTGGGGAGGCTGCCTGTGTTCAGGCACCCCGGTGGGCTGGTGCGTTATGCGGTGCCCTGGGTTGCAAGTAATGCAACTGTTTGCTGTAGCGCGTTGGGGCCTGCCGGCACAATGTGCGCAGCTGAGTGGAGAGCTTGGCGGGCTGAGTCGGTCAAGTTCAATTGTAAGGCCAAGCTCAAATGCAGGTGTAATGTTGTGCCTAATTTTTCTTACTGCCTTTGACATGTTGTTGCCGCTAAAGTGTACGGCCAAAACTGAAGTTCAAGTGTAATGTCGTGCCTGATTTACTTAATGCCTTTGACAGGTTGATGCGGCTAAAGCATGATGCTGTGAATAATTGTATATATCCAAACAGGATGGTTTTCTCCTAATGATCTGTGATGAATTACCTGGTTTGATGTGAATAAAAGGCTACGCCCTGAACAACATACTCTGACTCTGGGAGTTATTGGGCATAGCGGGGTAGAAAATGTTGAAATGGAGAAGGGTGAATGTCACGTTGTGCACATACTAAGTGTATGTATTGTTTTTTGAGGCTATTGATTGTAATGCAAGCACACAAGGTTGAAACGTCCCGGTTCATCATCCTTTCTAAAGTACCAGCCTCACAATTGCACTAAACTCTCTGAGGACAATGGTTCGTGAAAGGAAAATCTATAACTGTAGCAGGGTAAATGGTGCAAGCCTGCATGGCCCTGGTCTTCACTCTGCTCGGTGCTCCTCGGGTAAAGGAGCGTAAAACACCAGTAAGACTCGGACCACTTTGAAGGGATCAGATGTATTTTGTGACATGAGTTTTCAGTGATAATCTTCAAACCCAAAGGAAGATTAATAAAAACTATATCAAATTACAAAATTGCAATAATTCCTTAGATAGTAGCTGACTACATTTGAAACACGATTTTGTCACATATGTGCAGGTCATATATTAGACGAGGTGGCCGAGTGGTTAAGGCGATGGACTGCTAATCCATTGTGCTCTGCACGCGTGGGTTCGAATCCCACCCTCGTCGGTTGAGCTCAGTTTTGTCATTATTTACAGAGATTTCAGGCTTTCCCTTTCATCTAAGTAACTCAGTCCGGGCAACCTTATAGCAATACCACCTACCGCAATGCAAGTCTAATGCTCTCTCCAATTCGAAAGAATTTATAATTCGCATATGTAACGTAACTGGAGCTCATGTAAAGCGCTCCAATACCTTCGGGTTGAGTTCCCGCTATAACTGAAACATTAAAAAAAAATACCTGCTGTCGTATTACGAATTCTTCTTCTTTAAGGATGTTTCCTATACAGTAATACATCTTGCTCAATTATGACCGACAGAAGACGGTTCTTCCGTACCTAACATTCCTTTTATTGTTTTGCAAACTTCGCTAACTTTACAATTTTGTATTAACTCATTTATTTGCTTCAGCACAAAGTAAAGGGAAAAATAAAAGCTGGGCGCCAAACCTCACTAGTTCATTCTATAATGCAGCACAACACATGCACTAGCTTTTGAGGTCGGTGAAAAGAAAGTCACACTTACCTGATCATAAGCTATTGTGGTCGAGTGGTTTGAAAGATTTCGTCCCTCTGGGTGCGTGTGTCCGAATCCAAACTGGTGCAGCGATATCTTTTGCAATCCATTTCTGTACGTGAATTTGTACTCACTCTGATATATTCTTATGCAATACAAACATGGAAAACGCGACGCAGTGAATAACATTTATTTGTGTCCTCTTGCCTTTTATGAACCTCATGTATGATTTGCCCGTTTCACAATGTTTAGCATTTTTTAAACGAGGATTGAAAGATGCCTCCTAGTGTCGCAGATGATGACGCGTGTGACATCACAGAACGTCATGTGTAGATGGTGTCGCAGAGTATGGGCTGGAAGTGTAGAGTCGGAGGATTGGTAGGTATCAAGTGATTGCCCAGCAGATCATGTTGCGTCCCACCACCGCTGGGTCCCCCGCCAAAAACGCCAGATAACATGGATACATTTTATTCATTAACGGACGAATCAGAAAATTCAGAGGCAAGCGCATCCGCCGCTAGCGAAGGAGGGAGCCATAATTGGGACAGTAGCACAGATTCAGAACTCTCTATGAAAGCCTCTACACAAAAAAAAACCCTGAGGAGAAAATCTAGTCGGCACAAGAAGTGTGAGACCCCCGATCAAGGTAGCACAATGGATCTCAGATGGGACTACTCTGCCTCACAATTATCAACTCTGACCGACCCAACGGTGTGTTCAAGGGGCAACCATACACCCTCAGGAAGTACAGGGGATGAAGCCGCCGACACCAAGAGTGAACCTACTTTGGCAGTAGTGCTACAGTCTATTAAGAGTTTTCAAGAGGAGGTCAAGCTAGACAACCGAAGATCACGCCTCGCCACGCAGAAATTACAAGGCACCATAAGGAAAGTGGGCAAGACCTGTGTTGAAATTGTGGGCAGAATGGCCTCAGTCGAAGTACGTACTGAAAACCTCGAGAAAGATATTGCTACTTTGAAGACACAAGGAGATGAACACGATGGCATAGTTAAAGATCTAATGCTTAAAGTAGAGGAGCAAGAGAACAGGTTACGACGTAAAAATCTACGCGTTCTTGGTATTCCGGAGGGGCGGAAGGGAACGATCCCAGGACTTTTATGATCACACTCCTTAAGGGAGCTTTCCCGGAACTACACTCCTGGGATTGGGACAAGGAGATACAATGAGCTCATCGTTTTCCACTAACACCAGCCAAACGTCCTACCTCTTCTTCGCAAACCCACGAGCAATGTTACTATACTTCGGGAATTTTCTTTGCGACAGATACTCTATGATCTTGCAAGGCCAGCAAACAAGAAAGAAGTCAATGGCATCACCTTAAATGGGGACATGAATAGGATACTTGTACATTAAAAATGTGTTCTACATTAAATAATTGAATAATATAAATATTTCTCTCCTCTGTTTGTGAATTGTATAACGCTGCATTGCAGCATTGTTATTGGTTTAGGGGAGCCTGGGTGCTTCCTGCTGCCATACTCCAGACAGGAAGAAGATGAGAAGAGGACGGAGGAGAGGCGGCAGCCAGCCGTAGCCAGGTAAGTGGTTTTTTTTCTTCTTCATTCCCCCCCTTCCTGCCTCACCACCCCCATCCATTAGGAGCCGCTCCTGAGTAAGCCTTTAACAGTTCGGTGTTATCACATTGTATGACAGGGTTTAGACAGGTATTTTTGTTACATGGAATCTCACAGGCTACTGTAGTAGGCAAGGGGTTTGTCGTTGGCCTCCCTCTTGGATAAACCCTTGGAGCTTTCCCTGTAATGATTCTTATTATGAAATGTTATAACAAAGCCAGTAGGTTCAGTTATGCCCCCTGACAAACCATGGGTTTAAAAATTTCACAGTGAGTTTTTGTCCCGTTAGAAGACATAGTTGCTTTGCCAACTGCAATGTTGTATACATTTCAGTTTTATAAATGCTTGCATAATGATTGCCTTGAGGAAAGCTTACAATAGGGACAGTAGGCCTGAGTTGGTTATGCTGACAAGCCAATGACAGCAGCAATAGGCTTAATTATGTGCAGGGAAATGTTATGCCAGATGCCATAGTTCTGGACTGTGTGTTATGAAAAGTTATTATAAATGCAGTAGGCCTGGCTTATTTGTTATGAAGAGCATATGATAAATCCAATTGGCCTTTAACAGTAGAGTATTGTCACACTATGTTATAATCCATTGAAAGATATTTGGTTACATGTAATTTCACAATTTATATCAAGCAAGGGTGTTGGTCACCCACTCGGACAAACCCAGGAAGCAGAATTTCACTGTGATGAATCTTGTTGGGCCCTATTGAGAGGGGTTGTGTATTGCTTTGCCAGCTGTAGTTTTGTACATATTTGTAATTTTACAACTGTATGTATAATGGTTACCAGTTTATGTGCTCTTCGGTACACCTGTGTTGTATATAGTATCAAGCTATTGGTAAATGCTACTGGCCTTATCGACTCACTGGGAAAAGTTATGTCAGATTGCTTAGGTGTGATCTGTTTATAAGGAAAAGTTATGACAAAGCAAGTAGACCTTGCTTACATATTATGAAGACCGTGTGTTAAAGGTGATAGTCTTTTAAGGGTGAATTGTTATTACACTGTGCTAAAGCCCAGAGGCAGATATTTTGTTACATGGAATCTTGCAGATTACCTTAGCTTGTTAAAGTCAATAGGCATTTAAGAGAAGATTGTTATTTCTCTAACTCTGCAGATAGATATTTTTTTAATGAAATACCATACATTACATTTGTAGGGGAAGATTTTGCGGCTGATTACCACCTCTGACAAACCCTAGCTGTCTGCCAGTGCCAGAACCTTGTAACAAAGAACATCATAAATAATGCATACCTCCATATACATTAATGTTTGTCCATATAGGTACATAGAGGGACTTTGGGTCAGCTTTGTTCTGCCATTGGTCTGTCTGAGTGTCATTTACACTCTGCTTCCATCCATGAAAGTGTATTGCATGAGGCAATGGTTCAGTCCACGTCAGTCATTTCTTAAGACAATATTACAGCTCTCCGGGCAGCACCAATGGGTCACTTGCTTGCTGCCCTGCATCCTACGTGACCACTTCCTCTAAACCAGGAGACCATGATGGCATGTTGTTGTCCATAGTATGTCATTATTTTAGCATTCCATGATGGCCAACACATTTGTTCTAAATGGGGCTGCCATGCTGGAACTTGAAAACAATGATATACTATTTACAATACCTCTGCAAGACAGGCAGCCGCTGCTATGTTTAGTTTCATTATTGCAGGAATATGCTTGCTGTGTTTAGACTGCAGAAGGGTTTGCTTTTCTACTTGTATTCTTTTTCTGTAAATATTTTTATTACATTTTCCTTTTTAAATGGATCAAAAATGTCATCATGACAGTCACAAAAACAGAGTCAGTACCCTAAAATTACCTGTTACAATTGGAGACTAATTTCAGAGACATCAATCCCATACTAATATCTCACATTTCATGCCAGAGACTCACACCAGCACTGCCTTCTCATAATTACTTGTATTGTTCTAATTTATTGTGCATATGTTGTTGAATTTGTGTGTGTTTTATTGTAGTTGTCTCAGAGGATAGATGCAAGAAGGAGTCACTGGATGGATGAATAGATGCATGAGTGCAAAGAAGAGTGACAGAGTACATATATGATGACTTATTAAGTACCTAGACCCATCAGCAACACAAGAGGCACTTTTATTAATAAGCCAGACGTATTGGCATTGGAATGTTTGTTTATGTAGGGTTTCAGGAATATAGAGGACGCTTTTTGGGATTGCTTGGAATCTGAAGATGGAAAACTGTAGAAAGAAACAACTTTATTTGCATGTGAGATAGAGCTCTAGAATCAGGTGAATAGTCTGTCAGCTGCTAGGCTACTGCTGGACCACTGCTTCAGCATGCACACCCACACCAGCAGGCAGGTGAAGGGTGTCTGTGTTTATAGGTGCTTGTGTGTGTGAGACACTTGAAGAAGCAGGAGGTCGGAAAGAGATATGATGAGTGAAAGAGAAAATAAGACGAGAAGGAGAGGAGGATGATGAAGGGGTCAGGAACTGGGGTACTTATCCAGTTGCTATGTAGAGTTTTGCTGATCTTTGGGGCTTGCTTCATGCTTTATAAATTCTCCCAATAAAATGAGGCCATGAGAGAAAGGAGGCAGCAAGATGGTGTGCTAGAGGTAGGAAAGTATGGGAATAGGAGGCAGTGAGAGAGAGGAGGGTGTAGTTATAATTAAGTAGGAGGATGAGAGTGTTTCTTAGGGATACAATGTATCTAAGAGGAGGATGAGGAGAGTGAGGGTAATGTTAGAGAGAATGGTGAGGAGAAAATGAGAGCCTGTGCTAGAGAGGTAGGTCAGAGGAGGATGCTGGAGGGAGAGGGGGCTGTTAGTTGGAAAGGTGAAAATAAGTTCTCTGGAAAGTGTGTGAAAGGAAGTGAGAAGGCAGTGTGAGATGTGAGAAAGGGTGGTGAGAGGAGTATGAGGATGAATATAGGGGTGTAGCCATCAGTAGTGGCACCAGGGCCCAATGTGTGAAGGGCCCACTGCACCCCAATTGGTGCTGTTTTTTATTGCTAAACCAGAGGATGAGGGGCCAAATCCATTGATTGCCTTAGGGCCCATAGTGCCTTTGCAACTCCACTGGATGAGAGAAACATGTAAGAGGTTAGAGCAAAGTGACAAGGACAGGAGATGGAAGAAAGGCTGTCACAAGATGAAAAGAGCCGAGGGGTGCAGAAGAGGGTGTCAGATAGGAGAATGGAGGTTGGTTATTTGAGGTAGAGGAAGGGGAGCCTTGTTTTGAGAAAAGGAATGAGGATAAATGATAGAGAAGCTTTCAAAAGAGTGCAGGTATGAAAACAAGCTTGGTGTGCGAGATAGAGGTGTAGACAGAGCTGGTTGCTGGGTATGGGAATACTGAGGAAATGCCTATTTTGGCACCAGAAGTGGATGCCCTACTGACCATACAAGCAGTAAGTGTCCCACTGCTAGAAACACAAAATGTGTCTTCAGCAGTTTCGGCAACATCTTTTCGCTGACATTGGAGGTGGAGATCATAGGAGTGAGTGGGTCAATATAGCTCTTATTCTAATCCACACCAGCCCTACTATTGCAATACTGAGTAATGCAAAGAGTTCTCATTATGTACCTGTATACTGACGTGCACCACGCACTGATAGCAAAGCATTGAGATATTCACAGGGTTTGACTAGCCTTTGCACTACTAGCCCAGGACTAAGAGCTCTGAAATGGACTTCTATCTGGCACCAGGGCCGGACTGGCCTTACCGGACATCTGGTGTTTCCCCAGGAGGCTGGAAGGGTGGGTGCCTGTTTTGCAGCGGTGGGGGCTGGTTTTGTTACTGGGTGCCAGTTATGCAGCAGTGCTGCAACATCAGTCCTTAGTAACAAAAGCAGCAAGCAAGCCTTTCCAGCCTCCCAGGGCCAGGCAGTGCTGCACCAGGGGCTGGTCAGATAAAATTGCCAGGCCTGCTTTGGGTTCCCAGTCCGGCCCTGTCTGGCACCGTTATATGGACACTGACATATCCATACCTCTGCTCCGACCATCATTGTGCGCTGGTCTTCACATATGGGAATATCCACCGATTGAGCCAATGTATGGTGTCTCGATAAGTTGAACAGGTGCAACATGAAGGCTAGGACTGAATGTACTATATTTGCATTTATATAGCGCTCACTACCCGACAGGGCATTTACTATAGGCAGCACGCTGCTCGGGAACCCGAGGTTAGTGGTTAATACAGTGGTTATTTGTTGTGGTTGGTTATTGGGATTAATCTTGTGCCCTCAGGGAAGCCATTCCATGAACTCCAGTTTCTTTGTGGTAAATTAAATGAATAGGAGTTAGGTGTGGTTATTAGTGGGGGGCTATGTGCGTTCATGCAGATGCTCTCTTAGTGCACCTCGGTATGCATTAGTATCCCAGTACTGAGACATCTCCACGTGACTCTCTTGATGCACCTCGATAACAACCTGCACCATGCACCACATGCTCACTACTGAGACATCCACAGAGCTCTCACGATGTCTGCGATTTTCACTTTCACCATGCAATGAGACATAGGCATGGCTCTCTTAGTGTGCGTCTATCCTGAGCCGACTGCTGAGACATCAGGGGCTCACACATGGCACCTCTTTTATGATCAGCACCATGCACTGGTACCCCAGTACTGAACAGTCATGGGGCTTGACTGACACTCCACACTGACATCTTAATACTGATACATTTACAGGGATTTCACGTTGCACCCCTGTTTTGACCTGCACGCACACTACTATTTAAGCGAGTTGCCAATTAAAAAAATATATAACATGCGGATGAGTTCCTGCTCTTTGTCTCACACTGTCTCAATAAATCCCACTATTTTCCTGCAATTCTTTTTTCTGAATCACTGACATCATAGCAAGTGAAATAAGAAGGAGTGAAATGTGATATGAAGTGTATTGAGCGAGAATAACAAGTGAATGTGAGTGGCAGCAACACTCACACATTCATTAATTTACTCATCCACCCATACACTCAGCTCAGTGGATTAAGCACTTGCTGAAGATATCTGGGTAACCTACATGCCACTGATCCCAGATCCGTACCTATTTTTAATAGATAGAAGCTTACAATACTATTGCCATGCTGTGCCTGTACTGGGAGAAAAGGAAGCTTGCTCTGCTGCTATCAGAGCTGGACATGTTCTGTGAGGAAGAGAAGCTTGCACTGCTGCCACCCTCATATACATTTTCTGTGAGAAAGGGAAGCTTGCACTGCTGCTCTGTGAATGAGCTTTCATTGTTGTTCCACGCTCTTCAAGCTGTGTTCCTGTTATATGAAAGAATGGGGGTGCTTTCGCTGCACTGCTGCTACCTATATTATACTAGAGTAGGCAACAAACATTCAAAACAATGATCTTTTTAAAGATTGATCTGAGAAAGGGGTTTAGCGTCTCCCAAGTGCCATGTGACACTTTCAGCCAGGGCTGGAGTTTTAGCTAATAACACTTTGCATGCAGGTATTTTAAAGCCATGCTACATAAAGTAAATCTACAAATCCCATGATGCAAAGCATTGTTTATAAGCTCCCAGAACAGGTTGCAGACGTAACACATGCTTTTGATAGGAGCTAGACGTTTTCATATGGTTTGGGCGTGAAACAATCAGCTTCTTGATTTTATGCTTTTAGCTTGGAGGCACCAAAAGGTCAAGTAGTAGAGGGTGTGGAGAGCAGGGGCAGCTCCTCCACAGGAGCAGAGGAGTGTTGCCCCACCTGCTGTGAGCAGTAGCGGCTTCTACCGGTCCCGGGTGGTGGGGCGGGGGGGTAAGGGGGAGCCGAAGGACAGGACAATTAAAAAAAAAAAAAACACTTACATGGAACGGCCGGCCTAATGGCCGGCCGGCTACCGCCTCTCCTGGGTCCTCCAAGTCACCTTCCTGCAGACTCCCGGCAACCGGAAGCACCCGGCAGACAGGCTCCCCTGAGCCAATCACAATGCTGCAATGCAGCATTGTGATTGGTCTGAGAGCCGTGGATCAGCACTCAGACTGCAACAGGGAGCCTGTGCATGTTCCTGACCAGGCAGTGTAATGCAGCCTGGTAGGAACATGCAAAGTGCGCATGGACTATTTGGTCGGCCCAAGAGGGCCGGCCAAACAGTTCAAGCGCACTTTGGGAGGGCACAGCACTCCTTCCCGCTCTGGCCATCCTCGCCCGCCCCGCCCCGCCTGAGAGCCATTGACAGCTATAGGGAAAATAACATGATAATAACGATAGTTATTATCATGTTATTTTTCCTTTTGTTAAGTGGGGCGACGCTTCCCTGCCTTAGCGGAGGAGCCGCCACTGGCTGCGAGCACAACAGGCAAACACAAATAAGTAAAATGGCATGTCAATGCCATTTTATTAATTTGCCACCACACCAGCTCATGCTGTGTACAGCGCGAGGGTGGGACTTAATCCTACAAATGCTGTATGACAGCACTGGTCTACAGTGCGCATGTTGGATTGGCCAGCTGCCTTGCGACGGTCGGCCCGACATGCACACTGTATACCCAGCAATCCAAAGGCTGTGAAATAGCCTGGGAATTGCTGGCACAGGCCCCCAGCCTCAAAATGAACACTGGGTGAGTCAGCTCCCACCAATCCTGGAGCTGCTTTCACAGCATGAGAGCAGCTCCGGCATTGGTTGGAGTTGCGTTCTACGAGCAGGAAGGAAATCCTTACTTTTCCTGCTCGTGGACAGCAGACAGAAGTGCTGCACCGGCCATGCTCCAGGATTTATGGTGACTTGTGCGCCTTCACTCTCCACCATTTTTTATTTAAGCCAGCCACTACTGGTGGAGAGTGCCTTTCAAAGGCTCCCATTAGACTGCTAATAGACAGGAATTCACACATTTGAAACAGTGAGGCAGGTTATAATTTTAAAGTATTATTGTGGGACAACAGAAGCCGCAGCAGAGTTTGAAGAAGCCCCTCTTGATAGAAACATAATCTGGGCCCTCTGGATTCTGTTTAGAAATTCTTTATCTAAAGTCCTATAAAGGCCCTGTTTTCTTTGCCTATAGGGCTCACCCGGCGGAGCACTGACAGTTAACAACATAGGGGGATGCACAACAAGGGAAGTTCAGCGACTGGATGGACCCCAGGAGGGGGTAGGATCCACGTGTGCAGAGGGTAGGCGGAAAAGGAGGACCGACCTACCGGTGATCCTGGACTCTACTGCCCTAACCCGCAACGTATGAACTGAGTAGTACTTTGGGGAGGCTGCCTGTGTTCAGGCACCCCGGTGGGCGGTGCGTTATGCGGTGCCCTGGGTTGCAAGTAATGCAACTGTTTGCTGTAGCGCGTTGGGGCCTGCCGGCACAATGTGCACAGCTGAGTGGAGAGCTTGGCGGGCTGAGTCGGTCAAGTTCAATTGTAAGGCCAAGCTCAAGTGCAGGTGTAATGTTGTGCCTAATTTTTCTTACTGCCTTTGACATGTTGTTGCCGCTAAAGTGTACGGCCAAAACTGAAGTTCAAGTGTAATGTCGTGCCTGATTTACTTAATGCCTTTGACAGGTCGATGCGGCTAAAGCATGATGCTGTGAATAATTGTATATATCCAAACAGGATGGTTTTCTCCTAATGGTCTGTGATGAATTACCTGGTTTGATGTGAATAAAAGGCTACGCCCTGAACAACATGCTCTGACTCTGGGAGTTATTGGGCATAGCGGGGTAGAAAATGTTGAAATGGAGAAGGGTGAATGTCACGTTGTGCGCATACTAAGTGTATGTATTGTTTTTTGAGGCTATTGATTGTAATGCAAGCACACAAGTTTGAAACGTCCCGGTTCATCATCCTTTCTAAAGTACCAGCCTCACAATTGCACTAAACTCTCTGAGGACAATGGTTCATGAAAGGAAAATCTATAACTGTAGCAGGGTAAATGGTGCAAGCCTGCATGGCCCTGGTCTTCACTCTGCTCGGTGCTCCTCGGGTAAAGGAGCGTAAAACACCAGTAAGACTCGGACCACTTTGAAGGGATCAGATGTATTTTGTGACATGAGTTTTCAGTGATAATCTTCAAACCCGAAGGAAGATTAATAAAAACTATATCAAATTATAAAATGACATAATTCCTTAGATAGTAGCTGACTACATTTGAAACACGATTTTGTCACATATGTCAGGTCATATATTAGACGAGGTGGCCGAGTGGTTAAGGCGATGGACTGCTAATCCATTGTGCTCTGCACGCGTGGGTTCGAATCCCACCCTCGTCGGTTGAGCTCAGTTTTGTCATTATTTCCAGAGATTTCAGGCTTTCCCTTTCATCTAAGTAACTCAGTCCGGGCAAAGTTATAGCAATACCACCTACCGCAATGCAAGTCTAATGCTCTCTCCAATTCGAAAGAATTTATAATTCGCATATGTAACGTAACTGGAGCTCATGTAAAGCGCTCCAATACCTTCGGGTTGAGTTCCCGCTATAAAAAAACTGAAACATTAAAAAGAAATACCTGCTGTCATATTACGAATTCTTCTTCTTTAAGGATGTTTCCTATACAGTAATACATCTTGCTCAATTATGACCGACAGAAGACGGTTCTTCCGTACCTAACATTCCTTTTATTGTTTTGCAAACTTCGCTAACTTTACAATTTTGTATTAACTCATTTATTTGCTTCAGCACAAAGTAAAGGAAAAATAAAAGCTGGGCGCCACACCTCACTAGTTCATTCTATAATGCAGCACAACACATGCACTAGCTTTTGAGGTCGGTGAAAAGAAAGTCACACTTGCCTGATCGTAAGCTATTGTGGTCGAGTGGTTTGAAAGATTTCGTCCCTCTGGGTGCGTGTGTCCGAATCCAAACTGGTGCAGCGATATCTTTTGCAATCCATTTCTGTACGTGAATTTGTACTCACTCTGATATATTCTTATGCAATACAAACATGGAAAACGCGACGCAGTGAATACCATTTATTTGTGTCCTCTTGCCTTTTATGAACCTCAAGTATGATTTGCCCGTTTCACAATGTTTAGCATTTTTTAAACGAGGATTGAAAGATGCCTCCTAGTGTCGCAGATGATGACGCGTGTGACATCACAGAACGTCATGTGTAGATGGTGTCGCAGAGTATGGGCTGGAAGTGTAGGGTCGGAGGATTGGCAGGAATCAAGTGATTGCCCGGCAGATCATGTCCCTCCACCGCTGCTCCCATGACAAGCTGCAATAACTCCCTCAGCTGTGACCTGTAAATACCCTTTTTGTAGTCGCGACAGGCACCTACCATTTGTGACGTGTGTTGGGCCAGCAGCAGAGAGATGTGACTAAAGGCCTCCCGCCGACAGGTGTTTTTAGCGTCTAATGGCTGAATAATTTGAACAAGTGCAACACCAAAGGTAGCATTGGAATTATAATTGCGGTGGTGGCAAGATGGTGTCTGAGTAGTTGCCGCATCTACACGGCTCCGCCGGTCCGATCCTCAAATGAGGTTTAAAGCCCTGATTTGATGACACAAATTGCTTTAAGACATTTGTAAAAACTAACCTGATACATGGATCAGTTTCAGTACCTGCATCTCGTGGTGGCGATTGTTGGGCAAAAAGAACGGGTTGCGATCCACGTAGCGGTAAATCATTTTCCTTGGTCATCGGTGGCCTCGGCTCGTTTTGCTCCTGCATCTCCGACTCTTGCTGCCCTGCGGCGGGATTCTCCTGTGACGCGCTCTTTGGAGATACTATCGGCTATCTTCAGAATCCTGCCGACTTCGAGGAAAACAACCTTGTCACGTAGGAGCTGCGCCGGCCCCCGGACAGTATCCTGGGCACGGAGGATACATTGTTGCCAGCACATAGAAGCTAAACAAGTAAGTATGGAGGGGCGGGGGTGAAATCAATTTAAAGGCAAAAGCGTGCAGCTGATAGCCCCCGCGGGTAATGAACTATTACAGCCTAATCCCGCAGTAGTTGAAAGTCGCCAGAAGCGCCCCAATATGCGTGGGGCAAAAAACAGGGAGCAGATCGAAAAAACTGATTCCACGGAAACGAATGAACGGACTGTCAAACAGAAAAAAAACACAAATGAAGAACACCAAAGGTGCTGATATCGGCCAGCCCATCCAGAACGCTCACATCGGCCAACCACTCATCTCCAATATTTTTGTCCAGATCAATTGCAAAATGCATAATGTGCTGACGGTAGAAGTGGTTGAAAGAGAGGGCCTGATTGATCAAACTGGCGCTGTCGATGTTGTTGTTCCCCCCGAAAACGCACTGGAGATTACTACTCCTATTTTTCAATCAAGTCCAGCTACTAGCCTTGGAATGACTCATGAAGGGATCAGCCATAAATCCCCAACCTCTTGCCCCATAGACGATCCACAAAATCTTGATAATACCATAGCTGGGAAAGCTGGTACAACAAACAAGGAAGTGGCTATCCTCAGTGAAAACGAAAAAACCCTTGGTCCCCCGCCAAAAACGCCCGATAACATGGATACATTTTATTCATTAACGGACGAATCAGAAAATTCAGAGGCAAGCGTATCCGCCTCTAGCGAAGGAGGGAGCCATAATTGGGACAGTAGCACAGATTCAGAACTCTCTATGAAAGCCTCTGCACAAAAAACCCCCTGAGGAGAAAATCTAGTCGGCACAAGAAGTGTGAGACCCCCGATCAAGGTAGCACGATGGATCTCAGATGGGACTACTCTGCCTCACAATTATCAACTCTGACCGACCCAATGGTGTGTTCAAGGTGCAACCATACACCCTCAGGAAGTACAGGGGATGGAGCCTCTAACACCAAGAGTGAACCTACTTTGGCAGTAGTGCTACAGTCTATTAAGAGTTTTCAAGAGGAGGTCAAGCTAGACAACCGAAGATCACGCCTCGCCACGCAGAAATTACAAGGCACCATAAGGAAAGTGGGAAAGACCTGTGTTGAAATTGCGGGCAGAATGGCCTCAGTCGAAGTATGTACTGAAAACCTCGAGAAAGATATTGCTACTTTGAAGACACAAGGAGATGAACACGATGGCATAGTTAAAGATCTAATGCTTAAAGTAGAGGAGCAAGAGAACAGGTTACGACGTAAAAATCTATGCGTTCTTGGTATTCCGGAGGGGGCGGAAGGGAACGAACCCAGGACTTTTATGATCACACTCCTTAAGGGAGCTTTCCCGGAACTACACTCCTGGGATTGGGACAAGGAGATACAACGAGCTCATCGTTTTCCACTAACACCAGCCAAACGTCCTACCTCTTCTTCGCAAACCCACGAGCAATGTTACTATACTTCGGGAATTTTCTTTTGCGACAGATACTCTATGATCTTGCAAGGCCAGCAAACAAGAAAGAAGTCAATGGCATCACCTTCTTCACCCGGCCAGATTTCGCTCATGCCACTGTGGAGCGCAGATGGAGGATGAGAAACTCTTTGCGCCATTCCAACAACTTGGTGCAACAGTTTATCTTCAGAATCCTGCCCGCCTAAAGGTCATATTCAAGGGATCCGCACGCAGCTTTATATCTGAAATTCAGGCCCAGGCGTACTTACGAGAGATTACAGATGGAAAATGAGATAAAGTTATGGACTTAAGACTCAAGAAGAATCTCTAATTGCATTAATGCTGAGTTTTGATACTGTTTGTAGCTCCTGGCCCTACTATCCCGCTCCCCTCCTTCTTTCAACAGTTATATAGCTTGATTGCTGTGGAAAAACTTTGGAAAAACTTTTTGATCAGCTTAGAGGGGAAATGGGCATTGGGGGGGGGAGGGGGCGGGGGAAAAACAAGGAAGAACTGGAAAAAGAAAAAAAAGATTTTTTTTGTGATGGTTTTTCGTTGAATATTAGCAATAGCAATGATTACTGCATAGAAATAACGAATTAGCAAGGGTTGCATTATAGAGGGATAGTGGAGGCTGTGGGGTCGGACCGGGGGGGAGCGTGGGGTTACCGACTGCTCAGATGCCCTCATCCTGGCACATTCAGCGCCAGGTTACCTCACTGGGAAACAAAAATTTTGGCATACGCCGACGATATTGCTCTAGTAACCCCTGATCCTGAAACAGCTATAGTCGAGATTGAGGCAGAAGCGGCGAGATTTGGACATCTCTCGGGGTATTCCCTCAATTGTACTAAAACCCAAATTGTTTGTAATAATATCAGCATGGTTAATGACTCTAGACAGGTGGAAAAGGCAACATATCTTGGAGTTGATATTATGGCTAATGTTGATAAAATTGTTGATGGTAATATTGATCCTTTGATTGCCAAAACAAAAATTGAACTAGTGAGATTACATAATTTACATCTGTCGATTATTGGTAGATGTAATATAATCAAAATGCTTTTTTTTCCTAAGTTTTTGTATTTTTTAAGGGCAATTCCACTAGAATTCACCACTATTTGCTTGAAAAAAAATTGAAGACTAATTTTCTCGCTTTGTATGGGCATATGAAAAGCCCAGAAGAGCATATAAATCTTTATCCTTACCAAGAGAAAGGGGAGGCTTGGCCTTACCAAATATAAGACTATATTACTGGGCCACTACTTTATTATTTAATCTAACCCTTATACGTGATAAGCAAAGAGATAGTATAATGGAAGAAATACCAACACCTATAGAACTTATAATGGGCAAAGACGCATGGGGGTGGGTCTGGAGATTTTTGAACGACAGCCATTATAAGAAGGTCCGCTTTAAAACATTAATAGGAGGGCATAGAATTATGAGAACAGTTCGGAAATTGTTAGGTCTGGGCCGCCCGAATCACTATACACCGATTTGTAATAACCCCAATCTGCCAGAAATTTTTAAAGATCCTATTATCAAAAGATGGTGTGATGCGGGTCTGTCCAAGCTTGGTGATTTTTACTCCCTAACCGATATAGTCTGCTTCGAAAATCTTAAAGAGCTGTATAATTTAGATCGGAGGGATTTCTACAAGTACCTTCAAATCCGGGATTTTCTAAGTAAAAAAGGTGGTGGACCAATTGGCTTCGCCAATAATCATATTATAGATAGTTTAAGAAAAAACAGACCGCTTTCTATAGGGGTTGTGTATAATTTTTTCAACTCATTAATGCCGGATGACATGGAGTCACGAGCAATAAAATGGAAAGCAAAGATAGGAATCCCGGAAAATCTATTTTTTTACTCAGCTGAGTTAGCACAGAAAATTTTAATTCCGGCTCGGCTTCAGGCTCAATATTATAAATCTTGTTTCTCACTTTATTACACCCCAAAAAAGATCGCTAAATGGGGGACAGGAAGAGTAACACAATGCCCTCGGTGCGCATTATTTCAGGCGGATTTAAATCACATGTTCGCTTCCTGTGATGCTTTAAGTAGCCTAAAACAGGAGATCTCCAACTTTTTTAAGGAGGTGCTAGGGGTTGAATATCTCCTTTCCCCATCCCTGATCGGTCTTGGGGTAGACCTGGAATTGCAAGGGAAGCTAGTAGAAAAACCTGTGTTTATTGTCATGGCGATATTACACTTATGCCTGGCTTCGGCTTGGATGGATCCAACCCCTCCCAGATTTCACCAATGGCTTTCTCGCTTACTGGCAAATTATAATTTTGAAAAAGCCATTTATGCAAAAAGGGGATTGCGGTCTCGTTCTAAAGGCCTAAAAATTTGGGCACCACTGACCAGTTGGCTCGAGACAAATAAGTAAACTCCAAATGTCAATTTCAGGCTTTTTCCCCCCCTTTTGTCTATCCAAAACTAAAAGATAACTGAGTTAGTCCAACTCCTTGTGGGTGGGGGGTTGGGTGGGGTGGGTTTTACTTCGGGAGGGAAGGGGGGGGAATAAACAATAAAATTGTGCATAATTCTTATATTCTTTTCCTTTTTCTACATTCTTGTTTGCTTTCTTGTTCAAACTGCCAAGGAATTGTAATAATTGTATATATGATTGTCAAATTATGCACCAATAAAAAATAAAATTAAAAAAAAGGAATTGTAATTGCATTTATGTAGCGTTTACTGAGCCTGACAGGGCATTGAAGCCCTTTACGCTAGGCAGCAGCTGCTCTGTGAATCAAGGCTAGTGGTCAATCGGACGTTTGAAGTGGCGGTCAGTTTTTATGGTCTGGTATGACAATGAAGCAGAAGCCAGACAATTATGTGAGAATAACTAAGAGGGGCTTTTCCTCTGCTCACATGTTAGTAGTCAGGAGTGCATGTTTTGATTGGGCAGAAGTTGTGTGATTCCACAAAAAAAAGCGCTTGCCCTTCATACAGCTGCCTAAGCGCTGACCATGTCATGAGTGATGTAATATGTGAGGTCATAAGCAGTGCATTGTGGGGGCGTAAGTTAAACTTAGCTGAGGAAACTATAACTGCTGAATTTCACTGGTTTTGTTCGAGTGAAATCTGAGCCTAACTATAAGGTTTCTGTAACCTTTGTTTTTTTTTTCAATAATAAATAAATATATATAAAATTATATATATATGTATATATATATATTTATTTTTAAACTTTGCCCATATGTGTTGTATTTTTATATTTCTGGGTTTTAGAACGAAGTGGTGATGGGGTTCAATTGTCCCACCTTAAAGGGGACATGAATAGGATACTTGTACATTAAAAATGTGTTCTACATTAAATAATTGAATAATATAAATATTTCTCTCCTCTGTTTGTGAATTGTATAACGCTGCATTGCAGCGTTGTGATTGGTTTAGGGGAGCCTGGGTGCTTCCTGCTGCCAGACTCCAGACAGGAAGAAGATGAGAAGAGGACGGAGGAGAGGCGGCAGCCAGCCGTAGCCAGGTAAGTGTTTTTTTTTCTTCTTCATTCCCCCCCCTTCCTGCCTCACCACCCCCATCCATTAGGAGCCGCTCCTGAGTAAGCCTTTAACAGTTCGGTGTTATCACATTGTGTGACAGGGTTTAGACAGGTATTTTTGTTACATGGAATTTCACAGGCTACTGTAGTAGGCAAGGGGTTTGTCGTTGGCCTCCCTCTTGGATAAACCCTTGGAGCTTTCCCTGAATGATTCTTATTATGAAATGTTATAACAAAGCCAGTAGGTTCAGTTATGCCCCCTGACAAACCATGGGTTTAAAAAATTTCACAGTGAGTTTTTGTCCCGTTAGGAGACATAGTTGCTTTGCCAACTGCAATGTTGCATACATTTCAGTTTTATAAATGCTTGCATAATGATTGCCTTGAGGAAAGCTTACAATAGGGACAGTAGGCCTGAGTTGGTTATGCTGACAAGCCAATGACAGCAGCAATAGGCTTAATTATGTGCAGGGAAATGTTATGCCAGATGCCATAGTTCTGGACTGTGTGTTATGAAAAGTTATTATAAATGCAGTAGACCTGGCTTATTTGTTATGAAGCGCATATGATAAATCCAATTGGCCTTTAACAGTAGAGTATTGTCACACTATGTTATAATCCATTGAAAGATATTTGGTTACATGTAATTTCACAATTTATATCAAGCAAGGGTGTTGGTCACCCACTCGGACAAACCCAGGAAGCAGAATTTCACTGTGATGAATCTTGTTAGGCCCTATTGAGAGGGGTTGTGTATTGCTTTGCCAGCTGTAGTTTTGTACATATTTGTAATTTTACAACTGTATGTATAATGGTTACCAGTTTATGTGCTCTTCGGTACACCTGTGTTGTATATAGTATCAAGCTATTGGTAAATGCTACTGGCCTTATCGACTCACTGGGAAAAGTTATGTCAGATTGCTTAGGTGTGATCTGTTTATAAGGAAAAGTTATGACAAAGCAAGTAGACCTTGCATACATATTATGAAGACCGTGTGTTAAAGGTGATAGTCTTTTAAGGGTGAATTGTTATTACTCTGTGCTAAAGCCCAGAGGCAGATATTTTGTTACATGGAATCTTGCAGATTACCTTAGCTTGTTAAAGTCAATAGGCATTTAAGAGAAGATTGTTATTTCTCTAACTCTGCAGATAGATATTTTTTTTAATGAAATACCATACATTACATTTGTAGGGGAAGATTTTGCGGCTGATTACCACCTCTGACAAACCCTAGCTGTCTGCCAGTGCCAGAACCTTGTAACAAAGAACATCATAAATAATGCATACCTCCATATACATTAATGTTTGTCCATATAGGTACATAGACTTTGGGTCAGCTTTGTTCTGCCATTGGTCTGTCTGAGTGTCATTTACACTCTGCTTCCATCCATGAAAGTGTACTGCATGAGGCAATGGTTCAGTCCACGTCAGTCATTTCTTAAGACAATATTACAGCTCTCCGGGCAGCACCAATGGGTCACTTGCTTGCTGCCCTGCATCCTACGTGACCACTTCCTCTAAACCAGGAGACCATGATGGCATGTTGTTGTTCATAGTATGTCATTATTTTAGCATTCCATGATGGCCAACACATTTGTTCTAAATGGGGCTGCCATGCTGGAACTTGAAAACAATGATATACTATTTACAATACCTCTGCAAGACAGGCAGCCGCTGCTATGTTTAGTTTCATTATTGCAGGAATATGCTTGCTGTGTTTAGACTGCAGAAGGGTTTGCTTTTCTACTTGTATTCTTTTTCTGTAAATATTTTTATTACATTTTCCTTTTTAAATGGATCAAAAATGTCATCATGACAGTCACAAAAACAGAGTCAGTACCCTAAAATTACCTGTTACAATTGGAGACTAATTTCAGAGACATCAATCCCACACTAATATCTCACATTTCATGCCAGAGACTCACACCAGCACTGCCTTCTCATTATTACTTGTATTGTTTTAATTTATTGTGCATATGTTGTTGAATTTGTGTGTGTTTTATTGTAGTTGTCTCAGAGGATAGATGCAAGAAGGAGTCACTGGATGGATGAATAGATGCATGAGTGCAAAGATGAGTGACAGAGTACATATATGATGACTTATTAAGTACCTAGACTCATCAGCAACACAAGAGGCACTTTTATTAATAAGCCAGACGTATTGGCATTGGAATGTTTGTTTATGTAGGGTTTCAGGAATATAGAGGACGCTTTTTGGGATTGCTTGGAATCTGAAGATGGAAAACTGTAGAAAGAAACAACTTTATTTGCATGTGAGATAGAGCTCTAGAATCAGGTGAATAGTCTGTCAGCTGCTAGGCTACTGCTGGACCACTGCTTCAGCATGCACACCCACACCAGCAGGCAGGTGAAGGGTGTCTGTGTTTATAGGTGCTTGTGTGTGTGAGACACTTGAAGAAGCAGGAGGTCGGAAAGAGATATGATGAGTGAAAGAGAAAATAAGACGAGAAGGAGAGGAGGATGATGAAGGGGTCAGGAACTGGGGTACTTATCCAGTTGCTATGTAGGGTTTTGCTGATCTTTGGGGCTTGCTTCATGCTTTATAAATTCTCCCAATAAAATGAGGCCATGAGAGAAAGGAGGCAGCAAGATGGTGTGCTAGAGGTAGGAAAGTATGGGAATAGGAGGCAGTGAGAGAGAGGAGGGTGTAGTTATAATTAAGTAGGAGGATGAGAGTGTTTCTTAGGGATACAATGTATCTAAGAGGAGGATGAGGAGAGTGAGGGTAATGTTAGAGAGAATGGTGAGGAGAAAATGAGAGCCTGTGCTATAGAGGTAGGTCAGAGGAGGATGCTGGAGGGAGAGGGGGCTGTTAGTTGGAAAGGTGAAAATAAGTTCTCTGGAAAGTGTGTGAAAGGAAGTGAGAAGGCAGTGTGAGATGTGAGAAAGGGTGGTGAGAGGAGTATGAGGATGAATATAGGGGTGTAGCCATCAGTAGTGGCACCAGGGCCCAATGTGTGAAGGGCCCACCGCACCCCAATTGGTGCTGTTTTTTATTGCTAAACCAGAGGATGAGGGGCCAAGTCCATTGCTTGCCTTAGGGCCCATAGTGCCTTTGCAACTCCACTGGATGAGAGAAACATGTAAGAGGTTAGAGCAAAGTGACAAGGACAGGAGATGGAAGAAAGGCTGTCACAAGATGAAGAGAGCCGAGGGGTGCAGAAGAGGGTGTCAGATAGGAGAATGGAGGTTGGTTATTTGAGGTAGAGTAAGGGGAGCCTTGTTTTGAGAAAAGGAATGAGGATAAATGATAGAGAAGCTTTCAAAAGAGTGCAGGTATGAAAACAAGCTTGGTGTGCGAGATAGAGGTGTAGACAGAGCTGGCTGCTGGGTATGGGAATACTGAGGAAATGCCTATTGTGGCACCAGAAGTGGATGCCCTACTGACCATACAAGCAGTAAGTGTCCCACTGCTAGAAACACGAAATGTGTCTTCAGCAGTTTCGGCAACATCTTTTCGCTGACATTGGAGGTGGAGATCATAGGAGTGAGTGGGTCAATATAGCTCTTATTCTAATCCACACCAGCCCTACTATTGCAATACTGAGTAATGCAAAGAGTTCTCCTTATGTACCTGTATACTGACGTGCACCACGCACTGATAGCAAAGCATTGAGATATTCACAGGGTTTGACTAGCCTTTGCACTACTAGCCCAGGACTAAGAGCTCTGAAATGGACTTCTATCTGGCACCAGGGCCGGACTGGCCTTACCGGACATCTGGTGTTTCCCCAGGAGGCTGGAAGGGTGGGTGCCTGTTTTGCAGCGGTGGGGGCTGGTTTTGTTACTGGTTGCCAGTTATGCAGCAGTGCTGCAACATCAGTCCTTAGTAACAAAAGCAGCAAGCAAGCCTTTCCAGCCTCCCAGGGCCAGGCAGTGCTGCACCAGGGGCTGGTCAGATAAAATTGCCAGGCCTGCTTTGGGTTTCCAGTCCGGCCCTGTCTGGCACCGTTATATGGACACTGACATATCCATACCTCTGCTCCGACCATCATTGTGCGCTGGTCTTCACATATGGGAATATCCACCGATTGAGCCAATGTATGGTGTCTCGATAAGTTGAACAGGTGCAACATGAAGGCTAGGACTGAATGTGCTATATTTGCAGTTATATAGCGCTCACTACCCCTGACAGGGCATTTACTATAGGCAGCACGCTGCTCGGGAACCCAAGGTTAGTGGTTAATACAGTGGTTATTTGTTGTAGTTGGTTATTGGGATTAATCTTGTGCCCTCAGGGAAGCCATTCCATGAACTCCAGTTTCTTTGTGGTAAATTAAATGAATAGGAGTTAGGTGTGGTTATTAGTGGGGGGCTATGTGCGTTCATGCAGATGCTCTCTTAGTGCACCTCGGTATGCATTAGTATCCCAGTACTGAGACGTCTCCACGTGACTCTCTTGATGCACCTCGATAACAACCTGCACCATGCACCACATGCTCACTACTGAGACATCCACAGAGCTCTCACGATGTCTGCGATTTTCACTTTCACCATGCAATGAGACATAGGCATGGCTCTCTTAGTGCGCGTCTATCCTGAGCCGACTGCTGAGACATCAAGAGCTCACACATGGCACCTCTTTTATGATCAGCACCATGCACTGGTACCCCAGTACTGAACAGTCATGGGGCTTGACTGACACTCCACACTGACATCTTAATACTGATACATTTACAGGGATTTCACGTTGCACCCCTGTTTTGACCTGCACGCACACTACTATTTAAGTGAGTTGCCAATTAAAAAAATATATAACATGCAGATGAGTTCCTGCTCTTTGTCTCACACTGTCTCAATAAATCCCACTATTTTCCTGCAATTCTTTTTTCTGAATCACTGACATCATAGCAAGTGAAATAAGAAGGAGTGAAATGTGATATGAAGTGTATTGAGCGAGAATAACAAGTGAATGTGAGTGGCAGCAACACTCACACATTCATTAATTTACTCATCCACCCATACACTCAGCTCAGTGGATTAAGAACTTGCTGAAGATATCTGGGTAACCTACATGCCACTGATCCCAGATCCGTACCTATTTTTAATAGATAGAAGCTTACAATACTATTGCCATGCTGTGCCTGTACTGGGAGAAAAGGAAGCTTGCTCTGCTGCTATCAGAGCTGGACATGTTCTGTGAGGAAGAGAAGCTTGCACTGCTGCCACCCTCATATACATTTTCTGTGAGAAAGGGAAGCTTGCACTGCTGCTCTGTGAATGAGCTTTCATTGTTGTTCCACGCTCTTCAAGCTGTGTTCCTGTTATATGAAAGAATGGGGGTGCTTTCGCTGCACTGATGCTACCTATATTATACTAGAGTAGGCAACAAACATTCAAAACAATGATCTTTTTAAAGATTGATCTGAGAAAGGGGTTTAGCGTCTCCCAAGTGCCATGTGACACTTTCAGCCAGGGCTGGAGTTATAGCTAATAACACTTGGCATGCAGGTATTTTAAAGCCATGCTACATAAAGTAAAACTACAAATCCCATGATGCAAAGCATTGTTTATAAGCTCCCAGAACAGGTTGCAGACGTAACACATGCTTTTGATAGGAGCTAGACGTTTTCATATGGTTTGGGCGTGAAACAATCAGCTTCTTGATTTTATGCTTTTAGCTTGGAGGCACCAAAAGGTCAAGTAGTAGAGGGTGTGGAGAGCAGGGGCAGCTCCTCCACAGGAGCAGAGGAGTGTTGCCCCACCTGCTGTGAGCAGTAGCGGCTGCTACCGGTCCCGGGTGGTGGGGCGTGAGGCTAAGGGGGAGCCGAAGGACAGGACAATTAAAAAAAAAAAAACACTTACCTGGAACAGCCGGCTATTGCCTCTCCTGGCTCCTCCAAGTCAACTTCCTGCAGACTCCCGGCAACCGGAAGCACCCGGCAGACAGGCTTCCCTGAGCCAATCACAATGCTGCAATGCAGCATTGTGATTGGTCTGAGAGCCGTGGATCAGCACTCAGACTGCAACAGGGAGCCTGTGCATGTTCCTGACCAGGCAGTGTAATGCAGCCTGGTAGGAACATGCAAAGTGCGCATGGACTATTTGGTCGGCCCAAGAGGGCCGGCCAAACAGTTCAAGCGCACTTTGGGAGGGCACAGCACTCCTTTCCGCTCTGGCCATCCTCACCCGCCCCGCCCCGCCTGAGAGCCATTGACAGCTATAGGGAAAATAACATGATAATAACGATAGTTATTATCATGTTATTTTTCCTTTTGTTAAGTGGGGCGACGCTTCCCTGCCTTAGCGGAGGAGCCGCCACTGGCTGCGAGCACAGCAGGCAAACACAAATAAGTAAAATGGCATGTCAATGCCATTTTATTAATTTGCCACCACACCAGCTCATGCTGTGTACAGCGCGAGGGTGGGACTTAATCCTACAAATGCTGTATGACAGCACTGGTCTACAGTGCGCATGTTGGATTGGCCAGCTGCCTTGCGACGGTCGGCCCGACATGCACACTGTATACACAGCAATCCAAAGGCTGTGAAATAGCCTGGGAATTGCTGGCACAGGCCCCCAGCCTCAAAATGAACACTGGGTGAGTCAGCTCCCACCAATCCTGGAGCTGCTTTCACAGCATGAGAGCAGCTCCGGCATTGGTTGGAGTTGCGTTCTACGAGCAGGAAGGAAATCCTTACTTTTCCTGCTCGTGGACAGCAGACAGAAGTGCTGCACCGGTCATGCTCCAGGATTTATGGTGACTTGTGCGCCTTCACTCTCCACCATTTTTTATTTAAGCCAGCCACCACTGGTGGAGAGTGCCTTTCAAAGGCTCCCATTAGACTGCTAATAGACAGGAATTCACACATTTGAAACAGTGAGGCAGGTTATAATTTTAAAGTATTATTGTGGGACAACAGAAGCCGCAGCAGAGTTTGAAGAAGCCCCTCTTGATAGAAACATAATCTGGGCCCTCTGGATTCTGTTTAGAAATTCTTTATCTAAAGTCCTATAAAGGCCCTGTTTTCTTTGCCTATAGGGCTCACCCGGCGGAGCACTGACAGTTAACAACATAGGGGGATGCACAACAAGGGAAGTTCAGCGACTGGATGGACCCCAGGAGTGGGTAGGATCCACGTGTGCAGAGGGTAGGCGGAAAAGGAGGACCGACCTGCCGGTGATCTTGGACTCTACTGCCCTAACCCGCAACGTATGAACTGAGTAGTACTTTGGGGAGGCTGCCTGTGTCAGGCATCCCGGTGGGCCGGTGCGTTATGCGGTGCCCTGGGTTGCAAGTAATGCAACTGTTTGCTGTAGCGCGTTGGGGCCTGCCGGCACAATGTGCGCAGCTGAGTGGAGAGCTTGGCGGGCTGAGTCGGTCAAGTTCAATTGTAAGGCCAAGCTCAAGTGCAGGTGTAATGTGCCTAATTTTTCTTACTGCCTTTGACATGTTGTTGCCGCTAAAGTGTACGGCCAAAACTGAAGTTCAAGTGTAATGTCGTGCCTGATTTACTTAATGCCTTTGACAGGTCGATGCGGCTAAAGCATGATGCTGTGAATAATTGTATATATCCAAACAGGATGGTTTTCTCCTAATGGTCTGTGATGAATTACCTGGTTTGATGTGAATAAAAGGCTACGCCCTGAACAACATGCTCTGACTCTGGGAGTTATTGGGCATAGCGGGGTAGAAAATGTTGAAATGGAGAAGGGTGAATGTCACGTTGTGCGCATACTAAGTGTATGTATTGTTTTTTGAGGCTATTGATTGTAATGCAAGCACACATGTTTGAAACGTCCCGGTTCATCATCCTTTCTAAAGTACCAGCCTCACAATTGCACTAAACTCTCTGAGGACAATGGTTCGTGAAAGGAAAATCTATAACTGTAGCAGGGTAAATGGTGCAAGCCTGCATGGCCCTGGTCTTCACTCTGCTCGGTGCTCCTCGGGTAAAGGAGCGTAAAACACCAGTAAGACTCGGACCACTTTGAAGGGATCAGATGTATTTTGTGACATGAGTTTTCAGTGATAATCTTCAAACCCGAAGGAAGATTAATAAAAACGATATCAAATTATAAAATGACAATAATTCCATAGATAGTAGCTGACTACATTTGAAACACGATTTTGTCACATATGTGAAGGTCATATATTAGACGAGGTGGCCGAGTGGTTAAGGCGATGGACTGCTAATCCATTGTGCTCTGCACGCGTGGGTTCGAATCCCACCCTCGTCGGTTGAGCTCAGTTTTGTCATTATTTCCAGAGATTTCAGGCTTTCCCTTTCATCTAAGTAACTCAGTCCGGGCAACCTTATAGCAATACCACCTACCGCAATGCAAGTCTAATGCTCTCTCCAATTCGAAAGAATTTATAATTCGCATATGTAACGTAACTGGAGCTCATGTAAAGCGCTCCAATACCTTCGGGTTGAGTTCCCGCTATAAAAAAACTGAAACATTAAAAAAGAAATACCTGCTGTCATATTACGAATTCTTCTTCTTTAAGGATGTTTCCTATACAGTAATACATCTTGCTCAATTATGACCGACAGAAGACGGTTCTTCCGTACCTAACATTCCTTTTATTGTTTTGCAAACTTCGCTAACTTTACAATTTTGTATTAACTCATTTATTTGCTTCAGCACAAAGTAAAGGGAAAAATAAAAGCTGGGCGCCAAACCTCACTAGTTCATTCTATAATGCAGCACAACACATGCACTAGCTTTTGAGGTCGGTGAAAAGAAAGTCACACTTACCTGATCGTAAGCTATTGTGGTCGAGTGGTTTGAAAGATTTCGTCCCTCTGGGTGCGTGTGTCCGAATCCAAACTGGTGCAGCGATATCTTTTGCAATCCATTTCTGTACGTGAATTTGTACTCACTCTGATATATTCTTATGCAATACAAACATGGAAAACGCGACGCAGAGAATACCATTTATTTGTGTCCTCTTGCTTTTTATGAACCTCAAGTATGATTTGCCCGTTTCACAATGTTTAGCATTTTTTAAACGAGGATTGAAAGATGCCTCCTAGTGTCGCAGATGATGACGCGTGTGACATCACAGAACGTCATGTGTAGATGGTGTCGCAGAGTATGGGCTGGAAGTGTAGAGTCGGAGGATTGGTAGGTATCAAGTGATTGCCCAGCAGATCATGTCCCACCACCGCTGCTCCCATGACAAGCTGCAATAACTCCCTCAGCTGTGACCTGTAAATACCCTTTATGTAGTCGCGACAGGCACCTACCATTTGTGACGTGTGTTTGGCCAGCAGCAGAGAGAAAGGCCTCCCGCCGACAGGTGTTTTTAGCGTCTAATGGCTGAACAATTTGAACAAGTGCAACACCAAAGGTAGCATTGGAATTATAATTGCGGTGGAGGCAAGATGGCGTCTGAGTAGTTGCCGCTTCTACACGGCTCCGCCGGTCCGATCCTCAAATGAGGTTTAAAGCCCTGATTTGATGCCACAAATTGCTTTAAGACATTTGTAAAAACCAACCTGATACATGGATCACTTTCAGTACCTGCATCTCGTGGGGGCAAAAAGAACGGTTTGCGATCCACGCAGCGGTAAACCATTTTCCTTGGTCATCGGTGGCTTTGGCTCGTTTTGCTCCTGCATCTCCGACTCTTGCTGCCCTGCGGCGGGATTCCCCTGTGACGCGCTCTTTGGAGATACTATCGGCTATCTTCAGAATCCTACCGACTTCGAGGAAAACAACCTTGTCGCGTAGGAGCTGCGGCGGCCCCGGACAGTATCCTGGGCACGGAGGATACATTGTTGCCAGCACATAGAAGCTAAACAAGTAAGGATGGCGGGGCGGGGGTGAAATCGTTTAAAGGCAAAAGCGTGCAGCTGATAGCCCCCGGGGGTAATGAACTATTACAGCCTAATCCCGCAGTAGTTGAAAGTCACCAGAAGCGCCCCAATACGCGTGGGGCAAAAAACAGGGACCAGATCGAAAAAACTGATTCCACGGAAACGAATGAACGGACTGTCAAACAGAAAAAAACACAAATGAAGAACACCAAAGGTGCTGATATTGGCCAGCCCATCCAGAACGCTCACATCGGCCAACCACTCATCTACAATATTTTTATCCAGATCAATGGCAAAATGCATAATGTGCTGACGGTAGAAGTGGTTGAAAGAGAGGGCCTGATTGATCAAACAGGCGCTGTCAATGTTGTTGTTCCCCCCGAAAACGCACTGGAGATTACTACTCCTATTTTTCAATCAAGTCCAGCTACCAGCCTTGGAATGACTCATGAAGCGATCAGCCATAAATCCCCAACCTCTTGCCCCATAGACGATCCACAAAATCTTGATAATACCATAGCTGGGAAAGCTGGTACAACAAACAAGGAAGTGGCTATCCTCAGTGAAAACGAAAAAACCCATGGTCCCCCGCCAAAAACGCCAGATAACATGGATACATTTTATTCATTAACGGATGAATCAGAAAATTCAGAGGCAAGCGCATCCGCCGCTAGCGAAGGAGGGAGCCATAATTGGGACAGTAGCACAGATTCAGAACTCTCTATGAAAGCCTCTGCACAAAAAAAACCCCTGAGGAGAAAATCTAGTCGGCACAAGAAGTGTGAGACCCCCGATCAAGGTAGCACAATGGATCTCAGATGGGACTACTCTGCCTCACAATTATCAACTCTGACCGACCCAACGGTGTGTTCAAGGGGCAACCATACACCCTCAGGAAGTACAGGGGATGAAGCCGCCGACACCAAGAGTGAACCTACTTTGGCAGTAGTGCTACAGTCTATTAAGAGTTTTCAAGAGGAAGTCAAGCTAGACAACCGAAGATCACGCCTCGCCACGCAGAAATTACAAGGCACCATAAGGAAAGTGGGCAAGACCTGTGTTGAAATTGCGGGCAGAATGGCCTCAGTCGAAGTACGTACTGAAAACCTCGAGAAAGATATTGCTACTTTGAAGACACAAGGAGATGAACACGATGGCATAGTTAAAGATCTAATGCTTAAAGTAGAGGAGCAAGAGAACAGGTTACGACGTAAAAATCTACGCGTTCTTGGTATTCCGGAGGGGGCGGAAGGGAACGATCCCAGGACTTTTATGATCACACTCCTTAAGGGAGCTTTCCAGGAACTACACTCCTGGGATTGGGACAAGGAGATACAATGAGCTCATCGTTTTCCACTAACACCAGCCAAACGTCCTACCTCTTCTTCGCAAACCCACGAGCAATGTTACTATACTTCGGGAATTTTCTTTTGCGACAGATACTCTATGATCTTGCAAGGCCAGCAAACAAGAAAGAAGTCAATGGCATCACCTTAAATGGGGACATGAATAGGATACTTGTACATTAAAAATGTGTTCTACATTAAATAATTGAATAATATAAATATTTCTCTCCTCTGTTTGTGAATTGTATAACGCTGCATTGCAGCGTTGTTATTGGTTTAGGGGAGCCTGGGTGCTTCCTGCTGCCAGACTCCAGACAGGAAGAAGATGAGAAGAGGACGGAGGAGAGGCGGCAGCCAGCCGTAGCCAGGTAAGTGTTTTTTTTTCTTCTTCATTCCCCCCCTTCCTGCCTCACCACCCCCATCCATTAGGAGCCGCTCCTGAGTAAGCCTTTAACAGTTCGGTGTTATCAAATTGTGTGACAGGGTTTAGACAGGTATTTTTGTTACATGGAATCTCACAGGCTACTGTACTAGGCAAGGGGTTTGTCATTGGCCTCCCTCTTGGATAAACCCTTGGAGCTTTCCCTGTAATGATTCTTATTATGAAATGTTATAACAAAGCCAGTAGGTTCAGTTATGCCCCCTGACAAACCATGGGTTTAAAAAATTTCACAGTGAGTTTTTGTCCCGTTAGAAGACATAGTTGCTTTGCCAACTGCAATGTTGTATACATTTCAGTTTTATAAATGCTTGCATAATGATTGCCTTGAGGAAAGCTTACAATAGGGACAGTAGGCCTGAGTTGGTTATGCTGACAAGCCAATGACAGCAGCAATAGGCTTAATTATGTGCAGGGAAATGTTATGCCAGATGCCATAGTTCTGGACTGTGTGTTATGAAAAGTTATTATAAATGCAGTAGGCCTGGCTTATTTGTTATGAAGAGCATATGATAAATCCAATTGGCCTTTAACAGTAGAGTATTGTCACACTATGTTATAATCCATTGAAAGATATTTGATTACATGTCATTTCACAATTTATATCAAGCAAGGGTGTTGGTCACCCACTCGGACAAACCCAGGAAGCAGAATTTCACTGTGATGAATCTTGTTGGGCCCTATTGAGAGGGGTTGTGTATTGCTTTGCCAGCTGTAGTTTTGTACATATTTGTAATTTTACAACTGTATATATAATGGTTACCAGTTTATGTGCTCTTCGGTACACCTGTGTTGTATATAGTATCAAGCTATTGGTAAATGCTACTGGCCTTATCGACTCACTGGGAAAAGTTATGTCAGATTGCTTAGGTGTGATCTGTTTATAAGGAAAAGTTATGACAAAGCAAGTAGACCTTCCTTACATATTATGAAGATTGTGTGTTGAAGGTGATAGTCTTTTAAGGGTGAATTGTTATTACACTGTGCTAAAGCCCAGAGGCAGATATTTTGTTACATGGAATCTTGCAGATTACCTTAGCTTGTTAAAGTCAATAGGCATTTAAGAGAAGATTGTTATTTCTCTAACTCTGCAGATAGGTATTTTTTTTTTATGAAATACCATACATTACATTTGTAGGGGAAGATTTTGTGGCTGATTACCACCTCTGACAAACCCTAGCTGTCTGCCAGTGCCAGAACCTTGTAACAAAGAACATCATAAATAATGCATACCTCCATATACATTAATGTTTGTCCACATAGGTACATAGAGGGACTTTGGGTCAGTTTTGTTCTGCCATTGGTCTTTCTGAGTGTCATTTACACTCTGCTTCCATCCATGAAAGTGTACTGCATGAGGCAATGGTTCAGTCCACGTCAGTCATTTCTTAAGACAATATTACAGCTCTCCAGGCAGCACCAATGGGTCACTTGCTTGCTGCCCTGCATCCTACGTGACCACTTCCTCTAAACCAGGAGACCATGATGGCATGTTGTTGTCCATAGTATGTCATTATTTTAGCATTCCATGATGGCCAACACATTTGTTCTAAATGGGGCTGCCATGCTGGAACTTGAAAACAATGATATACTATTTACAATACCTCTGCAAGACAGGAAGGCGCTGCTATGTTTAGTTTCATTATTGCAGGAATGTGCTTGCTGTGTTTAGACTGCAGAAGGGTTTGCTTTTCTACTTGTATTCTTTTTCTGTAAATATTTTTATTACATTTTCCTTTTTAAATGGATCAAAAATGTCATCATGACAGTCACAAAAAACAGAGTCAGTACCCTAAAATTACCTGTTACAATTGGAGACTAATTTCAGAGACATCAATCCCACACTAATATCTCACATTTCATGCCAGAGACTCACACCAGCACTGCCTTCTCATAATTACTTGTATTGTTTTAATTTATTGTGCATATGTTGTTGAATTTGTGTGTGTTTTATTGTAGTTGTCTCAGAGGATAGATGCAAGAAGGAGTCACTGGATCGATGAATAGATGCATGAGTGCAAAGATGAGTGACAGAGTACATATATGATGACTTATTAAGTACCTAGACTCATCAGCAACACAAGAGGCACTTTTATTAATAAGCCAGACGTATTGGCATTGGAATGTTTGTTTATGTAGGGTTTCAGGAATATAGAGGACGCTGTTTGGGATTGCTTGGAATCTGAAGATGGAAAACTGTAGAAAGAAACAACTTTATTTGCATGTGAGATAGAGCTCTAGAATCAGGTGAATAGTCTGTCAGCTGCTAGGCTACTGCTGGACCACTGCTTCAGCATGCACACCCACACCAGCAGGCAGGTGAAGGGTGTCTGTGTTTATAGGTGCTTGTGTGTGTGAGACACTTGAAGAAGCAGGAGGTCGGAAAGAGATATGATGAGTGAAAGAGAAAATAAGACGAGAAGGAGAGGAGGATGATGAAGGGGTCAGGAACTGGGGTACTTATCCAGTTGCTATGTAGGGTTTTGCTGATCTTTGTGGCTTGCTTCATGCTTTATAAATTCTCCCAATAAAATGAGGCCATGAGAGAAAGGAGGCAGCAAGATGGTGTGCTAAAGGTAGGAAAGTATGGGAATAGGAGGCAGTGAGAGAGAGGAGGGTGTAGTTATAATTAAGTAGGAGGATGAGAGTGTTTCTTAGGGATACAATGTATCTAAGAGGAGGATGAGGAGAGTGAGGGTAATGTTAGAGAGAATGGTGAGGAGAAAATGAGAGCCTGTGCTAGAGAGGTAGGTCAGAGGAGGATGCTGGAGGGAGAGGGGGCTGTTAGTTGGAAAGGTGAAAATAAGTTCTCTGGAAAGTGTGTGAAAGGAAGTGAGAAGGCAGTGTGAGATGTGAGAAAGGGTGGTGAGAGGAGTATGAGGATGAATATAGGGGTGTAGCCATCAGTAGTGGCACCAGGGCCCAATGTGTGAAGGGCCCACCGCACCCCAATTGGTGCTGTTTTTTATTGCTAAACTAGAGGATGAGGGGCCAAGTCCATTGCTTGCCTTAGGGCCCATAGTGCCTTTGCAACTCCACTAGATGAGAGAAACATGTAAGAGGTTAGAGCAAAGTGACAAGGACAGGAGATGGAAGAAAGGCTGTCACAAGATGAAGAGAGCCGAGGGGTGCAGAAGAGGGTGTCAGATAGGAGAATGGAGGTTGGTTATTTGAGGTAGAGTAAGGGGAGCCTTGTTTTGAGAAAAGGAATGAGGATAAATGATAGAGAAGCTTTCAAAAGAGTGCAGGTATGAAAACAAGCTTGGTGTGCGAGATAGAGGTGTAGACAGAGCTGGTTGCTGGGTATGGGAATACTGAGGAAATGCCTATTGTGGCACCAGAAGTGGATGCCCTACTGACCATACAAGCAGTAAGTGTCCCACTGCTAGAAACACGAAATGTGTCTTCAGCAGTTTCGGCAACATCTTTTCGCTGACATTGGAGGTGGAGATCATAGGAGTGAGTGGGTCAATATAGCTCTTATTCTAATCCACACCAGCCCTACTATTGCAATACTGAGTAATGCAAAGAGTTCCCATTATGTACCTGTATACTGACGTGCACCACGCACTGATAGCAAAGCATTGAGATATTCACAGGGTTTGACTAGCCTTTGCACTACTAGCCCAGGACTACGAGCTCTGAAATGGACTTCTATCTGGCACCAGGGCCGGACTGGCCTTACCGGACATCTGGTGTTTCCCCAGGAGGCTGGAAGGGTGGGTGCCTGTTTTGCAGCAGTGGGGGCTAGTTTTGTTACTGGGTGCCAGTTATGCAGCAGTGCTGCAACATCAGTCCTTAGTACCAAAAGCAGCAAGCAAGCCTTTCCAGCCTCCCAGGGCCAGGCAGTGCTACACCAGGGGCTGGTCAGATAAAATTGCCAGGCCTGCTTTGGGTTCCCAGTCCGGCCCTGTCTGGCTCCGTTATATGGACACTGACATATCCATACCTCTGCTCCGACCATCATTGTGCGCTGGTCTTCACATATGGGAATATCCACCGATTGAGCCAATGTATGGTGTCTCGATAAGTTGAACAGGTGCAACATGAAGGCTAGGACTGAATGTACTATATTTGCAGTTATATAGCGCTCACTACCCCTGACAGGGCATTTACTATAGGCAGCACGCTGCTCGGGAACCCGACGTTAGTGGTTAATACAGTGGTTATTTGTTGTAGTTGGTTATTGGGATTAATCTTGTGCCCTCAGGGAAGCCATTCCATGAACTCCAGTTTCTTTGTGGTAAATTAAATGAATAGGAGTTAGGTGTGGTTATTAGTGGGGGGCTATGTGCGTTCATGCAGATGCTCTCTTAGTGCACCTCGGTATGCATTAGTATCCCAGTACTGAGACATCTCCACGTGACTCTCTTGATGCACCTCGATAACAACCTGCACCATGCACCACATGCTCACTACTGAGACATCCACAGAGCTCTCACGATGTCTGCGATTTTCACTTTCACCATGCAATGAGCCATAGGCATGGCTCTCTTAGTGCGCGTCTATCCTGAGCCGACTGCTGAGACATCAAGAGCTCACACATGGCACCTCTTTTATGATCAGCACCATGCACTGGTACCCCAGTACTGAACAGTCATGGGGCTTGACTGACACTCCACACTGACATCTTAATACTGATACATTTACAGGGATTTCACGTTGCACCCCTGTTTTGACCTGCACGCACACTACTATTTAAGCGAGTTGCCAATTAAAAAAATATATAACATGCAGATGAGTTCCTGCTCTTTGTCTCACACTGTCTCAATAAATCCCACTATTTTCCTGCAATTCTTTTTCTGAATCACTGGCATCATAGCAAGTGAAATAAGAAGGAGTGAAATGTGATATGAAGTGTATTGAGCGAGAATAACAAGTGAATGTGAGTGGCAGCAACACTCACACATTCATTAATTTACTCATCCACCCATACACTCAGCTCAGTGGATTAAGCACTTGCTGAAGATATCTGGGTAACCTACATGCCACTGATCCCAGATCCATACCTATTTTTAATAGATAGAAGCTTACAATACTATTGCCATGCTGTACCTGTACTGGGAGAAAAGGAAGCTTGCTCTGCTGTTATCAGAGCTGGACATGTTCTGTGAGGAAGAGAAGCTTGCACTGCTGCCACCCTCATATACATTTTCTGTGAGAAAGGGAAGCTTGCACTGCTGCTCTATGAATGAGCTTTCATTGTTGTTCCACGCTCTTCAAGCTGTGTTCCTGTTATATGAAAGAATGGGGGTGCTTTCGCTGCACTGCTGCTACTTATATTATACTAGAGTAGGCAACAAACATTCAAAACAATGATCTTTTTAAAGATTGATCTGAGAAAGGGGTTTAGCGTCTCCCAAGTGCCATGTGACACTTTCAGCCAGGGCTGGAGTTTTAGCTAATAACACTTTGCATGCAGGTATTTTAAAGCCATGCTATATAAAGTAAAACTACAAATCACATGATTCAAAGCATTGTTTATGAGCTCCCAGAACAGGTTGCAGACGTAACACATGCTTTTGATAGGAGCTAGACGTTTTCATATGGTTTGGGCGTGAAACAATCAGCTTCTTGATTTTATGCTTTTAGCTTGGAGGCACCAAAAGGTCAAGTAGTAGAGGGTGTGGAGAGCAGGGGCAGCTCCTCCTCAGGAGCAGAGGAGGGTTGCCCCACCTGCTGTGAGCAGTAGCGGCTGCTACCGGTCCCGGGTGGTGGGGCGGGGGGGGGGTAAGGGGGAGCCGAAGGACAGGACAATTTTTTTTTTTAAAAACACTTACCTAGAACGGCCGGCCGGCCGGCCGTCTGCCGCTTCTCCTGTGTCCTCCAAGTCAACTTCCTGCAGACTCCCGGCAACCGGAAGCACCCGGCAGACAGGCTCCCCTGAGCCAATCACATGATTGGTCTGAGAGCCGTGGATCAGCACTCAGACTTCAACAGGGAGCCTGTGCATGTTCCTGACCAGTCAGTTTAATGCAGCCTGGTAGGAACATGCAAAGTGCGCATGAACTATTTGGTTGGCCCAAGAGGGCCGGCCAAACAGTTCAAGCGCACTTTGGGAGGGCACAGCACTCCTTCCCGCTCTGGCCAACCTCGCTCCGCCCCGCCTGAGAGCCATTGACAGCTATAGGGAAAATAACATGATAATAACGATAGTTATTATCATGTTATTTTTCCTTTTGTTAAGTGGGGCGACGCTTCCCTGCCTTAGCGGAGGAGCCGCCACTGGCTGCGAGCACAGCACAAATAAATAAAATGGCATGTCAATGCCATTTTATTAATTTGCCACCACACCAGCTCATGCTGTGTACAGCGCGAGGGTGGGACTTAATCCTACAAATGCTGTATGACAGCACTGGTCTACAGTGCGCATGTTGGATTGGCCAGCTGCCTTGCGACGGTCGGCCCGACATGCACACTGTATACCCAGCAATCCAAAGGCTGTGAAATAGCCTGGGAATTGCGGGCACAGGCCCCCAGCCTTAAAATGAACAATGGGTGAGTCAGCTCCCACCAATCCTGGAGCTGCTTTCACAGCATGAGAGCAGCTCCGGCATTGGTTGGAGTTGCGTTCTACGAGCAGGAAGGAAATCCTTACTTTTCCTGCTCGTGGACAGCAGACAGAAGTGCTGCACCGGTCATGCTCCAGGATTTATGGTGACTTGTGCGCCTTCACTCTCCACCATTTTTTATTTAAGCCAGCCACCACTGGTGGAGAGTGCCTTTCAAAGGCTCCCATTAGACTGCTAATAGACAGGAATTCACACATTTGAAACAGTGAGGCAGGTTATAATTTTAAAGTATTATTGTGGGACAACAGAAGCCCCAGCAGAGTTTGAAGAAGCCCCTCTTGATAGAAACATAATCTGGGCCCTCTGGATTCTGTTTAGAAATTCTCTATCTAAAGTCCTATAAAGGCCCTGTTTTCTTTGCCTATAGGGCTCACCCTTTTCCCCACTATTAGAATGCAAATCTATGCTGGATTTTCTATTGAACTTTCTTTCTGCCTATGATTTATATGCCAATATGCTAACCTGATTGATGGTCCAGCCTATGTATTTTTGCTCTTATATTCTTTAAGTAAACTTTTAAACTTCAGCCCATGTCTATCATTCTTATTGAGAATGTTACAGCTTCATTCTAATGAGTAAGATTTGACAAACTAGAGACAGGTTCAGTTGGGGAGCACCAGAGTCTGTATAGTGACTACACCGCTCCCAGTCCAAGATGTTGGCACGTATTGGATAAGCAAATGAGAGACTAAATTTATGCGCCAACACTCCTGTGGAGTTTGGTGCCTAAGACAATGCATTCCCCTCACAGTTCCATGCTTCCTATGTTAAAGGCACAGGAGGTGCCTGCAGAGACATGAACCAAACTACAACGCTGGCTCGTGTTCCTCTGATGACACCGGCTGCACATGCAGAATTCTGTCGCATGCACTCCAGTGCTGCAATTAGATAAAATGTACTCCCGGAAACCATAACTTGGGGGCCAAGGTGTGGTGTCACAAGGGACAGAGCAGGAAGAGCACAGTCTGGCAGTCAACCTATACATTTATTTAACAAAAAAAGCTGCTGCAAAGATATTGCCAAAAAGGACAAATGTGACAGTAAATCTGTTCTAGCTTACTAAATTGGTCACAAAGAGGCTACATTTAAAATATCTTATAGTGTGAAGACACTTGCTGTAGAGATATTTGTGTGTTCAGAAATTTTGAGGAGATTATAATAGCGGTAATATAACTCTGGTGGTTAATGCAGTTCTTGGAGAGTTCTGTGATTTGTCCAGTCACAGTTTTGACTCATAAAGTAGCAGAGAGGTTTAATGTGCCTGCTGTAAAGCACCTTGTGTAACATGCAGATCACAGATTTGTATTTTATGTAGATAGGGAAGTGGGCTACTGCTTTTGACACTGAGACCATTTTGTTTGTACAGACAACCCCAATCACTGTGTTACGTTTTATATCCTGACCTTGTGTTTCTGCCAACCATTCACATTCAACATATCATTTCTACAAGTATGGATGATATGTGATTCCTACATCATATAACCCTCATTGTCCTATGTAACATTTATTATGTATTGATTTACACACTTGTATGATTTATTGTGTCCCTGCGCTGGGATGAGTGGTGCTATAAAAGAATTCATTAAAAAACAAATTACTGGGTGCCATTTAAATAATTATTTGTGTAATTACTCACACACAGATTAATCTTGGATTCTTACAGTGCATGCACAGCTCTTACATAGGGTGATTGAACAAAGTAAAAAAACTGTCTCCAAGTCATAGGGGCAGACTTACAAGCCCCTTGCGCCACCGGTGCGTCACTTTTTGTGACATACCGGTGGCGCATTTCACTGCTCCATATTTACAAGGACAGGAAAAGCCACCCTGCGTGACTTTTCCTGTCCTTGTAAATATGGTCCCTTTGCACGCAGCACTTTGTGTGAAAGGGGTGTTCCATGGGTGTTGCTGTGGGTGTTTCCACGCAACACCCATGGAACCAGACACATTTCCAGATTTACGAGGAATTGTAAATCTGGAAATGCGTGTGAATGCTATGCCTCCCAGGGGAGGCGTAGGGAGGCGCAACGAGGAGAAATGTATTCATTTCTCCTCATTTTTTTCCTCTTTCTATGCGTGCTGCATTCTGCAGCACGCATAGAAAGAGGAAATCACCTCTAATGATTGTTTATGTACAGGAAGGTGTCCCTTCTTGCACAGAAACAATCATTGAAACAATGCTGTTTTTCAACTTCTATGTGTGCTAATGCAGCACACATAGAAGTTGAAAAACGGCATTTCAGATTGTTTTTGTGCAGGGAGGAAACCCTTCCTGAACAAAAATAATCTCCCCACGACGCAGGCATCCTTGCATAATGGTGCAAGGGTGCCTGCGCCGGCGCATGGCAGCAGTTTGTGCGACAGCGCAGGGGGAAGCACAGAGATGCGACATATTGTTGTAAATATGTCACATCCCTGTGCTTTGAAAGTGACTCAGTGCGGCGCAGCCAAATGGCTTGCAGCACGTACTGAATCACTTTCTTGTAAATCTGCCCCATAGTTTCTCCAAAGTACTTATGGAGTTATAACAAGCTCTGTGCCTTTGTTTCTTTCCATTGGGCTCCAGGGCCCGTATTAGTGATAGGGTGCTCTGTCTTTGTTTGCACTAAGGCGCACCTATAAACAGGTGCTCTAGGCACCAAGAGGGACAGTGCGCACTATTATTTATTTATTTTTGGTGTTTTATATAGCGCGAACATGACCCTACGAAAGGGTATCAGAGCGCTTTACATTTACATATCTTTAAACTTGAAAAAAACACTTACAATATGTGAATTCGTAGGAATAATCAGTGTACAGCGAATTGCTAGCAACAGTTGTGCTATTAGGTCCTGAGTAACTATACATTGATTTGTAGAAGAAACATTTGTGCGTTAACACTCATAGATACCAGTCCAACATAAAGGTTAGGCGACACTGTGTGTTAGCATATGTGTGAAAAAGAAGGATCTCTGAAAATATCAAGTCTGCTGAAGTTATGGAAGGAATTTGCTCATAAAAAAGGATTTGGCTTCATTTTTTAAAGCAGAAATGGACGATATTTTTTTGATGTTACGGGGAGTGCATTCCAAATTCTTGGTGCTGCACCAGAGAAGGCTCGGTCATAAGTTCTTTTCTTTCGGAAGAGGGCCGGTTTCAGTAATAGATCTTCTTGACTCCGGGAAACTCGGCATCCTCCTGATAGTGTGATTTTCTGGGCTAGGTACATTGGTGTTTTGTAGTGTATCGCTTTGTGAGTGATACATGCCATTTTTTGTTGTATTCTTGCTTCATAAGGCAGCCAGTTGAGCGCTTTCAAGTGAGGGGTGATGTGGTCGAATTTTCTGGAGCCCGTTATAAGTCTTGTGGCCGCGTTGAGACAAGCTTTTAGGGGTGCTGTTGAAATCTTGGGAAGCCCGGCTAGAGATGTGCAACCGTACTCGATCCTTGATATGACTAATGCCTGGACTGCTGTTTTAAGGTCTGAGTTATTTATGAAAGGTTTCAGTTTTCTAAGGTAGCTTAGATGGAAACAGGCGTTTTTTGCCGTCGTGTTAATGTGAGTTAGCATGTTCAGGTTTTTGTCTAGCGTAATTCCAAGGGAGTGCAGTTAAGCGCCGTGATCAGCTTGCTTCACTCCAAGATATTCGTAGCACTTTTCTGGGGGGAGATCAGAAGGAATTCCGTTTTATGTGGGTTAAGCTTGAGGTGATTATTAGTTAGCCAATGGACGGTTCTCTTAAGTGCCTGGTTCATGATAACGATCTCTTCTATCGATGTGATCTTGATATAAAGCTGTGTATCGTCTGCATACATGTGGAAGGCGATGTTTGCCTGTTGTTGGATTTCTGTTAGTGGTTCTACGTAAAGATTGAAAAGAGCAGGGGAAAGTGTTGAGCCCTGTGGAACTCTGATAAGATTTCTAGATGAAGCAGATAATGATTGGTTCACTATGAATTTTTGCGATCTGTTTTCTAGAAACAAACTAAACCATTTTAGGACTGTACCCTCTAGTCCCATCCTTATTTTCAGGTGTTCCAGTAATTTGGGATGGTTTACCGCGTCGAATGCCGATGAGAGGTCGAGCAGGATTAGGAGACAGGTTTCGTTGCGGTCAAGCAAGTAGAGCGTCGTCCACGATGTGTAGAATTGCTGTTTCAGTGCTGTGGTTTGGTCTGAATCCTGATTGGAAGTCATTCAGCAGTTTGAACTCAGAGATATGATGGCTCAGTTGTTGATGAACACATTGTTCCAAGACTTTGGCTAGCATGGGAATGTTTGTTACTGGTCTAAAGATGTTGAGGTCTGAGGGATTAACAGTTGTTTTTTTTAAGATTGGAGTGACTTGCCCTGTTTTTAGGCAGTCCGGTAATGAGCCTTGCGATAGCGAAGCGTTGATAATCTTTGTCCATGAGGGTGTGAGCAGCTGGTTGATTGTAGACCAACAATTTGCTGGTAGGGGATCATTGAAGTGATGGTTAGGTTTTATTGTTGAGATAATCTTTGCAATATCAATGTCAACGTACGGCTTGAATTCAGACCATACAGCATTATTTTTCGGCATTTCTGGAGCTGGTTGATATTGCGGCTTAGTTGGGGTGCTCTTTTTGATCAAGGGGTCCTCAGCTGCATTTTTGAGCTCCATCTCCATGGCTTTGGCTTTGGCTGTGAAGAAGGAGGAGAAATCTTCGCTACTAATGATCGATTTTGTAGCTGTTGGAGCAGATTTGTCCATTTTGTTGGATTGGTCTTTTAGCAGTTTGAAGAGTTTCCTCGGTTTGTTTTTTGCATTATCTAATTCTTTTCTGAAGAAGTCTTTTTTTGAGTTAAGTATGCTTTTATTGTAGGCCTTTCAGGCTTGTCTTAGTTGGATTAGATGGGGTGAAGAAGGGTGTTGTCTCCATTTTCGCTCTCTGAGTCTGAGTGATCGTCTTTCTTCATTGAGGGATCCGTTAAACCAGGGGTTTTATCTTTGTCCGAGATCCTTTTGAGTTTTAAAGGGGCTATGTCCTCTATTATGCTCGTCATTGTATTATTGTAGTGTTCCATTAGGTCACTGATGTCTACCAGGTTATTAGGAGGTTGCAGTTCTTTCTCACAGCGTGCTGCGAGATTTTCCATGTTGAGCCCTCTGATGTCACAAACCCATTTTCTGGGTTTTATTGATTGCGAGGAGGTTTTCGTTTTTAAGTGGGTTATTTGGAAGGTAATGATGTGATGATCCGACCAGTCACAAGGGATGATCTCGATTTTATCGACAGCTTTTTCTTTCGAGATGATCCAGTCTAAGGTAGAGCCTTTAGAGTGGGTTGGAAGATGGCATTCTTGAACCAGCGATTGCTCTTCAAGGAAGGCTTTGAGCAGATTGATCTGATTATCAGAATGATCCTCCCAATGAAGATTGAAGTCTCCTAGGAAAATATCATTGTTATGATTTCTATCAGCTGGTCTATGAACATTACAAATATTAATTACCACTCGCCGCTCCATCTATATGAAGAGAGCAACGACCAAGCCAGCTTGGGAAGCCCAGCAGATTATAACCAAGAAGATTTCTCTCTATACAAATAAGATACAATAGCCAAAGCTCTACTCTGGCAGTCACAAAAAATGGAGCTCCAGATTGATCTTATTCAGTCGATAGCAACAACACTAGTGGTTCTAGGGAACAGGCTAACGATGATCGAACATAAATTTGACAAGACGGAAATGAGCCAATCATGTTCCTGCACTCAACTAAGGACAAACTGACCACAATACCGGAAATTCTGTTGGCCTTATTAGACAACGCTAAGAACAATTGTCCACCCGCAATTACACCAAAGGATACCGGAGAGGCCGCAACCAGCCAATCATGCACGGATGCAAATGCCCACTCCAGTGCAACCTCAAGCTCCCACACAAACTCAGATCTAACCGAGAGCCCCATCAAGCAAGCCCCCAACGCTCACGCCTCAGAAGAGCCCTCTTTCAACTCTCAGCAAGCTCCTATCACTCATGTCTTAGGGGAACCTCTTCTATCCAGAAGAGCAAAAAAGAAACGGAAAAAACTCTCCAAAAAACAGCGCCTACAAAAAAGGTTTCAGGTGACAACAGACCAAGGTCCAAGAACAGGCGCTATTGTACAACAAGGAAAGCCGGTCAAACTTTTCCCCATTTTTAATAAAAGATCTAATCCAGGCTCCAGCTCGCACTCCAACAACCCAGTTGTTAATATTCAGAAAAAGGAGCGCTCACCAACACGGGGAGACACTCAGAGCACCCAAAGAAAACCAAACACAGGTGAACTGGTATATGGCACGCAAAGCGATTTTCCACCGACTCCAACACAAACAACTGCTACGTTTGGATCCCTGGCTAATATTCCAGTGATACATCAGGCCAGTACAGGAAAATTAATAAACAACGAGAGTGCAAATCATCCTCCAAGCAGGTGCGCAGTTCAAACTACGGCCCCTGGCATCCCCTCCAGTGTAGAAACACCAGCCGTACAGAACAGTAGATACATCATTTCTACCCTGCCCTCCACTTCTACCAGCTCATCATCAATGACCACTCAAACTGAACCCCCTCGAGGAACACTTACGCATACGACGGTCAACTCTACAAGGGACGACGATCAGGCGCAGGAAACCTTGCCGAGGGGGAGTATAAATATACGGGACTGTACAAGAAATCCTAGTCCACTTCAACCCATGAAACTATCTGCGGAGAAAAAGGTCACATGGGAGCAAAGCCGCAGCCTCCCGCTAAACACACATGGAAGGACTAGACATAAACATGCGCCCTGGTCCCCAGCGTTAAGGGACTATGAGGAAACAGGCCAGCCAGCAAGTGAAAGTTCAGCGCCCCAGTTTCATCCATCGGGGCAAGCCTCACATCCTCATATTAAAGGGGACGGGGGAAAGAAGGAAGAAAACTCCTCTGCTGGCCTAATATTTATCCCTCACTATGCCTCCAGCGGACCTGCGGACATTTTGAATAGAGGGAACTTGTTAAAATTATTTCAACATATACCATCCCTCAAGCACCCATCTTCAGTGGAACTACACTCAGTAAAATTCGACCACATCCCGGGGACAAGGGCACTTGATTCCACAATCACAAACTGGGATTCAACTGCCACCAGAGATGCTATTCTCAAAGAAGCTTCCACCTTCGACGAATGGGGCATAGAATTAGAGCCCACTCGGTCAAGGAAATTTCCTCAAGTTCTAATTGAGGACCACAGATCCCCTTCAAGAAAATGTACACTGAAGGGAGCCTGGGGCGCCACCCACGATTGGCTAGTAAGTACATCACGAGCATCCAATCCATTAACGATCCGCTGCGGTGAAAATGACCGGATTATTAGCTGGCAACCCGCAGCCCAGAACTCCGGGGATAACCACATACTCAGCTCTCAAGGACAATAACTTCCTTTACGCTACCTAGCACAAGAGAATTCTCTCCCAGGCCAATCGCAGTGCCCATTCAGCTTGGGAAATTGGCATTAAAAGATCAACTCTCCATTATCTCCTGGAATGTGGCGGGGCTGGCTTCAACACTTCGTTCCAAACAAGGGCGCGACTTTATAAACAACAACGACATCATCTGCCTCCAGGAGACCTGGTCACTGATCCCCACGGCAATCTATGGGTATTATGAAAGTTTTCAATCGGCAACGCAAACAAGCTTTTTCAGGCGGCCTTCAGGGGGCCTTTTGATCTTTTTAAAACAATCTCTTATATTCTCGACCTCCGCTCATACACGGGCCCACAAGAACGTGCAAGCCCTAGCCATCAAAGGCCTAAAAAGCAGCCAGAAGACTTTCTCATTGGTCCTCATAAATTGCTACCTGAATCCCCGCAAATCCTGAAAAGCACTCGCTATGGGGACTCTGTAATCGAGCATCAAGACAATCATCGAATCTTATCCCGCACATGAAATTCTGCTGGTAGGCGATTTTAACACCAAATACCTGGGCCCTCGTCATAATGCCGGACAGAGGAATAGTGAACATGACCAATTCAACAATTTACTCACCATATACGGTCTAAAATCGGCAGACCAGTCTCAGGATGCCTGTCCCACGTTTAAGAAAATCTCTACAATCGATTACATCTTCATGTCAAGTGGCTTAATTAATCATCTCCAGAGCTTTGCCATAATAAATTGCATAGAAAGTGATCATAATCCCCTGGTAATAAATCTGAATTTAAACCACCAGATAGCAGATACAGGCCAGGAGCTAGGCCACTCTACAGAGGATGAATTAATTAACGTGGTAAAACGAATAAAGTGGCAACCTTTTCACTCGCCCCAGGTGGCTAAATGGCTCAACGATGTGAACCGCCAATTACAGGATCATCCAGGGAATCTTCTTTTAACAAATTGGGATCTGATGACCAGAGAGCTGGGAGTACTTCTCCAGGGCCACAGAGGCCTCTCAAAGCGATTTCAACAAAGGCCAAGCGACATTAATAAATCTCTGTCGGAACAAAGCATTAATCTTACGCGGAGGAACCTGAGGAAGAAATCCCACCTGTTTAAACTAAATTCAACACACGGAAATCTACTGGCAGTAAAGGAAGCACGGAATACCCACAAAAAAACCATCTGGGCTTTGAAACGTGCTCAGCAAGACGAGGAATGGAAAAAGATATTTTCTATGCTCAAAGAAGGATCTTTAGCTCGATTCTGGCAGTATGTGAACACATTAAAATCCCTCGGACCCCCGAGGTCAAACGCGGTCCCGGCACCTGTGTGGGAGAACCATGTGAGAATACAGTTCCTGGCACACAACCTTACACCCACCATTGTCTCAGTTTCATCGAATAGAGATGAACAACAAACTCCAATTCAACCAAGGGATATTACAAGATTAATAAAATCTATGAAATCGAGCGGGGCGCCGGGCCCAAATGGCCTCCCTGGGGGGATTTTCCAAACCGCTCCAGAGGGCTGGGCAATGCTACTGACCCCACTATTTAACATCGCATATACCCTCGGAAAAACCCCAGGAGCTTGGAAGGGATCAATACTATGCCCGATTCACAAAAAAGGAGACCGGCTTAACCCAAACAACTATCGCCAAAAGCCTTGTTAGACCTGGAAGCCAAAGCGTATGCACGTATCCTTTTGAAAAAACTAGAAAACTGGGCTGAAGAATATGAGTTGCTCCCTTTCTTTCAAACAGGCTTCAGAGGTGGAGCCGCAACAACTGACAATATAATTGCTCTATCTGCCCTCTGTCACCATGCAAACCAGCTGCACCAACCTCCACTCTTTTGCTGCTTTGTTGATTTAACCGCAGCCTTCGATAAGGTTGACAGACACCTGTTGTGGAAGAAACTAGCGAACCGGGGCATTCCATCTTCACTTCTAACATCCATAATGTCCCTCTATTCAGAAACCTGGGTCCAGGTGAAAACAGGCCCCACGTCTCTCTCTGCAAAAATCTGCACGACCGGTGGTTTGAAACAAGGTTGTGTGCTTGCTCCCCTCCTTTTCAACCTGTATACCGCCGATCTGGGAAAAGCTCTCGTCAACAGATGCCTGGCCCCTCTCCGACTAGGCAATCGTCCTTTACACATTCTTCAGTATGCAGATGACATAGTCATCATGGATAACACCAAAGTGGGCCTCCAACGAGCTTTGACCAGTTTCCATGAATACTGCACATCCAACCACCTTACTATCAACTCAGATAAGACCAAGATCATAGTAATAGGCCGGCAAAAACACAAAAAACTTATCACATGCACAATTGGCTCCAGAATAATTAACACAGTGCAGAAATATAAGTACTTGGGGATATGGCTCACAGAAACAGCAAGATCCACCGCTCACAAAAAAGATCTGATTAATAAATCGGCGGCCATAACGTATGGTTTAATAAAATTGAACAACAAGTTAAATAGTCCTTCAACAGAGGCCATTAGAAAGGTCACTCAAGCCTCTCTTCTTCCAGCACTCTCGTATGGGCATCAGGCGTTCCCGGGCGCTTGTTCAGAAACCCTAGAGCGGGCTCAGTGTGTGGCCTACAAAAGAATTTTTCAAATACCAAAACACCTCTCAAGGGCGAGACTTAGGTTGGAGCTCGGGTTAGTCAAACAATCACTAACCCTTGAGGCCGACTTCTTAAAATACTACATTCAAATCTTAAAATCTCCAGGGGACTCTTTAAAAAGCTGCCTCAGAGACACATTTGAAAAAACTGGATCGCCATGGAATAAGCAGCTCATGAGGGCCATGGTCTCCATTGAAATAAACAAACTAGCACTCGCTCTGCCTTGCATTTCATACACTACCTGGAAAACACGTATCAATAAACAAGTTCAACAAGTTTCGTTCCAGCAAGACCAGGCAACACTAAAAACATTACCCTTCCTGATACCGCTGAATGATTCATATCTAATAAATAAACCTCAGCCCTGTCTTTCCGCCCTGCTTAACCCTAAGACCAGAAGAGAGATTATGTACATGCGACTGCTGGCACTCCCAATCACGGACTTTAGCCGGGCCTGGGCAAACCAAAACACAGTAGGAGCATGACGCCTATGTGAATAAAAGCGAGAATCATGGCTACACCTCCTGTGCTGCTGCCCGACCTTAGCAACTGAAAGGAGGATCCTTCTTAGAGATCTTTGCTTGAGAGAAAAAGTAACCACCTGCCAGGAGGCGTCTGCATTATGCTTCACACAAAAAAACCTTATATCCTGGCCCGCTGCGGAATATTTGTACAAACTATCAGGGGTGCTATGTACCCTGGCTTGGCCTCCCGACCTAGCCCTCGAACTGTCCAAACGCTGATACTGGATTATTTTAAACAAAGTCCCGTGAAAGAACATTCCCCTACACAGTCGCAAAGCACAAGCACTTGACAAGAAAAAGAGCATCAGCGAAAAGACCAGAAACCAAAGTAGCCTTGGTGACATGAAGGAGACAGTAGGGTGAGACTCTCTTATGGGACTAGCCAAAAGGCAACGCCCAATTGAAAATATGATAAGAAGCCCCTAGACAAACGCTAGTATTTAACTATTGCACTTTCCCAGATTCCTTTTTACCCCTATGAATTGTGATGTCCTTTTTTAATGTTTTATTGTAATGCAATGGTTTTAATTAACTTATGCAACCAAATAATAAACTAAACTAAACTCACCAGCCATAGTTGTTTGTTTTTTTTAAACTTTTTTTTTTTTAAAGTATATAGCAGCAAATTTACGATTCTCTATGATTTATTTTTCTTTTCTTATGTTGGCATACAGTTGCAATAAACATTTAAAGACATGTAGCCATTGCACCAGCTTGCCAAGGCAAGACCTATTGACTTTGTCAGTCCTTGTTTTTGGTTGCAAATTAACATTTAAACCCCGATTCCACCAGGAAATCCAGATTCCTGTTTCCACCTTCATCATTTCTGATGCACTTATTATTTTACGTCGGATGAAAGATGGTGGTCGGGGATGCTCTGAAAGTGGTCTGTCCTAAGAAAGGGAAATCGTAACTCTTAAAAAGAGGTATGATTTGTGTAAATTAGAGTGCAACAGAATACATAAGAAATAGAATCCTGTTCTTGACAAATTTATAAATAGAGCCTTACTGGATAAAGAATAACATAATTCAGAAGGCAACCAGAGATAAAACTGTCTGCATAGCACTCTTCTCTTGGACCGCATACAATGAAAGACTTACAAGATAAATGTAAAATTGTGCTGCATACTGTCTTCTTACTGTTGCCACCCTTGAAAACTCAGTATACAAAGGACCTAACTTGTTTTTTCAATTGGAATAAAATAGTATCTTAGGCCCAGGGACTCCAGTGAAGAACAACAGTATCCACTACTGTTACTTCCAAAGGACCCAGAGAAAGGCCTCACTAACTCCATATGTCTCTTATCTCTTACTTGAAAACTCTGGGGGTGCTTAGAAAGAAGCTGAATTCTGGTAGTGAGGGCAAATAAGTTGGTCCAACACCTGATATCTAATATTGGCTTTACCAAAATATATTGATGATAAAGGTGAATAGGACTCATAACACAGTGGTCAGACCTTGTTCAGGGGCACCAGTGCAGGCAGGGACCACTGGGCCCTAACCGTGGTGGTTGAGGTTGTTAGCCACTAGTGTCCTGGGGTGCGTCCTACTATGGATCTGCAAACTAGGCGAGGTACAGCCTTTCCACTTTTGACTCTCAGGGTACTGAGTGCAAGCAGTCACTTCTCGGAGAGGCATTGTGAAGGGGGTGGGGGGGTGGGGAGAGCTCAGAACTCAATAGCCAACCATCAGGTGCGATAATATAATGTTCAGCCCTGTGCTTCTCTTTTATGGGAAAGAAAGTTTGTAAAATCAAAATAATACTAAATGCTAAATAATCCAATAGGTGTAATATACAGGGTTGTTCTAAGCTGTATTCTACAGTGAGGTGCTACATTCCTCTCTCTTCTCGGTAAAGGTTCTCCATCTTGCTATGGCTGAGCTCCTGCTATTACCTTTGTCCAACCCCCTACAAGTTCAGGTAAAGTTTAGTCTAAGGAGCAGATGACTGAAACTTTCTCATTGGTTTGAGGAACAACTCAGTCCAATGTCTTTATCATTCCCCTCTTCAATAAGCCTCAAGGTGGTAAGTGGGGCTTGTCCTTGAGTCTGGTACAGGCTAAGCCCCGCAGCTCACATGTTTTATTTGTCATTGTTCAGGCTGTGTGCATGATGCAGGTTGCACACACGTCCTAATGACTTGAGTCTTCTTTCAAAGAGGAGGAGCCACGGTGCTGGTCTCACTCAGGATAAGATTCACAGGACAGTCTCTCAGAGATGGCTTGTGTGGCAGCACCTGATTTCGGCAGTACAGCCCTCCTGGTCAGCTGCAGCCTGGCACCCTGTAGTGGTAGTTCTGGCCCGTGGGCCGATTAGGATTTTCCACGGCTCAGCTTCCTTTTCCTTGTTGGCAGAGGGAGCCTCTATCTCTCAAATAGGTGGCAGCCTTCCTGGCAGCATGCTTTTGTACAGTTTTGGTACAGCTCACTCCTAAATTGTGCAGAGTGGGAGACGTCTTTTGTTGCACGGTCACTCATGGATTGCTCTACTGGGTTGTCAGCATTCTCTGGGGCTCTTCATGCTGTAAACATGCTGGGCTTCTCCTCTTGGACAGTTCTCCTTGTGTAGGGCCAGGCAAACAGGCAAGTTAGGTTCTAGGCTTTCTAGGCAGACAAAGAAATGGCCTGCCCAGGTCTCAGCTAACATATGCTTATGGCAGGATAGTACTCTTTGTATTTTATCACATTCCTGGGCATAGCCCGTGGCCATCCTATCAGGGGAAACAACAACACCTCCCCACACCCAAGGCCTTTGTCCTGGTATTGGAGCAGTTTTCACACTTCATCAAAGAGGATATTCAACTGCCAGGTGACAGTTGAGACTCATGCAAATGGGCCTCCAGAAGCTTTAGGCAGGGAAAAGGTAACTTTCTAAGAGTACCTTTTCCATAATATTTATTACAAATCTGACTTCACAGGTGAATTGGGCTTTTAATAAATATTACAAAGAGTCCAATAATGAATTTACGTGTTTCTAGCTAGAGCAAATAGATTACATTTAATATTGCATCCTAATGTTGTAATTGTTTTTGTATTCTTTATTTTTTATTTCAAAAGCATAAGGTATAAAATACAAGCTCACACACAAGAGCAACTGGCATTTATTAAGAGTTTTTTAAAGGAGGAGGAAGGAAACCTCCTCAGTTTCAGGATTATAGTTTACACCTCTGCAATATCCAAAGATATTGGAGTAGACGCCTCACTCACTTATCGTGACATGCTTCATCATTGGTGCCTATCCACACCCTGGTAAGGTGGTACTACCGGGGCAGACTCAACCATAGGTGGAATGGGAGTTCTTAAATAAAGTCAGAACTGGACTAGCAGGGATCCAGAAGGTGATTCATTAAAAATACGCCAAGGTATACCCAAAGACTTTTCTTTATTTTGAGAGTACCTGGGGCATAGATAAAATCATATGGTTATGGGGTTCTATTGAATACAGTTAGTCCATTGTACCCACTGTGGCAACATGCTTCGGACCACTCCAAGAGCCCGATCGGGTCTGGGGCCTTCGTCAGGGCTGTATTTTTTATGTATCCCTGCTCTACTGTGCACGCACACCATGCACACTCGTGAGGCCTAAAGCTCCGTCACCCGGCGGGGGTCTGCGAGGAAACACCAGGTAATCCCTCGGTGTCAAGTCTTTGACGCAAGTGTGACTACAAGACAGCACCACTCGCAAGAACCGCATGAAACTTGGTAACAACAACCAGAGGGAAACACCTCTGAGTAAGAAGACCCAGACAGGTGAAAGCTGTGCGGATGCTACTGAACCTTTATTGTCAGCGAGATATGTTATGAGGTGAGAGTGGAGTTGCGTTTCCTTCTCTGGCAACCTATAGTAACAGGTGTGAAAGCTCCAGGGCTTTCAAATCAGTCGCGTTATTCCTAGGTTTAGCAGAAGACTGGTCAGGAAATGGTCAGAGAGTGAGCCTTGTAATATATGGTCATCCAATACTATCAGTGTAAGGGAGTGGGAGATAAGAAAAGAATCGAGTTTTGACTGGATGCCATGCACCGGTGATAGGTAAGTGTAGGACTTATTGGTCAAATGAAGAAGTCACCAGATGTCGAAAAGGCCATGATACTCCCAAATGTTGCAGAGTGATGGTTCATGCACACCTAGTTTAGCCACGTTTGGCATGGTCCAGTTCGTGAATTTCACGATCCTACCGACACCGGTGTTTAATATTTCCCTGATGAAGGGCTCCCAAGAGCCCGAAATGCATCGGACCAACAAGTTGGAGTATAATCTCTTGTTTCATCCGAATATGTATATTTTTTATACCATGTGACCAAAATACACATGAAGAGGAATTTATGAAAATTGAATAAATTCAATCCTTGTATACAGATTAACCTGCCTCACGTTTGACTAAATGTGGATTACTCAAGTTACTGGATACAACGCTGTGCACTGAGGGGACAACACCCCTGGGGTGGTGCTTACCACATACTCCCAAATGTTGCCCAGAATGGCCCTGTCCGTATTGGCAGCCCTATCTATTGGGCCAGTTTGGTCAAGTACAGCATCCATAGCTACATTCCAGTCCCCCCTAAGTAAGACCGACGTAGAGCCCAATTCTGTGAGGGTACGGTTAAGGCAGAGGAGGAAAGTCGCCTTGGTTCCTATGAGGTGCAGATCGACCCCATACATATGATCTTGTCAAGGACCTTGAGGAGGGCAAAGACATTTCCTCCCCCCTTCCAGATCTGACCATGTCTTAAGAATGGTGCATGGGCGAGATTTGCACAGTAAGATGGCCATATTTGCATGGCAGAGCTGCTTCCCTGGGGAGCGGTCGTGAGACCCGCTGCTATGTATAACCCTGCCCACCCAGTCATGCTTGAATTTATCTGCCTCAGGGCTAGTAAGTTGAGTTTCCTGTAATAAGACAATATCTGCGCATTTCAAATTCAAGTACGCTAGGCGTTTTTCCGCTTAGTGTAGTGAGTGGGGCCATGGACATTCCTGGACCGAATCATCGGGTGTATTGATGCCATGATTAGCAGGCGGTGGCAGGAGGGGAAGGGATTGGTGAGCTAAGCGGATGGGAGGTCAGTGGCACACGGAGCAGAGCCGGTGGGGGGGATAAGTAGAAAGGAAAAGGGGGTGGTGGGGTATGAAAGCGGGTGCAGGGAAGGCGGACCAGAGCGGAAGTTGTGTACACCTCTTGCAGGAGAAGTGGGGGTACCTGGAGGGGAAAAAGGGGGATTGATATCTCATTAGTCAGAGAAGCTAAAACCTACGCACATACTGAGGCCCCAAATGTCCTGCAGGATCCGGAGAGAAAGAGAGATGGCGTCCAAGTCCTGAGGCCAAAATGGGGGTCCTGTCGGGTGGGGGAGAGGAGTTGGGGTGTTGTGGCATGTAAACAGGAATAGGGGTGGAGCCCTCTCAGACTGCTGTAACAGGGGTCCGTACCTGAGGCCAAAGGGTGGACAGGGCAGTCAGACCGTCCTGCTGGAGAAGGGCATACAGTAAGTGGTACCCCATGACAGATCCTGTCACATCAATACAATATAATATGAGCAATGAAAATAACAAGGAACATCATATCATGCCATTGAAAGTGTCGCCTAACAACAGATCACAGATGGCAACAGAGAACAAATGGGAGTGGGAAGAAATGGTACAGATATGCGCTGACAAATTCAACCAAAAACACCTGGAGGTTCTCATCTGGTTGGTGGCGCAGGGTGTTATGGGGGCACCCGGTGGCCTTCGTCAGCCATTTTGGAGACCTCAGATGCTATCAGAGGTGAGCAAGACTTGTCTTTGCCCACCTCTTGCGTGAGTTCCATCACAGCCCTGATAGCTCTGTCCTTCCTGTTGTAGAAGTGGAGCTGGAGACTTCTCTCCATGATCTGCCAATTCGCTGGGATAGTCCAGTAGTCTTGGGCATCGGGGTGTCCCCACTGATAGTGGGGGGGCGTGTCCACTGTAGCATACTGCAGGGAGTTCAAGAATGTTCTGAGATCCTCAGGTTCTAGGAAATCTCCGAACATGCCGTCCATGGTGATCCACATGCGAGCCGGTTCAAGCACTCTGTATTTGATGTCCCATTTTCGTAGAGCCAGACGTAGCATTAGGAAGGCATGTTGTTTGTCATTGGTTTCCCTGTAGAAATCTCTTGCGGCCTATAACCACCACGCAAGGCCTTAAGCAAGGCTGCGTTCTTGAGCCCACCCTATTTAATTTATTTATTTCTGACCTGTTCTTGGTCCTCAACTCAGTAAACTCGCATCCACCCAAATTGGGTGGCCTCCGCCTCTCAAATCTACTTTACGCAGATGATCTGGTCCTTATCAGCAACACAAAGATTGGCTTGCAATGCCTTTTGGACGCAACGGCCACATACTCCAATAGGAACGGCCTGCTGATAAACAAAAAGAAAACCAAGATCCTTGCGGTTCGAGCTACCAGGACTCAAAAGCCAATATGGTCTCTCAACCAGGAGAAATTAGATGCTACCAACTGCCACAAGTATCTAGGTGTCTTTTTTAACAATAACATCAGATATGCGAGCCAGTTGATGGAATTAAAAAAGAAAGGTACCGCACTGTTCGCTCTTAGAACTGCATTCACGGAATTAAAAGGCCCCACTTTTGCACCGATCCTTCAGGTAGCTCAGGCGAAGGTTCTCCCAACAATAACATATGGGTGCGAGGCTCTGAAAGGGCAGGAGAGCGGGACACTTGACAAAACACTTACAAAGATCTACAGAACAGTTTTCCAGCTCCCCTCCCACTCATCACTAGCACAAATAAGACTGGATTTCGGAATTTGAGACAGGTGCTGGCTTGTATGGCGGCCTTTGTTATAAGCTGCAACAAGCTTAGGGCTTCCAAAGAAGGTACTCTGGCCACCACTTATAGATTGATTTGGCCACACACCAAAGGTCGGCGGAAAACCAGTATCTGACCCAAGCCCTCAGCACACTTGGCTTGGCACCCTCATGGGACTGATACATCAGCCAGCAGGAATTTAAAAGGCTTGCAAAAATCAGCATGAAACGGCTTTCTTCAATAGAAGACAGGGCCAGTCTCTCCGCATGGAATCACGGCTGGATGGCCTTAGCCACCTATAAACAACTGACACCCCAGTGCTACTTAAATAACCCCTACAAGGAAAGGACAAAACTACAGTCCATGAAGCTAAGAAGGGGGGTCATCCCCACTGCCGGTCATCTTCCAGCATGGAAAAGGGGCAAGGCTCAGACAAGGTGTCAGCTTTGCAATCAATACAAAGAGGACATAATACACGTACTGTGCCTGTGCCCCACCCTTCTAGAGGATAGAAGGGCTCTGCTACTAAGGGGTTGGATAGCTAAGGACATAAGATCCTGCAGAGGAGTGGTCCTGGCCTGCTTTAATTCTTCGAATACTACCTTGTACGGTGCCTTGGTTAAATTTATGGACTGTTTTTCTAAGAAGATAGAGGCGCTGACTTGTGCATGCGATGGGCTGATAGACAATTCGACCACTACTGGGCCCTCGATACTGACACGTCCCTCCAATGATACTTTCTCCTTTCTGCTTTTGAGCAACAGACAAGTTAAATCCCATACAAATTGGTTAAGTACAGTAGGAGCCCATTTGTATGCACAAATTCTCCACATATTTATGTTCCTTCCTTCCTTTAGAGTAACAATGCTAACCCTTTGTCCTTTATACATGCATGCACTTTCACATTTAGTATCACCGTGTTAGTAACATGTAATATAGGCCTTTTATGAGATAATTACTTTTTACCTTTTAATGTTTTAAACTTGTGTTTAAAAAAAAAAAGTGTGGTAACCCATGAAATATGTAAACTGCGATTTGATGACACAGTTTTCGGTTGCAAAGGTTTTAACTAATCACGCAATAAAGTCTGGGAGGTCTCAGGAACCATGCTATGAGCAGGCGAGGCTTGCCAGCGTTGGTCGGCTTGTGGGCATGGATGCAGTGGGCAATTGGATCTCACGTGATGAATTGAAAGACAGCCCAATGAGGCATGGAAGGAGTTCACAGAGGAAGTGCCCTGCTTCGTCCTGTTCCACCTTCTCTGGAAAGTCAAAAAAGCTAAAATTATCTCTCTGGCTCCTGACTTCTAGGTCTGTAACCTTGTGCCTGAGGCACCAGAGTTCAGAATATCGGTTTTCAATGCTCATCATGTGTGACTCCAGTGTGGTGAGGTGGGTTTCCACTCCATCAAGTCAGCCTTGGAATGCCCAATTTGCGTCCTGATGGATTTCGTATCTGTGTTGAGTTCTGTGATCTTGGCATCCATTGTTTCAAGTTTGTGACACACCCCCATGATTTCCTGCAGGATGTGGTCCATCGGGTCATCCAAGCATCCTGGAGGTGCCAGTTTTGTGGTGGGCCACAGCCTCGCTGAAGAGCAGCTGGTGGGATGCTTTCCTGGATGCCATGCACAGCGACAGTCAAGCGGGACAGGGTGAAAGTTCTGTCGCTGTCAAGTTCCCCTCAGTGAGCCAGTTCCTGTAGGATTGTAAAGTCTGCAGTGGGTAGTCCATGAGAATCCAGGCAGGGCAAGCCCATAGGCGGATGGACGCTGATTCTGATGCCCTGGGGTGAATGGGGGGGAGGGGGAGCCTCCTTAAGCCAGCCGTACACAGACCAGAGGCCGATGGGTTAGCAAGGCGTAGGGAGTATCCAGATTCCAGAAGAGGCGGAAGGGGCCACCAAGGGCAAGCTGCAAAGTGTGCCTGGTGGAATGGCAGACGGTGTGTGAAATCCGGCCGGCTAGGTTGGGGGGATGGGATATCGTCCCCAGCACCGGTGGGAGGGGAGAGTTGCCTGACTCAACCGGGCAATCAGCGGTAGTGAGCCAGGACAGATCAGTCCGGGCCGGTGATTACAAGCAGTTGGTGCTAGGCCAGGCTGGGCAGTTCACCACCTCGGCATTGCATGGAGACAGTGGTGAGACCGTAAATTATATTTGCTTAATAAACTGAGGCAGGGCGGCTGGCTGGGTCTGTCATCTTTGTGACCACTGGTGTCTTAGAGAAGACCGCTGGGGACATCAGAAGATGCCCTGGATTGCAAGGGTGATTGTGAACTGCAGGATATGATTGGATGCCACCTGGATGATACTGCAGGCTCTCTGGTAATCCACGGACGTCAGGAGCTCTGGCGTTAGGGGCTCATCTCTGTCGGCTGCCATGCTCTGCCCCCATCCCAATACTTTCATATGGAACAGCCAGCCTTGCTACAGTTAAAATAGCTTCTGGGGATTTTTGACCTTAAGTACATGCGTAACATTAAATTTCTACATGCCCTACTATTAATTGCCATGCACCCTACCTTATGGGCAGTAAGGCCTACTTAGGGGTGACATAATAATATGTAAAATGAGGGTTTAGCCTGTCAAAATGCAGTTTAAAGGCTGATGACAGGGGTAGGCCTGAAGCCATGCTTAACACTGTCACTGAAGTGGATGGCACAATGGGTCCTGCAGTCCGCTGGTTACATGCTACTTGCATGTCCTGGGTACATTTTGTAACATATACTAGGGATTTACAAATAAGTTAAATATTCCAATTAGGGGTATACCAGTTTCATCATGTTGAAAGGAGGAGCTCAGACACTTTAACATTGGTTAAAAGGAGTCAAGCACATAGAGTTCTACAGCCAGAATAACAGTCAAGGCAAAAATCTGGGGGTAAACCAAACACAGGATGGTCATATCCTACACATATGATAGGTGGTTAATCTAGAACAGCAGGGGTGTCATGCTAGTCACCTGGCTCTTGTCCACAGAGATGATACGGGACCTCCTATCTCTCCTAGGGTGGCGTCTGGTCAGGGAATTGTAACCGTGAATCAACTGCCACCCCAGAAGGGAAGGGGGGTAGGGGCCAAATAACAAACATAGAGCCTTGTGTGCCTTCGAGATCAGCCACCGTCTTCTTGGAATCGTACATAAGTCTCTTCTCAGTCCAGAAAAGCGTCATTGTGATATGTGCGTATTGTAGGTGGGCTGTACTTCAAATACAAGTAGAGGGTTTATTCAGCCAATGAATTTGACATGTGTACTAACAGTCACTTACACGATAATGAATCTATTGCTGCATAGACTTCCAATAATCAACTGTTATCCTTGGAGTTATGGCACTCCCGGCAGAAGCTATATTGTGTTTTCACATCACACACTAATTTGTTCAACACTAGGCACAAGGCATGCAAGAGTGTGCTTTTGGATTCACAGACTACAGCACAATAAAGAATGGCACATAAGAATGTGACTGGGCGCTAATACCAAGGCCTCTGTATGCACGTTAAATAATATCCACAATGTCTCACTGTTCAAGGGTTGTCCTGTTTTCTGCTTTTCAGCATCATAAACAAAACTCTTTAGTTCATACACATTCCGTCAGTGCACTAACCTTAAGGATGGTACTTAACCATGTTTTCTCCTTTTATTTTGTTGATGCAGCATTGCAGGGATGGTGTTCGATGCATCGCTGGATTTGGAGGGGAGAAGATGTCTGCAGTGTCGGAGATTCGCAGGAGAGCCATGCGGTGTTGCGGGGATGGTGTTCGCTACATCGCTGGATTTGCAGGGGAGAAGATGTCCGCAGCACCAGAGATTCGCAGGAGATCTGCAATGCAGAAGAAGCTCAGCCAGGTCGTGGAAATGTTCAGCTGAGCGGGATCGTTGAAGAGGAACCATCCTCTTCACCCAGTGGGTAAGCCAAGCACCGCCTCGTAGTTTGGGTGCGGTATAAATACCATCCCCAAATCTGAGATGGCAAGGCAATCTGAACGTGAGCTGCCCCGGGGGACTATGAGTCAGCCCCAATATCACCATAGTCATGATGAGTGAGCCCCAATATCACCATAGTCATGATGAGTGAGCCCCAATATCACCCTAGTCATGATGAGTGAGCCCAAATATCACTATAGTTACGTGCCTATGAGTCAGCCCAAATATCACCATAGTCATGATGAGTGAGCCCAAATATCACCATAGTCATGATGAGTGAGCCCCAATATCACCATAGTCATGATGAGTGAGCCCCAATATCACCATAGTCATGATGAGTGAGCCCAAATATCACTATAGTCATGATGAGTGAGCCCCAATATCACCATAGTCATGATGAGTGAGCCCCAATATCACCATATTCATGATGAGTCAGCCCAAATATCACCCTAGTCATGATGAGTGAGCCCAAATATCACTATAGTTACGTGCCTATGAGTCAGCCCAAATATCACCATAGTCATGATGAGTGAGCCCAAATATCACCATAGTCATGATGAGTGAGCCCAAATATCACTATAGTCATGATGAGTGAGCCCCAATATCACCATAGTCATGATGAGTGAGCCCCAATATCACCATATTCATGATGAGTCAGCCCAAATATCACCCTAGTCATGATGAGTCAGCCCCAATATCACCATATTCATGATGAGTCAGCCCAAATATCACCCTAGTCATGATGAGTGAGCCCAAATATCACTATAGTCATGATGAGTGAGCCCCAATATCACCATAGTCATGAGTGAGCCCCAATATCACCATAGTCATGATGAGTGAGCCCAAATATCACTATAGTCACGTGCGTATGAGTCAGCCAAAATATCACCATATTCATGATGAGTGAGCCCAAATATCACCATATTCATGATGAGTGAGCCCAAATATCACTATAGTCACGGGCCTATGAGTCAGCCAAAATATCACCATATTCATGATGAGTGAGCCCAAATATCACCATATTCATGATGAGTCAGCCCAAATATCACCCTAGTCATGATGAGTCAGCCCAAATATCACCCTAGTCATGATGAGTCAGCCCAAATATCACTATAGTCACGTGCCTATGAGTTAGCCCAAATACACCATAGTCATGATCTTCACCTCAAATTGCTATATTCATTTCCAGGAGGCTATATCTACAAAGGGGAGATCTATACCTGAGCCTCTTAGAATGGAGAAATAAAAATTCAATGGCGAACTCTAAGAAACTGGGTTATTATTTGTGAAGGAGGTGAGTCCTTCAGAAGTAATAGGTCTGCAATTGTCTTATTACTGGGAACCATGTACCCCATTTTAGCGCTTGACTCTCTCAGGGTTGCGAATCAGAGTAGTGCTAGTCCTGCTCAGCGGAGGTGTTGTGGGTTAGCAATCCCAATTTGCTGACTGGCACAAACAACACTCAATGAATTACTGTTCAGTCTGTGCTTTTGGTGATACCCTCATATCGCCTCACACCCCTAATGTGTCCTGATTGATATATTTGCAATAACCACCTAAACCAGATGCAACATCACAATATAAGATGGTTTCATTTTAATGAAGACAGGCCTACTGTTTTGTCAAGGTGTCACAACATTATTGAATCAGCCACATGTCATGTTTGACCATTATAACACCATTAATATAGTCCTAGGCATTCGTTATTAAGGCAAGCATTCATTGTTCAATACCCGCTATATAAATAAAACTTTTGAATTCAAAACAAGTTATGTGTCTGAGTCTTTCTTCACAACAGGCCACATAATATAGCCATTGTACCAATAACTACATGTCCCTGCACTACAGAGCCCAAAAGCAAAATTTCCAGCTCTATGAATGCTTACAAAACAAAGTAAGCCTCCCCTGGGGCCTTGAATTAAATATGCGCTGAAGGTTGAGGCAACTTTTTAGGGGCCTTTTTGGGGGGCGCTGTGCTCCATGGAGCTCCCCACAACAGTTTGTGGAAACAGTGGTGGGGCCCCTGCCTGTGCTTCCTAGATTGCAGCCATACACCCCTCTCTTTCTAGTCTTCTGTCCCAGGTTAATGGAATTGTCTGTGATTCTTTGCTTGTGTAGTGGCCTCGGTGATGAGGTACCTGGAGCCAATAGAGCCTCTGAGTGGACCCCATGCAGACCCCCTCCCCATTTATGCAATATAACAGGGTTTGCCCTGGTACACCCCGGGGAAATTCCAAGAGAGTACGACAGAGTGCTATGCACTGTTTTATTTTTAAATATCTTTAACTCTGGCCCTGTTGAGCCGATTTCCTTCATCCTGGTCTTGCTTTGTTCCTGGTGGCCAGGCATAGCAAACGGCACCATTTTCATCAGGCCTCAGGGCCTCTAAAATGGTGAACTTCATGGGGAGCTGACTTTTCAGGTTTCCTGCACCAGACTTTTCCTCTGCCTGGCTTCTGGTACTTCTCTCCTGCTTGTGGGGTCATCTCGCTCAGCCCCTCTACAACCAGCTAGCCGAACATCCTTTCTGCTATCATTGTCTCCCAGGTCTAGGATCTTCTCATTTGTGTCTCCCATGTGCAGGTTTTTTAAAGTGTGGGTGGAAAGTTCTACATATTAGGCTCTCTTGGACAATCCCAGAGGGTCTCAGGTCCTCCCGTAACTGACATCACTGCTTGATCCTTTCCCACCCAAACTTCAAAGGCAAATGCCTCTTGAGTTGGCTCCAGAGGTCTGGCCCAACTCTTTGGTTCTATTGGGAGTGGGCTGTCCTGGCCCAGGTGCAGTGCGACAAGCTAGTTATCAGATACAGATTTCTCCAACAGTCCTTTCCCCTCCCAGGAACTGGTTTAATCCTTGATAATTGATCATTTTGTGTGCGGAGGCTGTCAGCCCTTCTGCTGGGGACCACGGGTGGGGGGCAGGACTCAGATTATGAGTTGAACAAGAGAAATATGACAATTCCTTAAGTCCCATAAGATGTGAATGTAGTGTGTTGGGGACTGCTGAGGTAAACTTGCTGTGCAAGGTTTACCTGAGTATGGTCCCTGTAGGCCTAAGTGGAGCGAAACTGTCCTTTAGGGCAGATTACACCTATAGGTATAATACAGTCAAAATACCAAAGATTTTCCAGTAAGCACTACAGATGTATGCTTTATAAATGCTCATTCACATGATAAGCCTTCCTTAGGTCAGTAGTCAATGCTTGCAGAGCCCCTTCTGCCCCAGTATACCTGTGCTCAATGACCAGGCTGCGCAATACGGTAGTCTTACTTGCGCAGCCGCACACACATGTGTTTATATGTAACCAGCCAAGTGCCATTTACCCTGCTTTGAGAAAGGTGATGTAAGGAAGAAAATAATGATTTAAAGCAATAAAGTTATTTAGCAAGGCATGGTAAGACAAGGTCAGGGCAGGATGGAGAGGAATTTACGGTGGGTATTACTATTTTAAAGTATGTTTCGAGGAAGGAGGTAAAGGAGGACCATCGCAGAGCGTGCTTCCCGGGTAAGGGTGGTGTGCTCGGGCTGATTAAGGGGAAAGATCTCAGATCTTCTGAATCCTTTTGAATACGCGTTTGGGTAGGTTGTTGCAGTCAGCAATTGTGAGAAACTGGATTGTTAACCAGGGGGTGCGCAATCAGTGAGCACTCACAAAGTTAAGCAATCTAGCAAACAAAGCGAGCAAGCTTAATATTCTCCAGGGAGGTCCAGGTCGATCTGCCCATGAGATACTTTTGAAAAATGGTGTCACATTGTGCTTTTTGCAGCATGTTTTTCAAATAGTTTGGCCAAAAACACACAGGTTCTCTATGGGAACTCATGGAACATTTCATTGTTTTCTTGTGCTTGCAATTTGAGACCCAGATGAGTGTACATTTGGTAGTTCTGTGAGAGCATCTTTGTGCTCGGTCCATTCTCCAATGGGTTCCTGCATGGCACTGACCTGGGTGCGCTGTACCTCTTGGCTGTAAAGCCCATGAGCAGATGCTCTCAAGGCAGCGCTCTCTCATCAGCATACGCCAGGACCTGAGTTCACCAGCATATCAATGGGGACATTAACACCACTCAGGTGCAAACATCTACAGGAAGTGTCCCTTGAGTGATTACAATCCAGGAAATATTGTCTTCCACCTTGAAGATGAGATTTGGCTGTGCTTTTTAACATTTGGCGATCTGTGAGAAAGACGAGTTCAGGGCAAGTGTCACTCGCAGGTTTAGCAGGGTCCTGGTTTTGTTCTATTCAGTGCCAGATAGGGAACCCAAAGCAGCCCTGACCAGCTACCCCCCTCCCCCCGGGGTGAGGGGTGCAAGTGTGAAGCACTGCTGCTTTTGTTACTGGGGGACGATATTGATGCACAGCTGCAAAACCGGCCCCTGGTAACAAAACCGGCCCCCACCAACTGGCCCCCACCCTTCCAGTCTCCCAGGGAACCACCTGATGCCTGCTACGGCCAGTCCGGCCCTGGTTCTATTTGTTGTCAGTCGATGATGCGATCGGCCGTGGCATTGGAAGTCGCTTGGTGTTGGCTGATGTACTGTTATCCAGGGCTGGACTGGCCATAGCGGGCATCAGGCATTTCACTGGGAGGCTGGAAGACTGGGGACTGGTTTTGCCGTGGAGGGGCTGGTTTTGTTACTGAGGGCCGGTGCTACAATATCGCCCCCATTAACTAAAGCAGCAGTGCTTCACACTTGCACCCCCTGCACCCGGAGGGGGGGCTGGTCTGACAAAATTGTCAGGGCTGCTTTGGGTTCCCAGTCCAGCCCTGCTCTTATCTGATGATTTTGAAGACTGTGAATTTGGAATATGGGACATATCAGCAGGGGTCAAACCTCACTGTACTTGTGGTCATGTTCGTTTTTTTTTTTTTACTTTTTTCAATTGAGCAACACCAAATCCAGGACTGCTGATGTGCTGCTATGGACCATGCAAGGGCTGCTAATGGGCTGCATGTCAGGGTGCCGATGACCTGCTTCTGGCTCTCTTGTGGGTGACTTCTTAGGCTGTGTATCATGCTGAGAACCTTCAGAGAATGCCAGTCAGTCTCTGCTGATGCTTGATCTTTCGGCAGAGGCTTCAGAACAAACATTGTGCAAAAGGTGCTTCAGAACCAAATGTTGCTGCACTGACTGTAGATCAAGGTCCTCTATGGAGGGCAATCACTCAGGCTTAAGTCACCACGACCTCAATGGTCAGTGGGTGTATTCTTCCACTGCTTACTCTGGTCCGAGATTAATTTACAATGGGGAAATGGCTCCCACAAGAAAAATCTTGATAATAGCATTAGGTTATTGGAGTTGGGCGACGTTTGGATCTCTAATATCACTGGACCATCTTTTAAGAAAGTGGTAAATAAGTTGACCTGACTGCAAAGTTGGACCGCAGATAAGGAAATGCTGTCCAAACGTCGACACGGGTGGCTGGTGTTGAAGTCTTATTCAATTCTAAGGGAATCGCTCCTGCTTGCAGCACCTTACGACCGGAAGGTGAAACAGTCATTTTTGGCCCTCAGATTTGGAGAGATTCCCACGTTAGACCTCATGCCAAAATGGAGGATGGGCGCCCTACCTGAAGCCCGGACCTGTGCCATCAGGAGATCGAGATTCTGCTCCACGTAATATGTATTAGCCCTATGTTGACTGTCCAATGTAGAAGCCTATTAAGGCAAGACTTTCTTGTCCGGGGAATCAGATCCTGTAGGACGGCTCTTGTGGAGTCAATGGACCAAGTCAATACAAGGTTGAACATTTGACTTGTGCAGTTTTTGGATATTTAAAAAAATCTTTTAAAAGAAAATTTATTAATATTGAACACTGAGTGAACTTGAGGGGGCGGAGTGCCTGGAACTTGATTTTAAGCCGTGACACCCCGTCGCTTTTAGGTTAAATTCGCATGAGCAGGTAAGCGGCAAGAATGGGCTGCTAGGGTCCCCCATAGTGGTGATTCCCGTTCCCGTCCTGCCAAGGTCAATTTGGTCAACGTGGTCTTCACATTGGCACTTTAATAAAGCCCAATCTTGTATATAGAAACCTTATTTCGCTGTAAACCATTGTCCATTTAGCATAGCACTTACACCCACTCCCCGTTGGAAATGAAGTTTGCTCCCTTAATATAGTCGTCCAAATGATTTCCAAGTTCATAGCGGTTATAGGCGCTGCAGAGAAGACTACATATAATAAGAACAACGTCACAGGCTGTGTATTGAAGAAACATTTAAAGAGGATACTGCATCTGGTCCAGGTGGACGAGGTGGCCGAGTGGTTAAGGCGATGGACTGCTAATCCCACCCTTGTCGGTATAATCTTTCTTGTGGAAAACTTACTTGAATTTGTGTTTCATGGAAATAACAGAGACGGTGGCGCATTATTGCAGCACCTTCATGCATAATAAATATGTATTACTCTGAAATTTGTAAAAGTCGCGAAGCTGCTGCTATGGTAACAATCAATATTCTTTATTAGGGAAGTTTCTTGTGAATGTAGACCTTGCTCATTTGTGACCGACAGGAGGCGACTCTTTCGTGCCTAACATTCATTTTGTTTTCTTTTCCAAACTTCGTTAGCTTTACTACTTTGTATTGCGCATTTATTTGTTTCAGCACAAGGTAAAAGGGAATATAGGAAAAAAATACCACCTACTTCATGAAAGGATAAAATATAGCACGTTCACACGGTTTTATGATACGTGAGACATGGATGTCCTTAGCGTTGCACAGGTGGTAGCGTGGCCGAGCGGTCTAAGGCGCTGGATTAAGGCTCCAGTCTCTTCGGAGGCGTGGGTTCAAATCCCACCGCTGCCAGTTCTCTTTTGACAATGCATTTCTCAATATTTTTTACTTTACTCTGATATAGTCTTGTGCTTTACAAACATTTAAAGCAAACGCAGAGAATAAAATGCATTTGTGTCCTTCCTTCTGTGAATGTGAAGTCTGTTTTGCCCGTTTTACCATGAGTGTCATTATAAATGAGTAAAAGATGACGACGCGTGTTGACATCGCCGAACCGCAAGTGTCATCCAAGGGTATGGGTTGGACCTGTAGGGTCGGAAGATTGGCAGATATTACGTGACTGCCCAGTAGAGCATGTACCGCCACTGCTGCTCTCATGACAAGCAGCAATGACCCCCTCAGCTGCGACCTATACACTTTATATACACTGTCCACGAGGAAGGGAAGCTTGCACTGCTGCTCCCCTGCTATAATCTGTCCACGAGGAAGGGAAGCTTGCACTGCTGCTCCCCTGCTATACACTGTCTACGAGGAAGGGAAGCTTGCACTGCTACTCCCCTGCTATACACTGTCCACGAGGAAGGGAAGCTTACACTGCTGCTCCCCTGCTATACACTGTCTACGAGGAAGCGAAGCTTTCACACCTGCTCCCCTGCTATACACTGTCCACGAGGAAGGGAAGCTTGCACTGCTGCTTCCCTGCTATACACTGTCCACGAGGAAGGGAAGCTTGCACTGCTGCTCCCCTGCTATACACTGTCCATGAGGAAGGGAAGCTTGCACTGCTGCTCCCCTGCTATATACTGTCTACGAGGAAGGGAAGCTTTGGGAATTCGCCATGATCAGCATACAAGATTGTTGTTGTTGCATCGCTTCGTTCCTCACACCCAGTGCTTTAAATGGGCCGGTACTCACAGGTACTGAGTACCCGCACTTCTTATTTTTATCACTCTGAGTACCGGCACTTCTCTATTGCCGAGGAGAGTACCGGTACTCATGAAAGGATAAGCGCATTGCTGCTAGGGCTGGTAACCTGTCTATGACAGTCAAAACACTTCTGTAGCCCTGAGCCGAGCCCCGCTGAACTATTCAGCGTGGGCTCATTTGCATGATATCCGGTTGTTCACCATCATGCTGTGTTGAAAGGAATTGAGGCAGCCCTGTGACAGTGCAATTAAGAAAGCCATGGGAGGTACGGAGGTTAAAATGGCTTTAATCCCACCCGATTCTTTTGTGTGCGTGTCTGCCTATGTTTGTCTGTTTACCTGTATGTGTTTTCGTGTGAGAGAAAAGAGGGAGGAAATCGAGGCTCTCTTGGGGGAATATTAAAGGAAATGTGTGGAATGCTTTGTGTGTGCACATCTGCTTGTTTCTTTCTGTGTGTGTCTGCATGCTCGAGAATGTATGGTATTGGGCCAAGTAACAGCAAATAACAGTATTCAAGTTGCAAATATTACAAAACAAGGAAATGTTAAAATATTGCTGAGTCTGGCTTTTGTTTTGTGTAACGATTTAACCTATTTTGTTAATAGAAACCTTTTCTCATGTGGTTTGGCATGTGCTGCAACTAGTATCAAAGTCAATAAGTATATCATGTCTTGCCTTTGGCTCCGCCCCTAGCCCCGCCCACTCGCCACATTTAAATGAGTACCTGCACTATTTATTTCCCATTTAAAGCACTGCTCACACCCAGAGAGAGTTTAAACTTATTGATCCCAGGCTGACACCTACCTATAAGGGACTGAAAAACCCCTAATGAAGCGCTTTCGACTCAGTAGACTATAAACTATGAGTATTCATGTTTCTGTCCGTACACCTGCACCCTGGCCAAGTAAATAGACTTTGGACCTGTGTGGTCTGGTCATAGCAGATATCCAAAAGAAGAGAGTCAACAAGTGCACTCCTGTGTATTCATGTTCCATAATTATTCCATGATTTGTGAAGGTTGTGGCATGCAGCCCGAATCGCGGTCAGCCCTCAACCACGTGCGTTAATAAACATACGGAAACCGAAGCGTGATTCCACTCCAGATCGGACGCACTGCTTAATTCAAGTAACATAACAAAGTTATACCAGATTCATCCAAATTTCATCCGTTTTATTAAAAGTATTCCAAAAATTAATTTCCATTCATCGTGTAACGTGTTGAGCACTTATGTACAACAAAGCTTCAAAACGGCAGATATGCCTCCAGGCCTTTTTCTGTCGCATGCCATATACATAAATTCATCCATAGTGATTGTTCGTCTCTACCCAATGCATTTCAAGCTTTTATTAGCTCTTCTTCAGGGGTTCACTATAAGTATTAAAAAACAACCATTAGTTTAAAAAAAAAAAAAAAACTCAAACTGAAGTGTATACGAGATAATTAACAGTTATTTACTGAATTCATGCTACATTTTACTCCGAACCAGTAATCAGCGTTTTCCCTCTATGCGTATATCTCTACGCTACAAACAGTTACCCAAACGAGTCTCACCCCAATCTTAACATTTCTCCATATTACCAACTTCTTACTCGTTCCCCCAAAGCTCGTACTTGACGATATTTTTTATGCACCCATCTCTTTAAACCAACATCATCACCGTTCCTCCATACCTTTATCCTCTCTCGTTACGATCTTTCTCCAAACTAGTTTTCTCCTTCTAACGAAGTGGCATTCTATTCACTACTCCCGTCCTCCTTCTTAACTAATGTCAAATAACTCCTCCCCATCAGCCAATCCCATTAAGCTACGTCCTTTTGAATTCACTATCCTCATTCCTACGAGTCCCATAATGCATTGTTTTAACCATTCTCCTTCTCTTCATTATTCAAAACATGTTTAGGCATCTGTTTCAAATACCCCGCCCACCCTTCAATGTGTTATACGTCGATTACGGCATGTTCTAGAATTTTTAACCCCTTCCGTGCTCATGACGAGCTCAGCTCGTCATGCTGCGCGGTAGCGCTGTGCGCATGACGAGCTGAGCTCGTCACGACCCCACCCGCGATCGGAATGTCCAGCACACAAGCGGAATTCCGATCGCGGTCAAGGGGTTAAAGCATGTAACTCGATTATGTTATTACTAAATATCGTCAACATCTAAATACAATCAGTTCAAGTTAAATCCATCGTGTTTCACAACTGCCATTTCTGGAGAATGAATTGTTCTTATATTGGCTTCGCATGTAACACTTATATTATTTTTCATTATTAGTCATCGTGGGTGCAACTTGTTGGTAGGGCTGGCTGGCAATAGTGTCAATATCCAAAAGAAGAGAGTCAACAAGTGCACTCCTGTGTATTCATGTTCCATAATTATTCCATGATTTGTGAAGGTTGTGGCGTGCAGCCCGAATCGCGGTCAGCCCTCAACCACGTGCGTTAATAAACATACGGAAACCGAAGCGTGATTCCACTCCAGATCGGACGCACTGGTATTTTCTAAAGGACGGCTATCAGTCAATGCAAGATCCTGAAAGGGGCTACGGTCTGTGATTGAGACCTAGTCAGAGGGCAGCAATCTCTAAGGAGGCAGGAATTATTATTATTATTAGCATTTGTAGAGCGCATAGCTACCCATGGGCATCCCAGCGCTAGCGTCTAGACAGAGGTTGTGGCTATAGTTTACGAAGGTGATTGTTGGAATAGCCAGGTCTTGAGAAGTTTTCGGAAGGGGAGATGACGGGATTCAGCATGGATGAGTGTGGGCAGAGTGTTCCAGAGTCTGGCCACATTGTAGGCGAATGATCTGCCTCCACTTCTTGCCTTTTTGATTTTTGGAATGACTGCAAAATAGAGATTGGTTGAGCGGAGGCATTTTCCGGCGTGATATGGGGTAATGAGAGGCCTGTTGATAGCCGGGCCGATATCCCAAAAGGTCCTACGGGCTATGCACAGAGCCTTAAATTTGATTCTTTCGGAGACAGGTAACCAGTGGAGCATCTTCAACGCTGGTTTGGCTGACTTATTTTTTGGCATCTCCAGCAATAGTCTGGCTGCACAATTCTGTGCAACCAGGAGTTTCCTTAAAGTTGCTTTGGGTGCTCCAAGGTAAAGGGAGTTTCCGTAGTCCAAGCGTGATAAGACCAAGGCCTGTATCAGGGTCCTCCTTGCGCTCATCGGAAGGAGGGAGAGAACGTTGCGAAGTAGTCTGATAGCACCAAAACAGGCACCGGCTACTCTTACTGCTTGGTCTTCGAACTTAAGGGAGCTATCCAGCCAGATGCCCAAACCTTTTATCTTAGTCTTTGGGGTTGGGGCATGTCCCAGGCAGTTGGGCCAGATCTGTTTGAGGTCTAAACCGGAGGTGTTGCACAAGAGCATCAGCTCTGTTTTTACTCCATTCAGCTTAAGGCAGGAATGTTCCATCCACAACGCCACTGACCCAGGCAAGTTTCGAGGTCAGAGGGGGGATTTCGGGGGCCATTGAGGGTGATTACCAGCTGGGTATCGTCTGCGTAGGTGACCGCTTTTATTTCATATGGCAGAATGATATCCGCCAATGGCTGCATATATACATTAAATAGTGTCGGACTCAGGGAGGATCTCTGGAGGACTCCACAGCTGATCGCCACGGCTCTAGAGGTTGACTCCCCTGAGAAAACCTGAAAGGTTCTATTGTCTAGGTAGGATTGGATCCAGTCAATGGCTTCACATGAAACGCCTCTCCTCCTGAGTCGCTCTAGTAGGATGTTGAAGTTCACAGTGTCGAAGGCTGAGCTTAGGTCTAGGAGGATGATGGCCACTGCCCCCCCTTGGACGAGGATCAGTTTTGAGTCCTCCACCACTGCGAGCAGGGCAGTTTCAGTTCCATGTTGGGGCCGGAATCCGGTCTGTGTGGGATGTAAAAGGTTGTGGGTTTCCAGGAATTCTGAAAGGGTCGAGTTTACATGCTTTTCTAGGGCCTTAATGATCACTGGAAGCAGGGATATGGGGCGGTAATTACCCAAGTCATCCGGGTCCAGGTTGTTTTTTTTTTAGTAGAGCCCTCACCATGGCATGTTTCCAGGGTGAGGGCACTAAACCAGAGGCCATAGACTGATTTATCATATCAAGCATGTGGGGAAGTATCACTTTTCCTGCTTTGCATACTACGTTTGGGGGAGCTGGGTCTAGGGGTGAGCCTGACTTTATTTGAGAAAGGATTTCTGATAGCCTAACTAGGTTCAAAGGGGGAAATTCTTTAAGAGCATGGTTTGGACCGGGCGGAGGCTTGTCCGTTACGGAAAGGTCACTAGGGCGGGGTGGGCTGGGGAAAGTAGTATGATGTTTTTAATTTTTCCTAGAAAGAAGTTTGCTCATTCGTTACATCGCTCAGGGGAGGTCACCAGGGATGATTCGGATCTCGGAAGTTCTAGGAGATCCTTCGCGATGCGGTAGATTTCTCTAGGGGTGTTGGTCGTTGAGTTAATTCTCTCTTCATAGTACGCTGCCTGGGCAGATTTGATTTCATTTTGATAGTGTTTTATGGATTCTCTGTATTTCTGTTTGCTGAGGGCATTATAGTCTTTCCTCCATATCCTCTCCAATTTTTTGCAGTCCTGTTTAATTGATCGAAGTTTGGGGGAATACCAGGGAGATAGTTTCCACTCACTTTATGGCAGGGTTTGGCTGGGGCAACCATGTCCAGTGATGTCTTGATCCATGTGGTGAAATTGTCAGCGGCTAAGTCGAGATTAAGGTTCGGTTTGGGTTTTAGACTTTCTAGGGCTGTGGTCCAGGCTTCTAGGAATCTCCCGACAGTCACACTTGACTCTGTTACTGACTTCTTCGAAGATCTGTCCTTCCAAGTTGATGTAGGGCTTCTTGGTTCGTGGGGTTCCAATTTGTTTACATGTTTGTCATAGGTGCCTACACTTCTTCAACTATATAAAAACAAGGAGCACTGTTCACTTAAGAAACCCAGATAAATGTATTTCAGCAGTTTCAGACAGTGGCCGGTTAGCTCAGTTGGTTAGAGCGTGGTGCTAATGCCAAGGTGGCGGGTTCGATCCGTACTTTTCGGATTCATTCCGTTATTTAATGTTGGGAGAAGGGAGTAAACAGGACACGGAGGCCTGTCCGAATTCCATATATACGCTTGATAGTCACTGCTGTAAGAAGGAGCACTGAACAATGCAAGCAAGAGTCTGCTAAGCATCGGTGCAAAAAATGTATCAGAACTGCCAAACGTTGCCCGTTTTTGGTTCTCAAACACTCGGTCCTGCTTTCCTCTTATTTTCCGCTAATATGTTTATCAATACTATCCTGTAGTATTTAAAACATATCTAAAAACCAAAGCAAACGCCCCCCACTCCCCGAGACAAATGGGCATTAAAATAAATCATAACGGCCGAGGAGCGGCCGTGCGCAGTAAAAGAGCTCCCGGGTTTCTTGGGTCACAGACATTATCGGCTGCGCATCACTACGTCTCTATATTTGGAACCATTTCTCAAGTTCACTTCAAGTTCACGCATTAGACTTATGAAATCTGGCCTTTGAGACAGATGTAACTGTCTCACCAAACTATGGATTACATGTGGGTAAATGATATATACATGAGCAAACATAGAGGGGTTTTCGGGCAGTGGGTTCCATCCATAGGACTCTTAAATAGCCATTCACGTTTTACTTCACATGGCATACCATATGGGGCAGTGGGGCAACTTACTCACCCCCTGGCCCTCTCTGATGCGAGTGACTGCTCAACGCCTGTGCTCATTGCTCACATTCATCTCAAAATAGTTTCTTTCGGATCTCAACTGTGGTTCAAAGGTTCTCTTATTTTACTTATATTTTATGTAAATAGCAACTTTGTTCCCGTTTTCTTTTAAAGAAACAGTTATAAAGCTTTTAACCCCTTTGCAGCTAGGCCTCCCCCTACCCCCCCGTGCTATGCCTGTTTTTTTTGGCTATTTGGGGTAGTTCGCGCTTAGGCCCCTGTAACTTTTTGACCACATAAGCTATCCACCCCAAATTTGTGTCCTTTTCTTCCAGCACCATGGGGATTTTAAAGGTAGCCAAGGTACCCAGGGCTTGCTGATTCCCTTGGAGGAAAAAAGTGCTGCCGATGAAAGCGTCTGTTTTTTCCCCTGTAAATGGTATCAACAAAGGGTTTGTGGTGCTGAAATCACCATCTTTTCTGCTTTCAGGGACTGACAGACGTTTGTCAGAAAACCCAAAATTTCTTACACAATTTTGGCATTTTACTGGGAAATAGCCTATTTTTGCTATTTTTTATGCTTTCAACCTCTCTCCAGTTAAAGGGTATGAAAGCAATAATGGATCCTGGAAAGCTATACATTTAAGAAAAGTAGACAAAATTCTGAATTCAGCAAGGGGTCATTTGTGTAGATCCTTCAAGGTTTTTTTTTATAGAAACTAACAGTTGAAAATAGGAAAAATTGAAAATGAGTTGAAAAAAACAGCCATTTGTGCCAACCTTTTCACCTGTGTCTTCTACTAAGTATGACAGAGTTTTTAAAGCAATAGACCATTACATCCGCTGAACCCTTCTGGTTGTGGGGATATATAGGACTTGTAGGTTTACCAAGAATCCAACGAACCCAGAACCAATAACTGAGCAGGGTCTTGCAATGGTTTTTTATTGTGTACCAGGTATATAGCAATTCATTTGGGAAAAATATAAACAGTGAAAAATCGGTATGAAAGACACCTATTTTTTTCTGAAATGGGAACAAAATATTGAGTTTAGAAACAGTAGCTATTTGCACATCTCCGAAATTGTGGGTACCCATACTAGCATGTGAATTATAGGACATTTTTCAAAGTGACTTCTTTTTTACACATTGTCTTACATTTGGAAGGCAGAAATGCATCAAAAGTCAATAGGTAATAACAGTTGCTCTACAATTCTGTATTCCCCTAAGTCTCCTGATAAAAATGGTACCTCACTTGTGTGGGTAGGCCTACTGCCCGTGACAGGAAACGGCCCAAAACGCAACGTGGACACACCACATTTTTACACTGAAAACTGACCCTTTTTTTGCAAAGTGCATAGCCGTGGATTTTGAACCCGAGCTCTGCCGGCACCTAGGGAAACCTAGCAAACCTATACATTTTTGAAAACTAGACACCCAGGGGAAACCAGGATGGGATGACTTGTCTGGCTCTCACCAGCTTATGTTACCCAGAATCCCTTGCAAACCTCAAACTTTGTAAAAAAAACATATTTTCCTCACATTTCTGTGATGGAAAGTTCTGGAATCTGTGTGGATCCACAAAATTCCATGCACCCCGCATTCCCCAAAGTCTTCCGATAAAACATGGTACCTCACTTGCGTGGGTAGGCCTAGTGCCCACGACAGGTAACGGCCCAAAATGCAACGTGGACACACCACATTTTTATAGTGAAAACTGACCCTATTTTTGCTAAGTGCCTAGCTGTAGATTTTGAACCCTAGCTCTGCCGGAACTTAGGGAAACCTAGCAAACCTATCCATTTTTGAAAACTAGACACCCAGGGGAATCCAGGATGGGGTGACTTGTCTGGCTCTCCCCAGGGTCTGTTACCCTGAATCCCTTGCAAACCTCAAACTTTGTAAAAGAAAAACACATTTTCCTCACATATCTGTGATGGAAAATTCTGGAATCTGCATAGATCCACAAAATTGCAACCACTCCGCATTCCCCAAAGTCTTTCGATAAAAAAGGTACCTCACTTGTGTGGGTAGGCCTAGTGCCCGCGACAGGAAACGGCCCAAAACGCAACGTGGACACACCACATTTTTACAGTGAAAACTGACCCTTTTTTTGCAAAGTGCCTAGCTGTAGATTTTGAACCCTAGCTCTGCCGGCACCAAGGGAAACCTAGCAAATCTATACATTTTTTAAAACTAGACACACAGGGGAATCCAGGATGGGGTGACTTGTCTGGCTCTCACCAGGTTCTGTTACCCAGAAATCCTTGCAAACCTCAAACTTTGTAAAAAAAAACCACATTTTTTCTGGAATCTGTTTGGAGTCACAAAATTCCACCCACCCGGCATTCTCCAAAGTCTCCTGATAAAAATGATACCTCACTTGTGTGGGTGGGCCAAGTGCCCGCAGCAGGGAAGGGTCCAAAACTTATTGTGGAGACATCACAATTACCTATCACAAAAAGACCTGGTTTTGCAAGGGGGTCACCTGGGATTTTGGCCCCAGGCTCGGTAGCCATCGAGGGAAACCTACCAAACCCACACATTTCTGAAAACCAGACACCCAGGGAGTCCAGGGAGGTATGGCTTGCGTGGACCCCTCAAAGTTTTCCTACCCAGAATGCCCTGACAACCTCAAATTTACCTGAAAAAATAACTTTTTTCTACAATTTCTGTGTGGGAAAGTTGTGGATCACCGGGCTGACACAAATTCCTACCACCCAACGTTCCCCTAGGTCTCCCGATAAAAATGGTACCTCACTTGTGTGGGTGGCCCAAGTACCCTCGACAGGCAAGGGCCCAAAATGGATTGAGGAGACATCAAAATTACCTATCAAAAAACGACCTGGTTTTGCAAGGGGGGTCACCTGGGTTTTCGGCCCCGGGCTTGTTGGCCATCTAGGGAAACCTGCCAAACCCACACATTTCTGAAAACTAGACACCAGGGGGAGTCCAGGGAGGTATGGTTTGCATGGACCACCCAACGTTTTCCTACCCAGAATCCCCTTCAAAATCTCAAATTTAGCTGAAAAAATCACTTTTATTCTCAAATTTCTGTGTGGGAAAGTTGTGGGATCACCGGGCTGACACAAATTTACTACCACCCAGCTTTCCCCCAGGTCTCCCGATAAAAATGATACCTCACTCGTGTGGCTTGCCCAAGTATCCGCAACAGACAAGGGCCCAAAACGTATTGAGGAGACTTCAAAATTACCTATCACAAAATGACCTGGTTTTGCAAGGGGGGCGCCTGGGTTTTTGGCCCCGGGCTCGGCGGCCATCTAGGGAAACCTATTAAACCCACACATTTCTGAAAACTAGACACCCGGGGGAGTCCAGGGAGGTATGGCTTGCATGGAACCCCCAACGTTTTCCTACCCAGAATCCTTTGCAAACCTCACATTTTGCTGAAAAAAGCAAATTTTCCACATATTTTTGTGTGGGATCACTGTGCCGACACAAATGTCCTACCACACAGCGTTCCCCTCAGTCTCCCAAGTAAAATTATACCTCACTTGTGTGAGTGTCCAATGCAGAATTGGCAAAAAATATTTTTAAAAAATGTAGCGCTTAGAATTTGCTGTGCTATACCCTTGCCCCAGATGGCTGCCGAGTGCGGGACCAAAAATGCAGGTGCCACCCTTGCAAAACCGGGTGGTTTTCTGATAGATAGGGGGCATCTGCGTTTCTGATCCCGGGGTCGGCAGCCATCTAGTTAAACGTACCAAACCCACACATTTCTGAAAACTAGACACCAGCGGGAGTCCTGGGAGGTGTGAATTGTGTGGATCCCAAAAGGTTTCCCACCCAGAATCCCAGGCAAACCTCAAAACTTGCTGAAAAAAAAAATCAAATTTTTCTCAAATTTCTGTATGGGAAAGTTGGCACAAATGTCCTACCACCCAGCATTCCCCTTGTTCTCCCGAGTAAAATGATACCTCACTTGTGAGGGTGGGCCAAAGGCCTGTGACTGGGAAGGGCCTAAAACATATGGATTAAGGGTATAGCACCACAAATTCTAAGTGCTACATTTTTCCAAAAATACGTTTTTAGCTGATTCTGCATTGGACAGCCACACAAATGAGGTATCATTTTACTCGGAAGACCAAGGGGAACGCTAGGTGGTAGGTCATTTGTGCTGGCACAGTGATCACACACAAAAATGTGTGGAAAAAGTGATTTTTCAGCTAAATTTGAGGTTTGCAGGGGATTCTGGGTAGGAAAACTTTGGGCGATCCACCCAAGCCATACCTCACTGGACTCCCCAGGGTGTCTAGTTTTCAGAAATGTGTGGGTTTGGTAGGTTTCCCTAGATGGCTGCGAGCCCGGGGCTAAAAAACCAGGTGCCCCCCATGCAAAACCAGGTAGTTTTATGATAGGTAATTTTGAAGTCTCCACAGTACGATTTGGGCCATTTCCTGTTGCAGCCACTATGCCTACCCACACAAGTGAGGTACCATTTTTATCGGGAGACCTGGGGGAACGCTAGGTGGTAGGACATTTGTGTCAGCCCAGTGATCCCACAACTTTCCCACACAGAAAATTGAGGAAAATGTGATTTATTTTCAGCTAAATTTGAGGTTTGCAGGGGATTCTGGGTAGGGAAACATTGGAGGATCTACGCAAGCCATACCTCACTGGACTCCCCAGGGTGTCTAGTTTTCAGAAATGCGTAGATTTGGTAGGTTTCCCTAGATGCCCACTGAGCCCAGGGCCAAAAACCCAGGTGCCCCTCCTTGCAACACCAGGTCATTTTGTGATAAGTAATTTTTATGTTTCCACAATACGTCTTGGGTCCTTGCCTGTTGTGGGTAGTTGGCCCACCCACACGAGTGAGGTGCCATTTTTATTGGGAGACTTTGTAGAATGGGGGGTGGGTAGAAGTTTGTGGACACACGCAGATTCCAGAACTTTCCATCACAGAAATGTGGGGAAAATGTGTCTTTTTTTTTTTTACAAAGTTTGAGGTTTGCAAGGGATTCTGGGTAACAGAACCTGGTGAGAGCCACACAAGTCACCCCATCCTGGATTCCCCTGGTTATCTAGTTAAAATTTTTTTATAGGTTTTCTAGGTTTCCCTTGGTGCCGGCAGAGCTAGTGTTCAAAATCTACAGCTAGGCACTTTGCAAAAAATGGGTCAGTTCTCACTGTAAAAATGTGGTGTGTCCACGTTGCGTTTTGGGCAGTTTCCTGTCCCGGGTAGTAGGTCTGCCCAAACAAGTGAGGTACCATTTTTATCTGGAGACTTTGGAGAATGTTGGGTGGTTGGGTGGGATTTTGTGGATCTGCGCAGATTCCAGAACTTTCCATCACAGAAATGTGAGGAAAATTTGTTTTTTTTAATAAAGTTTGAGGTTTGCAAGTGATTCTGGGTAACAGAACCTAGTGCGATCCACACAAGTCACCACATCCTGGATTCCCCTGGGTGTCTAGTTAAAAAGTTTGCTAGGTTTGCTAGGTTTCCTTGGGTGTCGGCTGCGATAGGGCCCAAAATCCACAGGTAGGCACAGTCTGAAAAAAAGTCAGTACCGAGTGGGCTTTCTGCCGCCCTGGGGAGGGGGGAATCACGGGCTATTGCCCCAATATGCTCCTATGGGAAGCAGAAAGCCTATGGCTATTTTTTGGGAGGGGTGGGGGCTTTGGAATGCCCATTCTGGACAGCCACAATCCCTACGTATAAAAAAGCCAGCATAATCGCTGGCGCCTAGTGGGCTCTCTTCCCCTCACCGGGGGGCAGATGAGGGACTACTGTCCTCATAGGCCTCCCTGGGGGAGGCAGAAAGACTGTGGCATTTTTTGGGGGGGGGGGCATTGGCATACCCATTCTGGGCAGCCCCCACCCCGAACTTTGAAGAAAAAAAAATCCCTGGTGCCTAGTGGGCTTTCTGCTCTTGAGGGGGCAGATAAGGGTCTATTGCCCCATCTGCCTCCTGCGGGGGGCAGAAAGACTGTGGCATTTTTTTGGGGGGTTGGGGGCATTGGCATGCCCATTCTGGGCAGCCCCCACTCCGAACTTTGAAGAAAAAAAATCCCTGGTGCCTAGTGGGCTTTCTGCCCCTGGGGGCCAGATCAGGGGCTGTTGCCCCATCTGTCCCCTTGGGGGGCAGAAAGTCTTTTGCCTTTTTTGGGGGGGCAAGGTGGGGGCATTGGCATGCCCATTCTGTGCAGCTCCCACCCCTGGCCTATAAAATAAATCCCTGGCGTCTAGGGTGCTTCCTGCCCCCCCCGGGAGGGCAGATTGGGGGCTACTGCCCCATATGCCCCCCAGGGGGGTGCAGGAAGACTGTCTAGGGCAAAATTAAATGGGGGAAGCAAAGGCCCCTGCCCAAGGGGCCGCTCCCCCCTCCCTGGTTGTTGGTGGGTGGATCCCAGCTTGGAGATCACCCTCCTGGCGCGATCCCCAAGCAGGGATCCACTAGGGAGTGGTACCATTGGATAGGGGAGATTCTCCCCTTTCTAACAATACCTCTACCGGTGCTCGGGCGGCTGAGATAGCTCCACGAGCACCGAAACTGTGAAATTGAACTAAGTTTCAGTTTCGTTTTCATTGTAATGACGACAGCGCGCCATGCGCGCGATCGTCATTGCAAGGATAACCAAAACCATGCCTTGGGAGGATGGGGAAGCTCTTCCCCACCTCCCACTGCAAAAAAAACAAGCATTGACATAGCCAATAGGTCTCGCCTTTGGGGCCTTATAAGTGTTTAGCCAGAGCTATTGACTTTGCCAATGTCTTCAAGCTGTGCTGTAGAGAAGTGTGGCTGCTGTGCGGCATGCTGAAAAGTTATAATAAAAAAGTGTCAGAAGCATTTTTGTTACTTTATATATGACCAAGAAGGCATTATGTAAAACTGAACGACCATATTAAAAAAGTATTTACAATAAAAAATTTCCTCAGTTTTCTTTTGTTCTTGCAATGCTGGCAACTTGTTTCTGCCTATTGCAATGGTTGTTTGTTAAAGCTTTTTTTTTTGAGGGGCATAAACAATCGGAGGGTGAAGGTTGGGAACTAGTACCTGTATTATAACACTAGCAGCGGCCAGACGCTAGGGGAGAATCAACAGATGCCAGATTCCGAGAGCAGGCTGAGGTGGTGCTGAGTGATGCTGAGGTGGTAGTGGTGGTGGTGGTGGTGACTGTTGCGGAGACAATGCTGAGGTGATGCTGAATGATACTCAGGTGTTGCTGAGTGATACTGCTGTGGTGCTGAGTGATGCTGTGGTGGTGCTGAGTGATATTGTCTTGGCGCTGAGTGATGCTGTGGTGGTGCTGAGTGATATTGTCTTGGCGCTGAGTGATATTGTCTTGGCGCTGAGTGATGCTGTGGCGGCGCTGAGTGATGCTGTGGCGGCGCTGAGTGATGCTGTGGCGGCGCTGAGTGATGCTGTTGCGGCGCTGAGTGATGCTGTGGCGACCCTGAGTGATGCTGTGGTGGCCCTGAGTGATGCTGTGGTGGTGGTGAGCGATGCTGTGGTGGTGCTGAGCGATGCTGTGGCGGTGCTGAGCGATGCAGTGGCGGTGCTGAGCGATGCAGTGGCGGTGCTGAGCGATGCAGTGGCGGCGCTGAGCGATGCAGTGGCGGCGCTGAGTGATGCTGTGGTGGTGCTGAGTGATGCTGTGGTGGCGCTGAGTGATGCTGTGGTGGCGCTGAGTGATGCTGTGGTGGCGCTGAGTGATGCTGTGGTGGCGCTGAGTGATGCTGTGGTGGCGCTGAGCGATGCTGTGGTGGCGCTAAGTGATGCTGTGGTTGTGCTGAGTAATGCTGTTGTTGTGCTGAGTGATGCAGTGTTGGCCCTGAGTGATGATGTGGTGTCGCTGAGTAAAGCTATGGTGGTGCTGAGTGATGCTGTGGTGGCGCGGAGTGATGTTGTGGTGGCGCTGAGTGATGCTGTTGTGGCGCTAAGTGATGCTGTGGTTGTGCTGAGTAATGCTGTCGTTGTGCTGAGTGATGCTGTGGTTGCACTGAGTGATGCTGTGGTTGCACTGAGTGATGCTGTGATGGCGTTAAGTGATGCTGTGATGGCGTTGAGAGATGTTGTGTTGGTGCTGAGTGATGCTGTGCTGGCTCTGATTGATGCTGTGCTGGCTCTGATTGATGCTGTGCTGGCTCTGATTGATGCTGTGGTTGCGCTGAGTGATGCTGTGGTGTTGCCGAGTGAGAGATAGAGTGAAGATATAATGCCCAATTAGAGAGGGTGGTGAGAGAGAAAGAGAGAAAGGGTGTACATAGAATAAAGAGTGGAGCGGGATAGAGAGAGAGAAAGAAGGGGAGAGAGAGTGAATGAAGGAGTTTGAAAGAGAAACAGATAAAGGGGTGAGAGAGAATGAAAGGCTAAAAAAGATAGAGAGGGGAGAGTTAATTAAGTAGAGAGAGAATTAGAGAGGGGAGAGAGAGAGAAGGAGAGAGACAATAAGAGTGGGGGTGTGGAGTTTAAATAGAGTGAAGAAGTGACGCGGAAAAAGTAACCTTAAATACAGCTTTGTGCTTTGCGCGAATAAATATAAAAAAAAAACTGTGAGAGACAAAAATACTGGTAATTAGGCTGTGACTCCCAATATAAAACAAATAGCGATAAAAGGTGAAATCAACCCACCGAAGCAATATTTCTAACTAGACAAAAAAAAGCTTGCATTTCAATGCTAATCGCTGTTGTTTTTCATGTGACTGTAGTCCAGGGCACTCAGTTGGTAATGTGAGCTGCTGCTGCGATTGAAACATCAGAGTCCAGAGAGTTAATGAGCCATGACGAGGAAATGAGGAAGAGATGGGAAACCCAGATGCCAGCTGCGCGTGCACGCCATCGTGAACGCAAGCTGGTCGCCAGCCGAAAGCCAGTGTTTGCACTTCCAAAACCCGCTTACTAAAACTCTCGGCCAGACCAGCGCAAGCGCTGGTGCAGGCCGAGACCTAAAAATGACTTATGGGGCGCGTAGATCCTTATTACAGTTTGGCGTTCTAGTGTTATTTGGTCGAGCGTTATTACTATACCAAAATTCAAGTCCGGGAAGAAAGAGCGACTTAACCATGATAGTAACTGGTAACAATGAACGGTATTATTTTAAGTCATTTCTTGGACAACATGCATCATGTGCCATCGTCCGCGTTTTTCCCCCACCACCCACTGCTCTCTTTAAATGTTTTACTCCCTTGGCTAAAAGATGCTTTTAATAATATCCACTGGATTTATTTTTGAGAAATAAGGCAGCGCACAACATAGGTTTTTGACTTTTCCTTCATAAACCATCCTCCGTTCTCACCTCAGTTGCTTGGCTCATTTTAAATGTTTTTCAGGGTATATATTTATTTAAATACATTGGAAAGTGCTAAGGGATATCTGTCTTTGTTATTTCTTAGATAAGCCTTTGCTTAGAATTTTCGACAGTGTTTTTTTTGTTTGTTTGTCTCGTAAGGGTTATGTTTTACAAAATTCGGAGAAAATATTGTGATACTTTTTGTGGCGCTCTGCATGAGGACCATTCCTCTAGAAATTAGGGGTCGACAGCGCCCCGGATCAACAAGTGCTGTTAAAGGGTGCCATGTAGGGTGATTCGATGATTCCATGTCACTGGGATACCACTTTTCGAGTTCTAGGTTTTGATTCAACACATCAGTTAGTTCTTTGGGTTGTGAGCTTGGTTCATTTAATTGAGTCAGTTGTCCCAACGCACCTCCCAACAGTGAGCCAGTAGGCCAAAGGCCAGGATTAAAAAAAGTGCTGTCCTAGTGATATGTGGAGCCACCTCGTCAGCCCAGTGCCTGTAACCCAATATGAGCAGGAAAACAGGGCCTTCCTGCAACCCGGTTAGGTAGTTAAAGGCTGCTATAACTGATGTGAAGTGAGCTTCTCGCCCCTCTGGCACCCGGTGCCACTGCACCTGCTTAACAAATGATAGCTAGGCTCTTCAGCTCAACCCGTTGCTATGCCTGTCCACCGAACCGTAGCGCATCCCACAAAAAGAACAAAAGAGCACAACAGTGTGGACAAGTTAATAAGCTGTGGTTTGTGATGTTGTAAGGCGCTTTAATCCTCTTGTGAAGCTTTTCTGGTTAAGCCGCGTGCCGGAAGCTCACTAAATACATATATCAACGTACATCAGCCAGTTAGTTCCCTTTGCTTCGTTTCACCAGAGCAGACAATAACTCCAGGCACTCTGCCAATTCATTCCTATGAGTGGTTATTTATTAAGAGTAAATTTTGGAATAAAAAATGTTGAATTAAAAAATGTTCATGGGCCGAAAGTATCTCCTTCTATAATACTTTCTATTTGCCAGCAGGTAATTATCTAATAAAATGTGTGCCAGCAACACTCAGACATTGGAAACAAGGGTAATTTCCCATTGTTGCACTACAGGCTGGCACTGGTACAGTACACACAAAACATCAGTGTACGCGTCCAGTTTGTGTGCTGAAGACTGGCACCAGTGCACACGCCACTGTAGGCTTCCAACTGTTATGCTGAAGGCTGGCACTGAAGCCAGTTTCTTGGCAGAAGGCGGCCACAGCACACGCCCCTTGCCTGTTCCTCATCTTGGCATTGAGTGCTGGCATGAATGCAAGCACACGTTACTGTATTTCATGTCTGAACTGGTCGCTCAGCCTCGCACTCATCACTGCTTCTCTTCTTTTCTGAACTGCTTCCTGGCACTAATGCACAAACCTGGGCATTGCCAATCGAACCTCTTGCGTGGTCATTGCGAGGAACTAAAACATGCCAGCTACTTTTTTTTAAATGTCAAGTGGTTTCTATGTCTCTTGAGAATAATCTACTTACCTGTAACCCTACTTGGCCCTTCCCCATGTGGAGCCGGGGGAGAAGATGTGGTTTAGTAGTTCTGGTGTTAACTTGGGAATCCCGGCCTAGGCAGTTGACTGCAAATCGTGTGATTCTGGGCAACTCACTTAATCTTCGTTAGCCAAAAAATGTACGTGTGTGATGTCATTTCGCATGAAACATAATATAATTGTGCAATTCAAATATATGTAAATGCTCGCTGAATTGACTAGTAGTTTGGTGGTTTTGAACCCTTTTTAGTTGGGGAGAAGGGCCTGACCTGGCAGTATCAGGCTTCTTCAGTTTTGTGGCTTCTGGCATCGTAGGAGTATTGCCTCTCCTTTGAAAACGGCACTAAGGTGAGCTTAGCCGAGGTCAGCGCCACTGCAATTATGCGGCTCTACACCCACTGCGTGTTATGCAAATTTAGGATGCATCAGACCTCAACGTATTTATCCTTCAGCTGCAGATTTAAACAAAAAAATGCGTCCAACTCAGACTGATTACTATTTGTAATTAAAAAAGTTAGGCCACTTTTTAGTTCAGGATTGCTCAATTCAGGTGTTTCACGGGTGTTGTTGAGTTGAAACCTGTGCACAGACAGTACTAATATGTGTAACAAGCAGATGCCAGGCTGCAAAATGAAAAAGAAATGGCGGCCGCGCGGTAAAAAATAAATAAACAGTGGTGCGCGTGCACCACAGAGGAGCGGAGGGGGGGAGGAGGGAGCGCGGCAGCCTGCTCAGCTGACCAGACGCTCGTGCGTCATGGCCTTTTGCCGGCATGTGTTTCCAATTATCGCGCCCGCGTCTGGGCACGATAATGGGAAACACATGTCTGCGTCGCGCGTAACCGCCCGAAAAAGGCCACGACGCACGAGCGTCTGGTCAGCTTTTCAAACCCCTTACTTAAAGTCTCGCCAGAGCAGCGCTTGCGCGCTACTCGAGGCTCGACCTAAAAAGGGAAATCCCTCTGCTGTTTACAGCAGAGGGATTTTTTGCAAGTGTGCTCATGATGGAACCATTCCGTCATGAGCACAGAAGGGGTTAAGTGACATTGTAACATTGTAGCTGTCTGCAACCTGAGTGCCTGCTTAGGTGTTTTATTATTTTGTCCTTCACAAATGCATAGCAGAGCCCAAAAGCTTGTTATTTATAAAAGGCTCTAGGAAAATGGCCACATCAGGGATAGTTTTTTAATTTTTTACAACTTTTATTACAAGTATATAGCAGACCATTAAGGAGTCTGTAAGTTTTCTTCATCTTTCTTTGGTTGTGCTGGCATATATTTGCAAAAGAATACTGAAGCCGTAACTATTGCACCAGTCGACCATGGCAAGACCTATTGACTTTGAAAAATCCTTGGGGCAGATTTACAAGCCCGTATCGCCACAGGAACGTCACTTTTAAGGGCGTTCCTGTGGCGATAGGGACTTCGCCTTATTTACAGGATGGCGTTAAGCACCGTAACTTGGCTTAACGCCGCCTTGTAAATAAGGCACCCTTTCACGCTATACTTAGCGCGAAAGTGGTGGGCAATGGGTGTTGCGGTGGGCGTTCCACAGCAACACCCATTGATTTTGACGCTGTCCCATATTTACAAGGGCAGCATAAATATGGGGCAGCGCCAAAACTAAGACCATGGCAAACCTGGTCTTAACATGGCGAAACAAGGAGAATTGCTTTATTTCTCCCCGTTTCTGCTGTTTCTATGTGTGCTGCATTTTGCAGCACACATGGAAACAGCAAAACGCCATGATTGATTGTGGAGGTGTCCCTTCCTGCTTATAAACAATGATTAAAAAAATGAGGATTTGCAACTTCTATGTTTGCTGCACAATGCAGCACACATAGGAGTTACAAATCGCCATTTGTGATTGTTTATGTGCAGGAAGAGACACCATCCTGCACATAAATAATCATTCCCCCCAATGCAGGGACCCCTGCACTATGGTGCAAGGGTGCCTGCGTTGGTGCTAGGCAGCTTAATTTAGCACCACCGCTAGGGGAAACACAGTGTGGCACCGTATCTTTGTAAATAGGTGCATCTAGTGCTTAATTTGTGCTGGTGCTTTCCGGTGCTTAGCATCAGACTTATTTCTGAGGGCTGGGTCTATGCAATACCTGCCAAATCAAACGGTGGTTGTCTCTCATTTTAGAACTGCATAATGACAACAAACCCCCTGACGTTTCTTTGTTTATTTGCACATTAAGAATGTTAGTAGAACAATTCTAGTTTGTTGCTGTTCTCTACTGTGCATAAACTTTTAAAAATGTGATGCTGCGCCGCGGCCGCTCTCCTTATCATGAGGCACACACACCACCAGAAACTGCTTGGGTCCCTACCTCAGCGGAACAGCCTGGTGACAGGTCCAGCAAACATAGTAGTGCAACGCGAATGCCTTACCTATGACCACTCACCGCTTGCAAAATAAAATTAGCCCATCCCTCGTAGCCGTTGAATCGTCAAGGCATGTGTCCCGATTCTCCTGAGTCGGACCAATGCAGACTGTGTCCCCACTTTTCTCCGCACCAGCATACTGCGCAGCGCAGCTCAGTTGATCAAAGAAGCAAGCAGCGTGTCGGACTCAGGACTCTTGACTCGTGCAGCTGCAGCAGGCCTCACACCTCAGATTAATTAAAAGGCAATGCCAGTAAGTATTGATTTGTTTTGTAACATACTGCTAGTAGTGTAAAGTAATGGAGCGTAAAATGTTCTCTACATTACCATGAATATTTTCTGTGAGATCACACAATGGCAACGTGTGTCATGCTCACTGTATAAAACTCGTTAAAATGTTGTGTTTTTAGTGTGATTCGCAAAGAGCCTGTCATATGCCATTAATGTCTCCCATGATCAGAGCTCTGACATGCTGATGGGAATAACGCAGCATGGCCCCACCGTGAAGGTTATCGTTGCTGCCATATTGAGAAACTGCAATCAGGTTTGGAAGAAAGAAAGCAAACCTATTTTCCCAGATATTGTTCTGCACTTCAACCTCCAAGAAAATATCGCATGTGGATCACTTCTCATCCTTGAATTGCATAGTTTGGGCAATTTTCCACACAAATGGGTGACATTCTCATTTGTGTGGGAAAAAGCATCACTGGTGAGTCTCTGATTCGGCTGGATTTGGTCCTGTTGTTACTGACTGTGTGCGAAAATTTTTAAAATTTGATGTCTCACCACAGCTTCCCGCCATATCATGAGGCACACACACCACCACAAACTGTGTATACAACGCGAGCCGCTTGTCACGTTTTGCAAGTTGTAATAGGATAACACCCATTGCCTTATGCCAGACTTTGGCTAATGATTCAAAAACATACAGAAGACTGGTCACTGAAATAATAGGATTTTACCCAGGAAGAGACTCTGCCTTGACAAGGCCTTTCTGGTATCAATTTGAGGAAAATGGATTACGTATCATAGACAGCACCCTTAATATAGAAGGTCAACATACCTTTCCTTGCCCTGAAGAAGTCCGATGGGACGAAACGCGTTGGCTATGGTCGTATTTTGTTATGAAGAAGAGTTTATGAATAAAGAAAATTGGAATAAAACCTGCTGAATCAATATTTTATATAATTTATATGGTGGAATCAGAGCAATTGTAATTTGGAGTGCTGGACCATATTGTTGTTACACTTCCACAAACTGCCTGTCCCACAAGTCTATGTACCACTACCTCACTACCAGCTGAAATTTAATTAGAGGCAGTGAGGCACCCTTGGACAATTCTTAAGAAGCTGTTTCTTTCACGGATGTGATATTCCATGCTGTGAAGGACCCGCGAGACAGTCAAATGGTAGCACAGTAGGCGGGAGTGACCTAAGAGAGAGTTTGGCGGTTACGTTCCCCCTTCCTCATGTTACTGTATCTTATGAAAAAATCTAGAATCTGCAATTTTCAATGTCTGCGATGAGCTCGAAAACGGTGGCAGGTTCGGGATTCATCCAGCTGTCCAGCAATAATTTTGATCAGTCTTTTTCTCCACATTGTTTGCACCTGGCTCAGCAGAATATCTGCAACAGGCGCCTTACACATGCCTGCCCAGGGCCGACTCTAGGGCAGAGTGACCTGCGCCACAGCATTGGGCGTTGACTTGGGGAGGGGGGGTGGGGCCTTTTCTCAAATATATGATGGAATTAAAAGCACTTGCTACAGTGTTCCTTACCTCCAGCAATTTTCTGGTACAAATAAAAATGTCAATATAACTGGTGATTAATGGAGCTAATGGACAGAGAATCGAACTTTGTCTAATGGAAGTTTACTTTTGATTCATCATAAGGTAGCGCAGAGGGTTTGTGCTGCAAAGCGAGTGCAGCATGTAGATCACGATGCGCGTGTAACGTAAATAGTTCAGTGGGATACTGTTTTTGTCAGAGACATGCTTTTATTACTTGCAGTCTATAAGTTAAAATACTAATATAGAACATTGAGCGACTACCTGTCACCAAGAGCTGCATGTAGAAATGCATGCGAGAGGGTGCGCTATGGAGATGTGGGTGGGGACAATAAAGTAAGTGGGTGGAGCCAGAGGAGGAAGTGGGTGGAACTGGGGAAGTTGGTGTGGCCTCCCCCAAAAATTTGATCACATGCACTTAATATTTTACAAATTAAGCACTGGGTGCATCCCTGCATTTTCAGAATGGCAAAGCGTGGCATTAGCAAGTTTTGCTTAAAGCCACGCTCTGTCATTCTGTTGTACATATACCCCCTTGTTTTTATTTGCAAATTCACATTTAAATGACGATTTCCAATAGGAAATCCAGATTCCCATTTCAACCTTTATCATTTGTGATGCATTTATTTCTAAGGTGGATGAGAAAGGTGGTGGTTGGAGAAAGCGGTCTGTCCTAAGAAGGGGAAATTGTAACCTTTTAAAAGAGATATGATCTGTGGAAATAAGAGTGCAACATAATACATAAGAGAGAGAATCCTATGCTTGACTAATTCATATATAGAGTATTACTGGATAAACAATAATATAATTGAAAAAGTAACCTGATATAAACCTGTTTACATAGCACCCTTCTCCTGGACCACATGCCGCTAATCAGTTGCAAGATAAATTTAAAATGAAGTAACAAACCGGCTTCTTGCTGTTTCCACATTTAGAGAGTCCTGTGTTTAAAGGGCCTAACTTGATTATGTCTCACCTAAAAAGCGCTCATGCGCTGTTGCTGCGAGGGATATTGTACGCAGTAAAGGGCTTGGAGCCACGCCTCCACTTACCATATGCAGGCTTGATTGTCAGTCATTGTAGCTGGCTCATAATTGGCTACCATACGTATGACATCACTTCCTTTTAGAGTTTTGGAGCATGGACGAAGTACTAATTCATTTTATTTTATTTGTGTCTTTCTGCAACTGGTGCTGTGCTTATGAGAACTTTTTTTCTTCAGCACTTTCCGTTTTGTATTGGCTTTTCGTTTTGTTTCCGATTGGCATGTTTGTGGTATCTGCATTGCATCAGCATTTTTAATGTTTCCACATTTTTCCCCTACTTGCATCAGCATTTATGTTTGTTCTACAATTTTACAGTTCTATTGCTGTGCTTCAGAGGAATATATTTTGGCAAATTGTTTTCGGATCATCATGTTTTGTGCAGCATTTGTTTTTTTGTTTCATATCGGCATTTTTCTTTTGTTTCTGATCAGCATGCTTTTTGTATTTCCCCTCTCACCTACCCTCATCTCCCTGCTGCCTCTCTGTTGTTATTTGTTCCTTTTTTTGGCAGTGTTATACAGCATGAACTTGAGCGCTTTAGAAGAGCACCAATTACATTACATTCATGTTTTTTTAGGTCGAGCCTCGACAGTGCTTGCGCTGTCTGCAAGTCCTGTTGTATCCTCTTCTATGGACTCTGGCACACAGACCGATTGCCATTGGTTGTTTCATGTGGCATTCAGAAATGCGGCCTTCCTATTGGTGCTTTCCTGTAAATGTCCCTCCTTTTTGTGCTTAGTTCTGTTTCTGGCGATTTCACTCAAAGACTATTTTGGTTGGCCATCACACTGTACAGCCTGTGATGGCCCCTTCTTTCTCCTCCCTTCTTCTCTATGGGCAGGCCATTACACTGTTATAGCGTGTGATGGCCTTTCCATTCTTAAATGTTGTGCCCGTGTTTATAATAAAATATGCTTTCTTGTGTTATAGCCGAAACACTGAGCGGGTTTATTACTGTAGGCAGTGTCCTGTTTTTATTAAAACATGCTTTCTCGTGTTGTTGCCGAAATAATGAGCCTGTTTATTACTGTGATCAGTTTGTGTGTTTATAATAAAGCATTCTTTCTCCTTTTTTATGGGTGTTTTTGTGACTTTCTTTTTATAATATTGCTAAAACGTTAAGCGGGTTTATTACTGTGCGCAGTGTCTGTATTTTTAATAACCCATGCTTTCTCGTGCTATCGCCGAAATACTGAGCCCGTTCATTACTGTGTGTTAATTTAAAAAGAAAAATGGACCTGTTACAGTCTAAAACTGTGCGTATTTGCATTTTAGAAGCACAAAAAACTATATCTTTTTTTTTGTAGGCACGGAGAGATCAAGTTATTTGCCCAGAATCATAAGATGTTGAGCCAGACGCCAAGACTCGAACCCCGTTCCCCAAATGCGAAAGGCGGCAGCTCTGGTTGTTATGCCACATCCTTTCCCTATCATTCTGTCCCTCTTCTTCAGGTACCCTGTCTCCCTCAGCCGTATTCTCCCCTCTCAAAGGCACCCCACTTTTGGCGGTCTCCCTCTCTCGCGCTTAGTGAAGCTTCCCCTCCTCCCATGGTGAAACACTCCTCCCTATCACATCACTGTAAGGTTAACACAGTGAGTGTGTGGGAGGAGGGAGGGTGCTCCTCCTCCCCTCTGACTTCTTCATACTGTCTTTAGCTTGGACAGGGACCCACAGGGAAGGCCTCTTCGGGACTTGTGTACAACGCCCACCGGCGCCTCTAGTCTCCTTGGAATTACGGGTGAGGCCGTGCCCAGGAGCCTACAGCCATGGGCAGATGACCGGGGGCTGGCGCCGTCTTGGTGATAGTAAGTACTGGCTCATACTGGCCTCGTCATTTTATTTCCTCATACTGATGTGCACTCAGTTGTGAGACCTGCACTAGTTTTATATACCCACCTTCTCTGATGTCCTGAGCAGTGAATTAACGTCCCTGGCTCACGGTAATTTTATCGTTTATGTGTGCAAATCCCAACACGTATTGGATGTTTGTAAATGCTCTCTCTAAAATTTTAATAATCCTGCTGGCCCTTATCATGCTGTACTCTTGAATGAGCACCGAACCATGTCCAGTGTATGCGCAACAGTACCTCCCAGTTATCACACCTTTCTAGGGCGTCAGTTTTTGCTGGTGCAGCCTCCATTTAGAACAATAGCAGTAACAGTTCATTTACCTTTCCTGATGCTCTGCCCCGGACTGCTCTTGCCTGAAGTTGTGCAATAATTCCTATTTCTGTTTTTTTTTAGGTCGAGCCTGAGCCAGCGCGCAATCACTGCTCTGCAAAGATCTGTGGTAGTTCAGTACGGAGAGAAGCTTTGCCCACTCCCCCACCCTTATTTTTAATTGGCTTGTGTGTTTGTCCTTTGTAAATGCTGTCTTTTGACTCATTATGAGGCTTGTTAGTCCCTCCTTAGTAGGGCCATGCCGTCATTTGTATCCTCCAATGGCTACTGGCCCCTTTACTTGGTTGTTACACGGTACGTGTACTTTTTATTTATTGAGTTTTCCCTATGTTAGGCACCACGACGTGCTTTGCTTACATTCAGTGGGCCACACCCACTTTCACTTTTGAAGCCGCTGGGAGAATTGCGGCCGTTTGTTTACAATACTATAGGTCTCGCATTTAAATGCAAATTTTTTTTAATCATCACCCCCCAGCGTGCGTGCTTGTGCTCAGGCTGAAGTGTGCTCCCCCACCCATCTGACACTATGTTAGCTGCCTTCAAGAGTCCGACGCACCGGTGGGTAGTCGCGAAAGTTGGGCAAAGGCGAAAGAAACAAATGTTTCCTCCCCGCAACCCTCAATCCTCAACAAAAAGAGGAAGCGCTCGACAGACTTCAATCGACGAGCATTCCCTCTTCCAGGGTATGGACGTCGGAGCTCTCGTCAGGTCAGCTACGGCACACCTTACGCCATGCAGTGGAGATACTCCCGCAGTGCCACCGAGGCCGCGGGCACTGCCCTCCTCTGGCTGTCGGTCCTGCTCAGTTAAACACAGTGCCTCAGAGGGGAATCCTTGAAGCCAGGGTATCCGATAGCCAATGTTGCTGTCAGCCAGAGGCACGTTTTCATCACCTCTGTGAATCAGCTGTACCAGCTGGACACCCGGCTGCAGCTAGAACGGAATGCATCCGCTGGCAAAGCAAACCAACACCCGGAGAACAGTACTCAGGCTAACAACTTGCTTCTGGTGTCCCAGGAAGACGGCGTGGTGAACACGGGCTGGACCTGGGATGAAGGCAGGATTGAAAAGCGCAATCTCAGCGATGTGGGGCAAGTCTTAAGGACACAAACAGAAGTGGTGTTGAGCGCCGCAGGTCAGCCCTCTCACGGCACCGTGTTCAAACTTAAAACAAAGACCCACCTGGCCATAGCAGCACAAATCAACAGTAAAGTCGAGTCAAAGGCGAAGAATGCTATTGTTATCTATGACGACCTAGTTCAGTCTGAGAACAACCAGCTTAAATTGAATAAAAACAAAACTTTACATTTTGTTGATGCTTTTGTGTGGGAAGAATACATATTCACACCTTCCAGCTTCAACAGTACAGGTGGTGGGCCCACAATGGTCATAACAAGGTACAGTAATGAGGAGTTATCCCTGTCGCTGTACGGTGAGGCGACTCTTGTCTGCGATGACCAACGCGCAACAAAGACCCTAGTGTCATCATCCCTCATCCAGAGGTCGAAGGGGCTCTCTGGGCGGGAATATTCACGCTGGAAACACCCCTCAATGTCTCTGGAAGCACAGCCCTTTGCATCTTCAACCTGGCAGACATGCTGACTACAGCGAGAGGCTGTTACTCAAGTGGGTTTAGCAGCGTAAACCTTCCCCGTAAAGATATAAGTAAACCCTGCTCATGTTTACAAATCCAAAGTGACCATGTGCACCTGATTTGAAGTGATGTACATTGCAATTCATTTTTGTAAAGCAAATGGCATTTGAAGGGGTGGATTCGCCCAAATGTGTCAATTAAGTAAAGAGTCAATGAAAGATGGTGTAGGCCGAGTGGCAGTATTATGATGGAAAGTGTTTATAGTCTAGCAATATATTTAAAACCCATAGGGAAACCTCATGCTGAGCTCTACCACAGTTAATTCATGGATTTTAAAGGGGGAACATTATTCATAATGCATGCTATTTGGGTCTTCAGGTTGGGTGTTTGGGGCGTGATGCCCCACCCAAATAAATGCATTCTTAGCTTGGTAGTTGGGCCTGCGGGCACTGAGTCAGTTCTGCTATGCTTGTGTTGGTTTTTCTTGTCACCTTGATTTCATTAACATGTATTAACTTGTTCATTTTTTGGATGAGGGACTTAAACTTATATAGTGACGGGTACCAAAAAAAGTACCAAATTCACAATCATTGGCTGTAGTAGGCTTGGTAAGCTGCGCCAGTCTCTGGTTTCCAGGAATACTATTGACAATCAAACACCCAAAAAGTGATGGGACGAATGCTTGCAAATACTGTAATCGCTGGCAATGACTCGGGGTAGCATTGCAAACCATTCTTTTTCACCTATTGTGCCACTCTAGACAGAGGGTCTTATTTAGCGTTTGGCAGAGAGTAATAGCAGACAAGGTGGTAGAAAACTTTACATCCATCACCCTGCCTTTACTCTGCCCTCCAATTTTAGAGATGCCCATCCGCCATAGTCACACTTCTATGCATTGCCAGGAACCACCGTCATGGCATTTCCTGCCAGTGTAGGACAGGTTGAAGGACGGCTCCGTCAAACATGGAGACTAGCCAGCAAACTTTTCCAAAGTTTTTATTTTTGAAAAACAAACTCCCAAAGCAGCAGTTTGTTTTCTAAAAAGAAAGAAACTAATGACCCACATACCATGGAAGTTTTCTTTTATGGTGGACTGTTAGATGGCTTACCTCAGACAGCATCTACTGCATCTGGCCGCCAGAGCAAGGTTTACACCAACGGAGTATATTTTACTCCAGTGGCGTAAAACCTGTTGTCCATCCAACTCAAAATTGGTTAGGTGGAGGAATCTTGAGTTTGGCAGACAAGGTACTCCATAGCTGTTGCAATGGTGTACCTGTCCACCAAACCTTTAATAAGTTCCAGAGGCCCACATAATGCAAATCCGTAATGACCCTGCTCTTAATGGGATAAGTCCATCCCAAACCTTGATTATCTCATCCATTCACCTGTACACCCACTGCTTTTTTAGTTGGGAAGTCTGAGATTTACACCCACTGAATATCAGTGACTAGTGACCCCTGATTGGGGTGTACATGTTCTTTGATGTAAGGTTCGAATGTTGTTGAGTGATATGTTTTTGTGCACTAACAGAAAACACACCTGGTAGCCATATGCAAGTAGACTACCCAGATATGTTTTGTCTCTCACTATCTCTCTGACACCCGCATTTACAAAAGCACATGCAGGGGAATAATACACATACTGGCACATGTAAAGACAAGTGGGTGTTTTCTGGGTGCATGGATAGATACATGGCTGTGTACAAAGATGAATGGAAGTTTGGATGGTGGGAGTGTATACAATGGTGGGCAGATGAATGGGAGTGATTGATGGTTGCAACTGTTGGTGGATGGAAAAATGTTTAGTCCTGAGTTGAATGATTAATGCTTTGGTATGGGTGGAAGGATGCATGTTTGGGTGAGGGTGGCCGATGGACACTTGGAGATGGGTGGATCCATGTAAGTGGGATTAAGTTTAGGAATATTAGGAGTGAAAGTATGAGTAAGTACGAGTAAGACCAAGAAAAGAAATATACAGAAGTAAGTAGGAGTAATGTAGAGTAAAAGCAAGAATAATCAGGAGTACAAAATAGCCACAAGAAGAGCAAGAGTTATGTAGGTATAAAAGTGGGAGTAGGAGTTAGAATTGGAGTAAATAGGAATAATTAGAGATAAGATTAGGATTCAGAGTAAACCTAAGCAGGGGTAAGTGTATGGGAGAGTGATAGTAAGTATAAGAGTAAGGAGGAAAAGTGTAGGAGACATAGTACTTGTAGGAGTAAGTGTGAAAAGTTAAAAGTAGGAGTAAGACTTATGTAGGAATAAGAGTAGGAGTAAGAGTAGGCGTAAGTAAAAGTAACACCTGGAGTAAGAAAGGGGCATTTGAGGAGTACATTTGTAGCATTATGCCCAGGAGTCTGCCTTGGAAGTTAACCTTGGCAATATGATGAAGATAGACTAGATAGACTAGAGGCAGTTCAGAGATGGTGATGCATGTTCCTTGGAAGATTGAAAGGCTAGATCTGATTCAGATATTCATATTCCCTAAGAGAATAGAAACAATGCAAGTCTGTCGGCGATAAACTACTCCTGAGCATGAGACTGAAGGGGGGTGGGTTGCTTTCGCGAGGCTCAGATCTATCATTAGAAAAGGTTTGTTCACAGAACGAGTAGGTACTGCATAGAACAAGCAGTGAAGTGGTGAATATGATGGCCAAAAATAATTAATTTATTTATTTGCTCGGATTCAATGAGCCAGCAACACGTTAAAAACAGTGTACAGCAAATATCAAAAGTATATACAATCATTGTAATTGTGCTTACATTAAAGCTGAACCAATTTAGTTCTTGAACACAATGCAGGTTATAAAATGGTCAACAACGGCAAATATTATAGCATCACTCAAGTCCCCCAAAAATTATAGAATCCGTAAAATGCATAAAACGGTATTCAATCTTCAAAATAGTGCCTTCATCGGAGCTGAACTAATTCCATTCTTATACACCATGCAGATGGTAAAAATTTGGAAACACATATACTATACAAATGCTAGGATCAGTTTTACAAATCCTCAAGGCCACCCTCCATTGCGAGAGTAACAGAAGCTGACACAGTGGGGCAATCTATTCAGATATTTGTTTGTAATAAGACCCACAAAAGAAGTAAAATGCTCCTCCCTCTCTACAAACCTGACAAATACATGAACTAGGATTGTTAGTTGACCATGTCAGGTCCTTGAATCCTCGGAGTCGTACGATGCTCAATGGGGTCCACCTCCTGATAGCCCCAAGGTCTGAGTGACACAACAGACTCAATGGGGTGATCAGGCGAGGGAAGGGAAGGATGGGGTCAGCTGGGAGGGAGACCTGTAACGAGAACAATGACTTATGAAATCAAGCCCCCATTCTCAATGCATAATGACTGACCATAAACTAACTGGTAAGAGTAGTTCTTATACCTGTAAAGAAAAATAACAGTTCTTCGTCCTGCAAGGGATGTTCCTCTTGTAGAGAAGCCACAGTTAAATCTACAAACAGATAACACGTTAAAGCAGAATACTACTTTGGCCTGCACTACACAATGGGGAAGGGTGCAAATACTACATACCAAAAAGTGTTTCAAAATGATGCTGTACAGGGGAGGGAGCGGAGCTTCAATCTGGATAAGCTCAACAAGCCCCTGATGGTGGAGACAAAATAACATGGCACAATAATAGTTTCATGATTGGAGCAACCCCAATTCTGTTGCCCCCTCTGTGAGTGTTCAAAATTAAGATACCACGAGTAGCTAGGGAAAAAGACTCCAATCCTTCTTGGAACCCTTTCAATGCAACTTAACAAAGACCAAACCGCAATGTCCAGCGGTCACGATAATCACCCAATCATGCTCTATATAAATCCAAGATAGTACAGTACAGAGGATAGCCCTGTAGCGCTATTGCCAAGGTTTTTGCCGGGATTGGGTTCAAAACAACCACGTAAGAAGCCCATACGACCAGCCCCGCAATTGCCTTCAAAGCGGTGCCGGTCAGCAGTAACAGAAGTGCTTCCACTTAGAAGTACTTAACGAAATGCCCTTAAGGCCCAATTAGTAAGGAAACGGCTGAAGTAGAACTTGGTGCAAACCGCACCCCTACCGCTACTAGTTCATCCGTATCGCCTCTGCCTCCGGTTCCAGAATCAACGGCACCCGACCTCTGTCCCGGAAGCCTTCATATCCCCGGCTGCAGCCACGTCGTGACGTTACGTGCGTCACGCTCTCAATGCCTCACGGGAAGTGTAGTTCTTCCGAGGCGTCTGGTCTCTTCCGAGCTGCTTTGCCCTGGCAGTGTTCTCCGGCGGCCAGCACGGTGCGCCGCAACAGTACATCCCTCTCCTGAAGAACACTGACAGAGACAGGGCTTCCTAGGGAAGCGTCTATGGAAGAGCGCAGTGCAACGAGGGGCATGCACTCCTATGGCGGGCTCCCATGAGTTTTCCTCGTCGCCATAGCCCTTCCAGGCTACCAAATACCAAAGTCTAGTGCGGTATATTTTGGAGTCCACAATACCCCGCACTTCATGTTCTACCTCGTTATTCACCATGATAGGAGCAGGGGTATGCTTGTTCCTTGTATGTGACGGTTTAACCAGGGACACATGGAAAGCAGGGTGTATCCTCAAAGAGGAAGGCAATGCCAACTTCACTACCACTGGATTGATCAGCTTGGTCACTTGATAAGGGCCTATGTACTTGGGGTTAAAAATACTGTATTTCCTGAACCTGATGTTTTTGGTGGATAACCACACATAGTCTCCTTTCTTGTACACGGGCCCTGGGCGCCTATGTTTATCGGCATGTGCTTTGTACTGTATTTTAGCTGCCTTTAAACCTTTCTGCGCTGCCCTCCAGCTTTGTTGAATGTGTGCTACTCTTTCCTGAACGTCCGGTACGGTGGTGGTATGTGCAGGGTGCAGAAAAGGAGTGAACCGAGGATGGAATCTATAGGTACAATAAAAGGGAGTGAGGTTAGTAGAACTGTGCGCAGCGCTGTTATATGCCACTTCGGCTAACCATAGTTTATCCACCCATGCCTCTGTTGTAGCATCCACGTAGCATCTTAGGTACTGCTTTAGCGTTTGATTCGCCCTCTCCGTCTGACCATCGGTTTGTGGATGGAAGCTGGTGGAGGTATTGGATGCAATGCCTAATGCCGCACACCAAACTCTCCAGAACTTAGCGGTGAACTGTCCCCCACGGTTCGAAACTATGCTTCTGGGTAACCCATGTAATCGGACTATGTGTACCAGTATTAACAGAGCTAACGTACCCGCCGTGGGGAGCTGTCTGCAAGCGATGAAATGTGCCATCTTAGTTAAGTAATCTACCACAACTAAGATGACTGTGTGCCCCTTATCCACTGGCATCCCTACCACGAAGACCACCGAGATATTCTCCCACGGATACTCCGGAGTTGGAAGAGGCTGCAAGAGACCCGCAGGTCGAGCATGCGTAGCTTTCATTTGGTTACACGTCAGGCATTCCTTTATCCATGTCGTAATGTCTCGCCTTATGGTGGGCCACCAGAACTGCCTTAACACCCTTTCCATAGTCTTTTCCTGACCATTGTGTCCCGCACTGGGCAGGATGTGGCACCACTTGAAGGCTTGTTTGCGCAAGGAACCGATAGGTAGTAACAGCTGGTGTCCTCGCAATGGTAGTCCCTTTGTCACCTTCCAGTCCTTATTCCTGTCCAACCAGTCTTTCCACTTCTCATTGTGGATGTTGTGTGCCACACTCCGAAGGAAGATATCGGTGCAGGTAGCCCCAACCAGGTTTTTTGGGTGAATAATGGCGTTTTTGGGACCACCAGTTTGGCCTACCGGAGCCGTTTGCCGGGTTAAAGCATCTGCCTTCTTGTTTTCTCTTCCCGGTCTATAAGTCACCAAGAAGTTATACTCTGCGAAGAACAGCATCCACCTTAACTGCCGGGGTGTCAGATGTCGGGCTGCTGTCATGAATTGAAGATTGCGGTGGTCGGTGAATACAGTCATCACATGCCTGGCTCCCATCAGATAATGCCTCCAGTCTACAAACGCCTCCTTTATAGCTAGTAGTTCCTTTTCCGCTACGGTGTAGTTGTTTTCCGCAGGATTGAGCTTCCTTGACATATACGCCACAGGGTGGAGTTGGCCGGTTTGTGTATGTCGTTGGGAGAGCACCGCCCCACCGCTGAATCCGAGGCATCCGCCTCCACTATGTATGGACGATCCGGATCTGCATGCACCAAAACAGGGGCAGATGCAAAAGCGTTTTTTAAAGCATCAAACCCCTTTTGGGCCTCCTCGGTCCACTGGAAGATGGTCCTTTTTCTCAACATCCATGTGAGGGGGGCGGCCAACTCAGAGAAGTGCTCGATAAATCGACGATAAAAGTTGGCGAACCCCAGGAAGCATTGAATATCCCGAACATTCACGGGTGTGGGCCAGTTCTTAACCGCAACGACCTTCCTTTCGGACATTTCCTGTCCCCAAGGGGTTAGCATAACACCTAGAAATTCGACAGATGTCACACCGAACTCACATTTGCTGATTTTACAGTACAAATGGTGGTTTCGTAGGGTTTGCAAGATGGTACGCACGTGTTGTGTGTGATTTTCTTCCTTGGACGAATAGATCAAGATATCGTCGATATATACCACTACGAACTTGTCCAGGTATTCTCGCAGGACGTCATTCAAAAAGAATTGAAAGGCCGCGGGAGCGTTCCATAAACCAAATGGCATTACCAGGTATTCATATAACCCAAAGCGCGTCTTGAATGCTGTCTTCCATTCGTCTCCGCTGCGCATGCGCACTAAATGATATGCGCCTTTGAGATCCAGACGGGTGTAGATCGCTGCCTTCTTCACTTGATCCAGCAATACACTGATCAGAGGTAACGGATACCTATTTTTAACCGTGATGGCATTCAACGCTCTGAAGTCCACACAAGCGCGCAGCTCCCCGTTCGCCTTGGGTATGAAAAACAATGGAGACGCAGCCGGGATTTGGACTCCCGTATGAACCCCAGCGCCAAGTATTTATCAAGGTAAGCGCGGAGATGGGCGTTTTCGGGTTCCGTGAGAGCATATACTCTCCCCGCTGGTATGACTGCACCGGGCACTAGGTCTATCTGGCAATCATAGGGCCGGTGCGGTGGCAGCACTTCCGCCTTTAAGTCATCGAACACCTCGGCATATCCTTGATATTCCTCTGGAAGACTTACATCCTGTTCCACTGCAGTAGCCACATGATGACAGGAAGCCAAAGCCAAGGCTGGGGAGACACATGTATGCTTACAGTGTGAGATGCAATACTCTGAAGTAAACAGAAGAGTTTGTTCCTCCCAGTCCACCAGGGGGTTGTGTGTTCTCAGCCACGGTAATCCAAGTATCAACCCGTATTGTGGTGCCCGGATGATGTTAAAGACCAGGCTTTCCCGGTGGTCAGTTCCCTGTAGAACCTCCAGGTTTCTGGTTTGGAAACGAATGGGCCCAGAATCCAAGCGTCGTCCATCTACCGCAAATACCGCTTCCGGTGCCTCCTTTTCTTGTAGTTCAATGCCCAAGGAGAGTGCTTGCTCCTGGTCCATGAAACAACCGGTGGCACCAGAGTCCAGCATGGCCCGAACTGATCTCCATTCTTCCTGTATCAGTAACCGCAAATCCACGTAGAAATGGCTCTTTTCATTCACTGTGTCGTTTCCAAGTGAGGGGATGTACTTCAGGCTTGAAGGGGTCCCCTCCTCCTTCTTCAAGCACGCTAGTTTTCCGTCGGTGTTCGAGCCCCAAATGTAGACGCCTTCTTAAACTCAGACCGGGTAAATTTAGGTCTCAGCGTGCATTCCCTGATAAAATGGCCCCGTCTCCCACAGTAGAGGCACAACCCTTTCTTACGACGGTAATCCCTTTCCTCGGTAGTAAGAGGGGAGCGCACCGCCCCAATTTCCATAGGTTCCGATTTAGCGCTTTGACTACTCTCGGGGTTCTAGATGGTTCAAGACGAGGTGCGTATCTGTCTTTCTTCTTGTGTTCTCCTTTACGCTCGCTGAGACGGTGATCCAATCGCAAGACTAGGCTGATGAGGTCTGCACAAGACTTCGGTTGTGGATCTATCTGGGCTAATACGTCTTTCATCTCCTCCTGTAGTCCTTGATGAAAGATAGCCGCTTGCTTGACTTCAGGCCAATCGGTTTCCGCTACCAATCGCCTGAAATCATTTAAATAGGAGATGAGATCCCGATTACCCTGTTTCAGCTCCAGCAACTCCCTATCTGCGGAGAGGGTGGCTGCCCTGCGGTTGAACGTTTTCTCGAATTCTATGAGAAAAGAGTCCCAGTTATGCAGGAGGGGGTCATCTCTTTTAACAAACGGTACTGCCCACTGAGCTGCATCCCCTGCCAGATAAGATATCAGAAACGCTACTCTGGCATGATTTGTGCTGAACGCCTTAGCCTTACATGTAAAGTGCAGCAAGACCTGTGTGATGAACACCTGTACCTTGCTGCTATCCCCATAGAATCTTTCTGGTGAGGCTAAAGGAATAGGTGTAGGGAACTCCACCACCACCGGAGCAGCCCGTGAAAGGTGCGCTGTACCTACATCAAAAGGATTTCTTTGTATCCTGTCCACTTGCGCCTGCAAAGCAGCCGTTTCAGCCCTAGAAGCGGCTAATTCGGCCTGTATCAAGGCTAAGGCGCCTATGACGTCCTCTAAGGTGGCCATACCAGCGTACGACCGGGAGGATAACAATTCATGGGCCGTTGATTCTGTCAGGTCCTTGAATCCTCGGAGTCGTACGATGCTCAATGGGGTCCACCTCCTGATAGCCCCAAGGTCTGAGTGACACAACAGACTCAATGGGGTGATCAGGCGAGGGAAGGGAAGGATGGGGTCAGCTGGGAGGGAGACCTGTAACGAGAACAATGACTTATGAAATCAAGCCCCCATTCTCAATGCATAATGACTGACCATAAACTAACTGGTAAGAGTAGTTCTTATACCTGTAAAGAAAAATAACAGTTCTTCGTCCTGCAAGGGATGTTCCTCTTGTAGAGAAGCCACAGTTAAATCTACAAACAGATAACACGTTAAAGCAGAATACTACTTTGGCCTGCACTACACAATGGGGAAGGGTGCAAATACTACATACCAAAAAGTGTTTCAAAATGATGCTGTACAGGGGAGGGAGCGGAGCTTCAATCTGGATAAGCTCAACAAGCCCCTGATGGTGGAGACAAAATAACATGGCACAATAATAGTTTCATGATTGGAGCAACCCCAATTCTGTTGCCCCCTCTGTGAGTGTTCAAAATTAAGATACCACGAGTAGCTAGGGAAAAAGACTCCAATCCTTCTTGGAACCCTTTCAATGCAACTTAACAAAGACCAAACCGCAATGTCCAGCGGTCACGATAATCACCCAATCATGCTCTATATAAATCCAAGATAGTACAGTACAGAGGATAGCCCTGTAGCGCTATTGCCAAGGTTTTTGCCGGGATTGGGTTCAAAACAACCACGTAAGAAGCCCATACGACCAGCCCCGCAATTGCCTTCAAAGCGGTGCCGGTCAGCAGTAACAGAAGTGCTTCCACTTAGAAGTACTTAACGAAATGCCCTTAAGGCCCAATTAGTAAGGAAACGGCTGAAGTAGAACTTGGTGCAAACCGCACCCCTACCGCTACTAGTTCATCCGTATCGCCTCTGCCTCCGGTTCCAGAATCAACGGCACCCGACCTCTGTCCCGGAAGCCTTCATATCCCCGGCTGCAGCCACGTCGTGACGTTACGTGCGTCACGCTCTCAATGCCTCACGGGAAGTGTAGTTCTTCCGAGGCGTCTGGTCTCTTCCGAGCTGCTTTGCCCTGGCAGTGTTCTCCGGCGGCCAGCACGGTGCGCCGCAACAGACCATTTAAAAGTAAAAGTGGCTGATGGGAGAATACCAAGTCTAAATGTATTATACAGTGCCCTCATTTTAGGAGAACTGATATAATTTAAGAAATCTTCAAATTTCAAATCTCCCTTAAATGTTAGAAAACACTCTGAGAGGGCACCAAGAGCAGGGGTAACCAATCGCTTTAAACTACTAACCAATATGTGATTATCAGTATTTTGGAGCCATGTCTGAGAGATAGAGGCTCCGACCAGTATGTAGACAAGTCCAAAGCATTTTACATAGGCAACTCATACGACCTATTCATCACATTGTGTAACACTTCTCTATACAGGCTCAATTCATCCATTGTCTAAATTCATATCCAATACAAGAGTGGCTTCAGTTTAGTATTCTAAGAAATGTTTTTAGGGCAGAATCATTTTCACTTTTTTTTCAACTTTTCTAACTTAGTGACCCAAAGCTCAGAACCATAAAGAGCTGTGCTTATAGCAGCTTCCCTCTACATTATTAATGTTGGAGATATAGAGAAAGTTGATTAACGATTAGCAAATTTTAGTATAGCAGCGGCTCTATGATTTAAGAGGAGATCACTTTTCACAATTTGGGAAGATCAGGTATGTGATTCTTTAAGTATTGTACCCAAATAGTCAAATTCATAAACTCTCATCAGTGAAAAATCATTCGTACTAATCAACCCTTTATGGCGATTGAACATGATGAATTTTGATTTAGAGGCATTGTTTTCAAGCCTATGATTTAATTAAAACTCAGTGATCATCTAAGAGCCCATCGGAGTTTTGGATAATGATAGTGCATCATCCGGAGATAAGAGTGCTGGAACCTTTTGGCCCACAATATAAGAAGCGACATTGAGACAATTTGATGTACAATCTATGCACCCATTCATGATGAGCAAAAAGAGTGTTGGGGCAAAGACACAACTCTGGAAACTCCCCTATTAATATTTATGCTCTTGGTTAGTTCGCCTTTTGTGCCCCACTGAACTTGTACAAAATTCTCTGAATAAAGTTACTTTATTATACAAGGGACTTCCTGTTTTGCAAGCACTTCCCAATATTTGGAACTCAGGGCAAGGTCAAAGGCAGCTCATTAATCCACAAAGGCCACTTCAAGTGGCAATGGTTTATGTAAATGATTTTCTATTCAATCAAAGGAAAACAAACGACCTTGTCTACTGATCTATGATACCTACTTTAGACCTAAATTCTGGCTGTAAATGGGAAAGAGTATGATTTTCCTACATCCGCAATGAATCCAATATTTTTTGGATGCTATTAATAAAACATACTGGGTGATAATTCCTTGGGTGGCTTGAAGGGCCCTTTTTTGTGTGAATTGGAATGCTCTTGGCACCCCTCCATGATTCTGGAATGGGTGCACCAGCCCCTTTGACATTTGAAAATGTATTTCTATGAGCCCCATATCTTAGGTTGTGAAAGGAACAAAGCACATGGGATTTTGTATAGACCAGAAGCCTTGCCTGGTTCTTGAGCATAGAAGGCTTTCATAGAACCAGCTACAGAAAAATATATCAAGGGAACACCAATTAAATTAATTTGAACATGCTGGGAAGAGTATTGGAGATCTTGAAATGCAGGCTCATTTAGCACTGCGAAATACAATTCCCATTTATGTGGCTGTATATGTATTTCTGGCTTCATCAAATCGTTTCCCTCCATGAGATACATTATTCCAGAAAGCCTTAGAATCATAGGACTTAACAGCTTCCAGCAAATCTTCCCAAATTTTATTTTCCCAATTTCTTTTGGATGACCTCTGGGTCATTTTGTAACCAGCCCTGGCTTCATATATTTTAGTTTTGTCACCATTTTTGATTGAAAGAATTAAAGAATTCTTGGCAGCTATACATTTAGAACCTGATTACGATAACAGCGGTTGGACCACAGGACCGCCATTGCGGTGGTCAAGAGACCGCAGATGAGCATGCGGGGGTCTGACTGCCATATTACAATGGGACTACTGGCTGGCGGTCCGTAGTTGGTGGTACCATGGCGGGGAGCATGCTGCAGCTGTAGAAAAGGGCCAGAGTAGCTGCTGCCACCACCTCCGTGGAGTGCTTTTGGCACTTCCGTGCATCATGTGCCATGCATCATGTCGTGCATGGCACACAGTGCACGCACAACAGTGCCACATTAGGGGGGTACTCCATGTGCCCCCAGGCACATATTTCTCTGGGCTCCGATGCCCAGGGGTCCTGTTTTGGGCCCCTTCCTACCCTTTCCGACAACCTTTTCATGGCTGGGTCTCCGCCATGAAAAGGTTGTCGGAAAGGGACATCATAATTCCGACGGCAGTGCCTGCCTCGGCACCGCTGCCATTGCCTGCTGCTCTTCTGACCGTCGGAATCCAGGATCCTGGTGGTGGCGGCAGTGTGGCTCCAGCTGCTATTGATCAGACCACCACTATCCTAATTCGGTGGTCGGACCGACGGGCTCTCAATCAGGCCCTTAGTGTCATACCATCCGTTTGTGTTGTGGATTTGATGTCATGGCTTAAGTTCTTTGAAAAAATATATATTTTTGTTGATCAGAAAAGCTCACATGAGATACCAATATCTGTGAATTAGCACCACAAGTTGAATTATATGGCTCTAAAACCAAATCAAAGTCTTGTATGTATCTCAAATACCATTTGACAAAGCTAATATGTTGGCCCATTTGATATTCTTTCGATTTTTGGAAACAACAATTGCATCAAAACCAATATTAGTAGGGCTTGCATGCATTTAATGGTTTATAGAATTTATATAAGAGGTTTATATAAGAGGTTCATGGTCGCTCACTAGTCTAGTGTGGGAAACCATATCCACCATTTTATACCAATTTGAAGGTCCGGCATGATGTAGTCGCTTTTACTTTTAAAAGTTTTCCTCCTAAAAGTAGGATGTGAAGAAATGTGAGTTGAGGAGTGGCTGGAACACCAAGGAAAGTGGTCAGAGCAACAAGCTGAAGGGCCGACTTAAACCAAGTAATTTTATTGAATAAAGCTAAAGAAGGGATTCCCCAATGCTCATTTTCCTCTTTGGTAAGATCGTGTGCCACCCGACAGCATTGTTCCCTGTAGCCTGCGCGTGTGCATGCGCGCACAAACTGCATTCCCTCAGCGCGCACATACTCTCACAAAGCACGCACTTCACTGCTCCTTGTGAGACGAAGCGACCATTTGTGAGCAGAGGGGAAAAATGGTCACTTTCAGTTTCTTGATGCTGAAGTGCATTAGCAGCGAGTTTACAAGGTCGGGTGGAGGTGCAGAATGCGTGCGAAAGGCAGAGTTTTCCTCTTGGCTGCACGTGTTTTGCCACAGATGAGAAAACTCGGAGCAGTCAGCTGTTACCCAGTGGCGGTGCGTCCATTAGGGCGCTGGGGCATTGACCCACAAGCCACGCAGCTCCCTCGGCGGCTTCTCTGGCTGAACTGACAATGCATGTCAGTCAGCATGACGCCGGATCGCCCACCCCCTTCAGAGTCTGAAGGGGTGGGTGGTCCGGCGTCATGCTGACTGACATGCATTGTCAAACCAGGGGTGGCGCGGAGCGCACAGCAGGCAGCAGCACAAGTGCGCATGCTGGGTTTAGGTCGGAGAATTTTTCCGACCAGCCCAGTCATGCACACTAGTGTTGAGTCTGGCTGGCGGCTGCGCATTAGGAGAGCGAGGGTTGATCAACGCCGCAACCCTCGGTCTCCTAATGGGCAGGCGGGCGGCGAGTATCCCTGCAAAGCCAATACTGGCGCTGCTGGAGCAGCATCCATATTGGCTGAGAGGGGTTGCCGCCAGTGACGTGGCTGTTCCTGGACCTGTTCAGAAGAAGTTGAAGGCACCAGCCTCCAACGCGGGACCCCAGCCCAGCAGCAGAGGCGGCGCGGACCCGGGAAGTTTTCTTTTCATTTAATTTTAAACTCCCCCTCCTGCCCCCACCCCGCGCGACCCCACCTGGCGAGACCCCCCTGTGAGTATTGTGAGCCGCGACTGTAAGGATTATGTATGTAATATATTCTTTCCTGAATGCGTGTGCTCAAACAGTGAATCAACCGGCATAGCAAAAGCAGAACTGTAAAAGATAGGCTTACTGGGTGTGGGAATCCCAGAGCAGACACATCAGGCAGGAACTCCACAGGAGATGTGAAGTACGGGAATAACACCGGACAACAATCGCGCAGGAATACTTCAGGAGTTTTCCACATCAGCAACGCCACGAATGCCACAGGAGACTTTTCGGGCAGGAGGGTGGGAACGCAGGAATATCACAGGATAGCGGTAATGCAGAAATCCCATTCAAGATGATGGGACAGGAACGTTATGGGAGGCTGCAAGGAAGGAATACCACAGGAGGGGGCTAAAGTTTAAATACCACTGGGAGTTGATAGAGCGGGAATACTGTCGGAGATTTGAAGGGCAGGGATAACACCACAGCGGAACAGCAAGGAGCGAACTCTGTGGGAGATTGTGAACGGCCCATGGTGGGACATTCCCAGGGTAGAAACGCACTGGGACAGTGGTAGGACAGAACAACCATAAGAAGCTGGTATGGCAAGAAGATCTTTGGGGTTGGTAGGGGTTGACCACTAAAGGCTGGTAGGAGAGGTGTACCACAGGAGAACAGGGAGTGTGAAATAGGAGCAGTTACTTTGTGGAAAACGCCAGAGGGTGGTCAGAAGTTGGGGATTATTGATCACATGGCGGTACCCCCAGATGTTCTTGTTCTGTGTGCAGTGTTGTGGACGCGCAAATAGCCGGAAATACGTGAATTGCTCAGGGCAGCTGCAGCGGTGTTGTTGTTGGCATATGCGGCGCTGCGGGAACGTGTCGGGCGTTATTTCTTGTGAGAATATAATGTACATGTGTCAGAAGCGGGAGCAGAGGGAGTGGGAAGGTGGAGAGAAGGAAGGGCGTGGGCAGAGAGAGCAGCCCTAAGAGCAGGGGCAGCGGGGGGAGGGGGAGGGGGGGTTGACTGGGTTGGAAAGTAGAGAGCAGCTGAGAGGAGGAAAAGGAAAGGGGGTGAGAGAGGCACTGCCAGTGGAACCAGGAGAGACAGCTAGAGATTGGGGAAAGGGAACTGGCACAAAACCTGACCAGAAGGTGTAGAGAAGTGAAGAAAGGGAGCGAGCAGTGGGAATTAAAACGGAAAGGGGGGGAGTTGTACCGAGAGTGGAAACGGGGGTGAGAGAAGGGGAGGGAGGGACGGAGAGAGGCAGTGAGATCGAAAACAGGAGAAGGATAGAATGGAAAGTGAACGGCTACGAAAAGCCCTGAGAGTGGGAAGGAGAAAGACAGAGGGACTCACAGACAGGGAGAAGAGAGAAGGGGAAGGTAAAAAAGAAAAAAACATTGCGAGTGAGAACAGCAAAGTAAGGGCGAGAGAAAAGAAAGAAATAGGATGAACAGCGAGAGGCAATGAGTGCAAATAGCAGAGCGTGGAATAGAAAGGGACACTGGCGTGGGTGCAGCAGAGACAACGAGGAACCCTCGTCTACAGACCCACCGGACCCCGACCACAGTTCAGCGACTCCATCGCCGACTTCGTCAGCACACACGCCCTCGCCTCCACAGACTACATCCTACTCGGGGACCTGAACTTCCACCTCGAGAACAACAACGACACCAACTCCACCATCCTGATCGACAACCTAGCCATCCTCGGACTCAGACAACTCGTCACTACACCCTCCCACTCCGCCGGCCACATGCTCGACCCCATCTTCTCCGCAAGTCCCCACGTCTCCTTCAACCACACCACCGAACTCCACTGGACCGACCATCACTGCATCCACTTCACCTTCCGGAAACCCACCACGCACCACCGCACCCAACAGATGCCTCACCGCTGCTGGAGCAAAGTCACCAAAGAACAGCTAACCACCACCCTCGCCCAGAGCCCAGCCGCCGACCCCACCGACCCCGACACCGCCGCCCGCAACCTCAGACAGTGGATCGACGACTGCGCCAACACCCTCGCCCCGGTCAAGAAACCCTCCAACAGCCACACCAGCAAGAAAGCCAGCTGGTTCACTGAAGACCTTCAGGCCTCCAAGCAAACCTGCCGGAAGCTAGAGAAGAACTGGCTCCGAGAACGAACACCGGACAGCTACGCAGCCCACAAGAACGCCACCCGCAGACACCATCACCTCATCAGAGCCCCCAAAAGAGCCTCCTTCAAAGACCGCCTAGACAACAACGCACACAACAGCAAAGAACTCTTCAACATCGTGAAGGAAGTCTCCAACCCCAGCTCCAACACCAACGACATCCCACCCTCGCAGGACCTGTGCGATTCACTGGCCACCTTTTTCCATCGCAAGATCGCAGACATCCACGACAGCTTCAACGCCACGACCGCCCCGACAACCACTGAGACCTCGACCCCCACGACCACCATACGCACCAACCACCTGCTCTCCGGGACCAACACTAACGACGACGACACCATCAAGATCATGAACACCATCCACTCCGGAGCCCCGTCAGACCCATGCCCTCACCACGTCTTCAACAAAGCCAGCACCACCATCGCACTCCATCTCCAGAAAGCCATCAACATTTCCTTCGAGACAGCCACCTTCCCGGAGAGCTGGAAGCACGCCGAGATCAACGCCTTACTCAAGAAACCCAAGGCGAACCCCAAGGACCTCAAGAACTTCCGGCCCATCTCCCTGCTCCCGTTACTGGCGAAGGTCATTGAGAAGACCGTCAACAAACAACTGACCCGCTACCTCGAGGAGAACAGCATCCTGGACCCGTCCCAGTCCGGGTTCCGCAGCAACCACAGCACCGAAACTGCCCTCATCGCAGCCACCGATGACATCAGGACCCTGCTAGACAATGGAGAAACCGCGGCCCTCATCCTCCTGCACCTATCAGCTGCCTTCGACACGGTCTGCCACCGCACACTACGCACACGCCTCCACGACGCCGGCATCCAAGAAAAGGCCCTGGACTGGACCACCTCCTTCCTCTCAGGCAGAACACAGAGCGTCCGCCTACCCCCCTTCCACTCCGAAGCCACCGAGATCATCTGCGGCGTACCACAGGGCTCATCCCTCAGCCCAACGCTGTTTAACATCTACATGGCACCGCTCACCCACGTCGCCCGACTGCACGACCTCAACATAATCTCTTACGCCGACGACACCCAGTTGATCCTCTCCCTCACCAAGGACCCCCACACCGCCAAAACCAACCTCCATGAAGGAATGAAAGCCGTCGCCGAATGGATGAGGAACAGCCGACTGAAACTGAACTCGGACAAGACGGAGGTCCTCATCCTCGGACCCACCCCTTCGGCCTGGGACGACTCCTGGTGGCTGACCGCACTAGGAATAGCTCCAACACCCACCGACCACGCACGCAACCTAGGGGTCATCCTTGACTCCACCCTCTCCATGACTAAGCAGGTCAACGCCATCTCCTCCTCCTGCTTCAACACCCTCCACATGCTCCGCAAGATCTACAAGTGGATCCCCACCGAAACAAGAAGAACGGTCACCCAGGCCCTTGTCAGCAGCAGGTTGGATTACGGAAACGCCCTCTACGCAGGAGCCTCGGCCAAACTCCTGAAACGGCTTCAATGCATCCAGAACGCTTCTGCGTGCCTGATCCTCGACATCCCTCGCCATAGCCACATCACACCCCACCTGAGAGACCTGCACTGGCTCCCCGTCAACAAGAGGATCACCTTCAAGCTCCTCACCCACGCACACAAGGCACTCCACAACACCGGACCAGTGTACCTCAACAGACGACTCAGCTTCTACACCCCCACCCGCCAGCTCCGATCCGCCGACCTCGCCCTCTCCACAGTCCCCCGCATCCGAAGAGCGACCTCCGGCGGCAGATCGTTCTCACACCTCGCCGGCAAGACCTGGAACACCCTCCCCATCCACCTACGGCAGACCCAAGACCTGCTGTCTTTCAGAAGACTCCTCAAGACCTGGCTTTTCGAGCAGTAGCAGCACCTCCTACCCCCAGCGCCTTTAGACCCTCACGGGTAAGTAGTGCGCTTTACAAATGCTATGATTGATTGATTGATTGATTGATTGATTGATGGACGCTGAGAGTGGGAAGAAGAGACAGCGAGAAAGAGAGACAGGAGGGATAGACCAGAGCGGCGGAGACAGGGGCGCAGCCATCCATAATGCAGCAGGGTCAATGGCACTGGGGCCCAGCGGTGTGAGGGGGACACTTTACCTCAATTAGTGGCTGTTTTTCTATTATGCAAAACCACTGGATGGTGAGCCCAATTTCCTTCCTTGCACCCTTGGTACGCTACTGGGCAGAGAGTGGGAACTTGATAGATGCAAGGAAGAACTGGAAGAAGCAGGTACCAGCCACAGTAAGTTAGAGAAAGTGAAACACTGATGTTTGGAAAGGAGAGGCCTGCTAAACAATACAGAGCAACACAGTCCGCCCTGTTCGCATGTCTACAGCTGCAGTGCTGGTGAAACTGGTCTGTACCTTTAAATTCACACGTACACGAGGCGTCGTTTACATGCAGAGTCAGGGCAGTACCCGGTTGATACGCTCAATTTTATATTCAAAGTCAGGGCAGTGACAGTATAAGCACCGAGTTTGGCTCACAATCTTTTGCTGGGACTGGTGTTTTCTAGGCTCAGCCTGCCTGACCTGTATCTGCTGGGCTGAAGTGCGTTCAGGCCCAGGGCACAATCAATAAATGTGTTCTTCATGTTTTGTGTAGAATGTTAATTAAGGAGCATCTGATTCACAATTGCTTTATTAACCTTCCTGCCATCTCAAATTTGCTTGAAAATGCACCATTTGCCCACTCTTTTTTCAAAATTTTCCCGGGGGGAGAACCCCCCCGGACACACACCGTAGGTGTTTCGGACTCGCTCGCTACGCTCGCTCGCAACATTGCAGTACGGCTATTGTTTTACACCTCACCACTTTCGAATGTCACCAGCCGCCACTGTGTTACACATGCTGCTTGATCTATTAGTGTGGGGGTGGGGGTCCTGTCAGGATTTAGGAGCTGCAGATTTCAGAAACGGATGTATTTTTAACAATGACACTGAAAAAACGTAATATATGGAGTCTTTTGTAATGCGCAGGATAAAACTGCCCAAAGTTTGTGCTGTATAAAATAGCGCAAATTGAAATGAGGATTCTGTCTGTCACCAAAATCTATTCACATTCGTTAAGTAAGCACAAAGCATTAACCTTTGATGGTGTAAATAAATACCCTTCTAAAAGCTGAATTGTATAGTGTGAAACTAGAAAATCCCTTCTTGGCCAAATTGTGTGATCGTAGGCAAATACATTTGTTTACTGAGTATCCCTTTTGTTGGTTATCACTTATAAGAACACCTCAATAAACATTTGAAAAAAAACATATGAGAGCACCTTCAAATACTTGAGTTAAGGATGTAGGCTGCACAAAAAACTTCTCCTGTGTTTGCTTAATTGCCTTATAAAGTTGCTCCATTTATAATAAGAATCTAGGTCATGTATTCTGCATGCATGACAACTGATGTGCCTCTTTGTACATTTAAAGTATTGTCACCAGGTACGGGGCAGGAATGTTTCTCAGTTCATGTTAAAAAATTCCCACTTTTAATAAATACTTTTGAAATAAACTGATATGCCAAAGTGAAACGGTTCTGTGTGTTAAAAATATACGCTATCTTGAAGAAAACGTATCATATTCTAACGTGATGTTTGTTGCAAGATTTAGATGTCAAATATTTTCAGAACTCGGCTTGTGAAAGGGATGTTAGAGCCAGAGCTGGCACTTGGTTCAGCTCTCCCTGTTAATTTGTTGGCCTGCCCACCTCTTCTTACTCACCACTTTGCTGTGGGCTGCAGCCAGTAGTTAATTTGGCCCCCCCACTTCCATGGCACACTGTGTCAGCTATTTTATAATGTCTCAAGTGTGCTGCCAGCGAAAGGAGAAATCATACATGTCACCATGGCTTTAAGTGGGATGGAAAAAATTAGAGAGTCTCTTAAAGGGGCATGGCAAACTGCCAGAGCCCCTCAGCCCCCCAAGAGAACATTTATCTCTGTAAATGTGATTAACCTGAAAATATCTTTGAAGGCAAGAAAAGAAGCTTTCAGGCATTGGAATATGTACAAGAGAATTTCCAAGATGGCCGTCAGGAAGCAACCACTAGTGCAGCATTCTAGTTTTGCAGAACAGAAGGCAGTTTAGAATGTCCAGCGAATTCTCCCTCAGAAACGCGCACTTCACCTGAAGTTTCCTAGGAGAAGGATGTCTTCAGCAGTTGCGGTGTGAATAGTTAGTTAGGCTAGTTCGTCACGAAATATACTCAATGTTTTAGTGTTCGTCGTGTTCCTGGAATCCAGTTCAGAGGAGAATAGTGTCTCTCTTCAGAGTCGTCTCAGTAAGAAATTTCTCTCCTTATTTTCCTGCAATTATTACCGTGCGCTTGAGGGAGCACTCTTGGTGTTTCGAAACGACTTGACTCTGCTTTGCGCATGGTTGTTTGAGGAATTAGATTAGCGTTTGCTTAACTCCGTGAGCAGTGTCTGAGGAGGAGTCAGAGTCAGCACAGGTTTGTGCATGGTTCCGAATAGAACTCGTTTGAAGCAAAAGTATAGTGAGTGAGTTTACTTTCATGTACATAGGTGTAAATCTTAGTTGTGTCTTGATAAGATTGAAAAGCCTAAGTTTATGGTGACACATTTTTGGGAAATTAAAAAGACAAGAATCTCGAAAGTGTATAAAGGTAGAGGCATACAACAGAGATATTACTTAATAGCAATGTTGTAGAGAGCATTAATACTTACCAGTCCTCTAGTGATCCCAAGCTATAGGGCCCTCTCCTTATTAGCCGAAGGTGAAAGATCTAAAAGATAAAATAACAATTATAAGATAAACCTTCCTAATCTGTGTAGCTGCATCTATCGAAGAGATATAACATCTAGCAGAAGTACCATCATCTATTAAGCAGCTTATGCATATTCAGTTATTTACTAGAAGAAATAAGAATAGAAGAGAGGCATTGGTCGCACAAGATTTTGGTAGGTACTGTGCAAGGCTTAGCTGTAATTAAGATCACAACTATAATGTTACACAAGCAATAATATGTAAATATATATATATAAAATTAGAGAAGAAGTATAAGGTTGTTGACATCATTTCTTGCAGTTCTTCATCCATACTACACAAGCTTGCTAAAGATAAAAATAGCGAGAGAAGTTGCAAGAGGAAGGAGGAATAACCAGAAAAAAAGAGTTACCGTCTCTTCTCTGTCCCCATCCCTTTTCCCCCCTGTAGGTTCCTCAGTCACTCCACACATATGTATACAATTGGATTGACTGGGAAGCTGGAGAGGGGCATTGGGAACTGACGTTGTTCTGCTCCTGTGCATATTAGTGGATTGCACCTGACAGAGTGAAGTGCCGACGTTGCACTTGCGCCCGCGCAGAATGGCTAAAGGTCTAGACCTTAAGAAATTAGGAGAAGTTTTGGAAGGAATTCAAAAAGAATCAATTGCAGTCAGAGAAGAAAATAGAGATCTGAAACAAGACATAATGACTTCCAGAAGAGAGACATCAGATTTAGCAATAAAAATTAGTAGTTTAGTATCAGGAACCAATTTTAAAATTCCATCATCTCATGAAGAACCTTCTAGTGATACCACTAGCCCCTTGCCTAAGGTTACTTCCCAAGTTATTCATTCCCTGTCTCCAGTGATACTACTGGCCCCTCCAGAACGATTTAATGGAGACCCTCAAAAGGCACAGGTATTTTTGACCCAATGTACCTTACATTTTATGTGCCGTCCTGCGGTTTTTCCTGACGCGCAGTCACGAGTGGCCTTTATACTATCTTACCTCAGTGGAGACGCAGCGTCATGGTCGATGCCATTAGTTGCCAGAAATGATCCAATCTTGTACAATATATATGATTTGAAGAAAGAATTTCTCTGAATATTTGATCGGCGTAAGGCATCGCAAGCAACGGATAACGAGTTATTGGAAATCAGACAAGGTAATCGAGATTGAATTGCTTACTTGGCCCAGTTCAACAAACTGGTTGTAGAAACGGAATGGCCAGAGAAAAAACGAGCTGCAGTATTTTATCACGGATTAAAATATGAGTTAAAAGATGCTCTTGCTCAAGTACCCAACAGACCCACGGAAACTTCAGCCCTAATAGATATAGTTTTAGAAATTGATTTTCGACAGAATGAGAGGAGAGGAGAGAAGAGAAGAGAAGGGATTTTCGCTCAAGCATATAAAAGCAGAAGTTACCAAAGGAAATGATGCCAAACATGGTGCTGAGCCCATGCAAATTGGAACTCTACGAGGACCATTGTCTAAGGAAGAGAAAGAAAGGCGGAGATTAAATAAGCAATGTCTCTATTGTGGAGTTAGTGGTCATTTTGTCAGAACTTGTCCTAGGAAACCCAAACAGTCACCGAAGGAAAACTCGCAGCACCATCAGTAATTGGAGTTGGACTGATGGGTGCAGAATTGGAAACAACTCCAAAGAACCACTTGTTGGCTAATACATTGCAATCTTCTTCTCCGCATCTGGTAATGTTCATGTCACTTAAGTTTAGAGAGAATCATTTGAAACGAATCTCAGTGATGGTGGAATCAGGGGCTACAGGCAACTATTGTGATCTAAAGTTCGCCAAGACAATTGGAGTGAAGGCCCTCAAGAAAGAAAAAAGTGAAGCGGTTCGAGCAGTGGACGGAACGAATCTTTCATCTGGACCCATTGTAAGCCACACCGAGCCAGTGGAGTTGGAATCTATAGAAGGTCATTGTGAAACCCTGCAATTTAATTTAATCGACGCCCTGCAATTCCAACTAATTTTGGGTTTACCATGGCTTACTGAGCATAACCCCACAATTGATTGGAGTGCTCGATCAATCGTTCTAGACTCAGAATTTTGTAAGGAGAATTGTTATAAGAATGCCAAGACTACTCATAAACTGACACCAGCGACACATCTATGTAAAGGAGGAGCCACAGTTTGCGTGATCCACACTACTGAGTTACCTCCAGAATACGCAGACTATCAAGATGTCTTCAGTGAAATTGAAGCTGAAAAACTCCCCCCACATAGAACTTACGATTGTAAAATCGAGCTAGAACCAGGTTCCAATCTCCCCTGCAGCAGAATATACGCTTTAACGGAAAAAGAGAACCAGCATTTGAAAGAGTGTATTCAGAAATATCTTGACAATGGTTTTATCAGACCCTCTCATTCCCTGCTGTCTTCACCACTTTTCTTTATCCCAGGGAAAGAAGGCGAATTGAGGACCTGCATAGATTATAGGGCAATTAATCGCATAACAATCAAGAACCGTTATCCTTTGCCCTTAATCTCGGTTCTATTAGACCAAGTAAAAGGAGCCCGGATATACACAAAATTAGATTTGAGAGTGGCTTATCATCTTGTTCGAATCAAAGAAGGAGATGAATGGAAAACAGCCTTCAGAACCAAGTACAGGCTTTTTGAATTCCAAGTAATGCCCTATGGACTCTGCAACGCTCCAGCAGCATTTCAACATTTTATCAATGATGTTTTGAAGGAATACATTGATAAGTGTGCTAATGTATATATCGACGACATCTTGATATATTCTGGTTCGGAAGAAGAGTATGAAGAACATGTGAAAGGAGTTTTGAAGAGGCTAAGAGAGAACAATTTGTTTGCCAAGTTGGAGAAATGTGCTTTTAATGTAACAACTGTGGAATTCCTAGGATTAGTCCTGCCACCTGCTGGGATTACAATAGAAGAAAATAAGATCAAGGCAGTAACTGACTGGAACTCTCCAAAAACAGTTAAGGAAGTACAAAGCTTTATAGGCTTTGCAAACTTTTATAGGAGATTTATCCAGGATTTCTCCAAGAAATTAATTCCTCATACACGCCTCCTAAGGAAAGGAGTTACTTTTGATTGGTCCAAGGAAGCAGAAGAAGCATTTACACTTTTAAAGAGGGATTTCACCACAGCCCCGATTTTGCTACACCTAGACTCATCAGAGCCTTTCTTTGTGGAAACAGACGCATTAAATCTGGCATTAGGAGGTGTCTTGTTGCAAAAACATAAGACAACGGGCCAATTGCATCCAGTGGCATTTCGGTCACGAAAGTTAACCCCAGCAGAGGTTAATTATACCATCACAGAGAAAGAGTTGCTAGCAATAAAAGACACTTTCAAGGAGTGGAGGCATTATCTGATGAGAGCCAGACATACCGTCACAGTTTACACCGATCATCGGAATCTGAAATTCTTAAGGTCTGCAAGAATGTTAACTCCAAAACAACTCAATTTGTCCTTGTACTTTGCTGACTACAATTTTGTCATCACCTATAGGCCAGGAGCAAAAAATGGGAAGGCTGATGCATTATCAAGATTGGGTACTGAGAACATACAAGAAGTGGTTGAAAATTAAAACATCATTGCAGAAGGAAAGGTCATTGGAGCAGTACTCAAGGAATCTATGGAAGAATCAGTGCAAAAATCACTGAGTTTGGAGGAAATGAAGGAATGGGCAGATAAAGAATCAACAAGAAAAATTTGTGAAAACTTACCATATCATGACGGAGCTCTATATCTGCCTACATTAGAGTTACAACAGAAAGCTTTAAAAGAGTGTCATGATAACATACTAGCAGGACATAAAGGAATTCTGAATACAGAAGATTTAGTGAAACGTCGATTTTGGTGGCCCAGAATGACCAAGGATATTCGTCAGTATGTGGCCACTTGTGAAATTTGCGCTCGGGAAAACCGGAGAGACAGTCTCCTAAAGGGTTATTACAACCCTTACCCAATCCACCTCATCCATGGCATGCAGTGACATTAGATTTAATTGTAGAGTTACCATCCAGCCAGGGGTTTGATACTATATTAGTTTGTGTAGACGCTTTCACGAAAATGTTCCATTTTGTTCCCTTGAAAGGAGTTTCAGCTACAAGAAAATTAGAACACATCTTTAGCCAAATAATTGTGCGAGCACATGGAATTCCTAAAGTGTTAGTTTCCGACCGTGGCTCTCAATTTTTGTCACATTTTTTAGAGCCTTTACTAAAAAATTGAATATTGAAACAAGATTCACTACAAGTTACCATCCAGATTCTGATGGGCAGACAGAACAATATCTCAGATTGTATCTATTAGACCAAGAGGGAGATTGGCCAGAATATCTTTGGGCAGCAGAGTTTGCACATAACAACGCAAAGAATGCTTCCACAGGATATTCCCCTTTTTATCTAAATTCAGGCAGACATCCAAATCTTTCAGTACATTTTCAAGAAGTAGCAGTTCCCGCAGTGAAAGATTTAGTAGAACATATGGCTAGTTAACACAGTTCTGCAATAGAGAATTTAACGAAAGTAAAAGAAAGTTATAAAATTTATGCTGACAAAAAGAGAAGAAATGAACCAGATTTCAAAGTTGCGGAAAAAGTTTGGTTAAACACAAAGAATCTTAGACTCAAGGGCAATAGAAAGTTGCAGTCTAGATTTGTGGGTCCATACATTATAGAGAGGAAACTGAGTAGATTGACTTATCAATTAAAATTGCCTAAAAGTCTAAAGATACACCCAGTTTTGCATGTGTCACTACTAAAAAAGGTACCAAAAGGACTAAGAATAGCTTTACCCCCAAAACCAATTCAAACAGAGAAAGGAACTGAGTTTGAGGTAAAACAAATACTAGATTCAAAAGAAACAAGGGGTCAGATTTACTACATGTTAGATTGGAAAGGTTATGGCCCCAAAGAGAGATCTTGGGAGCTTTTTTCTAATGTGCATGCTCCTCATTTAATCAGAGATATCATTGGAAATTTCCCTGCAAATCCAAGCCGGTGGAATCTACCTTGCGGGGGGGGGGGTACTGTCAGAGCCCCTCATCCCCCAGGAGAAACCGTATCTCTGTAAATGTGATTAACCTGAAAACATCTTTGAAGGCAAGAAAAGAAGCTTTCAGGCATTGGAATAAGTACAAGAGAATTTCCAAGATGGCCGTCAGGAAGCGACCACTAGTGCAGCATTCTAGTGTTGCAGAACAGAAGGCAGTTTAGAATGTCCGCGAATTCTCCCTCAGAAACGTGCACTTCACCTGAAGTTTCTGAGGAGAAGGATGTCTTTAGCAGTTGTGGCGTGAATAGTTAGTTAGGGTAGTTCGTCGCGAAATATACTCGACGTTTCAGTGTTCGTCGTGTTCCTGGAATCCAGTTCAGAGGAGAATAGTCTCTCTTCAGAGTCGTGTCAGTAAGACATTTCTTTCCTTATTTTCCTGCAATTATTACCGTGGCATGCTTGAGGGAGCACTCTTGGTGTTTCGAAATGACTTGACTCTGCTTTGCGCATGGTTGTTTGAGGAATTAGATTAGCGTTTGCTTATCTCCGTGAGCAGTGTCTGAGGAGGAGTCAGTCAGCACAGATTTGTGCGTGGTTCCCAATAGAACTCGTTTGAAGCAAAAGTATAGTGAGTGAGTTTACTTTCATGTACATAGGTGTAAATCTTAGTTGTGTCTTGATAAGATTGAAAAGCCTAAGTTTATGGTGACACGTTTTTGGGAAATTAAAAAGACAAGAATCTCGAAAGTGTATAAAGGTAGATGGATACAACAGAGATATTACTTAATAACAATGTTGTAGAGAGCATTAATACTTACCAGTCCTCTAGTGATCCCATGCTATAGGGTCCGCTCCTTATTAGCCGAAGGTGAAAGATCTAAAAGACAAAATAACAATTATAAGATAAACATTCCTAATCTTCTGTGTAGCTGCATCTATCGAAGAGATATAACATCTAGCAGAAGTATCATCACATATCAAGCAGCTTATACATATTCAGTTATTTACTGGAAGAAATAAGAATAGAAGAGAGGCATTGGTCACACAAGATTTTGGTAGGTACTGTGCAGGGCTTAGATGTAATTAAGATCACAACTATAATGTTACACAAGGAATAATATGTAAATATATATATATAAAATTAGAGAAGAAGTATAAGGTTGTTGACATCATTTCTTGCAGTTCTTCATCCATACTGCAAGAGCTTGCTAAAGATAAAAATAGCGAGAGAAGTTGCAAGAAGAAGGAGGAAGAACCAGAAGAAAAGGGTGACCGTCTCTTCTCTGTCCCCATTCCCTATCCCCCCTGTAGGTTCCTCAGTCACTCCACACATATGTATACAATTGGATTGACTGGGAAACTGGAGAGGGGCATTGGGAACTGACGTTGTTCTGCTCCTGTGCATATTAGTGGATTGCACCTGACACAAACAGAAGTGTAACTGCTACTGGGGTTTATTAAAGGTGTTGTGCAATCATCCCCTTACCTGTAAGAAATGCATTTTCATTTACTTTAGCTGTTTAAGGTGTTTTGTATCTCCATCACACACTTTTGCATATAATCCCATTTACAATGGTACCATTGCTTTGTGCGCTCTGCAGAGGGACCAACAATTGGATGCACAGTATTCAGAACAAGCATTTGGACCCATTGACAGGCATAGTGCGAATCTCACACCTCCATCAGCCTCAACTTCAGAGCTCTCCATTGTGGCCCATTATAAACAACCACCTAAAACCTGAGCTTGCTTGGGTGCAGAAATTTGAGCATATAAAAAAAATCAGAGCATAGAAAATGCTGGTTCACTGTGTCACAATTGACTAGGGCAGTTCGCATTAATGAAATTTACTTAAATCCTCTACTTTCCATTAGGGAGCAATACATGTGTGTGTGTGTAACAAGTGCAATACTAAATAATGTTTGTGATACAGCATAATGAGTAAAAAGTAACATAATTAACACTGTATTTGTGTAGTTGGGTGCTAGCATCCCAATTTCCTTCTATTCATATTTACCAACCAAACTCAATAAGAGCGTGAGTACTGGAGCACAACAAATTCATCCAATGTAATCTTATTCTGGAAAAAGCTGACAGATTACCTGGATCGCAATAACATTCTTGACCCCACCCAACACGGCTTCAGATCTCGGCATTCCACCGAGTCAGCCTTGATTATGGCCACTGAAGAGATCTGTAAAGTGATGGATGGAGGGGGAAGAGCCGCTCTCATCCTGCTTGACCTGACTGCAGCATTTGATACCGTAAACCATGCGGTACTGCTGCGGCGGTTGAGGGCAGCAGGTATCAGAGATAAGGCATTAACTTTACTTACATCCTTCCTGGCATCCAGGAAACAACTGACTCATTGGGACGGCCTTCAGTCAGGAAATTTCTACCTCCCGTGTGGAGTCCCCTGTCCCCGACACTGTTCAATCTATATGTCATACCATTAGCAAGACTAATTAAAGATCACGGTCTTATGCTAGTGTCATATGCGGACGACACCCAGTTAGTGGTGTCGGTTACGCAAAGTGTGGACACTACAGCTGTCAGGTTCCGCAATTGCCTTACTGATGTGATGGCATGGATGAACTCGAATTTTTTGAAGCTCAATACCGAAAAAACTGAGGTCATCGAGTTTGGTCAGAAACCCTCTGTATGGAGCCAATTATGGAGACCCCCTGAGGCTGGGAACTGTCCTGTCCCCGTGTCCAAGGCTAGGAACCTTGGTTTTATGTTTGACAAGGATCTAAAGCTCGCTCCACAAATAAATCAAGTTTCCTCTGCCTGCTTCTTTACGCTGAAAGTTTTGCGTAAAATTCTGCCATTTATCCCATTACCAAACAGTAGTCGGAGCCCTGGTTCTTTCCAGAGTTGATTACTGCAACGCTTTATACTTAGGAGGTGATAAAGGGCAGATTACCAAACTTCAGTCACTTCAGATTGCGGCTGCTCGAGTACTGCTTGATTTACCTAAACATCACCCCACGTCTGCTAGTATTAAGCAGCTCCACTGGCTTCCAGTTCGGCGGAGAGTGGATTTTAAGGCACTCTATTTAGTGCATAAGGCTCTGTATGGTGGAGGAGCTGCGGACATTCAACCCCTATTTCCCCGGTACTCGCTGCAACATTGTCTCAGGTCCGCCAATGCAGGACTGGTCCTTGTCCCTAAGATAAAAAGAGCCAGATGGGGAGGAAAGGGCTTCTCGTATCAAGCGGCCAAATTGTGGAACTCCCTCCCCATTCTGATCAGACTACAGCCGAACAGAGCTCTTTTTAGAAAATTGATAAAGACATGGCTCTTCCTTAAGCCCTAGATCTTTCAGCGCTAGCTCGGCTTCCACTCACCTCAGCGCCAAGACGCCTCAGCAATAGTGCGCTTTATAAGATATCAGCCAGTCAGGGTATAAAATGACAAACTTCTCATAACTACCTATGCACTGCATTCCCCATTTTACCCCTACCTGTCTTCTTGCAGATTACCACCCTACAATCAAGTCACAAGTAGAGGCTGTGTCTTATGCTTTTTGCGAATTAGGAACACCCAAATGTTAGCTTCAATGGTTCCATACAAAAGCACTCGATGATGTCACAGTCTGATACCAGTACCTGTTTAAACTCTACTTTGACAGCCAAAGTAAAGCAATTTCAAATTGTTCAAAAATCAGACACGTTTTGCCCTATTTGGGACTTGCTAGTGTGATGAGGAAAATACTTTCACCTGCAGTCCTAGATTCCTGATGGATCAGCAGACAGCAACGCCACTGAGCAGAGTGGTTTAGGGGGTCTTTTCAGGAGTGTGGGGACACTGATGGTGTTGTTGGACACATTTAATAAGAAAGTAAATAATGTGGAGTTCAAGATCAACTGACCTAGCACCCATGGAGGTCCTCGATTCCAAGAAGGAGGAGAGCCTGGGAAGAAAGTGCTCAGGTGGGAAAGGGGGACAAGACTCGTGGGGAGCAAGGCCAGAAGCAGAACGTTAAGTGGAAGAAAAAAAAACAGATGCCATGCCAAGACCCTTACTCCTACTTGGCCATGATCCACAACTCCATGGAAAAGAGGCACCCGCTCTTCCAGGTAAGATGACCGCCCCATTTTTAGTGCCTTATGACTTGTTCGCCATTAGGATTGCTTTGAGGTAAGTTTTCTTATTGCATACTGTAGAAGCAAATACCACCACTCAAACCCCCTCTCACAAGGCCATACAGGCTACATTAACCAGCTCTAACACTTCCAGGTTATTGTCACCAGGACACTACTTTAACTTCTGTAAAATCCTATAATGCTACAACCATCTGAGTCCTGTCCTTTTGTAAACCTAGGGTGTAGGTGCCACTAGAGTAAACAATTCATGTCATATCGGCGTGTATCTATATTGCACAACTGTCACAAGTCCCTATTAAAGGTAGCTGTATATGTGAAATGCACCTGTTTTTGCTGTTTTTTAAATAAAAGTTTGGAGTGGTGATGGCCACAGATTTATATAACTGAGCACAATGCTCACATGTATGATCATTTCCTTGGTGTACATAGACTTGTCTGCAGCGCACAGCAATCTTACACTGCAGCACACACAGGAAAGAAATTAGAGGAACATTGCCCGACAGGTTCAGAACATGTATTAAAGTCTACTGCAAAAGTCACACAGTTTCTTATTAAAATATTCTAAGATCTCACTTACTTGAGTCAGAATATTAGACTATTTATTACTGAGAATTCCTCTATTGTACATTTATCAAAATAATTGATTTTCAACAGGGAAGGTTGATAGTTAATCCTAGGATATCATCCGACTTCGTGTTAATCTGTTTGAGTTTACACTTTAGTGATGTTTTAACCCAAACAGTTAAGCCTCCTGAGGGTCTTCCTATATTTGAGCCAGGGGCCTCAATGCTAAAAGTTTTAAACCCCATCTATACACCTCAAAAGTAGCCCATTTTTCCTGTAATAGACAAAAGTAGAAATTATCAATGAACAAGCCCCAATTTCTATTTACTTGTTAAAAATTGATTCCAGCTATATTCCAACTAAGCAATGTAGTGGATGGGACTTCCGGAGTCAAAGGTTTTTCAGTAGTAATCACTGAATTGGAATTTCAGAGCTGACAGGCGCCCCCGCGCCTAGGGGAGGGGCACCCTTAGTAGCGCCACGGGGCTGAGCCTCATCCAGGACCCCTGGACTAGAAAGGGAGTTGGCTGGGGTGTCGTCATTGGGAGGTCGGAGAAACGAAACTCAGAAGAAATGAAACTTAGTAGGGCTATTTAAGATTGTACAAGGTAGCACCACTCGCGTGAGTGGTGTCCCTCTAGGCACAGCTGTTTGTCTGCCTGAGGCAGATTAGGAAATTGTAATCCCGATGGGTTGTGAGCGAAACAGAAGTTTGTAAACGAATTTTTGAACTCTTCTCAAATTTATTCAGTGTTTGAATTGCATTCATTCAAAAACACATAGCAATGATATATTCAACATCACTTTCCAAAATTCGGGAATCCATCTCCCGATGCATTTCGGGCTTTAGAGCCCTTCGTCAGGGGAAATGATCTAAAAAATGCGGAGAAAACAGAGCGTCACTATGCTCTAAACATAAACAAGCTAGGTGTCTAATAAATGACTGTAAGCGTAGCCTTATCTGGATTTAACAACGACGCATGCAAAAAGATGTAAAAAAATATATCGTGCTCTGAATAAAACGAAACCGACTGTGACGTGAACATGACTGAACGGTACTCGACTCGGCCAGAAATAAGAACCCGAATCCAGTACACCACGTGAAACGGTGAAAAGTATGAATTTCCCGTTAGTTCGAAAAGTAAACTGTGAAAACACAAAACGTGCTTGTAGAAATCACTGAACATGCTTGTAAAGTCAGTGTGCAATGCTCCGGTGAAAGTAACGAAAGAAAAAGTTTTGAATCAATGTGACAACGCTACAAAGTAAAGGTAACGGAAAACATAATCAAACAAACAATCACAACGTGTAAGTGACGAGTGCGACGGTTTAAATCAGCGTGAACGCAAGTGCACCAGTGAATGTTAGAAAACAAACGAAAACTTACATCAGCCCGATGCGTGTGCTGCGTACTCCGTGAATTTGAAAAACACTAAGAAAGTGTACATCACCTGGTATATACGATCTGAGCGTGCATGAAAATGGAGAAGGGACTACCTAATGTATAAAACAAGCCGACTAAGAGGTGTCTATGGGTGCCATATTGGAATGTTAAAAGGAACGTGATAATCACTCAAAGTGTAAAAGGAACCGTGTAAAAGTGACATGTAAATGCGTGTATAAAAAAGAAACATTAACCAATATGATATAAATGTCAGGATCTGACAATCTAACAAAACGTCATGCTGAAAACATTCGCTTGATAATCTCAGGTAAACACGGTTTGTGGAACCATCAAAATTAACACACTTTAAACATGTTAACAAAAGTGCGAAAAGCACTAAACGGATAGTCACAATAGTGAGAAAGTTGAACACCAGTGCTCCATGATCAAAATAAAAAGAAATTAAACGTAAGATCTTATAAAGTGAGTGACAGCATAAGAACAGAGGAATATCACGAGAAAAAGAAACTGAGAAATATAACAAGAACAGAAAACTAGACTAGATTCGAACCCATGAAGCGTTAGAGCAGATGTATATAACTAGAGTGACAATCTGTAAAAGAATAACAAGGAATGGAGTATGTAATGGATATGCAGTAAGATATAGCAAAAAGCTGAAAAATGATAATCAAGACATAAGACAGAAAATGGAAGAACCGTACTGAATATAGCCAAAGTGAGGTTGCAAAAGAAAAATAATAGCACAAGAAGGTTATCAACATGAGAATGAAATGTGAATCAAGGAATAAAAAACGTTGTAAAGAAATAATATTCAAGATAAGGAGAGAGAGAATAAGTGAAAAAATGCAGTGAGAGATTATGAAGCAAATGAAAAGATTCTTGTGAGAAGGTGAAAAATATAAAAAAATATGTGTAAACAAGACAGATAAGGCATAGATACCAAGATGAATGCTATCTATGATAACATTATCTCTGTACTTATTCATCTTTTTTTATTCCTTGGTTCACATTTCATTCTCATGTTGATAACCTTCTTGTGCTATTATTTTTCACAACCCATCGGGATTACAATTTCCTAATCTGCCTCAGGCAGACAAACAGCTGTGCCTAGAGGGACACCACTCACGCGAGTGGTGCTACCTTGTAGATCTTTCAACACCCTTCCCAGAGGGTGATACCTCCAGTGCACGCTACAATCACATATCCCTGACATACGCTCACGCTGTGCATGCTCATATGCTTTATGGTCCTATTTAAGATTGTGCCACGAGGGGTTTCGTTCTCTTTGTCCCCTCGGTCTACAGCCTGGATACAGGAGAGTCGTCGACGCGGAGAGAGGATTCCTGGTGGAGAGAGAGGTTTCCTGGCGGCGGCGGGCGGAGGGCTGTAGGGAGGGGGCCGTGGCGTAGTGTGGTTTCGGAGCTGTATTTGCTGTAGTAGCGTAGTTTTATAAATGTTATTTATAAAAAAATATATAATTTTATAAATGATATTTGCTAATGTGCTAAGAATTCGGTAATCACTTCGTTTGCATGTTGGCTGCTTGCTTCGCACCCCTGCAGGGCGGTGGGTGTCCTCGTTTCGCACCGTGTCTATTGTGGAGTGGAAGTTGGCGGGGGCTCGTTTTTGCGTTTGGTTGACCGGAACTAACTTCTGAAATCTTTACAAAAGTATGCAAATGTTGCAGGTCTATTTCACTTTCTGCTGAGGGTCGCGCTCTCGCTCCGGCCAAGGGTTTGGATTGTTGTGTGTGATTATCTATGTTTGCTTGCGACCTCCGGCACGAGGGCAGGAAGCACAGGTGAGCTTTGAGGATGAAATCTCCCTTTGTGGTGAATTTGATTTGTCTTCGGCATTGTTGGGTGGTGACACAGGCTGCGGAGACGGGAATGATGACCCTGTGTGTTGTGCCATTGCTTACTAGAGTCAGCATTTGTGGTTTGCAGAACAGACAACTCCGGGCCCGCGCTGATGGGTGAAGCGGATTGGTTGATATAGCATGCACGGTGCTGTGGACACGACGGATGGGGTGGTGTGCGCCCGATATATGAAGAAGAGAGTGTAAGTGTTTCAGCAATTGTGCGCACCTGATTGGCAGTCGGACAGCGTAGCTAGGCACTCTGCCGCCCGTGGCGGTCCCTGCCTTTCCTGCCTTTTGCCGCCGCGCTGAGGGGGGGGGGGGGTGCTGGCGATGATTTTTGCGGCCGCCGCCGCCCCCGAAACTCATGCCGCCCGGGGCGCACCGCCCCCTCCGCCCCCCCCTTGCTACGCCAGTGGCGACAGCATGGAGCATGGTGGACATCGATGTGTATCCGTTTGGGAGCGGATATATGCGCGCGGCCGCTGCTGGTGTTGCCCGCCAGCGTGACGCGCGGGTGGAGAGGCGCTAATAGATTCACATGCTTTGTTCATGTATGCCGGAATTTGCACGAGCTTTGGCCTGGGAAGGATTGCAGGACTTGGCAACGGGGTTGGGTGCTTTTTATAGCCAGTTTGGGTTTGCGTTTGATGGCGCGGGTTCGAGTGGTGTGCTCTGGGACTCAGGGTTGAGTTCGACGTGTTGTAGCGGTGGGCTTCCCGTGTTGGCCCCGTTCCGGGGGCGGGAGGCGCGGTACGGCTGTTCGGTTTGGGGTTGGTGAGCGCGATGATGGGATGCTGGTGACTCCAGGGCCGGCTTTGGTGCTGGTGGCGCCCTGTGCAGCAGTGGGCCGGCTTTGGTGCTGGGCCGCCTTGCCAGGGTGTCCCTCGCTGCCACCATTTGCCAATGCCCCCCGGGTCTCCATGGCCACTGTCTCTTGGATTGATTTGGTTGTATAGCACCACTCATGCCAGTTTGGGGTGTGGGGAGCACTTTGCATTGTACATGCGTTGCACAGGGGCAGTCATGCATGTGTGGATCAGAGTATGGGAGATGTTGCATGCAGGGACATCTAAAGGATATTGGGGGCCCTGGGCCAACTGTACTAAGGGGGCACCTGTTTGGAACAGCTTTGAATTTATGATCACATTTCAACTCTTTCATGCCCTCTTTGGCCTGGTCACTGATGCGCAGGCACAATCATCCAAATTCTAAATGTATTTACATCTAATATTCAGGGATAATGATGTGTGTTTTCAATATTGTAACACAGCAGCAACTCACTAATTTAGCAAATAATCTCTGTGGCACCCTCCCGTTTCTCATATGTGAGGTCCTGTTTTGATCTAAAAGACCATTTTTGATGGATGTTGCATAAACCATAAACACAACATTTCTCTCAAAAATGTCTGTAATAAACTTTGACACATCACCCATATTAAAAATAAATGAAAGGGAAACAGCATTTAAAACAATCTGTTTAAGAATTATTCAAGGTCATCAGGGCAAAACACTCTGCAGAACAGAGCTCGCTCTATCAGGGGGCCCCTGAAAGGATGGGGCCCCTGAGAGGCTGGGTCCCTGGGCCAGAGCCCACTTTGCCCATGCCTTAAAACGTCTCTGGTTACATGGGACGGGTGGCTACGGGGTGTGGGAGTCACATGTCGTCCATACTGGTGGGTAGTGGAGTTTGGGAGTCCTTGGCTTGGAAAGGCACGGGTTCAGGGTTTGGAATGCGACACCACTGTTGGGGGTTTTCTTTGATGGTGAGAATTGATTTCTACCCAAATGATCCTTGTTTGCAATGCTGGGATGAAGAAGGGCTGGGCAAAGAAATGCATAGGTGTGGTATATTTCTTGCAGTTTTCATGCAGCTCTTTGGGGACAGTTTGCTCACTGCTCGATATCAGGATTTTGGCTGTTGGACTGCGGGTGGCGGGGGGAACGCTCTGCCAAAGGTGATGGCTCATTGGCCAGTTTGTAGCCTATGCACTTTGTGATCCGGATGGCACGCGTTCTTCGCAGCAGGCATGTTGACCTTCTCAGCTAGGATGAGTCAGGGCTTCCACTGCCAGGCAGGGCTCCGGTCTCTTTCCAGGAGGAACGTTGATCACCGAAGTTATCGTGACATTTTTGTTGATGCTTGGAATTCGCTGGGACAGGGAGGGTGGCATCAGGTGCTTTGGAAACAATTAACATGGCACCCCCACCCCATGTCAGCGCCCGGTGCGGTGGCACCGATCGCACCACCCTAGAGTCGGCCCTGGGTGACTCTATAATAATGGGGGCCTTATAGTAATGCAGTGAACCATGTTATCAGGGGGAAAAACATTTTGTATGGTCGCGTTGGGGCTGTTTCGCGGGGTTGGTATTTAGTCCAGCGGTGTTTCCCGGGAGTCATGCCAAGGGTGCAGCCAGTGCGGAGGGCATGCAGGGATGGCTGTTTCACATGGGCAAGGAGTGCAGCGATTCCCGTGTCAGACGTTTCTAGTTAAAAAAAAAAAAAAAAATGGTATTCTCTCTTTACTTGCACGTTCATTGCATGGCAGCTGTACGGCCCCCCCCCCGCGCCTGGGGAAGGGGCGGTGCTGGCGGGCGTGCTGCTTCACCCAGGTGCTGGCAGGGATTGGAGCAGTGTCCTTGCTCAGCGAGTATATTTTGGGTCATGGGGTTGGGCTTCCTTAGTCACTGTATAAAAGTGGATGCTTTTTGAAGGCATTGATTGCTTTATATATTTATTTTCTCTCTTCCCTTCTATGTCTGGGGGAGGCGCGCCACGTGAACATGGCGGGAAATGGTCTCAAAACAGCGATTAGCAGGAAAATGCGGATGGCCAACGGCTAGATGTTAGCAGGCATAAGCGAAGGCCTTGGCGTCTCGTATGGTAATTATTTTGTAGGAACGCTGACAGTTAACAACAAAGGGGAGGCACAACAATGGTTGTTCAGTGTGAGGAACCCCAGGAGGGGGTAGGATTGCAGCGTGCTATAGGTTGGTGGGGAGAAGGGACTGGCCTGACGGTGGTCCTCGACTCTACTGCCCTAACCTGGCACTTATGGACTGAGGTGTATTTTGGGGAGGCTGCCTGTGTTCAGGTGACCCCAGAGGGCCGATGCGTTATGCGGTGCCCTGGACTTCAAGCTTCAATTGCAAGTTTTAGAAGCAGGGTGCAGTAGGGCTGAAGTGCAACCAGGTGGCACGGCAAAGTTACAAGTATGTATGAAAACAGTGGGCCTAATGGAGAAAAGATGGGTAAGCTTCTTTCTTGGTGCAGTAGTACTGTCTAGTAACTGGATGTGTTAGAAATACCCAACTCAAATTTTTTTTTTTTTTTTTAAAATGGTGTTCTCATAGTGGTAGGGGGACAACGTCCACTTTGAGTAACACTCAATTAGACAATGCTGGGTTTAATGTAATGTTGTGACTAATTTCCTTACTGCTTTTCACAGGGGGATTTCAATAAAGTTTGATGCTGTGAGGAATGTTAAATATATCCATCAAGTCTGATGCTGGGAACAATGTTATATATATCCGAGCTAAATACTTTTACTCTAGTATAAGGCCAAGCTGAAGTCGAATGTAATATCACGCCTAATTTCCTTACTAACTCGGGTAGTGGTTGTTGTAGCGCGTTGGGGCCTGCTGGCACAATGTGTGCAGCTAAGTGGGTTGGCCGAGTTTGTAAAATGCAAATTTGAGGCCAAGCCGAAGTTCAAATGCAATGTTTTTCCTAATTTCCTTATTCCCCTTCACAGGTGGTTGTCGATAAAATCTGATGCTGAGTATAATGTTATATATATCCAAGTTGAATTTTATTCTGATAAAGCCAAGCGGAATTTCAAATGTAAGGTCGTGCCTAATTGCCTTACTTACTCGGGTAATGGTTGCTGTTCCGCGTTGGGGCATACTGGCACAATGTGCATAGCTGAGTGGGTCGGCCAAGTCGGCCAAATATAAGGCCAAACTAAAGTTCAAAGGTAATGTTGTGTCTAATTGCCTTACTACCCTTCTCAGGTGGATGTCGATAGAATCTGTTACTGTAAATAATATTATATATAGCCAAGTTGAATACTTTTACTCTGGCATAAGGCCAAGCTAAAGTGCAAACGTAATATCGTGCCTAATTTCCTTACTTACTCTGGTAGTGGTCGCTGTGGCGCGTTAGGGCCTGCTGGCACAATGTGCGCAGCGGAGTGGGTCAGCCGAGTCGGCCAAATTCAAATATAAGACCAAGCTGGAGTTCAATTGTAAATGTCGATAAAGTCTGATACTATGAATAATATTATATATATCCAACTTGAATACTTTTACTCTGGCAGTAGTGGGGGTAGCGTCTTGGGGCCTGCAGGTGTAAGGCCAAGCTGAAGTTGACAGTCTGCCACATTCAAATGCAAATGTTAAGGCCAAGCTGAATTTCAAATGTTACGTCATACCTAATTTCCTTTCTGCCTTTCACAGGTGGATGGCGATAAAGTCTGTTGCCTCGACTCTATTGCCCTAACCTGCCACTTATAGACTAAGGTGAATCTTGGGGAGGATGCCTGTGTTCAGGTACCCTGGAGGGCCAATGCGCTATGCGGTGCCCTGGTTTTCGAAAAAAGCAACTGTTTGCTGTAGCGCGTTGGGGCCTGCCGGCGCAATGTGCGCAGCAGAGTGTGCAAGCGTCTGGTCAACTTGATGATATGCTTATCTGTAATATCAATTTGATTTCTGTCTGCCTTTAGTATGAATATGTCACTAGAGTGTGACGCCATGTATAACGATATATACATATATCCAAGTAGGATACTTATACTCTCGTAGTGGTTATGGTGAAACAGCGGATGTTTCAAGAAGTCCGTTCTCCATTATGGTGGAGGGCAGGGATATATATATCCAAGTAGGATACGTATACTCTCGTAGTGGTTATGGTGAAACAGCGGATGTTTCAAGAAGTCTGTTCTCCATTACAGTGGAGGGCAGGGACATATGGGGAAGTTATCCCACTTATTTTCTTCTAAATACCGTTTATAAACAAGCAAGCGTTAATAAGCAAGCAAGGGGTATAAATGGAACCTTGGGGGAAGGCTGTTGTCCGGTGGGACACAACGAATGTCACTCAATATGTGCAGAATGTGTTGGAAATGGTATAGTAAACAGACGAGGGTGTCTGGAGGGGACTCTGGGAAAAGCTGTTGCAAGGCATGCTGCACTCAGCAGACGTCAGACGTTTCAAATACTAGGTTCTCCACTGATGAAAGTGTGTCTGTAAAAAAAACAAAAAAAAAAACAACTAGGTGTGGTAGAGCATAGTCAGCGTCTGGGGGAGGGGGGGGAGGGCGAGTGCGCCGGGAAGCTTCTCACCCTGTGGCGGAGCGCTGACAGTTAACAACAAAGAGGGATGCACAACAATGGAGGTGCAGCCATTCCATGGACCCCAGGAGGGGGTAGATTCCACGTGTGCAGTGGGTCGGCGGGGAGGAGGGACTGACCGGCCGGTAGTCCTAGGCTCTACTGCCCTAATCCACCACGTATGGACTGAGAAGAATATTGGGGAGGCTGCCTGTGTGCAGGTACCCCGGTGGGCCAGTGCGTTATGCGGTGCCCTGGATGTCAAGTAGTGCAACTGTTGGCTGTAGCGCGTTGGGGCCTACCAGCACAATGTGCGCAGCAGAGTGGGACATTGGTGGCCGAGACGGCCAAGTTCAAATATACGGCCAAGTTCTAGTGTACGGCCGGGTTAAAAAGTGAAAGTGTACTGTTCAAATGTACGGCCAAGTTGTTCTTGTGTACGGCCGAGTTAAAAGTTAAAAGGTAATGTCGTACCGTATTTCCTTACTGCTGTTAACAGGTTGATGCAGCTAAAGTGTGATGCTGTGAATAATTCTTATATAGCCAAGAAGGATACTTTCCTTGGGGATGGTCTGTGGTTGATTCCTCGGATTGATGTGAATAAAAGCTACGTCGTGGACAACATACCTTGACTCTGAGAGTTCTTGGGCGTAGTGGGAGTAAGGTGACGGAATGCGAGGAGGAGGGAATGCCACGTTGTGCGCATACTATTACAGAGCACATAGAATTTATGCTAGGACCAGAGGGAATTGACATTGCTTAAAGAACTCGAACTGTCTGGGGGAAAAACACTAGTCCTCGAATTTCTATTTTTGATAGTTAAGAGCCTTGGAAAGAGAATCACTTTTGATGTCAAGTCTGAGATCGATGAACAACTCCTCGGATCCCCTGGGAGTCACTCAACTGCATCCAAGGAGTCCATACAGATTTCAGGTTGGAGGCATATGTTAGAACATGGCGTGTTGACATTATTTGACATTAGCAACACAGGCTCAGGTTTTTGTGGTGGTCCTATTTTAAACTTAATCTCAGAACCACCCATTAAAGATGATCTATGTTCAAGCAAGACAAGTCCATGGACAAGTTTGAAATCTACAAGCTTTATCTCTATGTGATCGTACTTGTCTGCCAGGTCCAAATGGCGCTCAGCATAAATTATGCCTGAACTTAAAGTAGAGCAGCACTGCCGGTCATTTTCATACAATGTATTACCTTATTTTGTTAGAGCTTTGCTCTTCTTTTGTAGGCCTTACCTTAGTTTTGGAACATGGTTTCTAAATATGGTATTTAAAGGTGTCGACTGAGTCCTACTGCCTTTTTGCAACTCAGTGCATATTTGGATGGAATATCTTGAAAGTAGGGTATTTGTGAATCACTGCTTCATTCCTCTCTCAGTTTGTAACCTAATCTATTATCAAACCTATTTCCAACCATCCCGTGTCCTTTTGTCGTGCTCGGTTATTACAGCCTTGCAAGGTGGAATAAACCTTTGATTAGAATGATTGCAACTTGTGTCCCCAGAAATAATGCACTCTCTATTGCCACCGGACAGCCTCCCCTGTGAGCTCAAAGTGGTTATCTCCCTTGAGAGAGCTTTTTTATTTACCTCCCCATGACCAATCAGTGAGGGAGGCAAAATGGAAATGTTATAAGGGTCTTCCGTGGATTCCAGTTCTCTAGATTGTTCAACAACATTATTATTGAAAAGTTATTTGAAAAGATCAAATAGTGAGTTAACAACCTGTCTAAGATCGAGTATCTCCAATTTAAATTTCTTAGTCAGATTGCATGTGTCATCAAAAGATTTACATGATGGATTAATAGATATTCTCTAAGGAGATAAATTACTATCGCACCCCTTTTCTAAATCATTATAATTTTCCCCTTATGGCTACGAGTGATATATTCATGTGAGGCTCATACAAATCACAGTAGGCTTTAAATAAACACATTCACTTTAGTCCTTCAACATTTTTTCAGATACTAGTGATGTGGACTCTATCATACCCAGTCTATGCAACTGTCGGTTTTGGGTCCTGTTGACTGTTCTTCAGAAGTTGAGGTTTCTTCGCAAACAATTTTCTCACCTAAATCCCATTTAACAAAACATCCTTTGTTGAATCTTTTTCATGCAATAACAATTTCAACCTCCTCCATTAGAGTAGCAATAGTATCAATTGAACAATTCTCAACAGCATGTTTCCTTGATTTCTTTGAATTCTTATGACATATCTGGCTATAAGCAGCTATTCTTTTCCACATAGTTTTGACTTAAGCAGATAGCTGAAACCACAAGAGAAAACAATCTACACGCATGTTGGATGTGGCCCTCTCCTCAGGGTCACCCACAAACCTTTTGCCTTCAGCCCACCCATTTTGCTGAATTTGTTTTTTTGTTGACCTTAGGACTCTTTACCACCGCTAACTAGTGCTAAAGTGCTTGTGGTCACCCCCTAAAACATGGTAAAATTGGCTTACACCTATTTGGCATATTTCATTTACTTACAAGTCGCTACTTATGTGGTATGCCATAAATCCAGGGCTGGTAAATTAAATGCTACTAGTGGGCTACCAGCACCTCTTGTGCCACCCACTTAAGTAGACCTATAAAACATGTCCCATGCCTGCCATTGCAGCCTGTATGCAGTGTTAAACTGCAATTAGACATGGCAAAATAAATCCCTTGCCAGGCCTAGCTCTCCCTTTTCGATATATATATGTCACCCCTAGGGTAGGCCCTAAACAACCCATAAGGCACAGTGCATTGGATTAAAAAAAATTGGACATATACTTTAAGTTTTACATGTCCTGGTAGTGAAAAACTCATAAATTTGTTTTTCACTACTGTGAGGCCTATGTCTCCAATAGGATAATATTGGGTTACCTTACTACATTTAATAAGTGATAACATTTGTTTGGGAGGAGATGGAAATGTCATGTTTGGTGTCTAGGGACTTGTACTTTAGAATCCTCTTTTAATGGCCCCACCCTCTGGCCACCCTCTTTGTCCCCCGCTGGACACGAGTTCGACCTCTTCAGCGTCACACAGATGAATCCCCTTCTGCGCTCTTTAAAACTGCACAACGCAGAGCTTGAGCAGACACGTGTGCTCAGTACAGGCAGGCTCACAGACCCGAAAAGTAACACATGCATCATGCCTGAATCTGAGAGGGCCAGGATGTGAAGACACATCAGGCAGGCATATTCATTTTGAAAAGTTATTGGGAATTCTGACCGCGGAGAAGAGATTTATAATTCCGGCCCTCTGAAATAAGTGCCGGTGCTGAGCACCGGAAACCATCGGCACAAATGAAGCACAGAATGACACCACAATAAAGCAGCATTGGTTGTTCAGTTCTGTTTTGTTGCGTGAACGTTAGTAAATATGGCATCAGATCTGAAAGAGAAAGTGGGTGAAAAACAGCAAAAAAAATCTGACCTTTTGGAAAAGACCAGGTTTATTTTTCGACATCAGTTTCCAATGACAACATTGAAGGCCGACGGTTTATAATGCATGTTCCTGGCAAAGCTCGTAAAACCAGGGGCGGCTCCTCCATTAGGGCGGAGGAGCGCCGCTCACTGCTTTCTTGCAGTGCGAGAAGCAGAAACATAAAATGGTATTTTTAATACCATTTTATGTTTCTGCTGTTCATGCTGTGAGATAGCAGAAGACAGGGGTATGCCTGGATGGGGGCGGGCGGGAGGGTATGCCTGGTTGGGGGCGGCAGGGTGGGCGGGTCGGGGAGGAGTGGCTTGCACCACACTGAGTACCCTGACTGTTTGGTCGCTTTCTAAATTGACCTGCTTTATCCACGATATCAGCGGTCCGTCCTATCGAGACGCCGTTATCGACCGCAGCTATCTTCACCAGCAGTTTCTTGAACTTGCCGGTATTTTGAAGAAACATATGAGCACTAACTCCATGACCCACGATTTCTTCTGCACTTAATTAATGCCCACTAGATGGAGCTAGATCCTTTAAAACATAATACTGGTGCCAGATTCTTCATTTTACGCCATCAGTGATTATCCTCATTATACACAGATTGCTGTCCTTATTCTTTCAACCTTTTATATAGAACCCCATTTGGGTGTTCATTAACTTTGTCTCTAGATATTGCTATCGGTCCCACTGCCTTCTGTTTGTAATTTTAATTCTTTTCCTGCGCCCTGAAGAAGGTGATACCCCAAGAAAGGAATAAGGGTTCCACCGAAACGCGCGTCGGCGCTTTGAAAAAGTCCCTCCCGTTTCTTTCATTGTATATTTTTCAATAACTTGATGTTATATTGATATTCCTGATATTTTGTTAAAACATTCTTGTTGTTCGGTGAGGTAGACTTGAACGTATTTCATGTTTTATTTTTTAGATATATTTGTGATGTGTGTGACCTTTGATGATGTATGTGTCTGTCTGAGTATTTGAATGAATGTAGTTGATTGAGTGTTAGGTGTGCAATGGGACCTAATTGTCTTTATAGTACTATCATCATTTATATGTTTATGTGAAGAATTATGATGTATATAAAAACTTTAATATATAAATGTCATAAATTTTGATATGATCTTACTATTTTGATTGACATCCATATTTTTCAATGGTTCCATGAGAAGCGGGTGTTGTAATACTATGACGCATAGCTTAATCGAAAATATATAGGTAGAGGAATTTTTGTTACTATTTTGCATCATCGCCTAACAGGCCTACAGCAACAGCACAGCGGACAACCAACATCCCACCCCACACAAAGCTGATGGTGTGGCTGCACCTGTTGGCCCCTGGGACCCCCCATCCAACACCCGCCAGATTCGGAGGAGTCTCACAGCCAGCCACATCCAAGTCCCCCACACCTGTCCTGGACATCACCATCACCCTGGTACCGCAGTCACCATACGTACAACACAATGCGCAGGATCCGCTGGAGACCAAGCAAGGACCATACGCCATAGCAGGATGCACGCACGTGTCGGGGGCAATACACAGCACACATGTACTACCTGTGCCCCCTGGTGACACAGCACACAATCACCACAACAGGAAGCACACATCTCACACCAATGTGCAGGCAACAACAGAACACCGTGGAACACCCAAGAATGTGGCCTTCAAATACACAGCCAGTGTGCATGATACCTTCATCCTCCGACAGCCCATCATCAACCAGCGTTCCCAGGATGGCAACAAGGGAAATGCACAGCCCCTTGGCAATATACAAATGAACACCCCACACACCTCAACTCCACAACCATGCAACTCACAACGCTGGCAATGCACACGTCACAAAATCACATACAACAGGCACAACAATATGCCCACCCACCAGACACGACAGAACAACTTACAATGTCCACATGGGCAAGCCCTGAACATGAGCCAGCAACGGCATGGCACCTCAGCCACATAATAGCCGAATGTGGGGAGAGGTGGCAACCAGGCATGTGTGAAGGATGCAATAGAACCATGATTGGGAAAGTACACAATGCCAAGAGTGCCGGAGATGTGCTGGACACCTCGCAGTATACAGAACACACCCATATCCATGGCGACATACACCGCCTGCGTATGGAGTGTAGTGGACAGTGGACACCACCATGTCACCCCAGCCAGTGGGGGACCTCTCGGAAATGTTGCCTGTTACGCCTCCCCTAAGCGTCAGCGGAGTGGGATGGCCCGGCGTACGCCACGCCAGCGTAGGGGTGTGAATAAAAAGCATGTAGGCCTGGGCGTGGTCCTCTTCCGGAAAGACCCAGGTCTCTGCCAGGGCGGCGCCTCCCACCTCGCCACGAGGTCGACGCCATCCTCGTGAGTGGAGTTGCCTGCGATGCCGTGCGCCTGCCGGACTCCGGCACGCTGGACCACGAACCGGTCAGGCCAGCCCCTGCGCAGCCAGGCCACACTGATCACCTTCCGACACCGGCATGTGTCAAGGAGGGCCCACCACGTGCTGGCGCAAGCCCCAAGCGCGAGGCCCGAGACCTTGGCAGCCACCTCAGACCATCATGGCCTCCACGACACTGGCCCGCTTTATTCCTTTTTTGTTGATGTACTCCACTGCCGCCCCCGGCCTACTCTTCGGACCAGTAGGTCCCATATGTGGAACTGTGTCCTGAGTCATGGATGGCAGTGACCCCAAATCCGGGCCAGCGGCCACAGCACCAGACCCCCCGATCAGTGAGGCATAGTTCCATATGGGCATCTTGTGACACGTGGTGCCACTAACCCTGTTCAACGCCAGCCTGCTACACGTGGTGCCACTAACCCTGTTCAACGCCAGCCTGCTACACATGGTGCCACTAACCCTGTTCAACATCAGCCTGCTACACGTGGTGCCACTAACCCTGTTCAACGCCAGCCTGCTACACGTGGTGCCACTAACCCTGTTCAACGCCAGCCGGCTACATGTGGTGCCACTGAACCTGAACAACGCAGGCTGGTGGGGCCATCCAACCTATGCCTGAGACACTCGGTGAATGGGCCGTGCTGACCGCTGCCTCAGGCCTACACCACGGTCAGGTAGGTCACACATTTGGAACTGAGTCTTGATTACACCATGGCAGTGAACATTAGTTATGGCAGAGAACAATTCACAATACACCCTCCGATGTGGTGGCAACAAGTCTGTGCATGACATCACAACCACACGTGTCTGTGGGCCTACGCGGACCACTGCCCTCGGCCTACGCTGCGCACGAGTGGGATCACAGATTTGGAACTGAACATCGGTAATTCAAAAGGCAGAATACATTTCTTCGCACGCACGGAGGGGCGTAAGAGGATGACACGTTGCAGTCCGGAGGGAACAGGATCAGCGTCACGGAGGTAATTGAACACTACCGACAACTGACACTGTGTCACTAACTCTGTGCCTCGCGAGCCAACGACCCGTGGCTGTGGGCCACTGCTGACCGCTGCCTCCGGCCTACACTGCAGTCCAGTAGGTCACAGAGCCTTGATTTGGCATTCTTGGAGTTCACATCTGTGTACCGGCATCATCGCAGACTGCATCCCCTCACAGCACCTGTGCCACTACATTTGTTCCCCGACATTCATGGACACTCACTGGTCGTACATTGGTGGCGTTTGAGTCTATGGACTAGGGGCCAGTTTTCATCCTCATGTAGCTGATCCCGAATTGTTGGTGCAAACGAGGGTTTCTCTTTCCACTCCTCCATTTGCTGCTTCCAGATGACATCAGACCTTCCGCATCATGTCCTGGAGGACACCTTCCACTGTCCCCCGAAACCCTCCGCAACATACACCTCGGACATTGATGGGGACCCGCTCAGGTCGCATGGCCCATCTGACTGCACCGCAAGTCACCGTCCCGTGGCTGGGTGCCTGTGTCGGCCGCAGTGCATCCGGGGCCACTAACTCTGTGTTGCTTAGGCCTGGGACCCCTTCTTCTGAGACATTGAATGGCCTCTGTAGCGATGGTCTTGGGGTCATCAACGCCATGTGTCTGTGGCTCTGCGCTGTCCGCCTCCTCAGGCCCCAACTGCGGGCCACCAGGGCCCACACATGGCATCGAGTCTTGACCGGCCCGGACGTCGCATCACCGCAGGAGGCACACGCCACCACCGCAAGGACCACCTTCAACCGCCATCTGCCAGAGTCGAAAGGGTGGTCCTGACAGACCTACGGAGTTGCTCAGTCCTGTCGTGGATGCCATCATCAGCCTGATACCCTGCTCAGCACTCCAGGTGCCAGTGACTCAGTGCACCGCAAGCCATTGTCCGTTACTGATTGAGTTTTGTGCTGTTGTGAGGTTGCGCAGCAATGTCACCTCATGCAGTGGGGAAGACCTGGAACCATGAGGAGGAGGATGTGTCAAGTGTGCGGACGGGAGAAGGCACAGACAATGGGAGGGCAGGTGGCAACAGCCCCGAGGCAGGAATGCAGACTGGTGCCGGTAGTCAAGCTACACACCTGGATCTAATACTGAGTAGTGCGCTGTGGACTGCGGACGCAACTGTCACCTCAGGCAGTGTGGGAGACCTGGGACGTTGATGAGGAAGTTGATGCAGGTGTAACACACCCCACTGCATCTGCATCAGGACTAACCCGAAGGGACATGATCCTAGCAATTTCTTCACATGAGCGCGCTCTTCTCTAGTGCCCCTACCTCAGTGCACTGCAACTCACGGAACGTCCAGACTGAATATTGGGTGACCTCTGGCCTTACTCCAGATCCCTCCATGTTGCTCTGCATTTGACTCTGTTATGCTGGTGTTTTCTGTTTCCATGACAACTAGTGTCCACTTTTCAGGTTGTTGGCAGCACCAAGCACTCCATGTGGGCTGGCTTATATTCACCCCACACACATCCAGCACAGGCGTCACTGTACATGTGGCCCTGCCAATAAAGGGGCCGGGCGCACGTGCCCGTAGCCAGTTCAACATGATATGTGCATGTGTCCCTGTGGTCTTGTTGTATGCATGGGGGCCCTGGGCCCTGCGACATTACATTGTGCTGGGTACAGCGGACGCAGACATGTCACCGCAGGCAGCGGGCTAGAATCTGGACATGTGGCTTTGTGGTCACCCACTCAATTCGTAAGGGGAGTGGACTGTGCTGTCGTACGCAGAGCCAACGTGGGTGTGTGACTGATATGTGCGTGCCCCTGGGCGTGGTTCTGTACTGGGTGTGTGCATCTGCATGTGTCTCTATGGCAGTGTGGGTCTCCTTTGTGGGGTGTAGGTGGTCCCTGAAGGGTATTGGACACCCACGTATGTGTTCTAGTTCGCATTCCATGGGTTGGGCAACACCCGCACCTGTTGGGCCACCTCCTTTTGGCGTTCTGCCACCTGGCATTGGGGTGCCATGTGTGGGTGGGTGAAGTGTTGTGAGGCAGCCGTGATTGCGGGTGCTTCATGCTGTGTGGTCTGTTGCAGGGTCTGGGTTCTCCTCTGAGTAGCTTGTCTGCCCTGGTCCTGGTGGTGGGTTGTGTGGGATGTCCATGGGCTGTTGTAGGGCGTCGGTGTCTGGGCTGTGGTGTTCGTCTCGGGCATCACTGATGGGTTGTCTGTTCTGACCTGCTGGAGGTGTTGTTTGTCCCTCTGCATTGTGGAGGGGAGGTGCATGTTGGCATTGTGTTGGCGCCTTGTTCTTGTCGACATGCAGACTGTGTGACAATGTACATTGTGACTGTTTGGGCGGTGGTGGCTATTTGAGTTGGGACAGTGTACATTTGGCCTACATGGCTGATGTGGGGTTGTAGGGGTAGATGTGCATCTCACAGTTCCCTGCTCTGTCCAATGTGATTGTTCTGTTTCTGCGCCTGGGTGGACCCAGTTGTGTCCCCTGTTCTGCAGTGTGGGTGTTGCACTTTGTGCCACATTGTCATGGTATGTGCTGTGATTGCTATGTGTGTGTGCTGCAGTGTGCCACGGGGATGGGGAACATGTCCCTGGGTAATTGTGGGTGTGCAGTGTGTTACACCTCATTGTGCATGTGTGGCATTGTGCCCATCACCCCCGTCCCCCCACCCAGTCCCTGTTAGATCCTCACCCTGTTGTTGTTGTGTCAGGTCCTGTCGAGCTGTGTCCGTACTCCCTACTCCTTGCACCCTCTCCACACTGATGACTGTGGCCTGGGTTTCCTCCTGCTCCTCCTGTGGCGCTGGACTGCCACCTCCTGTCGCCGTTGCTGCCTTCCTGTTGGCAGCGGGTTTGTACCTGGTTTAGGTTGTCACGTCCTGCCGGCGCCTCTTGGCCTCCTGGATTGGCCTCCTGGGCACTCCGACTGCATTCCAGGTGGTCTGCTTGTGGGTCAGTTGCTGGTAGTGTTCTGTCGCCTCCGTGGCCTTGGTCTTATTTTCCTGCGGTCTTCCTCTCCCTTTTCTCCTTGGCCTTCCCCGACCCCGTTGTTCTTTTCTGGTGGTCTGTGGGGGTTGTGTGGTTCGCGTTGCCCTCTGCGCTGGGTCAGGGTGCATCCATGTTGCTACGTGCTTCGGCTTGTTTCTGGTGTGTTGTGTCTGTGGTTTTTATGGTGCAATTTCCCGCCAGACACGTGGGATTTGCAGGCCTGAGGCTGCTTTTCGCTACTTTTTGTACCGCGATTGGCCTCTTCGCATGATTTCTCGCGTTCGCGTTTCGCATTTTTTCGGCGTGGTGTTGATTTTCATGCTGACATTTGACGCGTTATCTGGTGACTATCGCATGGTACCGCCTTGTTGTGAATTCCACGTTGACACAGGGTTATTTTCCCGTGATAGGCTGCGTTATTGAAAGTTGCGTTACGCTACTCTTGCGGTAGTTATCACACGTTCTTGTGAATATACCCCATAGTCGTTACAAGGTTACAGTACCACTTTGATTTGTTTGGGAAAGATTTTGATTTTTTTCTCTAGCCGCGCCCCCAACTAACCCCACCCCCACTGGTGCGGCCTTCCGCCACAAACCACACCGTAATTTTGGCCCTCGAGCGAAAGTTTGTGAGTACCCATGCTCTAGGACAACCACAGTGTCGAAAAGCAGCTCTCGAGGGCATCCTGCTTGAAGAGGGCGTCTGTACTGGTGGCTGCTTAAAGGAGATATTACCATAGGGCCCAGAAATTCTCAAGGATTTTTTTCTAGGAGTAGTTTGGTTAAACTATTGGTCATTCAGGCATAAATCATATCTCTGTCTGCAGTAAGCAACATTTGCTGCCACAAAAAGCACATTGTGAATGAGGCCCACTGAGAGTGGTATTTTCTAAAGGACGGCTATCAGTCAAGGCCAGATCCTGGAAGGGGCCACGGTCTGTGATTGAGACCTAGTCAGAGGGCAGCGATCTCTAAGGAGGCAGGAATCTCCGGACAGTCACACTTGACTGTTACTGACTTCTTCGAAGATCTGTCCTTCCAAGTTGATGTAGGGCTTCTTGGTTCGTGGGGTTTCAATTTGTTTACATGTTTGTCATAGGTGCCTACCACCTACCAGGCGCGCAACGCCCATTGGGCTCAAAGGGCTTCATAAACCCCCCCCCTTGTGTGTGTCAGCCCGGGCTGAGACAGCTTCGGGCACACACTCAGCCGCACCTGAGAACTTCACAGGTCTTTAAAAGACCATTTACTTGGGGGGCGTGGCTTGACGCCGATTGAGGATGGCCGCCTACTGAGGGAGCTCTGCGGCGACTCGCGAGGTCGGAGGGCCTTTCGAGCGGACCAGTGCCTCCTCAATTCTCTAAACGGGAAGGCTTTGAGGAATAAAGAGTCTGGGATGCCTCGGTGAAATTGCCGCGATATGGGTGAGCGTTTCTGCCTCTGAATTTGGTGCCGGAATATTCCCCTCACGGAAGCAGCGCCCACCATTTTGATTTATTTCCCTAACGCCGGAGCCCACGTTCAAAGAGACTAATTACGGAGCGCCTCTTCCTCGGTACCTGCGCATACTCTCCTCGTTGAATCAACGGCAGGTGACAGTTATGCTTGGAGATATTTATTCCTGTAGTTCTTTCTGTAGTTTCATGCCAATTCTGACTGAAACATGAATGCTGGCTTCTGTTATGCACTTTTCTACTTCACCTAAAATGGAAGCATTTGATGTTAATATTTGATGGCAGTGGATACCGATATCTTCTATGGGGCACACAAATTCTTCAGATACTGGCAGTACTAAATGACATGAGTGCTGGCTTATAGTTCACTAATTTAAACAGCTGGAGAAATCATCTCTCATTGAGAATGGCATACCTTGCATCATTTGTGGGATTTGTTAAGTTTTTCAAACGCTGCCAGTACTATATTTAATATTTCTATGAAACTCAGGTGACGAAGGCACTAAGGTCATAGTTTCAACATAATTGTATTTTCTTTTTCACATGATTCCTAACATTGCAGTTGCTTCCTGGAGTTTCTATATTCATATTCGTATGATTGTGGAATAAGACAAATTAACAGCTACCCTACATAAAGTTTATGAACATCCTCCAAGGTATTGACTGGAACCATTCTGTGTTAAGTTTATGGGGAGAACGAAATCCACTCGTCGCACTACTGACCCCTCTGCGCCTATATCATCTTTGGCTGATCATAATCCGTTTTCTGTCCTTTCCACGAATATGGAGAATGCTGAAGGTGGTCCCTCTTTCTCCGGCGCAGGGGTTCTGCTCTCTCCATTTAACATGTCGCCCTCCTCCAGCAAATTAACTACCAAACTATCTACTCCATCTTTACCAAACACGGGGAAACGGATTAAAACACATCCTCCATCTCCTACTACATCCCCTCCTCCAATCACGTTGGATACTCTTCTTGAAGAAATTCGGGCTCTTAAGCCCTATATGGAGGAGACAAACCAGAGGCTTCAACTGATGGATGATAGGTGGTCTATGATGGACAACAGGATTATGCAGATTGAGCAACAAGTCAAATCTGTTCAGGTTGCGGTAAATCAGATTCCTCCTGTTAAATCTGAAATCTCACGACTTAAGAAACAAATCGAGCAGTTAGAAAACCGTAATCGGCGCAACAATTTACGTATTTACGGCCTAGCAGAGGAGGTCGAAGGCTCAGATACCATCGCTTTCTTCAAGACTTTTCTTCCTCAGCTACTTGACATACCTAGCTCTCCTGTGTTAAATATTCAGCGAGCTCATCGTTTAGGAAGTGCTTCAACCATAGCATCTCCTTCAACCAAACACAGAGGAGTAATCATATACTTTTTGGAATATACAGACTTATTAAAGGTTCTTCATGCAGCTAAACTCAAAGGTCGCATTTCATGGCAAGGCTCCAATCTCTTCTTTGCTCAGGACTATGCTAAAGATACTGCAGATAGACGGAAAAAATTCCTAGATATGCGTCCAGCACTTCGTTCCCTCAATGCTAGATTTGGTCTTTTCCATCCATGTCTGTTTAAAGTAACGTATAAGAATAGAACCACGAGCTACGAAGTCCCTGCATTGCTACAGCGGTTCCTGGATCAATGTACCGAAGAAGATATGGATTTGACACGACAAACTGGTGTTTAGCTGTATAATCGTGCTAAAACGTATAACTGACTGTTTATAATGTGCTTGCATATTATTTCCTCTTGTTGAGTAGGAATGTTTTAGTAATTGCTTAACTTCATGGTATGTTTTACATAACGCGTATTATTATTCACAAGGTCACTGATAGATTCTAATATGTTACAATCTTTGTTTTGTCATATGTTGTACTTTTGTTGTATTCATTCATTATATCTTTGTCTTTATTAGGTGCGGCACTTCCTGTTTTATAGTCTCTGTCATCCCTGGTCCGTTTTCGGTGATGTTCTCCCTTCCCGGTTCGCCCTGAGTTACCCGGTTGGTTGTGCTGTTTTCTTTGTGTGGCTTCACCACCCTCATTATGTTTATGTTGTTGTTTCTGTTATATGTGATTAGTTATATTATTGAGAAATCTCATATCTCATGTTATTTGTTAGTCGATCATGTTGTTCCTTACCCTCCCTGTTTTTCTTCCCTTTTCCTTTTCTTCTCATCAATGTATTCCTCTATCTATTCAACATTGATTCTCTTCAATACATTTCTGTCAATTTCCTCTTCTTTTTAAATCTTAGGAGTATTTATTATGCCTTTTGCCTTCTCTTCCCCCTTATTTGGTCAACCTATACATACTCCTTTCTCGTTCTTTCTTTCTGCATCTCTTTTCTTTTCTCAACACAGAATTCTTATATCTTTGACCTCGGTGATGCATATATCTTATTTATCTCGTGTCCTTTCCCCTCTCTTTATTATATCATTACTTTGTATTTAATCACTTCTTATATGTCAAAGATAACTCTTTTATTCTATCCTCAGCTTTATATTCTCCTCTATTATCAATTTCTTACTTACCTTTCTTCTATTATTCCTGACTACATGATTACTGATTTCTTTCTTTCTGCTCCTCACCGTATTCAATATACTAGTTTAAAAATTAAAGTAATTATTGTTATATTGATATTTGCAAGATATGTTTATGTATACTATTTATCTATATTTTGTATCTTAATGTTTATTGTAGATGACTCTTAGAGTCATTTCATGGAATGTTAAAGGTTTGGGTTCCCCTATCAAACGCCAACGAGTTCTTTCCCATTTATCCAATTTAAAATGTGACATAGCGTTCCTGCAAGAAACCCATATTCTAGATAAAGAAATACCAAAGCTTAAGCGTCAATGGGTTGGCCATGTCTTTGCTTCACCAGGCACAGGTAACCGGAATGGCCTTGTCATCTTATGCCATAAACGCCTTGATTTGAAATTACTTTCACAAGATACAGATGATGTAGGTCGATGGGTTTCTCTTTCATTGTTATTAAATAATATTCCGTTAACTCTTTTTAATTTATATGCGCCCACTGCCACAGATATTAAGTTTTGGCCTACAATTTTGTCTAAATTGCTGTCTTTTCATGATGATTATGTGTTAGTTGGTGGAGATTGTAATTCAGTTATAGATCCTATTATTGATCGTAATTCTTGTTCTAGATTCTCCCACTCTCCTATGCATTCCCAGTTCGTATCCACTATTCAACAGAGATCCCTGGTAGATGCCTGGAGACTATGCAACCCTACTCTTTTTTCTCGCCAGTACATTCTTCTCAGTCCCGATTAGACTATCTTTTCACCTCAAAAGCACTTACACAACATATTACACATGCAGAAATTGGTTCAATATTAATTTCTGACCATGCACCTGTCCTCTTAGATTGTGAAATTTTTCCCTCTAATCAAGGTGCCCGCAGATGGAGATTCAATAATTCCCTGTTGTTGGACTCTACATTTACTAATAAGTTTGAATCTTTTGTTACTACCTTTTTCTCTGAAAATGAAACTCCTGATATGTCTCCACAGATTGTCTGGGATACCTTTAAAGCTGCCTCCAGAGATTTTATTATTTCATATGTGTCTCAGAAAAGGAAATCAGAGTTACAGGTTTTACAATCACTTCAGAAGCGTATTAAACAACTAGAACACTCTTTTTTCCAGACCAACTCTAAAACTTGTTTAGATCAATTAGTTAAAACCAAATTCGAGTTCAACAAATTATCTACAGATAATGCAAACTCGTTTTTACTTAAGTCTTCAGCTAAATACTACGGAGGTCAAAATAAATCAGGAAAACTTTTAGCTAACTACCTTAAAATTAAAAAAGAACGCACTGCAATTAGTTCTATTTTATCCTCTAAAAATCTCTTAGTTCACAAAAATGAAGAAATCCTGTCGGAATTTACAATATTTTTCCAAAACCTTTATACCCATGAACACCCATGAACACCCGACTCTATAGCCCAATATTTATCCTCTATTACTCCTCCTTCTTCTCGTGATTTAGATTTTTCAGTGTTGGACGAAGACATCCGGGAATCAGATATCCTTTCTGCTATCCGCTTAATTAAACGAGGCAAAGCTCCAGGCCCTGATGGCTTTACGATTGAGTTTTATTCTCATTTTTCTCGTTTATTGATTCCTAAATTATATCATTTATTCCACTTTTTTAACTCCTCCAAAAAATCCACGGGATCTTTTCAAGAAGCTCTAATATGTCTTATTCCTAAAGGAGATAAAGATCAAAGCCTTTGTAAAAACTACAGACCTATCTCCTTAATTAACTTGGACTATAAAATTTTTGCTAAGATTCTGGCTTGTCGTCTAGAGCACTTTTTACCATCCTTAATAGGCAGAGAACAGTGTGGTTTCGTTAAGGGTAGACATCTTTCAGACAATACTAGACTTTTTCTTCAAGTTCTTACTAAAGCTAGATCATATAAAGACCCTTTGGCAGCCATATCTCTGGATGCGGAAAAGGCTTTTGACAGAGTAGCTTGGCCTTTTATTTTTTCTACTTTGTCCTGGTTTGGCTTTGGCCAAAAATTTATAAACTATGTCTCACTACTTTACTCTTCTCCTGTCTCTTCTGTATTAGTTAATAGTCTTATTTCTCCTTATTTCCCCTTACACCGCGGTGTTCGGCAGGGCTGTCCTCTTTCTCCTCTTCTTTTCATACTAGCCCTTGAACCCTTTTTGATTAGGATTCGCTCAATTTCGAACATTAAAGGATTCATGTATGGTTCTAACCAGTTAAAACTTTCTGTTTATGCCGACGATATCCTGCTCTTTTTATCTCAACCCCAGTCTACTGTACAGGCTTTCCTCTCTGAAGTGCAGGCATTTGCCAATGTCTCGGGATACAAACTTAATTCTGATAAATGCGAAGACCTCCCTCTAAATACATTATGCTTCTCTGCAGACTTTGTCTCTTCTGGTTTTCGATGGAACCCGGATAAGATAAAATATCTAGGCCTATGGTTTAAACCTTCTATTAAAGAGACGGTTACTGTTAATTTAAGAGAACTACAAACTGTGCTACGTAATGCGACATCCAGATGGAACCCTCTATTCTCATCATGGTGGGGTCGTCTTGACACAATAAAGATGATGCTCGTTCCTATAATACTTTTTTACATTTCCAACCTTCCTATAAACATTCCTAATTCACATTTTAAATTAATTTATTCGATATTATCCAAATTCCTGTGGAATAATAAGAAATCTCGTATGTCCTTATGTAAATTAAAGAAACCCAAACATTTAGGAGGCGTCAATTTTCCAGATTTTAAGGCATATCATACTGCTTTCTCTCTAAAACAAGCCGCTCTTTTACTTCATGAAACCAACGACGATCTACTATTACCTCTATGGACTAATGTTGAAAAACATTTCCTTCATCCCTTTCCTTTTCGAGAATTCCTGTCCTTTACTCAACGTCCAATATCTCTTTCTCTTCCTATTTTCAATAATTGTTGTAAAATTCTTCAACCCTTAATTACTGCCCATCTTTCTCCTAGGGATCGTTTTATGCAATCTTCCTTGTGGTATAATCAATCTCTTAAATACCGTCATAGAGTCATTTTCTGGAAAGACTGGCAAGCTAAAGGACTTCATTGGGTTTATCAACTTTTTGAAAATGATATATGTATTCCTTTTCCAGTTGCTCAGACACGTTTTTCCCTGCCGGATGCTTATTTATCTAAGTACACTTCTTTAGTCGAGTTACTTCAATTAGCATATACCAATTTATCTTCAACTTCTCCTCCCTTAGATTCGCCTCCCACCTCTTTGCAATTTCTATCTCTTTCTCCGTCTGCGGCCCAAATTTATAAACATTTTTCTTCCTCTTTAACTTCTCGTGAAAAAACAAAAACAGAAACATTATGGGAAACAGATCTCAAAATATCTCTTACAATTCATACTTGGAACAAGATTTGGACGAAGATAAGGAAATCTTCCAGGGCTGCAAACACTACCCAAACACAATTTTTTATATATAATAGACTATTACTAACTCCTATGTCCTTGCATAAGATCAATCCTACCACTTCTTCGTCTTGCTGGTCGTGCAACAAACCCCTTGCTGATTTAGATCATATGTTATTTGCTTGTCCTCTTGATCATGATTTTTGGTCACGAGTCTGGAGTCAAATTAATCATATTTTTAAAACACAAATTCCTTTTAATTTGATTAACTTATTTTTGGGTAGTCTTTCTTCGGTATGGGACTCTTATCCAGAGACCTTTCATATTGTTGATCTTCTTCTTGCAGTAGCCTTTCAACAAATTACTAAGGCATGGAAGAATACTAGAGACCTCTCTTACCAAGCCTGGTGGTATGGTGTTTGTTATAATCACAGGTTAGATAGAGCATATGTCCATTCCATATCCCTTGCAATAAAACGAGAACATCTATGGTCACCTATCACCCGTTTTTTGGACCAATCTGCCAACACTGCATGTTTACACAACCCTCGTATTGAAGAAGTTCCCAAACCTCCAGGAGTTGTTCTGATAGAATTTTATTATCTTATATCTGGATTCTACATTTTTAAAGGAAAGTTGTATTTCTTGCAATTGATGATATCTATAATAAGTGATTATGTTGAATATATGTATTTATAATTTTTATCCCTCCCTTTCACCCCTCCCCTTTTTCCCCCCTCCCCCCTACTAAGAAGATGTTCCCTTATTTTGTATTTGTTATCTTATATTGTATTATCTCAATAAACTTCTTTGTTCAAACTTTAAAAAAAAAAGACCATTTACTTGTTAACGAGGCTTTGTTGTTCTTTCACCCCTTCTTAGAGCCCTTGCCTCTTCACTCTGCAGATTGCTGGAAGAATTAGTCCCCCCCCCCCCGAAATTTTTATTAGCGCCCCCTCCCCCTGAATTTTCACTCTAGTTGCGCCTCTGGTGCCTATACTTCTTCAACTATGTAAACACAAGCACTGTTCATTTCAGCAAGTGAGAGAAATGGTAATAACTATTTTCAGGTGGCTGGTTAGCTCATCTGGTTAGAGCGTGGTAATAATAACGCTAACGTCGCGGGTTCGATCCCGGTATGGGCCACACATATACGTTTTGGATTCATTCCTTTATTTAATGTTGGTGAGAAGGAAGTAAACAGGACACGGAGGCATGTCCTAATGTCATATATACGCTTGATAGTCACTGCTGTAAGATTTGTTGAACTGAAGGAGCACTGAACAATGCAAGCAAGAGTCTGCTAAGCATTTGTGCAAAAAATGTATTAGAACAGCCAAACGTTGCCCGTTTTTGGTTCTCAAACACTCCGTCCTGCTTTCCTCTTATTTTTCACTAATATGTTTATCAATACTATCCTGTAGTATTTAAAACATATCTAAAAACCATAAGCAAAAAACGCCTATTTCTCCCCGCCCCCCCAGACTGATGGACATTTAAATAACCCATAACGACCGAGGAGCGGCCGTGCGCAGTAAAAGAGCTTCCGGGTTTCTTGGGTCACACACATTATCGGCTGTGCGTCACTACCTGTCTATATTTGGAACCATTTCTCAAGTTCACTTCAAGGTCACGCATTAGACTTTTTAAATCTGGCCTTTGAGACAGATGTAACTGTCTCACCAAACTATGGATTACATGTGGGTGAATGATATATACATGAGCAAACATAGAGGGGTTTTCGGGCAGTGGGTTTCATCCATAGGACTCTTAAATAGCCATTCACGTTTTACTTCACATGGCATACCATATGGGGCAGTGGGGCAACTTACTCACCCCCTGGCCCTCTCTGATGCGAGTGACTGCTCAACGCCTGTGCTCATTGCTCACATTCATCTAAAAATAGTTTCTTTCGGAACTCAACTGTGGTTCAAAGGTTCTCTTATTTTACTTGTTTTATATTAATAGCAACTTTGTTTCCGTTTTCTAGTAAAGTTACAGTTGCAAATCTTTTAAGTGACATTGTAACATTGTAGCTGTCTGCAATCTGAGTCCCTGCTTAGGTGTTTTATTCTTTCCTCCTTCACAAATAATGTCAAAATGCACAGCAGAGCCCAAAGGCTTGTTATTTATAAAAGTCTCTAGAAAAATGGCCACATCAGGGATAATTTGTTAATGTTTTAAAACTTTTATTACAAGTATATAGCAGACCATTAAGGAGTCTGTAAGTTTTCTTCATCTTTCTTTGGTTGTGCTGGCATATATTTGCAAAAGAATACTGAAGCCGTAACTATTGCACCAGTCGACCAAGGCAAGACCTATTGACTTTGAAAAATCCTTGGGGCATATTTACAAGCCCCTATCGCCACAGGAACGTCACTTTTAAGGGCGTTCCTGTGGCGATAGGGACTTCGCCTTATTTACAGGGCGGCTTTAAGCACCGTAACTTGGCTTAACGCCGCCTTGTAAATAAGGCACCCTTTCACGCTATACTTAGCGCGAAAGTGGTGGGCAATGGCTGTTGCGGTTAGCGTTCCACAGCAACACCCATTGATTTTGACGCTGCCCCATATTTACAAGGGCGGCATAAACAGGAGGCAGCGCCAAAATTAAGACCAGGGAAAACCTGGTCTTAACATGGCGAAACAAGGAGAAATGCTTTATTTCTCCTCGTTTTTGCTGTTTTTATGTGTGCTGCATTTTGCAGCACACATGGAAACAGCAAAACGCCATGATTGATTGTGGAGGTGTCCCTTCCTGCTTATAAACAATGATTAAAAAAATGAGGATTTGCAACTTCTATGTGTGCTGCACAATGCAGCACACATAGGAGTTACAAATCGCCATTTGTGATTGTTTATGTGCAGGAAGAGACACCGTCCCGCACATAAACAATCATTCCCCCCAATGCAGGGATCCTTGCACTATGGTGCAAGGGAGCCTGCGTTGGAGCTAGGCAGCTTAATTTAGCACCAGCGCTAGGAGAAACGCAGTGGTGCACTGTATCTTTGTAAATACGGTGCATCCCTGTGTTTTCAGAATGGCGGAGCGTAACTTTAGCAAGTTCTGCTTAATGCCACGCTCCATCATTCTGTTGTACATATACCCCCTTGTTTTTATTTGTAAAGTCACATTTAAATGACAATTTCCACTAGGAAAAATCCAGATTCCTATTTCAACCTTTATCATTTGTGATGCACTTATTTCTAAGGTGGATCAGAAAGGTGGTGGTTGGAGAAAGCGGTCTGTCCTAAGAAGGGGAAATTGTAACCTTTTAAAAGAGATATGATCTGTGGAAATAAGAGTGCAACATAATACATAAGAGAGAGAATCCTGTGCTTGACTAATTCATAAATAGAGTATTACTGGATAAACAACAATATAATTCAGAAAGTAACCAGAGATAAACCTGTTTACATAGCACCCTTCTCCTGGACCACATGCCGCTAAACAGTTGCAAGATAAATTTAAAATTAAGTAACAAACTGGCTTCTTGCTATTTCCACATTTAGAGAGTCCTGTGTATAAAGGGTTTAACTTGGTTATGTTTCACCTAAACAGCGTTCATGCGCTGTTTCTGCGAGGGACATTGTATGCAGTAAAGGGCTTGGAGCCCCGCCTCCACTTACAATTTGCAGGCTTGATTGTCAGTCATTGTAGCTGGCTCATAATTGGCTACCAAATGTATGACATCACTTACTTTTATAGTTTTGGAGCATGGACGAAGTACTAATTCATTTTATTTTATTTGTGTCTTTCTGCTACTGGTAGTGTGCTTATGAAAAAAAAAATTCTTCAGCACTTTTTTTCCGTTTTGTATTGGCTTTTTTTTTGTTTCCAATTGGCATGCTTGTGGTATCTGCATTGCATCAGCATTTTTAATGTTTCCACATTTTTCGCTACTTGCATCAGCATTTATATTTGTTCTACAGTTTTACAGTTCTAATGCTGTGCTTCAGAGAAATATATTTTGGCAATTTTTTTTCTTTGCTTTCGGATCATCATGTTTTGTGCAACATTTGTTTTTTTGTTTCATATCGGCATTTTTCTTTTGTTTCGGATCGGCATGCTTTTCGTATCGCCCCTCTCACCTACCCACATCTCCCTGCTGCCTCTCTGTTGTTATTTGTTCCTTTTTTTGGCAGTGTTATAGAGCATCAATGACATTACATTCATGTTTTTTTTTATTTTTATTAGGCACGGGGACATTACATGAGAGAGTCTATTGATGCTTGCTGCCCCATGCTAGCCGCTTGCCATTCTCCCCCCCCCCCCACATCACCACAATATGTTTCTTGAATGCTCGGCAGACACTGTGTGGTCCTGGGCACATGTTCGTATTTCTGTGGCTTTTCGTAACAGCAGTGAATAAGTTCCTGTTTGCCTCTTTTTCCCACTCTTGCCAGCTGAAACAACAGCCATGTTATATAGCACAAATTCTAGCACTTTATAAGAACACCTATTACATTCATGTTTTTTTAAAAATTAGGAACAGTGACATTACATGAGAGAGCTTGTGGATGCTGGCCTTTCAGCCCTAGCTGCTTGCCGCTCCCCCAACCCCCATCTCCCATGGTATGTTGATTTAAGGCATTGCAGACACTGTGTGGTCGTGGGCACATATTCATATTTTCATGGGGTTGTGTAGCAGCAGCTGTGAATGAGTCTAGGACGGTGTTTTGGAGTAGGAACAGATAATTATAATTAAGGCTCCCTGGGGCATATTCTCAAGAACGTGTGATAACCATCGCAAAAGTGACTTAACGCAACCCTCAACATCGCAGTCCATCGCGGGACATTTACGCCGTGTTAACCAAGTATTCACAACACGGTGGTACCATGCGATAGTCTCCAGATAACGCGTCAACTGACCGCGTTAAAATCAACGCCACGCAGCAAAAATGCGAAACACCAATGCCAAAAAAGCTGCGATGAGGCCGAACGGGATACAAAAAGCCGCGAAAACCAGCGGCAGGCCTGTAAATCCCACGCGTCTGGTGGGAAAATGCACCATAGAAGCAACAAAAACAACACACCAGAAACAAACCAAAGTGCGTAGCAACATGGATGCACCCTGACCCAGCGCAGAGGCCAACGCGAACCCCACAAGCCCCACAGACCACCAGCAAGGACCAACTGGGTCGGGGAAGGCCAAGGAGAAGAGGGAGAGGAAGACGGGGTGCAGTCTGTAGGAAAACAAGACCATCGTCACGGATGTGACAGAACACCACCAGCAACTGACCGACATTCAGACCACCTTGAATGCAGCCGGAGTGCCGAGGAGGCCAATGGAGGAGGCCAAGAGGCGCTGGCATGACGTGAAAACCTAAACCAGGCCCAAAGCCGCTGCCAACAGGAAGGCAGCTACAGCGACAGGAGGTGTGAGTCCTGCGCCACAGGAGGAGCTGGAGGAAATGGAGGCCAGCCATCAGTGTGGAGACGGTGCAAGGAGGTGGGAGTACGGACACAGCTCGAGAGGACCTGACACAACAACAACAGGGTGAGTAACGAACAGGTCCTGGGGGGACGGGGGGAGATGGGCACAATGGCACACATGCACAACGATGTGTAGCACACTGCACACCCACTATAACCCAGGGTCATGTCCCCCATCCCCGTGGCACACTGCAGCACACACACATGGCAAACACAGCACATCCCATGACAATGTGGCACAAAGTGCAATACCGACACTGCAGAACAGGGGACACAACTGGGTCCCCCTTGCGCCGAAACAGGCCAATCACATTTGACAGAGCAGGGAACTGTGAGATGCATATGTACGGGTACAACCTCACAACAGTCATGTAGTCCAAATGACCACTGTCCCCCTCAAATAGCCAGCGCCGCCTAAGCAGCCACAATGTACATTGTCACACAGTCTGCATGTCTACAAGAACAATGCGCCAACATAAATGCCAACACAATGTTAACATGCATCTCACCTTCACATTGCAGAGGGACAAACAACACCTCCAGCAGGTCAGACAGACAACCCATCAGTGATGCAGGAAACGACCAACACACCTTCGACACCTACGCCCTACAACAGCCCATGGACATCCCACGCAACCCACCACCAGGACAAGGGCAGACAAGCTTCTTTGAGGAGAACCCAGCCCCTGCAACAGACCACACAGCATGAAGCACACGCAAGCAAGGCTGGCCCACAACACTTCACCGACCCACACATGGCACCCCAATGCCAGGTGTCAGAACGCCAAAAGGAGGTGGCCGAACAGGTGCGGGTGTGGCCCGAACCCATGGAAGGCGAACTAGATCACATACGTGGGTGTCAATCACCCTTCAGGTTCCACCTACACCCCACAAAGGAGACCCACACTGCCATAGAGACACACGCAGATATCATGTTGAATTGGCTACGGGCACGTGCGCCCGGCCCCTTTATTGGCAGGGCCACATGTACAGTGATGCCTGTGCTGGATGTGTGTGGGGTGAGCATCAGCCGGCCCACACTGGGGGCTCGGTGCTGGCAACAACTTGAACAGTGGACACCAGTGCAATGGAAACAGAAAACACATGCATAACAGAGTCAACTGCTGAGCAACATGGAGGGAGCCGGAGCAAGTACAGAGGCACCCAACATACAAACAGAAGTGTCCGTGAGTTGCAGGGCACTGAGGTTGGGGCACTAGAGCTGTGCGCGCCCATGTGATGAAAATAACTTGGATTGTGTCCACTCGGGATATTCCTGATGCAGATGCAGTGGGGTGTGTGAGACCTGCAGCAACTTCCTCATCAATGTCCCAGGTCTCCCACACTGCCTGAGGTGACATTGCTGCGCTACATCTCCACATCACAAAACTCAATCAGTAATGGTCCATTGGTTGCGGTGCACTGAGTCAGTGGCACCTGGAGTGCTGAGCAGGGGATCAGGCAGATGATGGCATCCACGACAGGTCTGAGCAACTCCGTCAGTCTGCCAGTACCACTGTCTCGACTCTGGCAGATGGTGGTTGGAGTTGGCCCTGGTGATGGTGGTGTGTGTCTCCTGCGGTGATGCGACGTCCGGGCCGGTCAGGACTCGATTTGATGTGTGAGCCCTGGTGGTCCGCAGTTGAGACCGGAGGCAGCGGACAGCGCAGGGCCACATGCACATGGCGTCGATGACCCCAAGACCACCGTCACAGAGGTCATCCAATATTCACTCAGACAGGGTCCCGGACTTGAGCTGCACAGAGTTAGTGGCCCCAGGTGCACAGCGGCAGGCACAGGCACACCGCCACGGGACGGTGACTTGCGGTTCAATGAGGTAGGGTCACGCAGACTGAGCGGGTCCTCGACGATGTCGGAGGTGGATGTCGCGGAGCGTTTCGGGGGACTGTGGAAGGTGTTCTTCCAGGGCATGATGCAGGGGGCAGAAGCTATCCGGAAGCAGCAAATGGAGGAGTGGAAAGTGACTGCCTCCTTGCCACCACCAATTCGGTATCAGCTACATGAGGATGAAAACCACCCCCTAGTCCATAGGCTCAAACGCCACCAATGTACGACCAGAGAGTGTCCATGAATGTCGGGGAACAGACTTAGTGGCACCGGGGCTGAGAGGGGATGCAGTCTGCGATGATGCCGGTACACTGATATGAACTCCGGCATTGACGATTCTAGACTCTGTGACCTACTGGACCGCAGTGTAGGCTGGAGGCAGCGGTCAGCAGTGGGCCACAGCCATGTGTCGTAGGCTCGCGATGCACAGAGTTACTGACATCAGGGCAGTTGTCGGTAGTGTTCGATCACCTCCGTAATGATGGTTCTTTTTTCCTCCCAACTGCAACGCATCATCCTCGTATGCCTCTCCTTGCGTGCAATGATTCCCACTCTGCCTTTGAATAATCGATGTTCAGTTCCAATTCTGTGACCTACTCGAGCGCAGCGTAGGTCGAGAGCAGTAGTCCCCGTGGGCCCACAGAATCTTGCGGCTGTGATGTAACACTAAGACCTGTTGGCACCACATCCAAGGGTGTATAGTGACATACACTATGCCATGATTTATGTGCTCTGCCATGGTGTAATCAAGACTCAGTTCCAAATGTGTGACCTACTTTTCCGCTGTGCATGCCGGTGGAGTACATCAACGTGAAAGGAATAATGCGGGCCTGTGTTGCGGAGGCCGTGATGGTTTGAGGAGGCTGCCAAGGTCGCAGGCCTCGGGCTTGGAGATTGCACCGGCACGTGGTGGGCCCTCATCGACACACGCCGGTGTCGGAAGGTGGGCATTGAGGCCTGGGTGCGCAGGGGCGGGCAGGACTGATTCGGGGACCAGCGTCCCGGGGTGCAGCAGGCGCCCAGGATCGCTGGCAACACCGCTCACGGCATCGGCCTCGTGGCGGGGTGAGGGGCGCCGCCCTGGCAGAGACGTTGGGCATTCCGGAAGAGGACCACGCCCAGGGTTACATTCCTTTTATTCACACCCCTACGCTGGCCTGGCGTACGCCGGGCCAGCCCACTCCGCTCACGCTTACGGGGGGGACGTCGCAAGCTACATTTCCGTGACTTCCCCACTGGCTGGGGTGACATGGTTGCGTCCACTGTCCACTACACTCCAAATACCAGCGGTGTGTGTCGATATGGATATGTGTGTGGTCTGCATACTGCAGTCTGGCCAGCACATCCACGCCACACTTGGCACTGTGTACATTCTCATTCATCGGTCCCTTGCCTCCTTCGCACTTGCCTGGTCCCCACCTCCCCCGACATTCTGCTATTGTATGTTCGAGGTTCCATGCCGTAGATGGCTCATGTACATGGCTGGGCCAGGTTCCCACAGTGAGTTGTGCTGTCGTGTCTGGTGGGTGTGCATGTTGTATGTGAGCTTGTGACGTGTGCATTTCCTGTGTTGTGTGTTGCATGATTGTGGAGTTGAGGTGTGTGGTGTGTGCATTTGGTATTGGCCAATGAGCAGTGCATTTCCGTGGGTGCCATCCTGGTGGCGCAGGTGGATGATGGACTGTCAGGAGGTGCAGGTATCATGCACACTGCCTGGGTGTTTGGCGACGTCGTTGGCGGGGATTCCATGGTGGTCCACTATTGCCTGCACATTGGTGGAATCCGTGCGCTTTCTGTTGCGCTTATTGTGTGCAGTGTCGCAAGGGGCCACTAGTAGGACATGTGTGCAGTCACTTGCCCCCTGACACGTGCGGAAAGCCAGCTGTGGCGTACACACCTTGCTTGGTCTCCAGCTGTTCCTGTGCAGTGTGTGTGAGGTATGGATGTTGGGGTACTAAGCTGATGGTGTCATCCATGACCGTTGTGGGGGACTTGGATTGGCCAGGCTGTGTGACTCCTCCGTCTCAGGCGGAGGTTGGTTGGAGGGTACCAGAGGCCAACACGTGCAGCTTGGCCAGCAACTTTGTCTGCGGTGGGATGTTGGTTGTCTGCTGTGTTGGTACCGTCAGCCTGTGGGCTATGGTGGTCAGGATGTGGAGGAGGGTTGTCCCTTTGGGCATATAGTGGGCAATGACATTCTCTGGTGTTGGGTCTGTGGGGTTGGTCCATTTAGGAGGGTCGCTGTCTCTGTCTGTGCTGCCTCAGTGTTGGTCCGGGGGCGGGGGTGGAAGTGGGTGTTGTTGCCCTCTTGGGGCTCCGGGATGCATGGTGAGTAGCTCCATGGCATCTGTTGCCCTTCAGGTGTGGCTCTGGTCTGGGCTCCATTTTGTGGTGCAGGCTGTGGTCTGACTTTGCACCAGGTCAGGGCAGGTGTTAGTTTCCTGCTGCTAACGCGCCTTATCGCCTGTTTTGTGGTTTTATCGCTGATCGGGCTGGTCGTTGAGAATGTTGAGGTGTGGTGTTGTCGCGGGATTTTGCTCGGGAACGCCTACTCTGCATCTCATTAGCGATAGTTGCAGGGGTCATCTGTGGCGATGTTTTTTGCGGATGCTTTCGCAGGTAAACTGGTGTTATAGGCTGTTAGCACCAGCTTCTGAATGTTGCGATACATTTATCTCGACTTTGGCTGCGATAAAGTGCCGTTAACTCGGCGATAGCTCCTTGAGAATATGCCCCCCTGTTTTCCGTTTTTACGGATTTTTACAGATAAATACAGACAGAAAACAATGTGTTTACTGTCTGCATTTATTTTTAAAAGTGGATAAATACAGAAAATTGTTTTCTTTTAAGTGACTCTCTGTGCTGTCTTTCATGAATTGTAGCCCAGTAGCTGAGCAGGTGGACAGCATGGGAAATTAAAAAACAGGATGAAATTTCATTAAATAATGGCATCTGTCAACGTACATTTGTGGTATAATGCTAATATTTAGTTGATGTATTGTTATATAATATTTGGCAGCTTAAATAGCTAAATCACGATAGACATCAAAGAATGAGTGTGTCTCTATCAGTTAAATAAATATAGAAATGTACAGTTTTACAACATCATTTATAAACAAAACATAAAATAAATATGGATAAATACAGATAAAATGGCCAAAAAATACAAATATGGATAAATACAGACGGAAATGTTAAAAAAAGAAAAACCATAAAACCGGGAGCCCTAATTATAGTTATGACTTTCCTATACGGAGCTACGCAAGCCACGTAGATCGTCAAACATCACACTGCAGGTAAATCATCTGGGCAGGCTCCTCCCAGTGGATATAACTCAAGGTGTCATTCAGCCTCTAGTGGGAATCACAACAAAACCCAGAGATATCTTCTCAAGCCTGTGCTTACTGCAAAAAAAGGTGTGCAATGATGAAAGCATCATAGTGAAAAGGGTTTACTTGCAGTCATGGCTGGTACTGAACAAGGGTGACAGGGTGGCGGAACGGGGGTTAAAAAATAAACCTCACTTACCTTTAAAGGACGCCGACTCTCCTCCATTGCCGTCTCTCGCCCGCTTGGTCCAGCCGGTAAATGAAGCACAAACATGCTCCCCTAGCCTATCACAATGCTGCAAGGTAGCGTTGTGATTGGTCTGAGCGCATGGTTCGGTTCTCAGACAGGCAGTGGGAGTTTGTGCATGTTCCCCACCATCTGTGCATTACAGTCTGGTGGGGAACATGCTCAGTGCGCATGAGGGTTTGGCTGGCCCAAGAGGGATGGCCAAACCGTCATGCGCACTTAAGTGCACATAATTCCTCCTCCTCCAGCTGGCTGCGATGACAGCCAAGCCCCGTCCCGCCCCTGAACCTGCTTCAGCAAGGAAAAATAAAATGATAACAACATCATGCATGATCTGCTGCAATGTAGAGAGTTTAGAAACAAAGATGGGTAGACTGTTAAGCGCTATATGTAACATAGCAGACCATTCAGTTCATCCGATGGAAGCAGTTTACTTTATAATGTTTTTGTACACAAGTCTGGCCATTCAAGCATCTAAGGTATCCAGGTGTTGGAATGTCCAGTGGGGGCTAAACAGCCCACGCTAAAGACTTTTTTGTTTACTTCGTATGAATTTATGAGCGTTTGTGTAGTAAATTTATGAGCGTTTGTGTAGCGCATGGGCACTATTATTTTGTCTGCCGTCTTTTTTAGTTGTGCACTCAATAGAAGCACTACATTTACACACATTGCAGTGTTGTTAATGAATATAGTCAATTTCCTTAAACGTTGTGTGTTTGGTAAAGCCCCACTTGCCAGCGAGGCTGGTTCCCAGCACTGAAGTGCCCTGTCACAAGTTACAGCGAGTACACCACATACACAAGGTGGGCATGTCGCAATACCACCTGGTAGGCATACGCCTTTTGGTGCACGAGGTTTACATTCTCAAGATGTATTAGTTGGCAAGGGTACTCCACTGTGCCTAGCAGCACTTTTGGGTGTTCTAGACTAGTAACATGAAGCAACTTTGGAGAAGTGCGCTTGCCTACTAGCCCCGAACTAGTTATAATAAGTACCGGGTCAGTGCACTGTCCACAGCAAGCAGCGGGTGCTGGTGTGATGCAGCAGTAGGAATTCTTGGCACAGGGGTGCAGTGATGCAGCCTGCAGTGGAAGGTCAACACGAGCGCAGTGTGCCAGGCAAGTGAGTGCGCCCAGCGCCCGCCACAGACTTTAATGCCTCTGGGCACAGGCCGGGAGAAGAAGCGAAGCATGTGAAATTTTCAGCTGAGTTCTGATCCCAGCTTCCGAACTTGCATTTATCGTGTGATCGTAACCATTTTCCTTCATCTCCCGGCATCAGTTCGCCTCTCAAGTGCTAAAGGAGTGCTTAGAAACCCGTTAATGACCAAAATGAAGCCCTGTATAAAACAAACCTGACAACCCCAAACCGGAGCTCTAAACTACTTTATGAGACGACGGCAGAAGGCAGACACGAACAGAACTCTGTCTGAAGCAGCGCACGAACCCATCTTCCACATGGAAGGAGAGGATGTGGTCCGTCGGCTAGACTGCCGACTTTGGTGCTGGAAACCAGGGTTCGAGCCTCAGGTCGCGTCCACATCCTGTGATTCTGGGCAAATCACTTAATCTCCCCGTGCCTGAATGTGTAATGTAAATACGGTGCTCATGTAAAGCGCTCCAATACCTTCGAGTCGAGTTCGCGCTATATAAATATGCAACAACAACAAAAAAAGAGGGAGGCTGAGTGTCTTGAGCGGACTCTCCCTTGATTTCGTGGCCTCTGAAGGCCAGAGGTCATCGGTTGCTTTATCCCTGATGGTTGGTCAAGTAGAAATGTCGGGGCAGATTTACAATAAACTAACACAGCGTGGTGCAGCAAGTCATTTTGCTGTGCCGTGCTGCGTTAGTTTTGAAGCACAGGGATGCAACATTTTTACAACAATATGTCGCATCTCTGTGCTTCCCCCTGCGCTGGCGCACAAACTGCTGCCATGCACCGACGCAGGCACCCTTGCACCATGGTGCAAGCATGCCTGTGTCACGGGGATGATTGTTTATGTGCAGGAAGGGCTCCCTTCCTGCACATAAGCAATCAGAAATGGTGTTTTACAACTTCTATGTGTGCTGCATTAGCACACATAGAACTTGTAAAACGTCATTGATTTAAAGGATTGTTTGTGTCCCTTCCTGTACATAAACAATCATTAGAGGTCATTTCCTCGTTCTATGTGTGCTGCAGAATGCAGCACGTATAGAAAGAGGGAAAAAAACGAGGAGAAATGAATACATTTCTCCTCGTTGTGCCACAGATGCATTTCCAGATTTACGATTTCTTGTAAATCTGGAAATGTGTCTGGTTCATTGGGTTTTGCGTGGGAACACCCACAGCAACACCCATGGAACGCCCCTTTCACGCAAAGTGCTGCGTGTAAAGGGGCCGTATTTACAAGGACAGGAAAAGCCACGCAGGGTGGCTTTTCCTGTCCTTGTAAATATGGGGCAGAAAAATGCGTGGCCAGTGCGTCACAAAAAGTGACGCACTTGAAGAGCAAGGGGCTTGTAAATCTGCCCGGTCGAACTTAACATTTTCCGCAGTTTGACCTCTTCAGCGCCACACAGATCAATCCCCTTCTGCGCTCTTTAAAACTGCTCAACGCAGAGCTTGAGCAGACGCGTGTGCTCAGTACAGGCAGGCTCACAGTCCTGAAAAGTAACACATGCATCATGCCTGCACAAACAAAACACATGTATCATGCCTGCACAAAACACATGAATCATGCCTGAATCTGAGAGGGCCAGGCTGTGAAGACATATCAGGCAATATTTATTTTGAAAAGTTATTGGGAATTCTGACTCTGGGAGAAGAGATTTATAGTTCCGGCCTCTGAAATAAGTGCTGGTGCTGAGCCCCGGAATCCACTGGCACAAATGAAGCACAGAATGACAACCCAATAAAGCAGCATTGGTTGCTCAGCTCTGTTTTATTGCGCGCAAATTTGTAAATATGGCATCAGATCTGAAAGAGAAAGTGGGTGAAAAACACAACTGAAAACATCTGACCTTTTGGAAAGGATCAGGTTTATATTTCGACATCGGTTTCCAATGCCAACATTGAAGGCCGACGGTCTATAATGCATGTTCCTTGCAAAGCTCGTAAAACAGTGCGCTTCCGATAGTCCTGCATTTGAGGAGTCAGGCTGCCGGCTTCAAAATGAAGCCTTAGTGCACTTCCATACGAGTGTCAATGTTGTTCAGCAGGAATAAGTGACTTCTTTCTTCGTAGGGGTGAGCCTGTTGGAAATGAAGTTTGCTCCTTTAATAAAGTCGTCCAAATGATTTCCAAGTTCATAGAGATATAGGCGCTGCAATAAAGAACTACATATCATAAGAAGAAGTCAGGGACCGTGTACTGGACACACATAGGATGATGCAAGCTGGTTTTAATAGACGAGGTGGCCGAGTGGTTAAGGCGATGGACTGCTAATCCATTGTGTTCTGCACGCGTGGGTTCGAATCCCACCCTCGTCGGTAGAGTGCAGTTTTGTCATCATTTACAGGGGTTTTGTATTTCATGTAAATAACAGAGACTGTGGCGCATTATAGTAGGAACTTCAAGCATAATAAATATGTATTACTCTCTGCGATTTGTAGCACTCGCGTAGCTGCTGTGGTGCTACGAATCAATCTTGTTCACTAGGGATGTTTCCTATAAATTAATTAAATTTGCTCATTTATGCCCGCCATGAGACGTTTCTTACGTCCATAGTATTCCTCTTGTTTTCTTTTGAAACTTCGTTAATTTTACTATTTTGTATTGCCCATTTATTTGTTTCGGGAAAAGGGAATATAGGAGGAAAATTCCACGTAGTTCATGAAAGAATAAAACATGATAGATGCACACGGTTTTATGATAGATGACATGGCTGTCCCCAGTAGGATACAGGTGTTAGCGTGGCCGAGCGGTCTAAGGCGCTGGATTTAGGCTCCAGTCTCTTCGGAGGCGTGGGTTCGAATCCCACCCCTGCCAGTACTCTTTTAACAATCCATTTCTCAATATTTTTGACTTCACTCTGTTATAGTCTTGTGCTTTACAAACATTTAACAACAAAAGGGGGTGGTGGGATGCACACATGCTTAGTTCATTTAATCCATTTTTGTCCCAATACTCGAAGAGTGCGTTCTGACTGAGTTTGTGCCTTGCCCTCTTGGCACACTGGTATAAACTCGGGTAGTGTGGTGCGACGCTGTCACACCAACCCAGTCGCACAGCTAAACAGTGTAATTACACCAATACTTGATGTCAACCAATTGTACTACGTGTTCAACTAATGTTAATCCAAATTTTCATCTTTCTTCATTTTAAATCCACATGTATGGTACCATGCTATTTCACAAGCTTCAAATGTTCAAGATGTGCCCATTCCAGACCTCGTTCAAAAACACGATGGAAACGCATGATTACTTCAAAGCAGTGTTGTTTTTATTAAAACCCAATGCATTTCAGGCATCTCAGGCCCTTCTTCAGGGGTAACTGTAAATAAACAAATGAACACTCTCATTATATATGCCTCGTTTTGTGTGGTTTATATTAAGTACTAACTTTTTTAATTAACTTCAACCCAAATGTCACGATGACACAATACGTAATACATACTTTTTGTTATAAATCTTTTGCGATATTCTGTGTTTTCAACCCCACGAAACATACCACCCGTGACTCACCATAGCTCACCACATATCCGTAATGTTAAATATAAACAAAAGAATCGACAAAATCAAGAAAATCACCACACCCGTTCCATATGCAACGCCCCATGCCTCATGGATATGTGGTGAGCTATGGTGACATCTGCTCCCTCCTCGTCCGGGGAGAAACAGCAGCCCTCATCCTCCTGGACCTCTCAGCCACCTTCAACACTGTCTCCCACGCACCCTAGCTACCAAAGTAGAGAGGAAGGCAGAGGTAGAGGCTAGGTTTATCCTCCTGACAGTTACGTAGTTAGACAAAAATCGAAGAAAACCTGCCCTTAGGGAATTAGATAGGATACAGCAAGAATTTGTTGTAATCCCTTGTCTAGAAAAAATACTTTTTCTCTAGAGACCCCTCACCCACCAAGGTTGCCCCTAGGTGGCATGCTTCATCATTGGGATTCCTCTCAATCCTCTACTGATTGAGGCGTGCTGCGACTTACGAATTATGTAGGAGCACTTTTTATTGTAGACTATGTGTAGTGCAGTGATGTGGAGTGGAAAGGGAAAGAAAATTTAAAAATAGCTAACTAGTTGGCCACTCTTTTATTCACGCCCCTAGTTGGTATGGTTAAAAATCAAGGGTCGTTTACTGAGAAGAAACCTGACCTTAATGAGTCTGGTTGTCTCAGTAATGTGTTTTTGTCAACATGTTTCAAGCTGTTCCCCTAATAGCTCTTCATCAGGACTCCACGGGGTCAAGCCCTGTGTGTACCACTCCTAGTGAATCCTGTAATAAGGACACAAACCATGCACACCTAATGCACACTGTATACATACGGTTCTAGTGATTAATCTGTGTTTCTGTAGATGCTATATTATTGCATCATGGTCAAAGCCAGGGGTAGAGGAGCTTGTAGTCACACTTTCGTCAATGCCACCTCCGGGAAAGTAACCTACTTCTCTCCCCCGCATATCCCACGCACCCTAAGCACAAGATTCCACGACGCCGGCGTCCGCGACAAAGCACTGGATGGATCCCTTTCTTCCTCACCAGCAGAACACAGTGAGTCAGACTACCACCATTCCTCTCAGAACCCATAAAGGTCAGCTGCAGAGTCCCCCAGGGCTCATCCCTGAGCACCACCCTCTTCAACATCTACATGGCCCTGCTCACAGCCATAGTCAGGAACCATGGACTCAACATCGTCTCCTATGCCAACGACACCCAGCGGATCCTCTCCCTCACCAATGAGCCCACGATCGCCAGAAACAACTTTCACAACAGGTTAAAGGCCGTAGCTACCTGGATGAGAGACAGCTGCCTCAAGCTCAACGCGGACAAGACCAAAGTTCTCATTGTGGGGCTAACACTTCCACTTGGGAAGACTCCTGGTGGTCCCCCCAAACCCACGGGCCATGCACAAAACCTCTGCATCATACTGGACTCCTCACTCACGATGAACCACTAGATCAACGCCGTCTCCTCATCATGCTTCAACACTGTTCGCCTGCTTCAAAAGACCTTCAGATGCATCCCCACTAATGCCAGAAAGACGGTCGCCCACACACACATCAGCAGCAGACTCAACTACAGCAGCGCACTCTATGCAGGCGTCACCCAGAAACTCCTCAGGAAACTACAGAAAGTTCAGAACACCGCAGCCAGAGTGGTCCTCAACATCCCCCACCGCAACCACATCTGCGAATACCTGTGAGAACTCCACTGGCTCCCTGTCAACAAAAAATCACGTTCAAGCTCCTCACACATGCCTACAAAGCCCTCTAAGATGCTGGACCAGCATACCTGAACAACTGCCTATCATTCCACCTACCCACCAGACACCTCATCTCCACTGAACTGGCCCTTGCCACCATCCCCCGGATCCACAAGACCAGGACAGGAGGAAGATCCTTCTCCTACCTCGCCGCCAAAACCTGGAACACCCTGCCTCTCCACCTCAGGCTATCCCCATCACTGACCCAATTCAGGAAGGGTCTAAAGACCTGGCTCTTGGACTGAACCTCGGCGCCCATCAGGACCTGCAGCCCACCCCACCCCCAGCACCTTGAGACCCTCACGGGTGAATAGTCACGCTCAACAAAAACTGATTGATTGATTGACTGCTGGTGGCTTCTTAAAGGCAATATTACCATAGGGGCCAATTAAAATCTCAAAGGTTTTTTTTTTCTAGGAGTAGTTCAGTCAAACCAGTGGTCATTCAGGCATAAATCATATCTCTGTCTGCAGTAAGTAACGTTCGCCGCTAGAAAAAAAAACGTTGTAAATGAGGCCCACCAAGAGTGGTATTTTCTAAAGGATGGCTACCAGTCAAGGCAAGATCCTGGAAGGAGCTATGATCTGTGATTGAGACATGGCCAGAGGGCAGCGATCTCTAAGGAGGCAGGAATCTCTGGACAGTCACACTTGACTCTGTTACTGACTTCTTCAAAGATCTGTCCTTCCAAGTTGATGTAGGGCTTCTTGGTTCGTGGGGTTCCAATTTGTTTACATGTTTGTCATAGGTGCCTACACTTCTTCATCTATTTTGAAAAAGTAGCACTTTTCATTAAAAAAAAGGTTTGTGAGAGAGTATGCTACATGTCTGGTCAGCTTAGTTGGTTAATGATGCTAATAACGCCCAAGTCGCGGGTTCGATCCCGTACGGGTCATATACATTTTGAATTCATTGTGTTATTTAATGTTGGGGAGAAAGAAGTAAAAGAGGGCACGAGGCCTGTCCTAATGCCATATACCCTTGATGGTCGCTGCTGTAAGATTTGTTGAACTGAAGGAGCACTGAACAATGCAAGCAAGAGTCTGAAAACACTCGGCGGCTGCTAAGCATTGGTAATGAAATGTATCAGACCTGCCAAATGTTTCCCGTTTTTGGTTCTCAAACACTACATTCTGCTTTCCTCTTATTTTTCGCTAATATGTTTATTAACACTATCCTGTAGTATTTAAAACATATCTAAAAACCAAAGCAAACACCACCTCCCGCAGACAGATGGGCATTTAAATAACTCATAACGACCGAGGAGCGGCTGTGCACAGTAAAAGAACTTCCGGGTGTCTTCGGTCGCAGACGTTATTGGCTGCACATCACTACTTCTCTATATTTGGAACCATTTCTCAAGGTCACTTGAAGGTCACGCATTAGACTTTTCAAGTCTGGCCTTTAAGACCGAACTATTGATTACATGTAGGTGAATGATATATAGATGAGCAAACATAGAGGGGTTTTCGGTCAGTGGATTTCATCCATAGGTCTCTGTGGTTTTGTGAGTAAGTTTATTACCGTGTTTCTTTAATACACTTGTGAAACTTTTAATATGTCATGCAGAATCTTTTATGTGTCATGTAGAATGTTCTGTGGTTCCCTAGTGAAGGGCAGTTGGATTGTTGACTTTGTCTGCCCAGCTGTTCTTCGACGTGGGTTCCTGTGTCTATGCTTCTGCTGATTAAATACTTCGTTACCAGAGCTCCTGCTTCCACTGTAATTCTTTCTCCATCCCCATGCTACATTTTGGTACCCGGAGTGGGGTTGATTGCTGCGTTGTTACATATCTATTCGTTGGAGGAAGGAACCCACCGGCTGTTTGTCTACTCGCGTTGCAAGGAAGTCTTTAAGGAGAAATTCTGCTTGCCAGCTTACCCGAAGGTGGGTCACCTAACTTTTTGCCTGGCAGCATGTTCTGATACCGTTTCCCTGTGTGATACCGTTGCTCCGCTTGAGCCTGTGTACCTTTGAATCCCCTGCCTGCCTGGCTCGCACTGCCTTGCGCACGTACCTTGCACTGTGTCGGCTCTGGGAGCGTGCCTTTCAGTGTCAACGTTCCAGCTGGCATTGTCGTCGCTCGTCATATCTGGACATCCGAAGTCGGAACGCGGCTGCGCAACAGGATTATCTTCCTTGTGCAGCTTTGCATCCTGGGAGCGTGATGACTTCACACGCACGACGGCCATCTTGTTGAAGGCTGCTTCTTTGCTTCACCGGCTGTCAGCATTCTTCAGGATCTTGTTTTACCTAATACCTTCACGTGTCAGGAAATCAACGTGATTTGTGCACGTGCTGTATTTTGGTGATCCGCATACCTGCTTTTCGGTGCGACACCCGGATCGGTGATTCTCATACCTGTAATCTTCATCTTTTGCTGACAGTCACTCATCAGTGATTCTCAACTGTCATGAAGTGCAACACCTGCAGCGGTGATTCACACACCTTTATCTTCTACTTGTTTCAAGAGGTAACTTTTTTGCATTTCGTCAAGTTTGGTAAACAGGTGCATATTATCATTGCATCGAGTTTCATTTTAAGTTATAAACAATTATTATAATATCTAACTGTGTTTTGTCTTGGGGATTCCTCTTGAAACATGGCCAGCAGTCAAGGAGTAATCCAACCGCCGCCCTTCTTACAGAGAGCAGGCAAACCGGATATTAAGTGGTCAGAGTGGCTTCGTAATTTTGAGAACTACTTAACAGCCATTGATGCTGATGCTTTTTCGCCCTCCAGGAAGATGGCTTTATTAATAAACCATTTGGGGGTGGCTGGGCAAAGTGTTTGTGATAATCTTCCTCATTTTCCTGCTCCATTATCTGAAGACACTCCCTGGAACGTCTACTTGGAAACCAAGGAATGAATGAAAAAACAATATTCTGATGCCTCTAGTGTGCTCTTAGAGAGATTCAATTTTGCAATGTGCAAGCAATCTTCTGAGGAATCAGTAGAAGACTATATTGCTACGTTGAGAGTTTTAGCAGAGAAATGTGACTTTTTAGCTAATGTAGACATCTACATTCGGGATCAGTTTGTGTTTTATTGTTTTTCAAAAGAAATACAAGAGCGTTTATGGCCCACTCGCAATCCCAGTTTGATAGAAACAATAGAAATTGCTAAGAGTATTGAAAGCTCTGTAGTGACCTCTAAGGTGCTGTCAAACCATGCATCACATGTCGCTGTGAATGCTGTGTCTGATGAAAGTATTGTTTGTGCAGTTAGTTCAAAGCAACCTGGTGGAAAAAAGTATCAAACAATTCAACCTGGTCGAGGACAATTGGTCTGTTTCCGATGTGGTTCTAGAAATCACATCGGCAACAACCCTAATTGCCCTGCCAATGGCAAGAAGTGCATGCGTTGCCGAAAAATTGGACACTTTCAAGGGGTGTGTAGGGGAACATCCACTAGGACTACAAGTTTCAATAGAGTCAAAGTCTCTAATATAAACTTGGACAGTCATGAGTGTGACGTACAAGAATGCAGTGCTAAATTTGATAATGTATTACTTATGGTAGATCTTCCATATTCTGATGATTGTCCAGAGAGGAAAATTAAAGGACCGCTGGTGGATACCATCATTGATGGAAAATCTATTGTTGTAATGGCTGATTCTGGAGCGCCAGTTACCATACTTGCGGATCGCACATTCTACAAATTCTGGTCTAAAGAAGTACACCTTTTGGCACCTGATATCAATCCCAAGGCTTTCGGGGAACAAGACATACATTTGTTAGGTTTCTTTTGGAGTGATGTGGAGTGTCTGGGCAGGTCTATAAGAACAAAAGTATATGTGGCAGTAAATGGGAAAGATATTGTAGGTTGGAAGGATCTTGCACTGTTGGGTATTATTCTATCCCCAGGGCAAGATCCTTCAATCGTTTTAGGGCCACTTCCTACAGAAATTCTTTATTTGGATAAAGAGGAAGAGGTAGTGGACAACTTTGTTCGATCTTACCCAGAAGTTTTTAAAGATGCAGTTGGAAATGTAAAGGGTTTTGAGCATGGCATAAAACTCGAGAAGAATGCCGTGCAAATGGTACATAAAGTTAGGCCTGTTCCTCTCAGAATAATGGAAGATCTCAAATTGCTGTTATACAAATTGCAATCTGAAGGGATCATTGCACCCATTGATTCCTCAGAATGGATTTCTCCAGTCATTTTAACCAAGAAAAAGACTGGGGATCTCAGATTATGTGTGGATTTGAGGTCTCTTAATCAAAACATTTTAGTTGATTGCCATCCTCTTCCACACATCCAAGAGATGATTGCTAACATTGGGAAATCTGAGTATTTTTCCACGATTGACTTGCATTCCGCTTACCATCAGATCCCACTTTCAGAAGAGTCTCAAGCACTCACTGCGTTTGTGACACCTTTTGGTGCCTTCAAGTATTTGAGGTTTGGACTTGCATCCGTGGCGAGTGTTTTCCAAAGATTAATGGATAGTTTGTTTAGGGAAATACCGCATGTGCAGGCATTCCAAGATGATATTTTGATTTTCACAGAGACCAGAGATGAACACATGCAAGTCTTAGGAGTATTACAAAAGAAATGGATGACTGTGAAACCAGGTAAATGCAAACTCCTAGTAAATGAAGTGGAATATTTGGGACACCTCATTTCAGACAAAGGTATCAAACCAAAATGTTTGCAATGTGGAGGCAATATGCAATGCCCCTTCTCCTCCAGACAAGGATGCTCTACGTTCTTTTCTTGGTCTGTGTGAATATTACGCCAGATTTGGTCCAGGATATGCTCACATAGTTCAACCTTTAAGGTGTCTACTTATAAAAGGAATGAAATTTGTTTGGAATGATGCAATACAAAAAGTATTTGAGAAAGTGAAGTTGGTAGTGGTCTATGCTCCCGCATTGCACCCTTTCGTACCCAACGGTAAACCATTTATTTCTGTGGATGCTAGTGTCAAAGGTCTTGGTGCAGTTTTTGGGCAGTGGGTGGAAGGTCAGGAAAATACTATAGCGTTTGCTTCATGAGCTTTAACTACTGCTGAGAGCAACTACAGCACTATTGAAAGGGAAGCACTTGGGATGGTTTGGGCAGTACAAAACTTCAAAACTTACATTTGGGGAACACGTTGTGAAATTCTTACAGACCACAAACCACTAGTTTTTTTACTAGCCAGGAACGGTTTGGGGAAGGCTTCTGCACGCTTGGTTCAATTGTTGTCAAAGTTACAAGAATATAACCTTGTAGTTAAATACATCCAGGGTGGTAAGAATGTCCGAGCGGACTGCCTTTCTCACATTCCCCTTCCCGATTCTAGTTAGGGGGAGGATGATTTTGACAAAGACTGTGTTGTTGACCTAGTAGATGCTGTGTCGAACTGCAATGGGAGTATCACTCAAGAGGAATGGTCTACAGGTATAAAGCAAGATGAGTCTTTGACAAAGGTTGAATATTTTCTAAAAAACAGGTGGCCTGCAGGAAAAAGCCCTAGTGAGGAATTGAGGAGTTTTGTACAGATTAGTGAGGAGTTGTCATTTGAGAACGGGGTTTGTGTAAGAAATGGTTTGCTTGTTCCTCCTTTCTTATTGAGAGATAGGATTATTCGCATGGCTCATGAGGGACACATGGGGATTTCAGCGACTTGTAAGAAAATCTACGAAATTTATTGGTGGCCTAGTATGGACAAACAGGTAGCCACCTTTGTTGGCAATTGTTCTGAATTTGTAGTTTCAGACAAACATTGGAAGGTAAATAAGAAACCCCTATTTCCTGTTTCATTTCCAGAAGTGCCATGGGAGAAAATAGCTCTAGACTTTGCAGGGCCATTTCATGTTTTACCCTCTGATAAAAGATATTTATTAGTAGCTATCGACTATTTTTCAAAGTGGATATATTATTCATTTGTGGAAGCTGCTAATTCAACTACGGTTATTTCATTTCTTGAAAACATTTTTGAGATTGAAGGTGCACCTTGTTGCATTGTTACAAATAATGGATTATCTTTTGTGTCAAGGCAGATTACATGTTTTATGGAAAAATTTGAAATCAAGCACTGCCAAGTTGCATTGTACAGTCCTTCCTCCAATGGACTTGTTGAGAGAGCCAATCGTTTTTTAAAAGAGGGAATTCAAACTGCCGTTGCAGCCAGTGTCAATGTGGCTGACATTTTGCAAGAAAAGATGTGGGCTTATCTCACCTCGCCACATTCTACCACAGGTGTGACTCCATTTAAAGCTCTCAGGGATAGGGATGCCAGGTCGAAATTGATGCCCAAATGGTTCACTGATTTGGCAGTGGGTCTGCCCTATCCGAGGAAAGAAACAAGAGGGAAGATCAACAGCAGGTGAGGGATAGAGTATTTGCCAAACAAATGTTGCAAAAAAACTGTATGAGAGCAATTCAAGAATCAAAATTGAGAATTTTGCAGTGAAAGATTGGGTTCTGATCAAGAAGCCATACCGTGTTTGAAAAGGTCAATCCAAATTCTCGTTACCCGTACGAATAGTTAGGGTCAGTAAACCTTCTGTTTTGTTAGAAGGGAGAGGTTGTTGGAACAAGGATCGTGTAGTCAAACTTACAGAGAGTCAAGTGGAAATTTCCAACAACGTGTATGCTAATAGAGATGACGAAAGTGATTCTAATTCTAATTTTGTTATTGGTCATGATTTTGTGGTCAAATCATCTGCTCAAGATCAAAGACCATCAGGAACATCTGGTTTGGTTCCTTTTCTTTCTATTGCTGATTGTAGTAGAGGTCGTTGAAGCTCTGAATCTGGGGTTCTTGTTGACAACGTTGTTGCGATTGAATCCAGGGGGACACTCCCAATTTGCAATCCCTCCCAAGTGAAGTGCGTGCATCTTCTCACAGTCAGCGCACATGTAAGGTGCCTGCTAAATTGCAAGACTATGTTCTTTATTGATTCATGTTATTTTGTTTGTTTTTAAAGGGGGGAAGATGTGTGGTATTGTGAGTAGGTTTATTACACTATTTCTTTAATACACTTGTGGAACTTTTAATATGTCATGGCAGTTGGATTGTTGACTTTGTCTGCCCAGCTGTTCTTCGCCGTGGGTTCCTGTGTCTACGCTTCTGCTGATTAAATACTATGGGGCAGATTTACAAGGAAGTGCCGCAACGTGGCAACGCAAGCCCTTTGGCTGCGCCACGCTGCAGCACTTCCAAAGCACACGAATGCGACATATTTACAATAATATGTCGCATTCCTCTGCTCTCCCCTGTGCTGGTGCACAAACAGCTGCCATGCGCCGGCGCAGGCACCCTTGCACCATGGTGCAAGGATGCCTGCGTCATGGGGAGATTGTTTTTGTGCAGGAAAGGGCACCTTCCTGCACAAAAACAATCGCTACAGGCATTTTCCTCTTTCAATGCGTGCTGTTGAATGTAGCACGCACTGAAAGAGGAAAAAACGAGGAAAAATTAAAACATTTCTCCTCGTTGCGCCTCACTACGCCTCCCCTGGGGAGGCGTAGCATTCTAACGCATTTCCAGATTTACGATTCCTTGTAAATCTGGAAATGTGTCTTGTTCCATGGGTGTTGCGTGGGAACACCACCAGCAACACCCATGGAACGCCCCTTTCACGCAAAGTGCTGCGTGTAAAGGGGCCATATTTACAAGGACAGGAAAAGTCACGCAGGGTGGCTTTTCCTGTCCTTGTAAATATGGGGCAGAGAAATACGCCACCAATTCGTCACAAAAAGTGACGTACTGGTGGCGCAGGGGGCTTGTAAATCTGCCCCTTTGTTACCAGAGCTCCTGCTTCCACTGCAATTCTTTCTCCATCCCCATGCTACAGTCTCTTAAATCGTCATTCACATTTTATTTCACATGGCATACAATTTGGGGCAGTGGGGCAACTCACTCACCCCCTGGCCCTCTTTAATGTGTGTGAATGCACAACACCTATGCTCATTGCTCACATTCATCTAAAAATAGAATTTCTTTCAGTCTCAACTGTGGTCAAATGTTCTCTAATTTTACTTATGTTTTATGTAATTAGCAACTTTGTTCCCGTTTTCTTCTAAAGTTACAGTTATAAAGCTTTTAAGTGGCATTGTAACATTGTAGCTGTCTGCAACCTGAGTGCCTGCTTAGGTGTTTTATTCTTTTCTCCTTCACAAATAATAATGACAAAATGCACAGCAGAGCCCAAAAGCTTGTTATTTATAAAAGGCTCTAGGAAAATGGCCACATCAGGGATAGTTTTTAAAAATATGTTTTATTTAGTTGCATATGAATACTGAAGATATGTAACTATTGCACGACCCTACCAAGGCAAGACGTATTGACTTTGTCAATCCTTGTTTTTAGTTGCAAATTAATACTTAAGTATCAATTTCCACTAGGAAATCCATTTCTGGTGCACTTATTGAGAAAGGTGGTGTTGGAGAAAGCGGTCTGTCCTAAGAAGGGGAAATTGAAACCTTTTAAAAGAGTATGGTCTGTGTAAATAAAAGTGCAAAATAATACATAAGAGAGAGAATCGTGTGCTTGACTAATTCATAAATATAGTCATACTGCATTAAAATAATAACATTCAGAAAGTAACCAGAGATGGCACCCTTCTCCTGGACCACATGCAGGTAAACACTTGCAAGATAAATTTAAAATTAAGCAACAAGCCGGCTTCTTTCTGTTTCCACATTTAGAGAGTCCTGTGTACAAAGGGCCTAACTTGGTTATGTCTCACCTAAACAGCGGTCATGCGCTGTTGCTGCGGGGGGTATTTTACACAGTAAAGGGCTAGGAGCCCCGCCTATACTTACCATTTGCAGACTTGACTGTCAGTCATTGTAGCTGGCCCGTAATTGGCTACCATACGTATGACATCACTTCCTTTTATAGTTTTGGAGCATGGACGAAGTACTAATTCATTTTATTTTATTTGTATCTTTCCGCTACTGGTGCTTTGCTTAAGAGAACTTTTTTTTCTTCAACACTTTTTTCCGTTTTATAGTGGCATTTTTATTTTGTTTGTGATTGGCATGTTTTTGGTATCTGCATTGTATTGGCATTTTTAATGTTTCCACATTTTTTCGCTACTTGCATCTGCATTTGTATTTGTTCTACAATTTCCCCGTTCTGGCGCTGTGCTTTAGAGTAATACATTTTGGCTACTTTTTTTGTTTGTGTTCGGATCATCATGTTTTGTGCAACATTCGTTTTTTGTTCCATAATGGCATTTTTCTTTTGTTTCCAATTGGCATGCTTTTCGTATTTCCCCTCTCACCTACCCTCATCTCCCTGCTGCCTCTCCGTTGTTATTTGTTCCTTTTTTTGGCAGTGTTATATGGCATGAACTTAGGCGCTTTACAAGACCACCAATTACATTACATTCATGTTTTGTTTTTTAATTGGGCACAAGGATATTACCTGAGAGAGCCTGTTGATGCTCGCCACCCTGTTCTAGCTGCTTGCTGTTTTCTCCCCCCTCCCCCCCGCCCCATCCTCCACAATGTTTCTTGAATGCACAGCAGACACTGGGGCATATTAGCAAGGAATGGCGATAACTAGCGCTAACCTAGGTTAGCGCTAGTTTTTCTATCGCCGTCTATCGCCATTATTTCTCGCCCTGTTAGCGACGTATTAGCAACACGTCGCTAACAGGCGATAGCTTCAGCCAAAACTCTCGCTAACTCCTGCACGATATCCAAAGCGGCGATAGCGGGCGGAATCCAGCGATAACATTTTAGCAGACATAAAACGCACGCTAACCCGCAAGTGTGGACTTTGCAAAAATAACCTATCAGTCCACCTCCCATTGAAAAAATGTAAAAAAAAATTCTAAATGCAGATCTGAGGACCCAGGGCCAAGTGCAGCACACAACAACAACCCCCTCAAGCCACCCAACATCCAGGATGACCAGGATGAGAGCCCGGATGCCCCGCTGGACTTGCGCCTGGAGCCCGGATGCCCCGCTGGACTTGCGCCTGGAGCCTGGATGCCCGCTGGACTTGCACCTGGAGCCTGGATGCCCCGTTGGACTTGCGCCTGGAGCCTGAATGCCCCGCTGGACTTGCGCCTGGAGCCCGGATGCCCCGCTGGACTTGCGCCTGGAGCCTGGATGCCCCCCTGGACTTGCGCCTGGAGCCTGGAGTGGGATGGGGAGGAGCTGTGGAGTCGATGAGCCGTGGCGGGAGACATTGATGTGCGACCATCGCCCGTACCTGGTGGTGAAGTCTGGCAGGTCACATGGAGACACGTTGCTGACCTGCATGTGAAGTCCGCCTTGCGCACCTTGGTGCAGTTAATGGTAGAGGTGCTACTGCGCACCAACGTAGTGAGGTCCTCATGGCATACTACAATACACCACTATACCAGGGTGCACGGAGGGGATTACCAACGGTGGGTGCCGTCTCCCTGCATCACAGGACGGATGATGTTGGGCTGGCCGGATGCTCTGGAGGGTGAGGCCCCTGTGCTACGCCCAACTTGTGTGGTCTGTGAGCTGCAACTACACGCCTAAGGGAGTCCTGCTGCATCAACTGCATCGGGAGGTCCACCAGCGGACTACGCGATGACTGCTGTACCCAGCCCAGTGAAAGCACACCTGGCTCAAGCTCCTGCTGGCTGAGTCACAGATTTGGAGAGAGTGCAGTGGATTGCACCACAGGGTCAATGTCTAGGTAAGGAGAAGGTGGGATGCGTAGCGCAGGAGGGCCGGGGGGTGAGTCGCTCATGCCTATCACACGTAGATGACGCACCCCCAGTGGCGGCTCTACCGCTATGGCGGAAGAGCGTTGCCTCACCACCTCAAGCAGTGTAGATGAGGAACAATCATCACATGATGATAACTGGATCCAGGCCACCGCAGACCATCTCGTCGACTCCCTCCGCACCAACACGGCACCAATGCTTCCAAACGATGACACCACAGCGCGCAACCACCACCGATGGATCTCCAACATCGCAGACATTCGGGCACCCCTCATGAACGGCACTGCGTCAGTACCTTCCGCCTGCCTGATGGCAGGCATGAGGGTGATGCTATGCCTCAGGGATGGGCTGGCCCCATGCATTGCTGGGGTTGCGTCATGGTTGTGACACGACTGCAGCAATGCATGACTTTAGCGCAGACAGATACGTCAGGATTCCTGACGTATCTGTCGTCACTTGCGTCATGGAGCGCTGTCCAGTGAGTACAGCGCATCCATGCTGTTGGAAGGAGGGCGTGATGAGAAGTGTTGCAACGCTGTCTTGTCGCAGTGCATAAACACTTTTCATGACTGGGGCACAGGAATGCGCACTATCTTAGTGATGGTGAGCATTACTGCACTATGGGGCAGATTTACAATAACTGGCACAACCCTGCAGATCAGCAGGGATGCGCCAGTTATTTTGCGTGACGTTAGGAATCCCTTGCACCACCATGGATGCGCTGTATTTACAATGCAGCGCACTGTGGCGCAAGGAGAGACAGATGCGTGACACATCTGTCAGCGTATAGGTGACGCAGTACTGGAGTCATGTCGCAAGCGCAACGCTACTCCAGCACTGCTCAGGGGCATCCTATACTTGCAATGCTGTGTCACTCCTTATGCCTGCTACAAGCAGGTGTAGGTTTTGACGCAGCGGGGACGTAAAAGTGACTCAGTGAAATCTTGTAGTTTTCACTGCGTCACTTTAACGGGGCTTCCTTCCGACGGAACGCCCACCCTGCTTACATTATACCTGGCGCAGGTATAATGTAGCGCAGGGCTTTACAACGTGACGCATCTCACTAGATGCGTCACGTTGTAAATCTGTCGCATAGTGGCGCATTGTTTACAACGCCGCTGCATCACATAACTGGCGCAACGGTATTGTAAATCTGCCCCTATATTTTTGTCGCAGGGCAGCGCTGCAACATTGCTTGCAGCGCAGTCCAGCACCAAAAACATGCATAGGTGTGGGCCCAAGTCTTATCCACATTTTTAAGACCTGCTTTTTTCTGGTCTTAAATTCCTGCTGCTAACAGGCCTTAGCGACACTTTTTTTATCGCTTCGGGGGTCCGGGCCATCCTTGCTAATAGGGCAAAGTGCGGTTAGCGGGCGTTTTTGTGAAGTTTAGAGACAGAACGCCTACCTTGCATGTCATTAGCAATAAATATCGCTGGCATGCAAGGCGATAAAAAAAACGCCCGCTATCGCCAGAAAGCTGTCGCTAACGGCTGTTAGCGACAGCTTGCTAATAGAGCGATAAAAATATTGCCGCTTTAGCGGCAAAAAAGTGCTGCTAAAGCGGCGATGCGCCCTTGATAATATGCCCCACTGTGTGCTCCTGGGCACATATTCGTGTTTCTGTCCGCTTTTCGTAACAGCAGCTGTGAATAAGTTTTCCCACTCTTGCCAGCTGCAACAACAGCCATGATATATAGCACGAACTCTAGTGCTTTACAAGAGCACCAATTACATTACATTCATGTTTTTTTTAAAATTAGGAACGGGGACATTACATGAGAGAGCGTGTGGATGGGTGCTGCCCCGTCATAGCTGCTTGCCCCACCCCGTCTCTCATGATATGTTGCTTGAATGCACTGCAGACACTGTGTGGTCGTGGGCACATTTTCGTATTTCCATGGGGTTGTGTAGCAGCAGCTGTGAATGAGTCTAGGATGGTGTTTGGAGTAGGAACAGATAATCACAGTTATGACTTTCCTATACTGAGCTGAGCAAGCCACGTAGATCGTCAAACATCACACCGCAGATATATCATCTGGCCAGGCTCCTCCCAGAGGATATAACTCAAGGTGCCATTCAGCCTCTAGTGGGAACTACAACAAAACCCACAGATATCGTCTCAAACCTGTGCTTACTGCAACAAAGGCGTGCAAGGATGAAAGAGTCGCAGTGATAAGGGTTGAGTTGGGTGATATGACGGGGACTGAACCGTAGCCGAACACAGGCAAAGCCAGCCCCCCTGGACAGCATCTGGCACCGTCTCACAAGACGTGCAATAAGTTCCTGTTTGCCTCTTTTTCTCACTCTTGCCAACCACAACAAATAGCAATGCGAAGAAATAAACAGATCTAACCCCAAACAATGTTTATGCAGGGAAAGGAAAACATTTTTATGTACCTGTTTTGCTTTATAGGGCCATCATGTTGTGATCCGCAATAGGGGTGCAGAAAGTTGAGACCGTTTTCTTTAGCAAACCTCGTGATGTTTTCTCGAAACTTTGCAAACTTTCCATAGGTAGTGAAGTTTGGGGGAAAAAACGTGTTCATTATAATATTTCAAAAGTTGCATTTAATTGTTACAAAAATACATTTTGCAGAAACAGAATTTCTGCAAATACTTTTCTTGATAGGTTGACAAACATCAAATCGTATATTTATTTTTGCAGATTTATATAGTGTGATCTTGGTTCTAGGGCATTGGAGCACTTTATATGCACAGCAGAGTATATTTCACATTTGTCTTAAGCATGGTAAGATTAAGCTATTTGCCCAGAATCACAAGATGTTGAGCTGAGGTTGGGACTCAAACATAGTTCCCCAGTTCAAAAGTCAGCTGCTCTGGATGTTAGGCCACATCTTATGCCCTAATTAATATGTGCGAACGCATGTTGATGCATGTATGTTTAATGTTACTTTTTAAATTATTTTTGACAGTGTATTTCAGCATTACTCAGACAGCAAAATCCATTCTTTGATTTTTGGTGATGCTGTTTCACATCTGTAAAAAGCACAAAAGCGAGACCTATTGACTTTGCCAATGCTTGTTTTCCATCTGGAATTGAATAGTATCTTAGGCCCTGGGACACCAATGATGAACAGCAGCATTCCTACGGATACTGTCCAGTAATCAATTACTGCCAAAGGACCCAGAGAAAGTTCTTGCAAACTCTGTATGTCTTTTATCCCTTACTTGAAAACTCTAGGGGTGCTAAGAAACAAGCTGCATTCAGTAGTGAGGACCCTAAAATATACGCCTTGACAGGTCTCCCAATAAGATGGACAGTTCAGTGGGATGGGTCGGCAGACAGCACTGTCCTCACAAACAGGTGTGGTACAATACCGCCTATCTAGTAATGGGTTTACAAAAATGTGTTGATGATAAAAGGTGAGCAGAACTCCTTACATAGTATAGTGGTCACGCTTCGTTCTGGGCCACAGAGCAGACCGGCGCCCTAAGCACTAACCGTGGTGTTTGAGGCTGTTTGCCACTAGCGTCCTGGGGTCTGTGCAGGAAGCATCAGCAGGACTGTGTGCAGAAATGTGTCCTCGCAGGCCATTCAATCACAATTGCCCTTTCTCAACTCAAAGTCGATTGCAGCAGTAATGGAACCCCCACCGAACATGTAAGGCCAGTGAGGCCAGCCTGGACATTGAGCGTCAGATTTATGAATGGATGGCGTTACCCTTGTGTGAGGCAAGTTGACACAAGGGCAACGCAATCATAAGTCAGTTTTACCAAGCTATGCAAGGCCACCTTGTGTGGCCCTGCCTGGCTTGGCACATCTAGAGTAACGCAAGGGAGCGCAAGTTGCTGCCTTGCACTACTCTGCCCCACGGAGGCGTTGCATGGGTGGAGCGTGGGTGTTCCCACGCATAAACCCATGGATTCTGAAGCATTCCCAGGTTTACCAATGTTTCCTCTTTTTAAGTCTGCTGTAGCACACTTAGAAAGAGGAAAAAATTTGGGAGGATTATTTTGTGCACAAAAATGTCCTTTCCTGCGCAAAAACAATCCTGCCTGCAACGCAGGCACCCTTGAACCATGGCACAAGCATTCCTGCGTTGGTGCTAGAAAGCGAATTGTGTGTCAGAGTAAGGAATGCACCATATCTTGATAGTTATGGCACATTCCTGCCCTGTCCCTTTCATGTAGCACAGCAAGGTGTCTAGCTGCATTGTGTTGCATGCAAAAATGATACATCAGGGCCTTGTGTATAACATATTAACTTTGGCTTCTGTTATACCTTGATTTTAATGCTTTTATCATTTCTAAAAGAAGAGAAATTTGAAAGGACCCCACCCCCCTCTTGAGCTGTAATAAACAAACATTATCTATAGATGATCGGAATAATATGAATGACTTTCTTCATGAAAATGGAAATTCAGCAAATCGCGAACAGGGACAGCCAACATTTCGAATGAAAAGATGCTTTGAATAAAAAAGTCTGCATTGTGGGCGTCGTCAGGTTAATGTTTGATGCTTCTGAATAAGGATACATAGGGGGGTAGCGTGCTTTAGACAGAACTATTAGCATTGTCCTGCACCTGTGTACACGTGAAGCGCATACGGCATCGTGAGATATGGGGGGTTCTTCCCGTGGGAGCCCCGCCCCCTCTGCAGCTTCCTGTATTTTACTGCTCATGGCCTTGCTTCTGTTTAGGACAGTGGTTCCCAAACTTTTTCGACTTGCGGCTCCCTTGACCCATTGGCCATTGGCCGTAGCTCCCCATTTTTACTTCTTTTTTAGGGTGGGGGGGATGTAAGCCCGGCCTCGGGGGTACTTGCATTTTTCTCCCTGAAAATAATTGGGATGAAGCTGATGAAGGTATAATCATATACACAGGGTGTTTCGTATTACTAAGGTGGCGCCTCTAATAAAATATTCCTAGTTACAATTCTTTGCCCGTCTCTTTTTTTAGAGTACCCTCTCAAACCTTTTTATCCCACTTACAGTGCTAGATAGCACCCCTATGCACTTAGGCCCCATTGCCAAAGTGTTTCTGCGCTTGAAGAATATTTGCATGCACTTCCATTTCTACCCATGTCATACGTGCCAACACACCTGTCTCAGCGATTTTTTAAACCACATACTGCTTTATTTTTGCTGTCTCCTCCCTAAAAGTGCCTCCAAATCAATGTAAGCCAAATAAATTCCTCAGTTTTTTTTTTTTTTTAAACTTCCTTCTTTCTTGCTTCCTAATGTTGGCATTATGCTGTATATGGTGTTTTACTTCCCTGTGCTCAAGGAGAGAGCAGGCCTGTCTGGAAATGTGTGTGTACTGAAAGAAATATGTACGGGAAGTACCTATGGTTCAAGTACAAGTGTCAATACTTTATAATACTTAATGTGTTTAATAGACAGGACAACTGTACTTTCCTGACAACTTGCATTGGTGTAAAATGCATTTGGAAAAAAACGAAACTATTAACGAGTCTAACAAAATAAATCAGGCATCTTCCGCTTACTTTGGGAGTGTTGGAACGTGGGGATCCAGTGAAATGTGGAGGTCATCTCCCTCGACATGCCATCAATTAAACACTACGTTTACAGCTTTAGGCATGTCACTTACAAATCATCGACATCATGTGTTTAAGTCTAATTAGTTTAACTGAAGCCAACAGACCCTTCAACATTAAATGCATTAAAGTGCTTGGTGCGCGGCTCCCCTAGCTCGGTTTGGCGGCTCCCCAGGGAGCCACGGCGCACAGTTTGGGAACCACTGGTTTAGGAGATGACAACACCTTCAACAACCTTCAAAGGGGTCCCAGGATAGCTATAACAACGAACAGGGCAATGCTGCCATCTAGCGGCGTTTGAATGTATATACCAGAGTTTCGGTCTGCAGAGCTCAAGATCTGTCAGCTGGACGATGAGACAGTACAATCTGGGAGGGGATTACAGGAAGCGAGCGAGTGAGAAAGAGGGCAGGAAGACAGGTAAAGGCAGCGACGATGGACGAGGAGGGCAATGGCACCAGGGAACGAAAAAGGAGAAAGTAGCTCCTTGATTTCAGCAGTGTAAGGATACAACCCATCCAGTCAGTCTGAGTCAGAACACCGTGAGCTCAGAATGCTCCTATGAGGCACAAGCACATGAATTGGGCGGAAAGCCTTTGAATCAAAAGCAAACACCCGAGAAAGACAACAAAACCAATATGCGTAGGTATTGGAAACAATAGGTCTTGCCAACGACAAGACCCAAAAAAATAGATGTAATGGCCTTTTAATGGGAGCAATCAGGGACTTAATATTGCAGTTCAGAGCAGGACTAAGTGCACCTCCATGGCAACACTTTCAGGATTCCCTTGCACAGGGAGGAGATTGGTATATGGAACATGTTCAGGCACTGGCAATCAAAAAATCGCTGTCATTTGAGTACCTTGTTGGTCGATTGTTTGATACGATCTGAACCCAAGATAGTAGCCGCCTTGGAAGATCACAGCTCACCTTGGCCCCTTGAGACTTACGTTGGACAAACTGTGGTCTGTTTTTCAAAATCTATAAATAAAATGCCCAATATGGCACCCAAGTTAGGGTCTGGCTCACACTCTAATTGTGATATGTACACAAAGTAGATGGAACAAAAGCAACCAAAAAACAAATTGTCAAAATAATTCAAGAATGGGGAAGAAATCGGATCGCAGGACTCATTTACTGCCATAAGAGAGCTACCAGACTAAGGGGTATATTCACAAGAACGTGCGCTAAACATCTCCAAAAAATGTTAACGCAACTTTACACATCGCAGTCTATCGCGGGAAAATAACCCTGTGTTAACGTGGTATTCACAACACGGCTGTACCATGCGATAGTTTGCCGAAAACGCGGCCAATGTCCGCGATACAACCATCGCGACAGAGATAAAAACACAAACCCCAACGCAAAAAAAGTGCGATGGGCCAAACCGCGATGAGGAAATCAGCGATAAGTAGCACCAGGCCTGCAATACACACACGGCAGGCGGGAAAATCACTACAAAAGTAGAAAAAACACACAAACACAAAATAACCAACACCGAAGCACCATGGAGGCAGCCGGAGCAGGCACAGAGGATGAGCGGAACCCCACAAGCACCCCGGACGACCAGCCTGGGACCTCAGGGACAGGGAAGGGCAAGGACAAGAAGAAGAGGAAGAGGCGGTTCGGTCCGCAGGAGAATAGGATCCTGGTCACGGAGGTGATGGAACACCATCAAGAACTGTTCATCACCTCCTACGTGTCATTGGGCACCAAAAATGGAATATGGCGGTCCATCGTGGACAAGGTGAATGCCATCGGAGAGCACAAGAGGTCAATGGACGAGGTCAAGAGGCGATGGATTGACATCAAGCGCAAAACCAAGGAGAAACTCGCAGGCAACCAGAAGGCAGCAATGCAGACTGGAGGTGGGAGCCCAGCGCCACAGCTGGAGCTGGATGACATGGAGGAGCTGGTGTCGACAGTCATCAGTGTGGAGACCATGGCAGGAGTCGGGGGAGCGGACACTGCTCGACATGACACAACAGCAACAGGGTGAGTAACCACCAGGTACTGGGGGGACGGGGGGAGATGGCCACAATGGCACACATGCACAATCAAGCAGAGCACAGTGCACACCCACAATGACTCTGGATCATGGCCCTGATCTACAGACTGTCACAATGTACAATGCCATGCTGTCTGAATGTGAACATGTACCATGCGGCTACATACATGTGGACACATTGTAATACAGCATCTCCCCTTCACATTGCAGAGGCACCGTCAACACCTCCTGCAGAGCAGTCCCAGCCACTCTTCACTGATGACGAGGAGGACACCCCCAGCATCGACACCGAAGCCCTCCAAGACATCATTGAACTCATCCGCCAATCACCTCCAGGATCAGGGCAGCCCAGCTGCATCGAGGAGACCCCACCCACTACACAAACCACCCAGCAGGAGGCACCCACAACCCCGGCTGTCTCCCAGGACCCCCACGAACAACACATGGCCTTCCAACGCTGTGTGTTGGAGGGCCAGAGGGAGATGGCTGAGCAGGTGCGGGTGGGGTTCGACCTCATGGCTACCAAACTTGACGCCATCCATGGGTGTCTAAGTCCCATCAGGGACCACCTCCAGTCCCTAACGGACACCCACAGGCCGCTCCATGGTCTCCAACGAGCCCTGGCTGACATCGCTGGAGTCATGACTCGGAGACAAGAACACCTGTCCGCTCAGAGTGGCTCCAGCGATCTCAGCCGTGAGCTGGCACACATGCGGAGGCTCATGGAGGACATGGTGCGGATGGAGGCGGAAGGATGGCAGCCACCGCTGCACATCAGCAAAATGTAGCTGGGATCTACCATGCCCTGCAGATCCTCATCATGGCATTGCTGCCACAAGGCGTGGCGCAGATAAATGCTGCTGCTCCTACACCATCCACATCTCCGCCCCCTGGTGTGTCAGTGCCTCACAGTGCGTCAGACATTTCCACTCCGGCACCTGATGTGTCACTGCCACACAGTGCGGCCGACAATCCACCTCCGACCCCTGATGTGTCAGTGGCACACAGTGCCTCAGCCGGAACTGCACCACCCACAGGTGAGGCAGAGCACACATCCGAGGATGAGGACGTGGATGGGATTGAGATCAGAAGGAGGCACTAGCATTCATTTCCGCCACCTGGTCTGTTGCTGCTTGGTGCCGCACATGGCCCCATGACCTTCCACTGACCCCCGATACACTCTGATGCACTCACCTTGGACCGCGACATGGACTGCCATATCCTGTTTGGTGACCAATGACACGGCGACCAGACTGCGGACTGTACTCTTCCTCTTCCGCTGTACTTGTCATTCCCCGATGGACTCTGGCTGGCCCTCCACGGGCCCATATTGTGAAGTGGGTTTGGCATGGCCCTGTACTGCTCCAGCTGCAAAACTCCACTGGATGTGCATTAAACATTCAGAAACGCACTGCTGTGTCATGTCTTTCATCATTCAAGTATGAATGTGTGGATGAATGTAGTGACTCCCCCTAACGTCAATGATGCTCATCTAGTGGGATTCCAGTCATAGTGTGCTACATTGCCGATTGCGTTCCGGGTGCCGTAGACACTACAACAGGGACACACGCATTAGTCACTTCCTTGTCCGGACATGGACTGAACCACGCCCAGAGCCCCTGAGTCATTGTTGCATGCCCTGCGATGGTCCGGCATACGCCAGGCCAGACCACTCCGCTTACGCTCCGAGGGGGGGCCACATAGCTAAATGTCGCAGGTTTACACGCTAGTGGTCTGCAGGTCACTGGTCTAGTTGTCAGCATGTCACGGCCACTCCCTGAGGGCAGGTTTGCACACACACCACACCCATCCGGCACAGGCGTCACAGGCCATTCGACCCCGCCAATATAAGGGGCCGACAACGTCACATTCCCCACTGCCGGTGGTGACTGGATGACGGACGTTCCACGATTCTCAATCATAAAGTACCCATGAGTTGTTGCGCACAGGGTTAGTCACACCCGAAGCCATGTGGCCGTCACGGGCCTACCACCACGTGGCGCTGACTGGGGTTGCACAGGGTTAGTGGCACCCGAAGCCTTGCGGCCGTCACGAGCCTACCACCACATGGCGCTGACTGGGGTTGCACAGGGTTAGTGGCACCCGAAGCCTTGCAGCCATCACGGGCCTACCACCACGTGGCGCTGACTGGGGTTGCACAGGGATAGTGGCACCCGAAGCCTTGCAGCCGTCACGGGCCTACCACCACGTGGCGCTGACTGGGGTTGCACAGGGTTAGTGGCACCTGAAGCCTTGCGGCCATCACGGGCCTACCACCACGTGGCGCTGACTGGGGTTGCACAGGGTTAGTGGCACCCGAAGCCTTGCGGCCGTCACGGGCCTACCACCATGTGGCACTGACTGGGGTTGCACAGGGTTAGTGGCACCGAAATTGCTGAGCGGGTGTGCAGCCTGCGATGATGACGTGTGCACTGATGTGGTCTCTGCCATTGATGCCTCAGGACTCAGCGTCATGTGTGGGACCTGCTGGGCCGCGATGCGGGTCCGCATGATGTGGAGCATGCCATGGTGGCGGGACCGGGGCCTGGAGCTTGCACGGGCACGTGGTGTGCCCACTGGTGGACACACCATTGGCGGCAGGTGAGCAGTGGGGCCTGGGTGCGCAAGGGCGGACAGCCAGCGCTGGCCGGCGGGAGGGTTAGGGTGCGGCTGCATGTGTGCGCAGGGTCGGACAGGCGTTGTTGCCGTGTGGAGTGAGATGGACTCTGCCATGATTGACTCTGGCCTCGATTACAGATTGCAGACCTGGTGGCTTGCAGTGTATACCGCTCGTGGTTGGAGACACTCTGGTGGCAGCAGGTGAGCAGTGGTGTCTGGGTGCGCGGGGGCAGCAGTGTCCCTCCCTCTCTCTCTCTCCCTTCCTATCCTTCTCTCTCTCTCTCTCTCTCTCCCTTCCTTTCCTTCTCTCTCTCTCTCTCTCTCTCTCCCTTACTTTCCTTCTCTCTCTCTCCCTTCCTTTCCTTCCTTCCTTCTCTCTCTCTCTCTCCCTTTCTTTCTTTCTCTCTCTCTCTGCCTTTCTTTCATTCTCTGTTTGTCTGTGTCTCACTCCTTTGATGTGCGCATGACACACGTTCTGATTTTGTGCTTTATTTTCCAGGCTGTGACATCAAGATTGTCCCGGACGGACCCGACAGGAGTCTTCCGCATTGGTGTTTTGTGTTGTATTTCAATAAAGTTTTTGGTTGTTACTTCAATGATGAGTGACTGTTTCTCGTTCTTCTGACCACACATGTGTGTTTCTTTTTGTCATTGTGCGACATCATACGCTTTTTGTGGCTCTTGTGTCGTGCACGGTATGTGTTTGTCCAGGGGGGATCCGGGGGGGGGGGCTGGGTGTGGTGGCGGTGTGTGTTGTGGCCCTCATGGGTCTCCGAGCTGCATGATCATTGGCTCCATGGCATCTGTGTGTCTTTAGATGTGGCTCTTGGCTGGGCTCCCTTTCTTACTGCAGGTAGTCGTCCTGCTTAACACCAGCAAAAGGCAGGTGTTAATTCCCTGCTGCTACCGCGGCTTATCACCTGTTTTTGGTTCGCATCGCAGATCTGGCAGTTCGTTGTGAAAGTGGTGTAGTGGTGTTTTCGTGAGTTTTTGCACGGGAATGCCTACTCTGCATCTCATTAGGGTTAGATGTAGGCCTGGGCGGAAAACTACGCTACACTCGCGTAGTTTGCGCAACTACCCGCTACGCGAATTGCACGTAGCACAGTGCAAAAACGCGTAGCGTAGCGGGCATTTTTTGCTTGCTCGCGGTCCTCAACGTCAAGTTGGCGAGCGCGAGCGAGCAAAATGACATCCCGGCGAGACTTTTTCCTCGTTCGCGATCAGCAACATCAAGTTGCCGATCGCGAGCGTGGAAAATAAACCTCCTGGCGTGATTCTCAACGCGGGGAGGTCAGGTTTCTCATTGCGAGTGGTCGCGTATGCTCGTGACCGCTCACGATGAGAAACTACCAGTCCGCGTTGAGAAAACTGCCGCTCGAGTACAAATCTACTCGAGCGGCAGAAAACGACCGCTTGCACTGTGCAAGATGCCGTTTGCAATGATTGCACAGTGCGGACAAGCATCCGGCACTGTGCAATCATTGTGAACAGCATTTCCTACCGCACTACGCAGTTCGCGTAGTGCTACGCGTAGCTCGCGTAGTGCGAAGTGCACTTCGCGTAGCTACGCGTAGCGCTACTACGCGAACTACGCCCAGGGTTAGTTAGTTGGTGGTGTCACCCGTGGAGATAAATTTTGCGGCAGTTATCGCGGGAATACTGGCGATGTCTGCAGTTTGCACCTGCTTGTGAATGGGGCGTTAAATCTATCTCCACTTTGATGCGTTAAGGTGGCGATAACTCGGCGATAAGTCCTTGTGAATATGCCCCTAAGAGTCAAGGTGTTATCAATGTACGGAAAATAACTCATACAGATTGTGTACCTAATATATGTTGTGGCTGGAAGGCATTGCTGTGTTGTTTGTTATATCCACCAATAAAACAGTTTATTAAAAAAAAAAAAAAATGGGGAAGAAAGGGATGAAGGAATATCACCCTCCAACAGTGAAACAAAGGGCATATGTGATGGCAAGAAATGGCCCATCCTACTACTGGACAGGACTACAAAATAGCCAGTGCTTAATTTGTAAAAAAAAAAGAAAAATAAGTGCTAGGGCCCTTCTCAGGAGGCCACTGCAGCTTGCACCACTCATTGCCCCTGCCAGCGTGGCCGATGGCATTACCAAAACAGCCACATTCCTACAAGTGGGACAATTCAGACCATTCCAGGCCACCCAAAGATATAAGAATGACGTGAATTTATCTGTATTGTCATGTTTAATGTATTTGATTTATTAAACACTGTTGTTGTGCTCATTGCAAAATCAGACAGGCAGCACCGCCATGTGGTAGACTGTCAATAGGGCTGATGTTGAGAATTAAGTGCCGGTGCTGAGCACTGGAAACCACCAGCTCTAATCAAGCACTGAAAATAGCCCAGAGGATCTCAAAAAGCCCCGATGGCCGTATGGGTAAAGAAATACAAATCCAAGCCATCTTCATCCCAAAATAAAAAAAAAACAACTGGAAATCACACTCCACTTGAGATATTACATGGACAGAGTATTCCTTCTGAAAAGCCTCCAGAGACTAGGAACAGGATTTCAAATTGGATAGAGACAATGACCTTGAAATAGCCTTGGAAAGATGGTCAGGGAGCTCCATGTTCTGAAATCCCATCCATTCAATCTCCAAACCACAAGGTAAAGCCTCCTTGGCTGAAGACACAGCTGAGATCAAAGAGGGATGGGAATGAAAGGCAAGCTCTAAGCTGGTCGTCGGAACAGAGAATGAACAAAAGGAAACCTGGGTCATTCCGGCCTGCATGGCCAGAACAGAACCACGGCCACCATATCAACCCCTACCTCCGGAACACAAGCAGCATCTTGGGAATCAAAGAATATGGCGAAAAGGCATATAGGAACATGAGAGGCCAAACTGCCATCAAGAAATCACCGCCAAAGCTGCTTGGAAGGAGAATCATCTGCAACCAAAGTGGCAAAACTACACATTGTTTGAAGGTGCTGAGAGACCTAGGAATAGCACCCCAATCCTTTTGTAAATGCTGCAAAAATTGATTGAATACAGAAATAGAGCCTGAGAGGGAGGGAAAACCCTGCTTAACCTGTCTGCATGTAAATTATCAAAACCTCTGCTGCTAGAAGCCAGGGTCAGACTGCCCTATTGGGCAGTCAGCCAGTCCCCCATGGGCTGGCCTGACAGGTCAGTACGTGGGGCCTATGTTATGGTCTGCTGGGCCAGTTTTTACTGTTGATTTCCCTGATATTAAAACAAACCTTGCCTGTAGCAAGTTCAAAATCCATGCAATCTTCCATAACTTCCAAAACACTTATACAACGTGTCATCCATCACAAGTTCAAAACTGTTCAATTTGCAAACATGGACCACTTTTTTATCCATCTAATTCACTAATGGGGGCCACTTTTAATTTAGGTGCCTGGGCCTATTTTCTGTCCCAATCCGAGCCTGCTAGAAGCAGTTGGAGACAGGAGATGGTGTTCTGTTTAATAAACCATCAGAAGAGCAATCAAGCCACTGACATGGACCCCGTGCCCCCTGATGACTGATGAAAGCTATAGACACCACATTGTTGGATTGAACCAGGGCATGGTGACTCCAGAGCTGTGATACACAAATAAAGCGAGACAAATCTCTCGCTTCTTGAAGGGCCGAGAGGAACTCAAGAGGGGAGTGCACCCTCCCGTGTTGTAACACTGTTTCACAAAACGTACTCCCCTGATTACTTAACCGTTTAAACCGGTTAACTGTTTAGGATAGATCCTGAACTGACTCTGGTGGAATGCCCCTATGTGAAGCTGCGGATAGTGCGCCACCAGGGGGGGGGAAAGGAGGCACGTCCTTTTGTTTTATATTCCCTCACACACCCTAGTGGTGTCATGCTTCATCATCGGGACACCCTGACGCCTAGAAGTCAGGGTGGGCTCGACCATGTTTCAGGGAGCTCTTAGAGAGATGTTTTGGCCAGGGGGGATAGAGATTAAAAGTCCACTGTCAGATCCCAGAGTCCCTTAATTCTTGGATCTGACAGGGATATTAAAATGATAGAAGCCGGGTTGTATGGGATATTATGGTCCTAAGACCCTATTGCCAACATGTTTCAGTCCGCTTATGCCCCATGAAGGGTGCTGGACTTTCTTCAGGGCGATGGCTGTGACCCCCTGGAAACAATATAGTAAGGGAATTTCCCTACACTATTTATGGTAAGGGCAGATAGCTGCTCCTTAGTTGTGAAAAATTCTTTGTTTAAAGATCACTCCATCTGTAGAAAGACAAAACAACATAATAACCACCATAGTATCATGTTCATATTGCTCAAATTATTGCGCATTGTGGGTTGTGCTGTTACCCCCGTGAATGAACATTCCGAAGGTGACATGACACAACCTTGAGTAATTCTTAACAGGAGTATGTGTGTGATTCAATTGTGTATATCTACACCACACTCAAATCTGTGTTATACCCGTGTAGTGGCGGCAAATTGTCGCATACTGTCATCTTTCTTACACTAGTGTGTGTAGAACATTAGATGAAAACTTCCGTGTCATTCGCTCGCATACATTCCTGCCAATAAAAAATCGCCGTAACACTCATTCATCCCGTTTTTTGAACTGGCTTGCCTTACCCCGATTTGGGAGAGGTTATACTCCACATGGGACCTCACATAACAATGGGGTAGCCCTGTAGTCAAACACTATTTGGTCGTAATAGTGCAACAAGTCCGCATGAGTTCATAGTTATTAACATAAAATGAAAAACGGAGACAGAAAGAAAAGGAAAAAGGAAAATAAAAGTGAGATTAAGGTGGCGGGAATACTCCTTAATGGAGTAGGATACGCTCGTACCTGCATATTGCTGTTTCCCAATTTTACTCACGCCATCAAGGGTCCTGCCCCACGGTGTATCCTATTCCTTATGGGTCCCAACGGCTTGGAGCAATAAGTGATCTGACTCTGCTGTATTTAAAGAGACCCATTTTCTTCGTGAATGCGTAACCCCACCCACTTCCGGGGTCGCGATATTACGTCATTACGCTCGCCCGGGGGTTGATGGGAACTGTAGGGCGGAGCAAGCCCGAGTGTCCGGGCATTCCCAGACGTAAGGGCAGTGATGGGAAATGTAGTTTCCAAGTTGATATTACTATTTAGGTGGGCAGACGTGCAAGCAGTCATGGGAAACATAGTTCCCGGGTTAATGTTCTGTAAAGGTGAGCAAACATAAGGGTAGACTTGGGAAATGTAGTTTCCAAGTTGAGATTCTGTAAGGTGGGCAACTTGAGTGCCCTGTACGATAATATTGTGTACACCCCATATATTCGTACTTGTTGGGCGATTCGGTGTCATATATTCATGGGGCCATTTGAGTGTTATATGTTAACGGGGCCTGAAAGTGGCTCAGAGCCTTGAAAACCACCGAAAACTTCTGCCATTTCACAAAGCTTCAAGTGGGCACATTGGCCATGAGTTCCCAGGGTATTCCTACATTAATAGTCATCACAATTGGGGCAAGAAAATGCTTGGGCTGGCTCCTGGCCAGCATAGCTAAATCTAACCACCACTGGAGATGAAGGTGAAGGCCCAGTATTCCAGGATCCAATCCCTGACGGTCCTGAGAGGATGGACGCCAGTAGTTGTGCACAGGGGTCAGGCAAGAGAGGTAAGAGGTGAAGATTGGGCAAGCAAATACACATAGGTCCTAGTGACTCAGAACTTTAAGCCAGAAATGGGCCAGAACCTGAGGATATGGCATCAAGGAAGACAATGCACACGTTAGCCTGGGTGCCTGGGCTCCAGGAATTAAAAGCCTTTCAAATCCATCGGCCAGCAGCGCCCTCACAGTTGACAAACTCCTTGTCTCATCAGAGAGTCAAATAAACTTGAAGGTGCTGTTTTTGCTCATCTATTCATGTTACCCAAAATGGTGAGAGGGGCTTGCAATGTCAGCATGCTGCTGGGTTTTTCTGACTCAAGATGGGAATCACCTCATTATTAATGACTGATACAAGGATGAAGGATGCAGAGGTAATGGATACACTGGTGAGTAATGGATGGATGAATGAGGGATGCAGAGACAAATGTGACGTTATAGTATCACCAACCAAAGCCATCTCAACAAATAGTTGGGTACCCAAGATCAGCCAGGATATGAACCCCACAAACCCCAGGCTTAGAACTCATGTATTACAGCAAGGTCACAAGAGCAGGAGCTGCAGGGAACAAACTTCTGCCAACTCCTGCCTGCGTGCAAGAATAGGAAACTGAGATGCCTGGAACCCACACACACAGATGTTTTCTCACCATTTGCCTCTGTCTCAAAGCTTAGCAGTACAAGACTGTATCATCAATATGTAGAGAGAAGGCACTAATCAGCCCTGGAATGTTCCAAGTGTCATAAACTTGATGACTCACTCCCCATACATCCATTGGTTTCTGTAGCTATCACTCATGACGCATGGAGTATTCTTTTCACTGCCATATGGCTGTTTCATTGGTATAGTAAGTGTATGAGTCCACAAAGGGAAGGATGCATTCTTAAAAAAAAAACACTGCGATGAATGTTTTTAGAAAAGGCAATCTGACCATGCATTCGATGATAAATACATTTCGATTCTCTCTTTATAAGGGTGGCACTAGGCTACCTGCTCTCAAGAAAGCTGCAAAGTCTATCTGGAGTTGGCAGGCTGGATGCTTGTGCACAGTCTGGATAAAGGGCCTCGGGTTGTGACCACAGACACTCGCACAAGAAGCAGTGGCCACTCTTCATGTACACAGGTGGCATCTCTTTTGGCACTGCACAGGTGTGGAGATGCCCTGTGCTCGAAGAGGTGGCAGTCGCCATGTTCTCACGTAGCACAACATCTACAACAGTAGAGCAAGTTGTGCATCATTGACGGTCTTTGCAGTAGTGCGAAGAGACGGTTGTTGCTGGAGCTTCGTATTGGTTGATCATCGCAGACAGTTGCTGCTGACATGAAATGCAGGTCTCATGTTGCCGGTCATCGTGGACGGTTGCAGTCGCGTGAAGAGCTGGTCTAACCTGAGCTTCGCATTGACTTTCACTGCAAGCAGCAGTTTTGTCACAAACTGGCCTGTTCACAGTTACAAAGATCCCAAACTTCAGAGTTTTCATCTTTTTCTTCAGGGGAGCTCTCACTAATGCCAACCAAGGGTCTAGGGCCTGGAGGACACCTCTTGGGGATCAGGAAACACTCCAGCAGAGGTCAGCAGCAGGTCTCAGGCAGGCTAAGTTGGTGCTAGGCAGTTGGGCAGTTGCAGGGAGGCCTCTGGGAACTTGTTGTGTCCATGTAGCCCACATAGGCGGTAAGCAAACTGACCCTTGGAGTCACTCTGGGTATCCTGGGAACAAGGCAAGCAGGTCCAAACTTTTTTCTTCGGGAAGCAAGGCAGTTCTTCTAGTAGCAGGGCAGTCCTTCTGGCAGCGAGGCAGTCCTTCTTCTGAATCTTCCACAGGTCCAGGAGTTTTCTGATGAGTAGTTCTTTAGGTCCTATTTTTATATCTGGTGCTAACCTTTGTGTGGCGTAATTCCTTGACCTACCCCCAAAACTGGGTCCAGTCAGTTGCTTCCCTTCCCCTGGGTTGTTCTCCAAAATATCTAGGGTTAACAATGGCAGGCCAGGTTTGGTGTCAGGTTCCTTTGTGTGTGCTGCAGACAGGGCCCTTAGAAATGTAATCAGGGCAGGGGGCAGTCCCTCCTCAGCCATCCTTTCAGGATGAGCCTCTCCCCTCACGTCTAATTTTCCTTTGTCTCACTGTCTGAAAGTAATCCACAAACCACAACAGCAGAGCCATTCATATTCTTAAAACAGCATTTTAAAAATGGTAACATAAAATCTGACTTTGCCATTAAAGAGGCTTTTAAATTATAATTCATTTGTGTGTAAAAAGCATATCTCTAATTGCTCCCAATCTGAAGTTACCACTTTTTAAATGTAATAAGGTAACCCAGTGTTAGACTATTGGAGAGATAGCCTTACAATATTGAAAAATGACTAGGAGTTTTCACTGGCAGGACATGTAATCTTAGGGCCTGATTTAGATCTCGGTGGAGGTTACTCCGTCACAACAGTGATGGATATCCCATCCGCCGAAATATAAATACAATAGGATATAATGGGATTTATATTTCAGCTGATGGGTTATCAGGCACCGTTGTGATGGAGTAACCCATCCGCCGAGATCTAAATCAGGCCCTTAAACACACATGTCCTTCTTTTTAACCCCTTGCGGGCTGCGCACATTTTCGCTCTGTGCGGGCGATTTAAATAGTGGGCGGGATTCGGACAGCCCCCGGCCGACCTCCGCACATGCCCACCGTGACGTATGACGGCCGGGGGCCGTCCGAAGCATGCAAGGGGTTAAATACCATGCACCCGGAATGGTTTAGGCCTGGAAAAGGGTTTATTTTGCCTGGCCGAAATGGCAGTTTAAAACTGCTCTAAAGGCTGCAATGGAAGGCCTGAGGCATGTTTTAAAAGGCTAGTGGGTGGCATGAGTGCTGCTGCCCAGTTCTAGTATTTAATTTACAGGCCCTGGGTACATGTAGTATCATTTAATAGGAACTTACAAGTAAATTAAATGTACCAATTAGATGTAGGCCAATTTTGCTATACTTTAAGGAGAGAGCACAAGCACGTTACCACTAATTAGCAGGGAAAAAAGTGCACAGAGTCCTAAAAGCCATCTAAAAACATATTGAACAAAGGAAGGCAAAAGTCCAAGCCCAACAAGGGTTGTTTTGATTTACAAAGTGTATTCATGAGGTAGGTATGTTGTTTGTATGGCAGTTTGTTTTTTACAGAGCTGTCTTAATATAGTGGCCTTTTCTGCTAAGTATGGGTCTGTGGTTCATTGCAACATCTTATCTGAAAGAAGAATCATATCCACTTGTCTCCAAGCTATATCCTCTGCCTGCGAGAATGTGTTGAAATCATTACTGTCCCAAGGGCTTGGTATAAGCATTTTAAATCCCCAAACTTATGTGGAGTGTAGTGTTTTCATAAATGAGATTGGAATCCCCTTGGCAGCCTCTCCCTTGCGGCCATGCAATACCTATAACGTTTCAGGAAATGGAAATGGCCTCTGGTATGACTTATTTCTGAATACAACTCCCCACCACAAAGCAGGTTTAATTGTTCAGAAAAAAGACTATTGACTATGGGCACTGAGCGTAAGGTCAATAGTAAAGACAATGTGACGTTAATTTTGCCTCTGTTCATGGATGCCAAGCACAACATCTATGAAAGAAGAGACGTGGCCTCTTTTTGAATGTTAAATAAGGTTTTTATTGGAATAGTAAGTAGAAATCATACAATAGAAATACAAAATAATGCCAAGGTATCCTTTATACTAAACAAAAAACAATTATTTAAAATACTAATAAGACAATAATACAAATCAATAGACTATTAATTAAAAATTATATTTATAAGGATAGAAAAAGAAGAAAAAGAGCACAGGACAGGAAAGAAACAACTAAGGGAAAATAAATAACAAGAGAAGAATAATAAGCAAGTAAATCACACCACAGAAAAAAAGTAACCATCATCTATTTATTAGAGAAACTGTTAGACAGAAAATTGGTAAATGGTAACCATAATTTATCAGTTATGATCGTGGCCTTAATATCCAGTGCAGAAACAGTGTCAATCCTATTGTTATCACAAATATAATTCTACCAAAAAGACAATAATACAAATCAATAGATTATTGTTTAATAATAATTTTTATAAGGATGGAAAGAGAAGAAAAAAAGAGCAAAGGGCAGGAAAGAAACAAATAAGGGAAAATAAATAACAAGAGAAGAATATTAAACAAGTAAATCGCACCACAGAAAAAAAATAACCATCATTTATTAATTAGATAAATTGTTAGACAGATAATTGGTAAATGGTAACCATAGTTTATCAGTTCTTATCTTGGCCTTAATATCAAATGCAGAAACAGTGTCAATTCTATGGTTAGCACAAATATAATTCTACCAAAAAAGAAAAGAAAATTGTTGGAAATGGCCCTCTCTGCAGGGTCACCCTCAAACGTTTTGTTTTCCTCCATCCCTTTTTGCCGAATTCATTTTTATTGGCTTTAGAACTCTGTGTACTTTACCACTGCTAAAGAGTGCTACAGTGCTTGTGCTCTCTCCCTAAAACATGGTGAAATTGGGTTATACCCAATTGACATATTTAATTTACTTGTAAGTCCCTATTAAAGTGTGCTACATGTGTCCAGGGCCTGTAAATTAAACACTACTAGTGGGCCTGCAGCACTGGTTGTGCCACCCACTTAAGTAGCCCTTTAAACATGTCCCAGGCCTGCCATTGCAGAGCTTGTGCATGCAGTTTAACCTGCCATTTCGACCTGGCAAAATAAACCTTTTGCCAGGCCCACACCTTCCTTTTTAATACATATAAGCCACCCCTAAGGTAGGGCGTAGACAGCCCTAGGGGCAGGATGCAGTGTATTTAAAAAACAGGACATGTACTTTTAAGTTTTACATGTCGTGTCAGTAAAAACAAATTCTCTACTGAGAGGCATAGATCTCCCGTTGGATAACATTGGGATTAATTTATTACATTTTATAAGAGTAATTCCCAAATGGGAAGATATAAGCAATTCAAGTTTAGTGTCTCTTAAATCCAAATTTAAAATCCTAACTAATGGTGCAGTCAGAAATAAAATTACAGTTCTGAAAATGCCACTTTTAGAAAGTTGCTACGCAAACAATTGATGGACGGAATGCTGAATGAATCATACATTCACCCCCAGTCAAGAGATCTGGGTTAAATCCATCGTTCTTTTGCTCACCATGCCACCCCAGTTTAGACCCAGCCATATGCAAATCAGTCTTGACCCTGTGCCTCATGGGAACAGTCCAGACCGAACTGCCAAGACAGGTCCTCCCTGGACCGGAAAGAGCATCCTAGGACTGGTTTCGGGGTATTACCCCTCATCAGCCAGGCTAGCTTGAATCCAGTGGCACAGTGAGCAAGGGACCCACGTCTGGGTATACCCATCCCACTTAGGGCGAAAAGTGCTACGTAAACAATTGATGGACGGAATGTTGAATGAATCATACATTTACCCCCAGTCAAGAGATCTGGGTTAAATCCATCGTTCTTTTGCTCACCATGCCACCCCAGTTTAGACCCATCCAAATGCAAATCAGTCTTGACTCTGTGCCTCATGAGAACAGTCCAGACCGAACTGCCAAGCCAGGTCCTCCCTGGACCGGAAACAAGCACCCTGGGACTGGTTTCGGGGTATTACCCCTCATTAGCCAGGCTAGCTTGAATCCAGTGGCACAGTGAGCAAGGGACCCACGTCTGGGCATACCCATCCCACTTAGGTCGAAAAGTTCTAAGCAAACAATTGATGGACGGAATGCTGAATGAATCATGCATTCACCCCCAGTCAAGAGATCTGGGTTAAATCCATCATTCTTTTGCTCACCATGCCACCCCAATTCAATTTATTCATTATGATTTGGAATTCCAAAGAATTCCACATGAAAATATATCTTAAAAACAACATTACATTCCATAAAAATTACCAATCTAAATTCATCCTATCATTTCATATAAAATCACAAATTAGCATATCAGTAGCAGCCATTCTATAGGTTTTCGAGTGCCTGGAGGAGTGAACCATAAATAGTCGGATTACCATGAATGAATACTTACAGACTTATACGAAGTTATAATCTAATACTATCATAAAACGTTCAGAATTAAACTTATTGTAAAGTGCAAAGATTTAACAATTCGCTGTACAGTACTAGATAACGAACGGAATAACCATATAATGAAAAACAATAATTTGTCTATTCACTAGACTGTACAATATAACCAGCAGCAAAATAACAGTGCAAGAGTATTTCAATACTTTAGAAACGCCGTTTTCAACGTGAAGTACACGATAATTAGCAGCAAAACAAGGATTTAGTAAGGTGCAAAATATCATACAAGAGATGTAACTAGCAGCGAAAAAAGTTTGTAAAAGTGCACGTGCTCGGATGCAAACATAGTAAATCAGCCTTAGAAACCGAAGGGTCGAAAAAGTGCAAGTGCTCAGTGCATACATATTAAATAGATCCTTACTGCTTAGTATATATTTAAAAATTGTTTAAAAAAACTAAAAATTTTAAAACACATAATTTCAGATGGGGGAGACAGCAGACAATTCCGGGCCTCTTCTGCTGTGGCTATATTATACTTTAAAAACAATTCCTTAGGTATCTGCGACGTGTTGATTGTAATGCGGGACAAATGAATAAAACATGATTTAGATCTTGTATACAGGAATTACATAAATGACAATATCTTTCATGTCTAGCAATACCCTCCCAGGCTCCTGTTACAATTTTTAGGGAAGTAAATTCAATCTAAGTAGCAGAATCACCCTACGTACTCCATGTTTAAGATTCCATAAAACATAAGGTTGGGGTTTTTTGCCAATACTACTCCCCACAATACAATCATTATTTCTATTCTCTGTGCACATTTTAATATCTCTTTCACGAGAAACCCCATAGATTGTTTTCTTAATTATAATTTTCAAAGCCCTTTTACAAAGAACCGCCGCCCCATCCTCATCTAAACCGAACATTGTTAGCGCTTTTAGATTATTCCTAAAAAGAGCACTCTTTTCTTTCATTATTTACAAATATTTCTCTGTACAGTGCTACCCGTAGCAGGTTCTCTGAGCTATTTAACAATGCATTGCTCCATCTTAAGCACGAGGCCATCGATAGCACATAAGTGGAGAGTAAACCAAATTCGAGCCTAAGCGCTGCAGTAGGTGCCGCGCGATTCCAATTGCATATTTGGCGCCAGATTTGCCCTTCCACTTTCTCGAATTTGTCCCACTCTTGTGCATCTATTGTTTCACTGGCGTAGCTCAGTGTTGGTGGAATCGTTATTTTATAGACTGATATAATATGAGAGAAGTGTCTTTTCCCACAGTGTTTGTACAAACGGTTGATTGCAACGGCTTGTGAAATTGCCTTGCCTTTGCAAAGATCCATATGACTACTAGCTGAGCACCTATTTGTAAATATTTTTCCTAAGTATGGATAAAATTTTACTACTTCCAATTTCTCTTTTCCCAAAAACCAGTGCAAGTTTTTCTGACCTTACATCCTTGATAACTAAAAATCATGACTTTGCTCTTTAAAATATTTATTTTTAAATAATACTCTTCTGTGTACCTGATCAACTCGGCAAGTCGTCTTTGTAGTCCGAATGGGGTTAAATCCATTATTATGGCGTCATCTGCATAAAGCAGACAGCTCAACTCTAAGTTTCCTAATTTAGGGGATCCCCTTTACTGAGCCCCACTCTTCTTGGCAAATCATTAATATAAATAGAAAAAAGTAAAGGGGCCAAAAGGCACCCCTGCTTCAACCCATTATTAGTTACTATTTTCCTCGAGAGGCCTTGTGTTCCCCCTAATAAAACCTGAGTCCAAGTGAAGGAGTGAAGAGCAATTATTAATCGTAAAAGATTCCCTGGTATCCCCATGGTAACCAATTTCCTCCACAGCTTCCCCGATCTACCCTGTCGAATGCTGTGGAGAAATCTATAAAAGCCGAATATAACGGCATACCCCGACTTACTGGATATTTTTCAGTTAAAGTTTGCAAAATAGTGATATTATCCAGGGTGCCACTATTTTTACGAAATCCTGTTTGTTCCAAAGGGATGAAATAATTTCCAAATGCCCACTCTTGCAGATGAGTGAGAATACTATTTGCAAATAATTTCCCAGTCGCATCCAGGAGAGAAATCTGTCTAAAACTGGCAGGGGAATTTTTGGACCCTTTTATATAGTGGAACTAATATGCTTCCCTTCCAGGATTGTGGGATATCACCATGGGTATAACAATGGACAAACAACGGATGCAGAAATTACGACCACTCTTCACCATCCTGCTATTGGTACATCATCTGGGCCCATTGCGCTGGAATATCTTGCCCCTTTAATGTATCCCTCAATCTCCAAGCATGACGGTGCACCATAGTCACTCCCCGCGGTCGGGGCAATGCTAACCTCTTGATTCTGCCCAACTGCGAGATTTGAAGCATAAAGCTGGGAAATATACGTGGACCATTCTGCTTCTGGGATTGAAATAGGTTTTGACTTCTCTCTCCCATCACAAAATTTTGCAATCAGTGCCCAATATTTCCTAGTGTCCCCAGAAAGAGCCACCTCTCGAAGTCTAACCCATTTTGCATCTTCAACCCTTCTACGATCCGATGTCATTTTCCTTTTCCGTACCTGTTTCAGTCTACTAATTTCTCTTTGCCTTTGTATCGTAGGCTGCCTAAATTGGTCTCTAATTAAACCGTTAATTTTCCGATTCAGTTTTTTAATTTCCCATGGTATTATTACTAATGGTGTAAAACTGATGACTTGCTTCTTTCTTCCAAAGGTTCTAATTGCAGCCAAGACTCTCTCAAACCTATGATCCGGGGTTTCTTGGGTGGAAATAAAGGCAGTATTTTCAAAGACCCTTCTTAAAATTTGGAAGCGAATTATTTGACCAGCACGTACGCCCATTATTGCGATTATATGAGACCTTTTCATTCCTCTGATTCCAGAGTTCAGGATTCTCAATTTCTATATCCATATTTACAGCTAAAATACTGTGGTCACTCATATTTGTGGAAAATACCTTAAATTGTGTACAAACATTGAATAGTTGAAAAGATACTGCCATGTAATCAATTAGGAGTGACCATATGCACCCCGAAAGGTATAAGCAGCGGGGGAGTCCTCTGGAAATCTACCGTTTAATGTTACAAGGTCTAAACTTCTAAGATTTTGCAAAAATAACAAGCCTCGTTTATCTGACCTTAGATGGACCGGCAATACAGAGTCTGGGATAGCCCATACCTCCTCCAATTCAGGGTTTGAAAAAGACATAACTGCACTATTGGATAATTTAGCGTTAAAGTCACCCACCATCATTATACGTGAGCATTCTTCGTTGTTACTTAACCTTTGCACAAAAGTACAGATTGAATCGACCAATACGTTCGACGCTCTCCCTGGAGGAATATACACGTTTACCAGTAAAAGAGAAATTGCTAGCCCCAAGTTATCTTCACCAATCCTCAACTTTACTCCAATACAGCATTTTGAGGGATGCTTATAGATCACAGGATCCCATCTTATGGCACAGCTAAGTAAAATAGCTAAACCACCACTTGCATGCCCTTTTACAGATTTTTTGCTGTACAACAATACACATAAAAATTCTTAAACTGAAAATCCTCCCCATCCACGTTTCCTGGAGGCAAATTATTTTGGGGTCAAATTCTAATAATGATTTAAGCTTGCAACTCCTTTTTCCTACCCCCGCTACATTCCAGGATAGGATTCTTCCCAATTGGCTACCCCCACACTTTGGGCTTTGTGGTGGATATTTTTGACCCATTCAGGGTACCAGCTACCCAGCTCCACTTAGCTACCTCATCCTCCACATTGGGACTACTAAGCCTTCGGGCTTCAGGACCTAAAATGTTGATTTCTCTGTTTCCAAGATTTCTCCCTACCGTTATTTCAATGTCTTTACGGTTTATAGGGATTTTTGCGCCCCTGTTATTAGAGAACCCATACCCTTGCATCTGATGAATCGTTCCTGAACTTTCAGATGGGACTCGGCAAGGGGGTATACTAGAAATCACATCTATACCTCTTTTTCTAAAGCAATCTACATTGGCTATTACTAACGTTGAAACTACCCCTGACGAGAATGTAACTCTAGTACTTGGGGGTGTACTCCTCCAGTCTAAGTAGACCGTCTCAAGGTCTTTACTTGCTATCGGACCCAAGTCCTTTATCTCTGTTAATAACTGTAGAAGGGCACTTCTATTCAGTAACACTGGTTCAGTTTCGAACAGAGAGACAAAAAACAAGGTCCTGCTCACCTACCCGACTACTGGCCCTGTATTCCTTAACGACCTATTACCGGGCTGCCCTAAGACAGGGCCCCTCTCTAACATGCCCCTATTACTGTTAAAAACTGTAATCAGGTCCCCCTTCCCAACTATCCCCTGGCCGGAATCAAACCGTGCTGGGAAAGTATCCCGTCCACGGGAATGGAGAGGGGCACCTCCAGGAGCTAAATCTTGATCTATTGCAGGCACATGTGAGTTTTCCAATACGTTTCCAGGTGTGGGGTCTCTACTTATCTCATAATTAATCCCACTTTCTTCCTGTCCCTCTTGGCTCTGTGGGTAAGTCAGCACCAAGTTTGAACAGATCGACTGGTTATCATTATCTTGCCCAGTTTTTTGACCCGTATTCAATTTGAGTTGCCCCAAAGTCCCTGTGACCTTTCTACTTGGAGGAGATTTTGTACTATTTAGTTCCTCACTTACTGGAGGAAACCGCAATTTTTTCTGTTTCCGTTTAGGAATACGTCGAATCCTGTTCTTCTTCTTACCCCTTCGACCAAGTCTGATATTACTTTCTCTGAATACGGGGGCCTCCCCTAAGGGTGCAATATCTGAAGTATTTGCTGATTCTTCAATTAACTGTAGACATGGATTGTTTGGGCTACTTTTTTTAAAAATAGGGTAAACCCGTAATGGGGGGGTTACCGAGGATACTTTTAAATTTAAATTTCCCCCTTGGCTGATATGCTGGGCATTCTCAGGGAGTTTAACTGAGGATAAACTTACAATTGGGCTACCTCTAAGCGGGACACTTTTAGAGCCCTCATTTGTTTCCTTCATTTCCCCATCCACTAATTTAATACCACTTTTTGGCATCCCGTTACATATCTGACATGAGCGACTTTGTACCTCAGGAACCTTTACCAATGTATTTATGGCTTGATTAATCTGATTGAGCTCTTGGACCCCTATTAGTATGGGTGAGAGGACTTCCAATATATGATCAGAATTTACCATACTTTTTTCTAACAAAGATAAAATTGAGGAGAGAATTCTCTCCAGTGCATAGAAAATCTCCAAGGTTCCCCCCCTCCGTGCATTCTCAAATGAGTTTGTGATGTTCTCTGCCCCCTTATCCAGTAATACTCCTGATGTCCCTTCAGCAGAAAATTCTAATAAATGATCGTGGGATGAACTAGTTGGTGTTCTCCACCATGCCACCCCAGTTTAGACCCAGCCATATGCAAATCAGTCTTGACCCAGTGCCTCATGGGAACAGTCCAGACCGAACTGCCAAGCCAGGTCCTCCTTGGACCGGAAACAAGCATCCTGGGACCGGTTTTGGGGTATTAACCCTCATCAGTCAGGCAAGCTTGAATCCAGTGGCACAGTGAGCAAGGGACCCACGTCTGGGCATGGAGCAGAGGGAGAAAAAAAACGATGGATTTAGGCCCATATCTCTGTACTGGGGTGAATGTATGACATTGTTCTACATTCTGTCCTGTCCCCACACAAAGGGCTGCATAACCCCTGCAGTTAGTCTGGAGCCAGGGCAGGAAAGGCAGGACATCTGCGCACTTCAAAGGCATGCCTCTAAAAGCGTCTCCCCACTTGAAAGGCACAACTCCAGACACCACCACTTCGGATACTTTGCCAGGAAGTGGGACTGCTGTGCTGCTGAAGGATTGCCACTCTGCTCTCTGCTGGACTCCTGCTTTGCTATGCAGACTTGCTGTCTGCTGCTTTTTGCCTGGGGGAGAAAGACTGGACCTGCATCTCTTGAACCCATAACCTACCGTGACTCCAAGGGTTAGTTGTCTGGCCTCCTGATCAGAAGCCTCAGGGACATAACAGGCTTCCAACAACCTTGCACCTGCACCTGGACTCTACCTTCTGCGAGTCTTCTCTATCAAGTGGCTACACCCCAGTCCTGGACCCTTGGAAGTGGGCCTAGGTGTTTGCCAGCAGAACCAATGTATTTCTCTCTGCTGAGCAGCGCATCCCTGAGCAGAACTGACGCATCTCCTCGGCTGAGCGGCACATCCCCAAGCAGAACCGACGCTTCAACGCTGCTGCATGGATTGGACACATCCCAAAAGACCCACATTGTAGCCTCGCAAGCCCTCGGAACTGACGAGTCACCCTGACAGCATGGTGCATCCACAGTCCGGGTCCTTTCATCTCTCATCTACAGCAGCCTCGACGCCAATGCTGAACTCCGCATGTCAGCCTCCCCGCTCTCCTTGGATATGACACATCGCCAGCTGCGCGCCGCATACCTGATGCTGGACTTCACATCACCAGCCCCGTTGACGGGATCCTCGGCAAGAACACAACAGGACCTCACACCGCAGCCTCGTTGCATCTCAAAACTGACACAACTCTTCGGATGTGCAGCACATCTTTTACGCAGATTCACGCAATGCTCCACAACCAGAATTTAAGGTACTTTGTTCAGCGGACCTATCTGGCTCCCTGTAGCCGGCCTACACTCCATTCCCGTCGGCCTGAACTTGTGACTATATCCCGGACTAGCACGACCAGATATCCCCAATAGCGCGTTTGTACTTCTTGGCACTATTTTCACTTTAAACTTTGATGTTTAATGTCTCCAGTTCTACTAATTGGATTATTGTCATTTTGGTCTTGTTTTATTTATTAAATTAAGCCCTATGTCTGCTGTAGTCTTGGATCTGTCCTGATCCCTGGCTCGTTCGAATGGTAGCTTTCTCTGCTTCGTGTCTCTGTGACCCATTCTGTGTCAGCCCAAGAGGTAGGCGCAGAGGGCTCAAGGTGGGATATGTGAGGCCTATGCCCATGTGGAGGGCAACTTTTCGATGAAACACAGCCCTGGGCGATTTGTTCACCAAAGTTATGGCTAAGCAGTCTGCAGGACCTGGTAGGAAAGCACTCCCAGATGTCGAACACAAGGGTGGGACCAGGCCGCGAACAATTGTGAGGTGCGGATAGCAAATGGGGGAGCCCGCACCCCGGCACACCTCCACGGGTGGTCGCCCGGCATCTAGCCCAAGACGACACCACCACAGAGTAGCAGCCTCCTTAGCAGAGCACGTTGAATTGAATACTGAAGTCCATGATCCCAATCCAAGCTGTAGGCCGGCCCCTGAATGCACCACTAGGCCTCCACACTGGATTCAAGTCGGGCAATGTAAACAGGGAGGGCGAGAGGCCTGCTGGATCTGGGATGGCAGAAGTGTAGAGGTGTCAGCAGGGGCACTAACTGCATCCCTATACAAGCGTTGCCCTGGAAGCCACAACTCCTTGTGTCATCCCTGGGTGGCCGCGCCCATGCTTGGGAGCCGCATCAGCACCCCTGAGGAAGTGCCAACTGCCGTACACTCGCCGTGTATCCCCTCCTCGCACCGGAGGTTGGTGATGTTCCGCAGCTCGCGGTGCAAAGGGATCGGTCGAGGGCATGTTGCCCCCCGAAGGGACCCAAAGCCGACTCTCATGAGTGGGGCCCCGTCCCCGCTGGTCGCAAGGTGCAGAGAAAGCAGGGGCCAGATGCCGGTGAGCCAGCATTGTCATCCAGCAGGACTCGGTAGCCCTCTTTTCAGGCCCACCCGCGGTCCCTGTCACCACAGAACCAACGATACTCAGGCCTGGTGCCACCCCATGCGTCAGTTATCAGCTCCTCTCTATGCATGCCGGAAGTGTTATTCAGCATATATGTGCTTCTTTCATTGTTGTAGAATGTGCAATGGCGGAGGAGCGTCGCCCAACTGGCTCAGAGTCAGCAGCTGAAAAATAAAACAATATTTTATTATTGTTTATTTTTCAATGCTTGCTGAGCCAGTGTGTGTAGAGAGGTGCGGGGCTGGGCCAGGCCATGGCAGATGGGGTGAGTGATGCACTGCTAAGTGCGCATGTCAGTTTGTCTGGCCGTCTTAGGCCGGCCAAACAGACATGTGCAGTTAGGTTTCTCCAACCCAGCTGTATTGCACAGCCGGGTTGGAGAAACAGCACAGACTCCATGTGCCTGAGTGAGTGTTAAACTAGCCCGCTCAGGCAATCCCAGCACTGCTCTCGTGCTTGGTGGTATAGCATGAGAGCAGCGCAGGGATTGGATGAGGAGTCTCTGATGCTGTCCCAGGGACTGCTGGGAACAGGAAGCAGAGGAGCACCGCAGTGCGAGGCAGCCGGCAGCATCAGGTAATATTTTTGTTAACCCTGTGCTTCCCCCTTGGTCCCCCCCACACTCCCACCACACCCCTCCACCCGCCAACCACTTTTTATTTTTTCGGCCTCCACTGAATGTGCCCCATCTCTGATGGCTGTTGATGGGTGATTGCGGCAGAAATTATCGATGTAGGGGCATCCAGGAGCTGGAGCTTCAGATCAGAATTTATCAAAGAGGTGGTCCCCAAGGGGAACGTGTAGCCTTAGACTTCCACTGCAATAGCGATATAAGAACGTTAAACAGATCTTATGCTGACACTGCGGTAAGTGCATTCATTTATTTAGATAATAGGCCTAAAATGGCACAGTATTCATATTTTATCTTTTTAGTCTTTTTTCATTTTGCATTTTTCAAACATTATTAATAAAATAAATAATCAGAAGCTCCTATAGTTTGTCGGCTCAGTGAAAGTGAATAAAGTGACTAAGTGGTGCGCTTGCGTTATATACAGAATATTTTCATGTGACTGATTGTGACAGTACCTTGTTACAGACGGCACTTGCAAAGCGAGTGTCACACAACACAATCAAATTTTAAAATTAGTCCATATTAAGTTTTTTGTTAATGTTTCGACCCTTTATTGTACTGTTTTAAAACTGGGTCGTCATCAGGACAGAGCAAAAAGGGATACACTAGTTAATCTGGGTCAATGGACCCGTAAGTGTGTATATATCACTGGTGATCAGAAGCCAATTTTCATTTAAGCTGTGTCGGAATAGCAATGAAATGTGTAGATTTTTCTTTATTCACGGCTCTATATTCATTGTTCAGTATAAACACTCAAAGAGTGGTTTAAAAGTACTCAATCCCTTAGGGTTAATGGAAAATGACTTCTTCAAGTACGCAAAAGAATTGCACAGAACGATCTGTTTTCTTATAGGGTTTGGAACCGGGCCACTGAATACAGTTTTAAAGATATAGAGGACTGTGCTATCTTAGGGCATGAAACACTGGCAGCAGACTTCCCATAAGTATCAAACATACAAATGGAGGGCAAGTTATTAGACACTCTTATGTGTCCGCCACTTTGTATCCGTTATCCCCGGTAGTGGAAACCGCTTAGTGGAAAATCATAAGAGTGCAGCAGCGTATGCAGCACCAGGCTCCTCTCTGGCGAACCGCAAGGGAAACTCACTTAGGTTGGGGCTGAATCTGCAGCAACGAGCTCCACATCAGAGCGGCCATCTTGGATGCCGGCGTGGCCACACAGATTTGTTTAACTCTTTTATGTATGTTTTTTTATTTACCTATTTAACTGTTTCCTGTTTATTTTGTGTATCTTTTATGACTCTTTATATGCCAAATAAAGAAAGTATTGAATTGAATTGGCAAAATACTGAAGTAATACTGTCATAAAATGTGCCACATTATGCAGCATAATTTGGTTTTCTTTGCTGCATAATTTTGTCAGTCCTGATGCATGATTTAGTCCTCCCCTGCCACATATTTCCAGTGAACATCTCAACAGATCTATTGGTACTGCCAACTGGAAAGGGACAATATTCTGTTGGTGGCATTAGTATTCAGGGGCAAAAGTGCTTTAGAGGTAATATCCTTTAAGAAGCCAAAAGGTGGGGGCGCTAGGTGGCGCGCGACCAAGATGGCCGCACACCAGTGAGGCTCTCGCCAGCCGGGCGCCTATAACAATTACCATCCTCATCCTGCATCACCATCATACCACTTTGGCTTCAGTATTGGTGTCCTGAGAACTCGCTGACCAGAACCAGCGTTGTCCTGAGCTGCTACGGTGCCGGAGCGCTGAGATACGACACATCCCGGCGGAGGGAGAGTCCGACTGCGGAGCGCCCGTCCTGCTCCTGGGCGCCATCTACAAACTCTGCCCGCTGCTGGCCCCGGTGGTCTGGGCCGCGACTCTGCTGACTGAGTGCGGCGTGGAGGGGCTGACTCTCGACCGGAGACGGCGCTCGACGACTGCCATCCAGGCGAATGTGAGGAGGCTGGGGGCTTCGCTCCCGGTTGGATAGCGGGAGTGCTGTGACACCCGCTGCGGACGATCGCCGCCATTGCAAGCACTGCGGTGGGGGACAAAACGGACTCTCGAGCCCGGCGGCGCTAAGCTAGTGCGCACCCCAACCTCCATCGTCCAGACCCGGCGGAGCTGTGAGGCGACCCCCAGACGCTGACTGCTACATAAGCAGAGCGCCACCGCTAGTGCCTGAAATTTGCCCCGGAAGATCGGCTTGGCTCCGGCACTGCCGCGGCTGCCCCTCCCCCACCGCCCGGTGCCATTTTCGCCTCGGCGCTAAAGATCTCCCTGGGAAAAGCGGACTGAAGCGTTTTTGGCCATTCACGCGACTACGTAGACCTACGAGGCGGTGTGCTGCTGCTGGGGCCTCTCGCCACGAGTTGGGGGGATCTACGTGGACTTCGCTGGTCTCCCGTTACACCATCGTGCATTGATTGCTGGATGCCACGTGGGACACAGCATCCCCGGATTCGCAGTGACGTGTGGCCGGCCACTGCCGCGTACCCTGCGCATACTGAGTGCTGGCTGTGCCGGGGTGACTGTGACCCGGGTGGGACGGGGCTCCTGGTCCATGCTTGGTCTATCCTGGATTCCTGTGGCTGGGCGTTGGGGGACTCCTACGCTGATATATGGCAGCACTCTTGGGGCGATAGAGTGTGAGGGATTCACCCTACAACAGGATCCTTCTGAAGGTTGAACTCTGGACCTGCTCGCCTGACTGCTCTGGGGGCCTACCGCGCGGACTTTTTCCGCACTAGCCTACTTGCTCTGTACACCCCATAACGAGTGCGGACGTACCACCCTTCGGCCTACACCAGTACCAGGAGTTAGCGGCGACTCTGCAGAGATGGGCAAGGTGGACGGAAAACAGACTAAGATACCCCTCGAAGCCCGCAAGACTTCCCGGTCTCAGTCCTGCGACCAGCCAGCGGCGGAGCAGGATGATGGGCGGAGGGGGACCTCAAGGCGCTACTCCTCACGATGCAGCATAGCCTTACCTCCATTGATGCCAAAATCGACACAATGAATGCACGCCTGGACTCGGTGGTCCATAAACTTGAGCAGCATGGGCACCGCCTGGACGAAGCCGAAAACAGAATCTCGGAGCTGGAGGATGGCGCTACGAGCAGTAGACAACACTCTTCACAGATGGACAGGCTTCTTAAAATCATCGCGGACAAGAACGAAGATCTTGAGGCCCGTTCTCGGAGAAACAATGTCCGCATCCTTGGCCTTGCGGAGGCAACCATCAGTGGCCGCATGGAGGACTTTGTCGAAACCCTCATCAGTAATCTGTTCGGCACCGAGGCGTTTTCCACCCAATTTGTCGTGGAGCAAGCGCACAGGTCCCTGACTGCTTGCCCAGCGCCGGGGATGCCTCCACGTCCAGTCATAGTCCGCTTCCTTAATTATCGAGATCGAGACACTTTGCTACGCCTGGCACGAGAGCGGCAGAAAGTAGAATATGAGAATGTGGTCTTGTTGTTCTACCCAGATTTTACTCAAAATGTGCAAGACGCTAGGAGGAAATTTACTGCAGTTAAAAAAGTTACAAGCCCAGAGTATACCATACGCCATGTTGTACCCGGCGAGACTACGCATCTCACACTTAGGAAAGCACCATGTGTTCCATAACCCACAGCAGATTGAAGACTATCTCAAACAGAATCGTGGAAGGTCACCATCTAAGTCGCCAGCTGCCGTGTGCTCAAGATCGCCGTCGCCTCTGCGGCTAACAGACTGAACCTTTAAGTCCCAAAATTTCTAGAATGGCCTGCTGGACTTCTCTTTGAACTTTTCTCAGGACTTCCCCTACTTCACTGTTATCATGGTGATTCTTGACTATAACCAATGGGTGACAGCGGAAAAATCCACTGGCACCTCAGGGGGTAAGAAAGGTAGATGTATGGATACCTCCTGCCAAGTAAGACTTATCACACAATTGTATCCAAACCCAGGATGGCTCCTAAAGCCTCTAATCACTCCTAGTGGTGGTAGTTGCCGCAGCTGCGGAAAGGAAATAGTTCCTTTTGTTGTTTAACCCTCACACACCCTATTGGTGTCATGCTTTATCATCGGGTTCACCCAGACTCCTAAAGGTCTGGGTGGGCTCGACCGTCTTTCAGGGAGCTCTTAGGAGATGTAGGCCAGGGGATTTAAAGATTAAAAATCCTACTACCGCCCCAGGTATCCCTTTATTAGCTGGGATGTAGTGGATATTAAAAATAGTAAAAAGCGGGTCTTATCAGAGGTTATGGTCCTAAGACCCTATAGTTTTGCCAACATGTTTCAGCTCATACAAGGAAGACAAAAATTGGTCCGGGGCTTTCGTCAGGGCACAAAAAAGAGTTCCCTCCCTGGTTTATTCAAGACAAATTATGTTGACCTATCAATTGATCTTTGAAGGTACAGATAGCTGTCACCTTCATGAACACCATAAGTTATAGATGTTTGGATGACAAAAATAAAAACTTTTAATCACAGTGAGGAGAATACTTATCCTCCTTTCTTCTGTAATAGAAAAATTCCACCCAATTTGAGGGAAAATTGCGTGTCTCGGGGTCGAGAACGGGTAGGCTTGTAGTCAATTGTACATTACAGGTCCTGCCCGGCGGTACACCTAATCAGTATCTGCGCTCCCCGGCTCTCGATTCTTGACTATGCACTGCCCGGCACTTTGCCCTCCTCCCGTCTTTGGTCACTCCTTGCAGCTGCAGGGGGACAAATGGGTGGAATATCTGGAGGGCAATGGTGGGCCGCGTGCCCCTAGCATTACCCACAAGGGAGCACCCCCTGTGCCAAAACCTGATTAGGTTTCTTGTTGATTGGTTCTTTTATAGTCATTGGGTGGGTCTGCATGCCCAACAAGTTGGGGAAGTCGGAGTGGGTGGGGGGTGGTTTCTTCTTTTCCTTTTAAGCCCCGTTATCACATGTACCTGTACTGGAGAGCATACCTCGTATACGGATCACCGAATCGGGTCTATCCACCCAACATATGTTGTTAGCTTCATAGTTCGCTACTAGTCACTCTCAGCACATTATAAATTGCATCACTTGGAACATCCGCGGGCTTAATAACCCCCGGAAAAAGAGACAGGTTCTGGGATATTTGGAGAGGCACCAAGTCAGTATAGCCCTACTGCAGGAGACACACTTGGACCCAATGGCTCATCCCGCCTTTGCCAGTAGATGGGCCTCCGTGCGCTGCTTCTCCTCTTATTCCACTTACTCTAGAGGGGTGGCAATACTGATTAAACGGGGTGTCCCCTTCTCTCTAGGGGGTATGGTCACCGACAAGCAAGGCCGCTACTGCCTCATATGGGGGCGATTGGCCTCTCAAGACGTTACCATAGTAAATAGCTATGGTCCTAATGTCGATGACCCGACATACCTCACCACACTATGGGGGGAAATCATGGCTATAGGCTCCACATATTTGCTATGGGGGGGCGATTTTAATACTGTTGTGAATCCTGAGATGGATAGATCCCACCCACTGGCTACCCACTACTCTCACATGCAGGGGCGGATTGCGTCACTGGTCTCGGATAACTGCCTCCTAGACGCCTGGAGGCACACCCATCCCATGACAAAAGAGGGAACACACTACTCAGCTGTACACTCCACGTGGTCTCGTCTGGACTATTGGTTCCTGTCAGTCGGTATGGCACACTGGATTGACTCCGCCACTCATCTAGCGAGAACATTCTCGGACCATTCTCCGGTCCAGCTAGTGCTCAAACCCCCACAGCCCCAATCCCCCTACTTAGGATGGCGCCTCAACCCCACGCATCTGCTAGACACAGTGTTCAAAACGGAACTGGAGCAGGAAATTCAGGACTTTTTCGCACGTAATGTTGAGTCCGTGCCTAGTCTCACTACTGTATGGGAGGCATTTAAAGTCACGATTAGGGGCTACTGCATCGCCAAGGGGGGAGGGGTACTAAAAGATATCCGCCGCTCCCTGACGAGATTGCAGCAGGACATTAAACACCTCGAGTTGTCGCTGGGAGAGAGGGATGGGGATGATGCCACTAAAGCGCAACTACGGGATAAACTGACAGAATATGCGGAAGAAGCCGACCAGGAATGCAACTTCCGTGGCAAATACCACATTGCTCGTAGGTACGGTGAAGGGGATCGTCCTGGAAAGGTACTAGCAGGCCTGGTACGGAAGCCAAGGTTCTCGAACTACGTGCCAGAAATTCTGGATGCACAAGGCGAGTCACACAAGAACCTCCCAGGGCAATTACACACATTTACGCAATATTATAAATCACTCTACACATCCCATAGGGCGCAACCGCTAGACCTCCCCGCATATTTTGAGGATACAGCACTGGCGTGGTTGGGAGATACCCATTGTGAAATTCTGAGCGCTGAGTTAGAGCTAGATGAAATCACGACTGCCATAATGCAGATGAGATCAGGTAGGGCACCCGGATTGGACGGGATCCCCAGAGAATTTTATAAAACCTACATGTCGCAGCTAGCTCCCATGCTCAAGGCGGTTTTTTACGAGGCCAGAGAGGAGGGGCGACTCCCGCCAACCATGAGAAGGCCTTGATTACTTCACTGCTGAAACCGGATAAACCCCCAAACCAATGCGAATCCTATCGGCCCTTATCCCTTATTAATAGCGACACCAAAATCCTAGCCAAAGTTCTCTCTAACAGACTAAACCTCCTCATGGAGCGGCTCGTCCTCCCCGACCAATCGGGGTTCATTCCCCATCGTGCAACATCCCATAATCTACGAACTCTTCTTACGGTGCTACAGGATATTGATCCTGATAGCAATGCTGCTGCCATTTTCTTGATGCCACGAAGGCATTTGACTCTGTTGAGTGGGACTATCTCCTCGGCACTCTAAGATATGTTGGCATGACCCCGGCCTTCCTAGGGTGGATAGAGCTACTGTACCAAATGTCTACTGCCGCAGTCCTACTGAATGGAGCGCGCTCGGCTAGTTTCCCTATCACAAGAGGCACTCGGCAGGGGTGTCCCCTCTCCCCGATACTTTTTGTGCTCGCTATAGAACCACTGGCTGCTAAAATCCGGCAACATCACAAAGAGTGCGCCCTAGTCTACCCCTCAAGGCAGCTAATCATATCGCTCTACGCGGACGATGTCACACTCTACATTGCCAACCCCCAGGTAAATCTTAACCCTGTCTTGCACGAAGTGATTAAGTTTGGGGCCATATCGGGCATCAATGTTAATTGGTCCAAGTCGGCGGTGTTTCCCCTTACGGATGCGACTGCTCAGTTTCCTATGGACTATCCCTTGACATGGAAGGCGGGGAACTCAAATACCTTGGCATACATGTCACGAGATGTAAGGAGGAACTCCTTAGGGCGAATTATGGTACTACATTGGGGACAATTACTGACAAAGTCACTAAGTGGATGTCCCTTCCCCTTTCCATGGCAGGAAGGATATCCCTAGTTAAAATGATATTGCTGCCAAAGCTACTTTACTTATTCACCAATATACCTTACCACCCTGGAACGTCATTCTTTGCGGCCCTAAAGACACAGTTAGTGCGACTGATTTGGGGAGGTAAGCAAGCCCGGCTCAGCCTAAGTACTCTCGTTCTCCCAATCTCACAGGGCGGGTTTGAACTGCCTGATTTGGAATTATATTACCACAGTGCCCAGGCACACTTCGCAATCTATTGGCTACACCCACCCCCTTTCATGCCTCACTTAGCGGTGGAAGAGGGATACATGGCTCCCGTCCCTCTGTCTGGGTTCCTATACACAACGGGGACATCTCACAGTCGAGGACCCACCACGGTAGCCAATACCATCAAGTCCTGGAGAAAGATAGCGGATCGATTAGCTGTGCCCATGCTATACTCCCCTAGGATGCCCTTAATATGCCACCCGGCCCTACAAGTAACAACCGAGCGATGATGTAAACAAATTCTGGAAACCTTACACTACACCACTTGGGGGGATTTGTTCATAGAAGGTACCTACCGTACCAGGGACCAATTCTTTGGGGCGCACATACCGACCCCCATGGACCTGTTTATGTATATTAGACTACGGCAGAGCGTGAGGGCTGCCATCCCGGCCTTCCCTATGGAACCGCCACTGCTCCCTCCCCTCCATGCCCTCCTACAAGATGAACCTCCAGGTCATGTCACATCTTATCTCTACCGTCAGGCTCAGCTGGAATCGGGGTCCCGGGTGCCGAAGGCCCGGCGGGAATGGGACCGCGATCTTGGCCGGCAGCTGACAGATAACCAATGGGAATTTAGTTGCAAGCAAACGCAAGCCATAACTGCCAGCTGCCGCTTGCGGATCATACACTACAAGTTCCTACATAGGGTATATTACACCCCTGCCAAACTGTATAAATTCAAGTTACGGGCAGACAAAAAATGTGCTAGATGTAGGAGTGAAGGTGCGGATTTCCTGCATCTGGCTTGGCTATGCCCCTCGTTACAGAGGTACTGGGAGCAGGTTTTTAGGGGTATGTCGGACATGATACACACACCACTGCAGGTGTCGCCAGAGATGGCTCTGCTGGGCTGCGTGCAGGATTTAGCCCCAGCGCATTAAAAGTTTACAGCTCTGGTTTTCTTACTAGCCAAACGTAGGGTGGCATGTCGCTGGGGTAGAGGACGGGCCCCCAAATTTAAGGACTGGGTACAAGACCTCATTACATGGCAGGAACAGTCACTCAGATACGCTGAATTGCTTCCCCCTACCTTTGCTCCTAAGAATATATGGAGTCCCCTAACTACGTATTTACTCACGGCTGCGGTGACCACATCTACTACTGAAGAAACCACATGTGCAGCGGATATACGAGTGTCTACTTCCCCCTCCTCCACACACCCTAGACAATAGGCAGTGTTCACGTTACATTACGGAGTGATGGCATACGTAGATTGGGTGGTGGGTGGACGTTCGGAGCGGTGGGCTGAGTAGTTGCCTGGGGGGACAACTCTACAGAGCCACAGAACCCTTCATAACCTCTCCATCTCCCTGAATAAGGACCAAGTTGTTGCCAAAAGACTACAGAATGTGATGATACTATCAATATGTAATTAGCTAACTATGCTGTGTTGCTCTTTTTCCCCCTTCCCTCATCTTTAGGTATGATAACGGGGTGGTGGGTGGGATTCGTTTTGTTCCTTTGCTGGAATGTTTACTGAACAAGAATGGTTGAGTATATCAAACCACTGATGTAATGTTCGACTACATTGTCAAAACTCAATAAAAAAAAATTTAAAGAAAGAAGCCAAAAGGTGAATGACCTCTAGGGTGGCAAGCTTTTCTAATGGATTAATAGTCCCTAAGAGGTGTTAATCTTTATATAGGGTAATAGTATATTGGAAGATCATGTTTGTGACAGCTCTGAGATGTGTAGAAGAAAATGAGCAATTAATGTCTTGAGATGGGAAAAGAAAGAAAGGGATGTACTGTGAGTTGATGTAGTGGCAATAAAATACAATAACATGCTTAACATACTTAATTACTTATGCCTTCTACCCCTCCTGGGATATAGGCCATCAACCAGGACTCTTCAGCCACCTCGGTCCTGGGCTTTTCTCTCAATCTGACTCCAGGTTTAACCCATCTCCTTGCATTCAGTCTCGAGGCCATGATGCCAGGTGTTTCTTGGCCTTCCTCTTTTCGTTTTTTCCTTGAGGGTTCCAGGAGAGGGCTTGCCTGGTGGTGTTTGATGCGGGCTTGCAGAGGGTGTGACCTAACCAGCCCCAGCATCTTTTCATGATTTCTTCATGAGCAGGGAGTTGGAAAGTCTGCAGCTGTTGCTGATGGTGTTTGGCCACCTGATTTGGAGGCTTTTCCTCAGACAGGTGTTGATGAAGGTCTCGACTTTATTGGTGGTGGTCACTGTTGTACCCCAAGATTCTGCTCCATACAGAATGACCGATTTTACGTTAGTGTTAAAAAGCCAGATCTTGGTTTTGTAGCGTTAGGTCCTTGGAGCTCCAGATCTTCTTTAGTTGAATGAAGGTAGCCCTTGCCTTGCCGATTCTTGCCCTGACATCGGTGTCTGTGCTGCCCTGCTTGTCTAAGAATGTGCCCAGTTAGGTGAAGGCCTCAACCTCTTCCAGTGCATCGCCTGCAAGAGTGACTACAGTTGTGCTGACTGTGTTATCCTTCAGGATCTTACTTTTTCCCCTGTGGATGTTGAGGTCAAGTTGTGCTGATGTGACTGTCACTCTGTCAGTCTTCTCTTGCATCTGCAGATGGGTACGGGAGAGTAGGGCAAGGTCCTCTGCAAAGTTAAGGCCGTTGAGCTGCATCCAAGGTGTCCACTGGATCCCATTTCTTCTCCTTGCTGTGGAAGTCTTCATGATCCAGTCAGTAGACAGCAGGAAGAGAAAAGGCGAGAGCAAGCACCTGTGCTTTACATAATCTGCATTTGAAAGACATTTTAAAAATATTGTACACATCATCCATAATAAATTCGCTCAATTAATAACAATAGAATTAGCAACCTAAATCCCATCTCTCGAAATTGACTCCATCACTCATCACTGTACTCATATGTTTATGTGTCAATCCACTGACTCATTATTGAATTCCCTCTCTGACACAACTGGAAAAAACATACAAACTCAATAACTTATGCAAGATAAATTAAAAGAATACAAGCAGAAAAAATAAAACACGCAACCATCTTAATATGATGGGGAGATGCTTTCCATAACAACAAGATCCTACATTAAGGACACTAAGCACCTGCTTAACCTGAAAGAAATGGAGTATGACCCCAAGACAGAATTAATGCTGTGCCTCGACGTTGAGACCCTCTACACCAGCATCCTGCCTGGTGAGAGCCTGTGGGTAATTACTGTCCTGCTGGTAGCCCAAGAATGGGATTGGGCAGCCCCAGTCCAGTGGATTATGAAACTTGCAAAACTGGCACGAATGTTTTTTCTTTTTATGACCATGTCTATTTACAATGCCATGGGACATCCATGGGGAGTACATTTGCGCCCAGTATAGCCTGTCTCTACATGGGTTGGTTTGAAGAGGGGAACTTATGGACCAACGACCCGTTTGGTGACCTAGTACGGTTATGGCAATAGTATATACATGACATCTGTGTCATTTGGCATGGAGATTAAGCCACCATTGAATCATTCATGACTTGGCTTAATGGCAGGAACCCCTGCTTGAGCTTCACTATGACAGCAGATAAGAATACTGTGACCTTTCTTAACATTAACATCACAGCAAAGGATGGAAGACTCACCAGCTCTTTATATTCGAAGCTTATGGATCGTAACAGCCTTCTGCATTTCAAGAGCGCTCACCCACGGGCCCTCAGAGAAAATTTGCCCGTAGGGCAGTTTATACATATCAGAAGAAATTGTTCTGGCATTGGAGACTTCAAGAAAGAAGCTGCGACACTCACCAAAAAAGTTAAAGAAAAAGAATATTGAGAAGAGATCATTGTAAGGGGACACAGAAGTAGGCACGTAACATTCCTAGAGATGTCTTACTTGAGACCAACACTAAACAGGACAGTGATTTCTTCATCTTTGTGAGTACCTACAACTCCTCATCCAACACTATCAAGAAAATCATAAACAAATCCAGAAAATTCTAAACAAACACTGGCACATACTTCTAATCAGTTAACCTTAAATAAATCTCTCTTCTCGTTTAGAAGGAACAGGAGTATTAGAGACAGATTGGTTCACAGTAACACACGGCAGGGAGTTCCAGAACGACAAACCACACTTTGGGATCTCCCTCCGGTGACGGGACATTTTCCTTGTGGCAACTGCTCTGTATGTCCACTCACCAAACAGTAAAAAAAAATCGACCTTGGTCTCCCAACTCCTTGGGAGCCGAGGAAACATTCTAATTTCAATAGTAGCAACTAGTATATGTCAACACATGTCCATGTGGCCGCTGCTACATTGGAATGCCTACGAGGAAAATCAAAAGTTGGATAAGTGAACAGAGGAGCATGATCTGGTGTAAAAAAGCGTCCACCAAACTGACGTCACACTTCCTGGAAAAGAATCACAGCGAAAGACAGGATGGTGAATCTGTAGGAGAGTAGGATCTGCTTCTTATGGTTTTTGCTGATGTTTCACTGTTTTTCGACTTTAGTCTGGCTGGGGCCCTGCTATCCAGGACCCCAGCCTAGCTGCTTCCTCTCTAAAATGTGATTCCATGTACCTTAGGTACACTTCAGATTGGATTCTGGGGTGCCCTTATAAGTCCCTAGTATATGGTATACTATGTACCCAGGGCATAGGTACCCCAGAGGCCTACCAGGGGCTGCAGCATGTATTATGCCACCCCTGGGAGGCCCTCCAAAATGACACCACAGGACTGCTACAGCAGCCTGAGTGAGGTGGTGCATGCACCCCTTACTGAGATATAGGTTCACTATATCTCACCCTATCACTGCACATATAAACCTATCAGTCACCCCTATGGCAGGCCTTATCAATCCTGAAGGCAGGGTGCTTGGTTTTATGTGAGAGGGTGCCCATGCATGAGCAGAGCCCCTCTGCAGCCTTCGGAATCTATCCTCCGGGGTTGTCTGTGAGTGCAGCCTGACCATATACTCTTAAGTGCATTATATCTCAACGGTAAATGCTAACTTTGGGATGGCTGCACGGAAACATGTCGTGTTTGGTGTCAAACACCTTGGAATCATACCCCCACACCAGTACCTGGTGTGGGAGTATGATCCCACCCTTCTAGAGGGAGAGACATGACAGCACCGGTATACCCGGTACCAGCTAAACAGAGCCCTGGCATCACAAAATGGATGCTGCAGCCACAGACACGAGTCTGGCCTCCTACTGCTGACCGAAACTCCGGCAGGGGAGGCCTGGACAATAGGTTTCCTGTCACAGGGAGGTGTTACCACCTCCCAGACAGGCTTTAGTGTATTGGGGCTGGGTGGGTGCACTCTCTGAGTGCTTTGAAGTCCTGCACTGGGGGCACATTTGGTGTCCCTGTGCATACCCCAGTTCAAACCGGTTGCAGGGGCTGCCAGCCCCTGCTCTGGCGCGAAACTGGACAAAGGAAATGGGTGTAGCCACCCCTCTTTCCAAACCCTCCCATAGGTGGGTCCCCTGAGTTAGTCCAACCCCTTCCTTGGGTATGAGAAAGGAACCCCTGGCAACAGGACTTTAGATATCCCTGGACGAAACTCTGAAACTGAATCCTGGACCTTCAACGATCTGTTAAACGCCAGATGACTGAAGAATCTCCCTTGGAGTAAAGGAGTTACTCCCCTGCTTGGCAGGCACCAAAGACGCATCTGTCCGGTCTGCATCTCTGAAGCTCCCGCCGGACGCCGACAACCCTGCAACCCAGGTGGTAGATTTCCAGACTTCCCAGAGGCTGACCCGAGTCCCCAGTAAAGCTGAGACCCGTAGCCCTCGTGGGTACTGTGGAACCGGAACCCCTGGACACCGTGCACATTTGCAAGTGCATAAGCTTCTGGTCGATCCTAGAGGCTGTGCTTTGGGTTATTTGTAACCCTGACCCTGAGCAGTGAATCCACCAAAGATTGCCGGCCTGCCCACTCGAGTGACCCGTGGGCCGCCATTTCGTGATTCCGCTCGAGGTCCCTTCACGATCCCTTGTCCATTGACTTGTGGGTCTCTCAGAAGGACATCTTTGATTTCAATGGGCCCCCCTGGTTGCTCCAGGCCTGCCCTGACTCTCCTTCAGTTGGGCAGTCCTTCTGACCTCGCTGGTCCGCTCCCGAAGCCATTGTTCTTTTTCTGCATGGGTTGCTGTTACCAAGGCTGGTTGGGTCCAATCCAGGCACCGACACCGCAGTCAGCTACTACCTTCATGGGACAGCTCGTTTCCAGCTCCTGGTCATCGTCGACACCTCCTGGTCCTCGTGGCTGCAGAGACAATCTTCCCCTCTTCGAACTTGAAGCACCCGACATCGGTGGGCATTCGACTATCGTGCCCCTGGTCACTGGCTAGTGACCTAGACTCTGTCCCCTCTGCTTTCAGGTTCTTCTCATCCTCGATCCAGGCTTGGATCTCTTCGGACACTTCGCAGCTTCTCGGCAGCAGCACTTTTCAGCCAGCAGCCATTGAAAACGACGGCGCGGCCCGACACCATTTGACACCTGTGCACCCGGCTTCCCTGGGTGAGGTAACACGAGTACTACGGTGCTCCCGTGGGTGTTGGCCCTAGAACCCTCTAAGTCCAAAAGGGTTTGTTCCTAGTCCACTCCGAAGTGTCCCTAAACTTTAAAACTCTAACCGCGACTTTCCCCATAGACGCTAACGGAGCTCGCGGCTGTGTTCACACACTGCACACGTCCCCCGTGGGTCCCCTGTGTCACTACCTTGGGTGGTTCCTTGGGGTCCCAGCGATTCTACAGGCTCTAGGCCTTGTGTCTAGTCAAGTCGTGGTTCTTATACCACTTTCTTAATATATGGTTTGGTACGCCCCTAGGGCTAATCGTATATTGTGCTAATTTACTGTGTTATTTGACTTGTAACTTGTGTATTTCGACCTCTAGCCTCATAAAGAGACTAGTGGGTAGTGTTTAGTAATAAATACATATATTTTATATATATACCTGGTGTGGTTCTCCTTTCATTTGGTCATTCATGAGATTATAGACTGGTAAAACAAACAGCTTAACACTCCTTCAAGACTTAGCCTGAAGGCTGCTCTCCATAGCTACCACTAGGATAGCTTTCAATAAAGGTTGTCTTTAAACCTATCATCAATAAAGGTCGTTTGGACTGGTGCAAGGTGCCCACTATAACTAGTGGACAGCATATGCCAGGCCAACTTCTCACATTGGTGTGCAGCGGTTGGATTCAAGCTTGCCTTTGTTTTACCAGATAATCTCAAGTGAGTGACTAACTGAAAACCACTAAAAGGTACCTGAGGTACATATAATTCAAGCTTAAGGTTACAGTAAGTTCTACTGAACTTAGAGTTGTGTGTCAAGGGCTTAGCACACCCTTTCTACAACTCAAGAGAGTTTAGTAGGCCACACTAGAGTAGGTAGTGCATACACCACACCTCACTAGTGATGTCTTCAAAGCCAGGAGCCAGTGGGTCCCTGCCAGAAGCCCAATGGGCTTCCACCATCCCAGTATGACAACCTCCAATTCTTGGAATTGAGAGCATTGTGTAATGCTAGGAAATTGAAGACAGGAAAAACTGCAAACACCCAACGCCTCATAGAGGTACTGCTGTTGGATGATCTCAAGAAGGCCTCAGGGTCTGAAGGGGTAGGCAGAGAGGGTGGGGCAGTAAATGAGGAAGGGCCAAGGGGTGAAGAATCCCATGACCTGACCTCTGAAGCTGGCCAGGAAGATGACAATGATCTTACCCTGGAAAATCCAGCTCCTCCTGCAGATGAGGAGGAGGACCAGAATGGCCCCCTCTTTGTCCCACCAGGAAGAGTTGAGAGTGTGCCTAGAAGGTCAAGGTCTCCTTCTGCAGGAGTCTAACCATTCTGACACCTCAATAGGGACCTCTGTTTCCTCTCATAGGAGGGAACCCTCTCATGAAAGGAAAGAGAGACTGCTCAAGTATGAAGAAGCTCAGCTTAGAATCAGAAGAGAGCAGGTAGCTTTAGATAGGGAGTCCCTAGAGCTTCAGAGAACAAGAAGAAAGTTGGGACTAGAGTCCCATGGTGGCAGCAACTTCCCTAGTGGTAGGGAAAGGTCTCATGACCATAGAAACCTAAGCAAGATTGTCCCTCCCTACCAGAGTGGGGATGACATCCACAAATGGATTACTGCACTGGAAAGGGCCTGTAAAGTTCAGAGGGTCCCCCAGGAGCAGTGGGCAGCAATCTTGTGGCTCTCCTTTGCAGACAAAGGTAGAGACAAGCTCCTCACTGTAAGAGAAGAGGATGCTGATGATTACCAGGTCCTGAAGAGTGCACTGATAGATGGGTTTGGCCTAACCACTGAACAATACAGGTTAAAGTTCAGAGATACCCAAAAGGCACAGACACAGGACTGGGTGGACTTTGTAGATTGTGCTACTAAGGCTCTGGAGGGCTGGTTGCTTGGCAGCAAGGTGTGTGATTTCAAAGGATTGTACAACTTAATTATGAGGGAGCAGATCCTTAATAATTGTCAAAATCAGCTGTTGCATCAGTACCTGGTGGACTCTGATCTGACCTCTCCCCAAGAATTGGGAAAGAAGGCAGACAAATGGGTCAGAACCAGGGTGAAGCAGAAGGTTCAGAACCAAGGTGGTGACCCCAAGAAGCAAGATTCTAAGAGCTCTGACAAGGGTGGGGAGAAGGGTAAAGACCAGAAGTCTTCTCAAGGTCCCCAAAAATCTTCATCTGGGGGGGAGTCCCAATCTAACAAAGGTAAAGGCCAGAAGAAACCATGGTGTAAAATCTGTAAGCAGAAAACCCATTGGACAAGTGACTGTACAAAGTCCAAAGACTCAACTCCAGCCACCATTGCCCCTAAGGCAACTGTTCCCCCTAGTGCAGCTACAAATGGTGGTGTCCCAAGTAAGGGTGTAGTAGGGTTAACCCTGGGATCTGAGGTGGGCTCTGGCCTAGTCAGGATGCCAACTCAGGCTATGCTGATCTGTGATGGAGGCATGGATATGGCCTCCTTATTTGTGAGTCCCAGTAATCTGGGCAAATACAGACAGCAGCCTTTAATCAATGGAAGAGAGGCTTTGGCATTCAGGGACACAGGAGCAAGTGTCACAATGGTGACAAAAGATCTTGTGGCTCCTGAGCAGATTATACTTGGTGAGATGTACCAAGTGACCAATGCTAGCAATGTCAGGACAGACCATTCCTTGGCAGTTGTTAATTTCTCCTGGGGAGGGGTAACTGGCCTCAAGAAAGTTGTGGTAAGTGCAGACCTCCCTGTTGAATGCTTGCTTGGCAATGATCTAGAAACTTCAGCTTGGGCAGAAGTGGAGCTCAGGACCCATGCAGAAATGCTGGGGATCCCTGCACATGTTTTTGCTGTGACCAGGTCACAGGCCAAAATGTCAAACACTGAACAGGCCCTGGATTCTGGAATAATGGACCAGGTGCCTCCCAAGAGGAGGAGCAGCAGGGTAAAGGCAGTGCCTCCCCCCCTGACTCAGAGTACAGATCAGTCTCCTGAGGGAGATGATCTTAGTCCTGAAGAAGGAACTGTCCCAGAGGAGCTTGAACCTGATCAGGTTGAGTTCTTGGGGACAGGGGGCCCTTCCAGGGCAGATCTGAGCCAGGAGCAGCTGAGCTGCCCCTCTCTTGAACCCCTCAGACAGCAGGCTGCTGCTGAGGCTGCTGGGAATGCTAGTGGATCCCATAGAGTCTATTGGGATGATGGACTCCTATACTCAGAGAGTAGAGACCCCAAGCCTGGTGCCACCAGGAGGTTGGTAATACCTCTGAAGTTTAGGGGCTTCCTATTAACACTAGCCCATGATATTCCCCTAGCAGGTCACCTGGGCCAAAACAAGACCTGGGACAGAATTGTCCCTCACTTTCATTGGCCCCACATGTCTGAAGACACCAAGGAGTTTTGTCGCTCCTGTGTCACCTGTCAAGCCAGTGGGAAGGCAGGTGGAACCACAAAGGCCCCCTGATACCACTACCTGTGGTGGGGGTTCCCTTTGAAAGAGTGGGGATTGACATAGTTGGTCCTATGGATCCTCAGACAGCCTCTGGGCACAGATTTATCCTGGTGGTGGTGGACCATGCCACTAGGTACCCAGAAGCTATTCCACTTAGGACCACCACAGCTCCTGTGGTGGCAAGGGCCCTCTTGGGAGTATTCTCAAGGGTGGGTTTTCCTAAGGAGGTAGTATCAGACAGGGGTGCAAACTTCATGTCTGGTTACTTGACTGCAATGTGGAAGGAGTGTGGAGTGAATTATAAATTCACCACACCCTATCACCCACAATGCAATGGTTTAGTTGAGAGATTCAACAAAACCTTGAAGGGCATGATCAAAGGTCTCCCAGAGAAGCTTAGGCGGAGATGGGACGTCCTTTTGCCCTGCCTTTTATTTGCCTACAGGGAGGTGCCTCAAAGGGGGTTGGTTACAGCCCTTTTGAACTTTTGTTTGGCCATCCTGTTAGGGGCCCATTGTGTCTGGTGAAGGAGGGATGGGAGTTACCTCTCAAACCCCCTAAACAGGACATAGTGGACTATGTACTTGGTCTCCGCTCCAGGATGGCAGAGTACATGAAAAAGGCAACTAAAAACCTTGAGGCTAGCCAGGAATTACAAAAGACCTGGCATGACCAAAGGCTGTGCTGACTGTGTACCAGCCAGGACAGAAGGTGTGGGTGTTGGAGCCAGTGGCCCCAGCAGCTCTCCAAGATAAGTGGAGTGGCCCCCATACAATTGTTGAACAGAAGGGAGAGGTTACCTACTTGGTGGACCTTGGAACTCCCAGGAGTCCCCACAGGGTACTTCATGTCAACAGATTGAAACCATATGTCGACAGGGCAGACATGGGCTTGCTCATGGCTACTGATGAGGGACAGGAGGAAGAGAGTGATCCACTCCCTGACCTGCTCTCTCAGAACCCTGATGATGGATCAGTAGATGGTGTAGCCTTGGCAGGCAGCCTCACTCTCCAGCAACAAACTGACTGCAGAAAAGTTCTCAGCCAGTTCAGACATATGTTCTCCCTGACACCTAGTCAGACTACCTGGTGCACTCATGAAGTGGACACTGGGGACAGTCTGCCTGTCAAGAATAAAATCTACAGGCAGCCTGATCATGTCAGGGATTGTATCAGGACAGAGGTCCAAAAGATGTTGGATTTGGGAGTCATTGAACCCTCAGATAGCCCTTGGGCTAGTCCAGTAGTCTTGGTACCCAAGCCTCACACCCAGGGTGGTAAGAGAGAGATGAGGTTTTGTGTAGACTACAGGGGTCTCAATGCAGTCACTAGGACTGATGCCCATCCCATCCCAAGGGCAGATGAGCTTATAGATACTTTGGCCTCAGCCAAGTTTCTGAGCACATTTGACTTGACAGCTGGCTACTGGCAGATCAGACTAGCTGATGATGCAAAGCCAAAAACAGCATTTTCTACCCCTAGTGGGCATTATCAATTTGTGGTGATGCCCTTTGGTTTGAAGAATGCACCTGCCACTTTTCAGAGGTTGGTGAATACAGTCCTTACAGGTCTGGAAGCCTATAGTGCAGCATATCTAGATGATATTGCTGTCTTTAGCTCCACCTGGGAGGATCACCTGGTCCACCTCAGAAATGTTTTGGAGGCCCTGCAAAAAGCAGGCCTAACTATCAAGGCTACTAAGTGCCAGATAGGGCAGAGTCAGGTTGTGTACCTGGGCCACCTTGTGGGTGGAGGCCAGGTTCAACCATTGCAGAGCAAAATCCAGACCATCATGGACTGGGTTGCTCCAACTACCCAGACTCAGGTGAGAGCCTTCTTAGGCCTGACTGGGTATTACAGAAGATTTGTCAAGGGGTATGGATCTATAGTGACACCCCTGAATGACTTAACCTCTAAGAGAATGCCAAAAAAGGTTCAGTGGACAGTCAGCTGTCAAAAGGCATTTGATGACCTGAAGCAGGCCATGTGCACTGCTCCCATTCTGCAAAGTCCTGATTACTCCAAAAAGTTCATTGTCCAAACAGATGCATCTGAGTTGGGGGTAGGGGCTGTACTGTCACAGTTGAATGATGAAGGTCAGGATCAGCCAGTAGCTTTTATTAGCAGAAGGCTGACCCCCAGAGAGAAACGTTGGTCAGCCATTGAGAGGGAGGCCTTTGCTGTGGTTTGGGCTCTGAAGAAGCTGAGGCCATACTTGTTTGGCACTCACTTCCTAGTTCAGACAGACCATAAGCCCCTCTTATGGCTACAACAGATGAAGGGTGAAAACCCCAAACTTTTGAGGTGGTCCATTTCCCTACAGGGGATGGACTATACAGTGGAACATAGACCTGGGAGTAGCCATGCCAATGCAGATGGACTCTCCAGATATTTCCACTTAGAACATGAAGACTCAACTGGTCAAGGTTAGTTTAATGTCCCTGCGTTTGGGGGGGGTTGTGTAGGAGAGTAGGATCTGCTTCTTATGGTTACCCCCACTTTTTGCTGATGTTTCACTGTTTTTCGACTTTAGTCTGGCTGGGGCCCTGCTATCCAGGACCCCAGCCTAGCTGCTTCCTCTCTAAAATGGATTCCATGTACCTTAGGTACACTTCAGATTGGATTCTGGGGTGCCCTTATAAGTCCCTAGTATATGGTATACTATGTACCCAGGGCATAGGTACCCCAGAGGCCTACCAGGGGCTGCAGCATGTATTATGCCACCCCTGGGAGGCCCTCCAAAATGACACCACAGGACTGCTACAGCAGCCTGAGTGAGGTGGTGCATGCACCCCTTACTGAGATATAGGTTCACTATATCTCACCCTATCACTGCACATATAAACCTATCAGTCACCCCTATGGCAGGCCTTATCAATCCTGAAGGCAGGGTGCTTGGTTTTATGTGAGAGGGTGCCCATGCATGAGCAGAGCCCCTCTGCAGCCTTCGGAATCTATCCTCCGGGGTTGTCTGTGAGTGCAGCCTGACCATATACTCTTAAGTGCATTATATCTCAACGGTAAATGCTAACTTTGGGATGGCTGCACGGAAACATGTCGTGTTTGGTGTCAAACACCTTGGAATCATACCCCCACACCAGTACCTGGTGTGGGAGTATGATCCCACCCTTCTAGAGGGAGAGACATGACAGCACCGGTATACCCGGTACCAGCTAAACAGAGCCCTGGCATCACAAAATGGATGCTGCAGCCACAGACACGAGTCTGGCCTCCCACTGCTGACCGAAACTCCGGCAGGGGAGGCCTGGACAATAGGTTTCCTGTCACAGGGAGGTGTTACCACCTCCCAGACAGGCTTTAGTGTATTGGGGCTGGGTGGGTGCACTCTCTGAGTGCTTTGAAGTCCTGCACTGGGGGCACATTTGGTGTCCCTGTGCATACCCCAGTTCAAACCGGTTGCAGGGGCTGCCAGCCCCTGCTCTGGCGTGAAACTGGACAAAGGAAATGGGTGTAGCCACCCCTCTTTCCAAACCCTCCCATAGGTGGGTCCCCTGAGTTAGTCCAACCCCTTCCTTGGGTATAAGAAAGGAACCCCTGGCAACAGGACTTTAGATATCCCTGGACGAAACTCTGAAACTGAATCCTGGACCTTCGACGATCTGTTAAACGCCAGATGACTGAAGAATCTCCCTTGGAGTAAAGGAGTTACTCCCCTGCTTGGCAGGCACCAAAGACGCATCTGTCCGGTCTGCATCTCCGAAGCTCCCGCCAGACGCCGACGACCCTGCAACCCAGGTGGTGGATTTCCAGACCTCCCAGAGGCTGACCCGACTCCCCAGCAAAGCTGAGACCCGTAGCCCTCGTGGGTACCGTGGAACCGGAACACCTGGACACCATGCACATTTGCAAGTGCATAAGCTTCTGGTCGATCCTAGAGGCTGTGCTTTGGGTTATTTGTAGCCCTGACCCTGAGCATGAATCCACCGAAGATTGCCGGCCTGCCCACTCCGAGTGACCCGTGGGCTGCCATTTAGTGATTCCGCTTGAGGTCCCTTCGCGATCCCTTGTCCGTCGACTTGTGGGTCTCTCAGAAGGACATCTTTAATTTCAACGGGCCCCCCTGGTTGCTCCAGGCCTGCCCTGACTCTCCCTCGCTTGGGGAGTCCCTCGGACCTCGCTGGTCTGCTCCAAAGCCATTGTTCTCTTTCTGTGTGGGTTGCTGTTACCAAGGCTGGTTGGGTCCAATCTGGGCACCGACACCGCAGTCAGCTACTACCTTTGTGGGCAGCTCGATTCCAGCTCCTGGTTGTCGTTGACGCCTCCTGGTCCTCGTGGCTGTCGAGACAATCTTCCCCTCTTCGAACTTGAAGCACCCGACATCGGTGGGCATTCGACTATCGTGCCCCTGGTCACTGGCTAGTGACCTAGACTCTGTCCCCTCTGCTTTCAGGTTCTTCTCATCCTCGATCCAGGCTTGGATCTCTTCGGACACTTCGCAGCTTCCCGGCAGCAGCACTTTTCAGCCAGCAGCCATTGAAAACGACGGCGCGGCCCGACACCATTTGACACCTGTGCACCCGGCTTCCCTGGGTGAGGTAACACGAGTACTACGGTGCTCCCGTGGGTGTTGGCCCTAGAACCCTCTAAGTCCAAAAGGGTTTGTTCCTAGTCCACTCCGAAGTGTCCCTAAACTTTAAAACTCTAACCGCGACTTTCCCCATAGACGCTAACGGAGCTCGCGGCTGTGTTCACACACTGCACACGTCCCCCGTGGGTCCCCTGTGTCACTACCTTGGGTGGTTCCTTGGGGTCCCAGCGATTCTACAGGCTCTAGGCCTTGTGTCTAGTCAAGTCGTGGTTCTTATACCACTTTCTTAATATATGGTTTGGTACGCCCCTAGGGCTAATCGTATATTGTGCTAATTTACTGTGTTATTTGACTTGTAACTTGTGTATTTCGACCTCTAGCCTCATAAAGAGACTAGTGGGTAGTGTTTAGTAATAAATACATATATTTTATATATATACCTGGTGTGGTTCTCCTTTCATTTGGTCATTCATGAGATTATAGACTGGTAAAACAAACAGCTTAACACTCCTTCAAGACTTAGCCTGAAGGCTGCTCTCCATAGCTACCACTAGGATAGCTTTCAAATAAAGGTTGTCTTAAACCTATCATCAATAAAGGTCGTTTGGACTGCTGCAAGGTGCCCACTATAACTAGTGGACAGCATATGCCAGGCCAACTTCTCACAGAATCATATAGAAACTCACCCCTCATGCAGGGGTAAACAATTGACTCCTGGAAAAGGAACAAAGATGGGTTTCTATACAGTAAAAACAAATAAAGGGGGGGGCCTCAATGATGACATAACGTGGAATCAACTAAGCTTCCAATAGATTTGTTAAGACCACTAAGGCAGTGACACCAGTAAAGTACAGCACTGATAGACACCTTCCTTTCAACCATAACACCAGTATAGTGGGTCCTGCACCATGTGTTCTTTGGATTGCCACATTAAAAGCCTAACAATATGCTCTCCTTTACGGATCTATACCACCCTCCAAGGTCATGCCCTATTATAACATGACATGTCAGTAAACATTATGTGAAGTAAGATAATATTTATTGATGAGTACATAAAACAATGTGCCAGAGGGTGTAACAAAAACTTAACATTTATCAGGACTTTATTAATATCAGATTATTACTGTTTAGGGAATTTTCTGTCCCCAGTTTATTATATACAATTGTCTATTGGGCTTTTGGAAATATGTGAGAAATATCAAGTGTTGGAGGACTTCAGCTCCCGTCACGTTATTTTTGAGGCACAAATGGTTTTGATTAATTTCTGGGTCTCAACAGTCTGTCAATACCAAAAGAATGAATACTGTGTTACACACACCATTTAGGCCTTAATTTTGGTTTAATTAAACTGCCAGCACCAGTTAGGAATGGATTACTGTTGGTTCCTCGCACATCAATATAAAACTTCCTCCAAATAGGAACCGGCCACCCGAGGGGACTACATATCCCATGTCCATCAGGACCCGGCGCTCAGTACTCTACGTGCCGTCTCCCCCAAGTACCCTCACATTCACGTGTGTATCACGCCAGGAGTGCCAAGTGGTCTCTCCGACGCAAACTCACCCTGGGACGTTATTGTCCGTTCATGGTGGCACTCACAGCTGAATCGGATTACTCCACATAAGTAACACCGGTGCCGGCACCTGGGGGATTGCAAGCACTTCCTGATGGGCCCAATTCGGATGAAACTAGGTCCAGCTGGCCTGGTCCTGGGTAATATAACACCCGAACTTCTGGCATTTGAGAACCACAAGCCAGGAGAGTGGACCAAGTAGGTGGTATGGAGGGTAGGGACCCTTGACAACATAAGTACTACATTCATTTGAATTCCCTTACTTTATTTGGATATCCTGCCAGCAGTATCCTTTTAAAAGTGGATGTGAGATTTTAAGTGTTCTGAATTCAGATTTGCTGCTTAAATAATGACACTATTGAGGCAGTTATCACCTCTGCAAAATGGCTGACAGAGAGGAGCTCTGCTAAGGAGCTCCGGGCTAGGGATCAACATCGGTTGAAAATCCCTAGTTTAGTCCAGGAATCAACACTCTGCCTTCGATGTGCTGTATTATCTGCCTTACGAGCACATAGAAATGGCAAGATCTGGCATGACTCCGTTACAGGCTAGGTAAAATGCTGAGATCTTGGACACATGCCTACCAAAGGTGATCTGGACAACCCTCCTCTGAAGCCCTTCCGAGAGACCAGTGTACGATCCGGCCTGATACGTTTCCGACTACTGCAAGTGGCGTTCGAAGACACATCCTGCAGCCCATACCCCCAGTGATGATGGAGCTGGAGACAACACTGTGCAGACAAGGGAGCGGCCACCAGTACTCACGACCTGCGCTTGCTGGCACTTACCACTGCCTACTGGAGTGTCAGCAGTGTTTGCATAAACTGCTGGCTACCAGAGCTCGGACTGGTTGCTGCCGCCGTGAACGCTGAGGCACCCAAAACAGCTCGTCGTCTCCTGACCTGTAAACTCGGGCAGTGCTGGCAAACCTGCTGCTAGGCACTGCCTCCGTGGCGGCTGAGGCTCCCGATGCCACATTTTGCAAGGCTTGCTTTCTGCGGCGATCGACGATAGTGAGGCAGGACCAGCTTGAGAGCTGACGCCCATCTTGTCTGAATCCGTCCACTGCCAAGGGAACGTAATGTGGCAAGGCCCCTTGTCTCCCCATATGGCAATCTTGCCTAAGCTGCCGCGTTGCACTGTTATTGAAGGCCAGAGGGTGAGAACCCCTTTCTGAATGACAGGAGTGCGCCCTCGGTGCCTCACACACTCGATGAACTTTAGTATTTTATGACACAATCCAGAATAAGGGAGACTAAAACCCAAGGATAGGATCTAGGTCCTGGCATCATTTACAAACATGGATTGAAGCACCTTCCCCCTCATTACTTAAGGAATTGAAAACAATAAAGGGTTTGAACACTATCAAAATAAAGAGAGGACTCAAACACAATTAAAAACAAGCATTTGCAATGTAATAGGACTCGCATTTATGTGAGACCTATTGCATTACAAACGGGAGTGCGGGGGGACAGGGGGGCGAGAAGGCACGAACAACGGGAGTGCGGGTGGGGGGGAAGGGGGGTGAGAAGGCACGGACTGCGGGAGGGGGGAGAAGGCACGGGCAGTAAGAGAACCTTATTAAAGAAAATAGTGCTCACAATCTAAATAACACATACCGTGCAACACTCGAAGTAAAGGGGCCAGTAGCCATGGAAGGATACAAATGACGACATGGCCGTTATTAGAAATTGGATTTCTGGTTGGCTAGGGCAAGCACCTAAGCCAGGCAGAAACCACCACTCTAGTCAGGGCAAGAGAGTTACACACTGAAGATAACCCCAGCTCACCCCCTTGGTAGCTTGGCACGAGCAGACAGGCTTATCCCAGAGGCAATGTGTAAAGCGTTTGCGCAACACACTCACACAGGAGCGACACACTGGGCACACCACAAAAGAAACTCCACACAAGGTTATATCAAAAATAGACTTTGTATTACTCCTAAAACACATTAGCACGTAATCACATATATACACTGTGCCACCTGGCACTAGATATGACTTTACAGGGGATTATATACATTACAGGGCCAATCGGGCTGCTGTCATAACCATCATATCACAGTTAAGGAACACAACCAGTAGCTACTGGCAATAGGGCCCTTAGCATAAACACCTTATGAATAAATCATGAGGCATGACCATCATAGCACTTCTCAGTATAGCATGTTATGCAAAACATATCATCAGCATTTCTTAGAAGAGCATATTGCCCATCCTGCCCCTCCTAGGCGTAAACTAAACAGTAGGTTATGCGTATACAGCATCATCGCTGGGGAAGAACACCACCTCTCTTTACTTCAGGGCAAAAGCTGCGGAGCAGACCCCTGAATCGCCAGTGGCTCTGAACTGTGTGGGGCCCCAGCACATACGTCGCAGGGCTACTACACCCGTACCTCAAACACACTGGGGGCTTTGGCCACTGCACTCCTGTGCTTAGATCAGGCCACCGCCTAGGTAGTCACAACCTCCCTCAGGGAAGCATCCTTAGTCCCTAACATAAAAGAATGCCTCCGTTGGTGGGGAGACTTCCAACAGTCCCCCATATTGGCGACAACCCCAAGGCTCAGCTGCCGTCCGGGGTATTGGAATCCCCACAGAGGTACCCCCAACCCGGTACCTTCACTCCATGTTGGTCTCCCCAGTGAGACTGGCCATCCTCATTGGCCCGCCTCTCCCTCTAACAGGCGGGGGAAGGCAGGAGGCTGCAGAGGGGAGCCCGCAAGGCTCTGGGTCACTCTGGTGAATAAGTAAGAAGGCAGCTGTCCATCACCATGCTGTGCAGCTGCACTAAGGCCAGGAAAAACAATAAGGCTGGTCAAGGGGCCTCCGTCAAGGTATCTGTCTGGGCCCCTCCTCGGCGGTACAAGGAGCCCGCAAGGCTCCGGCTCTAGTTTGCCGCTAGCCATGCCCACAACCAGGCTACAGCCACCTGACTTCCTCCCTGTGGCACAAAAGCTCATGAGGCTCCGGCTTCGTCTCTCCTGCCGGCCCCGCCCACAACCAGGGCGCCGTCACGCCTGACTTCCGACGGCTGTGGCCATGAGCGTTAACTCCTTCTGGAGACTGAGTGCAGGGTAGGCTCCCGCCCCGCCTTGGGGATCGGCGGCGTCTATGTCAGGGGGGCTCCAAGGCACAGAACTGCTCTACCCATACTAGAGCCCTTCACCATTCGCTGGCCTCCTTCAAGGCTACATTTCGTCCCACAGCTCCACTCGTACAGTCCACGCAGTGAGAGTGCGGCACAGCCCGAACTGCAGGGCAGGGGAAAGCAGTCCTCTCTGGCCACTCATGGGCAGTAGGATCACTAGCAGCACTCACCCAGGGGCCACAACAAGGGAATAGCGCCCACCATGTGCTGTATGTAGACGGCTGGTGCAGGCAGGCCAGCACGAGGGGCCCTCTGGCCAGTGCAGTGGTCCCCCGCCAGTTCCTCCTTCCAGCTGCCTGCCAGCCGCAAGTTCCCCAGTAAGCACCAAGCAGCACACACTTTCATGGGGTCACAGCCCCAATACTTATACCCATGTCAGTCTTTGTTCTGCACTGGCACAGGGCTTGGGACCCAGTCCAAACCAGTTCTGGGGGTCACTTAACAAGTGCACAACAGTCCCCATTGTCAGTGTAGGCTCTGGCCCAGACACACCACAGGGGGCGGAGCCAGCATTGTACAAGGCAGGCACAGACCTATTCAGGGTCAGGGGCTACTCCTACCAATCTCCAAATGCAGATCAGGCCCATTCAGCCTAGCGCTGACTCACCCAGCCCCTCTGGATCCACTGCACCTCCCCAGTCTCTGTCACTCCAGAGCCAGACATGCAATACACAACAGGCAGGAACAAAGACACATAGCACACAGAAATGCCAACTTCTAAAAGTGGCATTTCTAAAATAGTGATAATAAATCTGCGCACACCATTACGCAGCATTTATTACCACTATTACAAACATACCAAACTTGATCATGCTACTCCTCTCATACCAGGAATTACCACTGAAACACATATCAGGGAATCCCCAATGCATTCCTATGAGAGGGCAGTCTCACAGTAGTGAGAAACCAAAATGGCTGTTTGTCACTACCAGGACATGCCACACAGTTAAGGCACATGTTCTCCCTTTTACCTACAGCGCACCCTGCCCATAAGGCCAGCTAGGGCCTACCTTAGGGGTGACTGATATGTAGTAAAAGGGGAGTCACAGACGTGGCAACCACTTTATGTGCCACGTCATAGTGGCAGTAAACTGCGCGCGCAGGCCCTGCAATGGCAGAGGCCTGAGACAGATTTGAAAGGCTACTTTGGTGGGTGGCGCAAGCAGCGCTGCAGGCCCACCAGTAGCATCTAATTTACTGGCCCTGGGTATCTGAGATACCACTTTACAAGGGACTGATATGTAAATTAAATACGCCAAACAGGTGTAGACCAATCTTACCACGTTTTACCATAGAGAGCATATGCACTTTATATTGGACAGCAGTGATAAAGTGCCCAGAGTCCTAAAACCACCAACACCAGGTCAGAAAAAATACCAGGAGGAAGGCAAAAAGTTCAGGGATGACCCTACAAAAAGGGCCAAGTCCAACAGCTATCATAAGGAGGGACTAACAAGCCTATAAACCAATCGGAAGACAGGATTTAGGAAGGACAAAGACACAAGCCAATGAAAAAGATGGGCAGGGGAGTGGGCGGGGCTTACCTCACCTAGTGAACTACCACAGATCAACCCCAGAGCAGCACTTGCGCGCTGGCTCAGGGCTCGACCTAAAAATAAACATAGCAGTGGATGTCTGTCTTGGTAAGGTATTGTAAATAGTCTATTGTTATTTTAAAGTTCAAGCATTGCCGTCACATTTCAACCCAACTTGTTGGCCATCTTGGAATGGGAAAACAATGATACACTATGGATAACAGCATCATATAAGAGTCGCTTGGTTTAGAAGAAGTGGCCATGTGGGATTCGGTGCACTGCAAATGAAATGATCTGCAAGCAAGTAACTCATTTGTACTGTTTAAAGAGTTCTAGTAGTATCCTCTAGAACCAATAAAGTAAAAAAAGAAGAAGCAAATAGATGAAAGGGGAACTGTGATAGAAGGAAATTCAAAACGAAAGGACTTGCCATCCAGCCCTGACAATGAAATGTGCTCATCAGGTTACTGTACACACGTGATCAGAAAATGCTGTCAGTCACATGGTAAGAGAGCCTTGACTGATGTGGAGACTGAGCCATTGCCTTATGTAGTTCAGTGCCATGGATGGAAGCAGAGTGTAAATAGCACACAGACAGACCAATGGCATAAGAGAGCTGACCCAAAGACCCTTTGTAGCTATATGGATGAATATGTTTATATGTGGATGTATATATTACTTAATGATTTTTGTATTTCAAGATCCTTGAGGCCACCTGTATTGAGTGTAAACTTTTCCGCAATGCAAAAATAATTCATAGAGTCATAACATTATATACGATGCACAATTACAATTGGCAAAGCAAAATGCTATGTGGAAGTAGAAAACATCTATGCCGAATGTTTGTCAGAGGAAGTAACCAGCACCAAAACCTTGCCTACTATGGTAATCTGTAAGATTCCATGTAATAAAATACCTATCTGTGGGCGTTAATACAAAGTAATACAAATAACCAAAACAGCAAATTAGGTTTTAATATAGAGCAATAAAATCTACCCTTTAATGCCTATTGACATCAACATATGCTTTTCACACTGAATATGTCAGTCCTACTGCCTTTAGTGTAACTTTTTATTCTACACAATCAGGTCTATCATTGGTGTGTCACCAATACTAGCACAGAATTAGTGTGTTGGTTCAGAAGCCTTCCCACAAGGTTACCATCAGGTATACCATAAAAAAAATTACAAATGTGCACAAAATACAATTGTCAAAGCAATATAAAATCCTTACTAAGAGAGCCTAATATGGAATACCATAGTGCAAATCGCTTATCTCCATGGTTTGTGCAGGTGGTTCAACAAAACACTTGCCAATCAGTAATTTGCTAGATTCCATGTAACAAAATGTCTGCCTACAGGCTTTAGCACAGTGTAATAACAATCCACCCTTAAAAGCTTATTGACTTTAACACATGCTTTTCACAATAAGTAAATAAGGCCTACTTGCTTTCTCATAGCTTTACATTATAAACAGAAAACATCTAAAGAATCTGACATAACTTTTTGCAACAACTGGATACGGACTCTAGCCTTTACCAATGGCTTCACACTATAAACAACCCATTCCTACTGAAGAGCACATAAGCTGGCAACCATCAGGCATGCATTTATAGAATTACAAATATGTACAAAATCACTCTTGGTAAAACAATATAGAACCCCTCTTAATAGGGCCTGTCAAGATTCTACTCCTACGGTTTGTCATACTGGGTGACCAACACCAGAACTCTTGCCTACTACGGTAATCTGTGATATTACATGTACCAAAATGCCTGCTTACAAGCTTTAGCACATTTAACAACATTCTATCCTTAAAAGACTATTGTCATCATCAAAATACTTTTATTTGATTTCATTAAAATCATAAAAGGGTGGACATACCACCATGTTACATAAAACCGAGGATCGACATTTGGAAACTTAAATTTAAGAAAAGACAAGAGTTGTAGAACAGTAAGGAGACAGAAAAGAATTAAAACTGAGTCGTATCAACGGGCAATAAATATTTAAGACATTAAGAATTCTTTTGCCTCCTTTTTTCCAAATGATTGTGACATGATAGAGCCGTCCTGGACAGCTAGCCGCTAGATCATTGAAACAATGATATAATCAGTACATTTTAAATAGCTGTATACAATTATTTTCCATCCGCTCATGTTAAATCGCTATTTTTGTCCAGTTCCTTTGCCGCTATTTTCCAAAAGTTTATCGCTCTGCGAGATGGTTGGATAGACATCCCTCCGAGGCATTTTATAACTGCTGCTCTGCATGTCCTTATTTGTGCATTTCTTAGAGCCTCCCGCAAAACAGTTTTCCTAATTGTTAATAGTGCAGGGCAGATACATAAGAGGTGCAACAAAGACTCGTCCCCCTGTCCACATAGCCGACATTCTTTGGATGGCCATGTGTGCTTCCATTTGGGGGTCAGGTACTTCGTGGGAGTATACCCCAGCCTCAGCAGCGTCAAATAGTGCTTATCATGATAGGGGAAGTGTTCAGACAAGTACTGTTGGGGTTTTAGAGTCTGATACGATTGAATTACTGCCCATACGTGATGCTTTTTGTTATGGCTGTTTTATCAATTAGTAAGGATGTTCGTTTGATCGTATTATTCACGACTCTTTTGAATCCGGAGAACGTTGTGATGGTCAACCATGCCTCCTCTAACTGTAGTGCCAGAAGCGAATTTTTAGCACTGATGTGATTGAGTTTTTAGCCTAGTTTGCATTTCAATCTCCACCCAACAGCGATGGGCTAAAGTGTTCTCTTCGGGAGCTCTCATCCTCCAATAATATTTAACTAGTGCACCTTGTCTGGCGGGTAGCTGGTTTTTTAATCCATATTCCAGTCGGATTTGGGCTTGCGAGATATATCGGGGAATTGAGAACAGGCGTTTGAATAGGGTGGATTGTGCTGTGTTTAATGCTGTAGCATCTTTAGTGTTCAATATTTCTGAGCCGTATGCGATGGAAGGTAGAAATTTAACGGCGATTACTTTGAGCATGTGCCCTGTTGAGCAACCTGAAAGCTTTTGCTGTAGGCTTTTGAATGCGAAGAGCAGTTGTTTGGCTTTTGTGCAGCCTTGGTCCAGGTGTTGTGTGTAGTTGAGGTGACAGTCCAGTTGGAAACCTAAATATTTGTACGAAGACACCCTGATCAACGGTTTCTCATTTAATTTCCAAATGAATTTACATTTTTACTTGTTGAATGATGTTTGAGAAGCACATCACCTTCGTTTTTTTTTCGTTGATAGTAAGTTGAATTGAAGTGACATAGGCTCCAAGTTTGGAGATTAGTCGCTGCAAACCTACTGGGGTTTGTGCTAGTAGGACTATATCGTCCGCATATTGAAGACTTGGAGTTGGGATTTTACCCAATCTTGGGGGTCGGCTTGAACAAGCTGGAGGTGTTTATCTAGGTCTGCGGTGTAAATGTTGGATAAACAGGGGGCCAATACACACCCCTGTTTTAGTCCGTTTGATGTTGCAATCTTGCTGGTTATACTGCGCCCATCTCCTTTCCTTATTTGGACCCACGTATCCGAGTACAAATTGATGATGGCCGCCAAAAGTTTAGTTGGTACCCCCCAGCTTAGCATCTTGGCCCATAGTTTGACTCTTGATATCTTATCGAACGCGGCTTTGAGGTCTTTGAAGCATGCGTACAAGGTGTTGGAATTTGATATGGCTTTATTAGCTAAGAGCGTGACTGCAGAGATATTTGTGAGGGTGCCCATCCCTGCCCTAAATCCAGTTTGCGTAGTAGGAATAAGGTTTGACCGGCGAACCCAATCCTCTAGATCTATCAGCAGGTTCGAAGCGTACATTTTTGCCTCCACATCGATTAATGCTATTAACCTGTAGTTGGTTGGGTCTGAACGTACACCCGACTTGTAGATTGGATTTAGGATACTACCTCGCCAAGAGTCGGGAAGTGTACCGGACACCAGGGCGCGGGTGAAGAGGGGGGTCAGGAGCCTAGACCAAAATGGTGGATCGTGACGAAACAGGGCGTTTGGCAAACCATTAGGGCCTGGTGCTCCCTCCGTTCTCAACTTTTTGATGGTTTTAAGGACTTGCTCTTGTGATATCTGCGGGGCGAAGTTAGATGCATCAAGACTTAAGGTGTCATTGCCTGGTCCTGCACTGAAATCCCCTGTTTGTATTCCTTGAATTGGATTACCTGGGGATGGAGTTTCATTGTATAGAAGTTCAATGTGGGCTCTCCAGGTGTCCTCCATTATATCGGAGTTGTGATGTCGGAGCCTGCCATTTATTAGTTGGTTGATGGTTTCCCAAAAGAGTTTTGAATCTCTTTGTTTGCTGGCATGGAGGAGTTTCGCCCAGGCTTGTTCGTTGTACGTTTTCTTGGCCCCTCTGATATCCCGTTTTAAATCTTTTCTTGTTCTAGATATAAGTGACAAGAGTTCTTGGGAAAATTCTGGGTTCCTATTTCTTAACTGTCTTGTGTATTTATTCAAACGTTGCTTTTGTTTCCTCAAGTTGTTGGTAAACCAAGCTGCGCCTGTTTGTCTTTCGGTTTTGCGGCCATTAGTCCGATTCGGAAATTTATTGTGTAATTTGTAAATAAAAGACTCCCAAGCCCTTGGGCACGATGATACTGTTTCGACGCTCTTTGAGAGGCTGATACATGTGCACATGATTTCGTCAATGCGTTCACATTTCCAGATTAGCCGTTTAAGGTTGTAACTTTGAATTGATTGGGACATCGTGTTATTTTTAACTGGAATTGCCATGTTTCTATACAAAGTGAAGGATTGTGGTAGGTGATCGCTTTCTGCCCTATCAATTATTTGAAAGTTCTTGATGTGTGGAATCAGTTCCTTATCCACAAATGTATAATCTATAGTAGATCTTGTTTTTGGAGTTACCCTAGTGAAGGCTGCGGGCGATCAGTCAGGCCTTGTCCGTTAAGCTTGTACATTGAGAGTTCCTCTAGACAGATCCAAGCATCTCTTGCCATGTGTCTTGCTTCGTTTTGGAGCTGATGAATTGCCTGCTGTACTTTCTTTAATGTCATGAAATAAATTCATGTTAAAATCTCCCGATAGTATGATATTGGCATCTGAGTAAGCGAGTTGGAGTGTTGCTAATGTAGCTGTTAATTTCTCAATTCTTGACCTTTTTTGTTTGGAAGCTGGATGAATGTAGATATTCAGTATTAACAAGCTATTGATGGACAAGTACTCGAATTTTGTGCATTGCATCCAAGATGATTCCAGGTCTATTGCTGAGGCCTGCCATGGAATGTCGGTAGAAATGAAAGTAGAGAGGCCACCTTTTGCTCTCCCGTGTGTTGTTGAGCGCTTAGCAGGAGTAAGAAATTCTTTATAGCCTACAATCGGTGAAGAAATTATTTGCCATGTTTCCTGGAAGAGAAGGATGTTATACTTGGTGATAAATTCCATGAAATCTGGTTCTTCTAATTTCGGACTAAGTCCGTGCACGTTCCAAGAGCAGATGTTACTGCCCCAAATTAATTTGGGGACTGGTGATAGGAGTCTTCATGATGCTGCGAGGGTAGTACCATCTATGTTCGACTGTCAAAGACCCGAAGGCTTGATTGCCTCTGGGTGAGCAATGGTGATGGTGATTTTCCTTGATGTGGAGTCTGTGCCCTTTGCTGGATTAAGGAGTTCCGGGCCTTTGGCTCCCTTTAATAGGCACTCTGGTCGGTTTAACGCTTGCAGTGGGCTTGGGTAAAGGGGGGGAGTGACCTTTTTTAACTCAATACCCCATTTAGCAAATGAGTCCTTCTGTTGCCAGATCTGCCCTATGAAAAAGGAGTCAAAAATGTAACTGAAGTGATTTCTTGACCCCCGGGTATGGGTTTTGTTTGAACTCTATGCTTTCTAGGTTACTTGAGTTGATGTGGTTCAGGAAGGAAAGGCGTTGAATAGTTTGAGTAACACACTTCTGTTGAGAATGTCTTGGGGTCCCCTTGAAATATAATGGGGAATGAACACCAGTTTATTGTTATTTTCGATGACATCATACTGCGGTCCGTGGATTGGGCTTTTTCCGGTGACTTTATCCCCTGATGTGTGTTCCGGGTTTGTCGTTGGTTGATTCCATGGAGCTTGTGAGTTGTTTTGTACTTTTGATTCGTGATTCCCTGTGTGCGAAACTTCATTGCATCCTACTCTGTGACAGTGAATTGATTCTAGCTTACATCTTTCCTCATGATCATTTATCATGGCTAACGTGGCCTCTAATGGGCCAGTGGTACAGGTTACTTCGATGGTGCGCCCTGATGTTGATGTCGGTGTCACTGTTTGTGTGACCTGGGTTTTTGAGCTGTTTTTTCTTTTACTCGTGGACGGTTTAAAAAGGCTGTAGACCTTTACTAATGGCAATTGCTCCTTTTTATTTTGGATCAGGCTACTTGAGATGGTGTCCAAATTGGTTGGTGAGAGTTGAAGGTCGTTGGTACTTGATGTTTCCACGGTGTTTTGCGTTATATTGTCCTCATTTTGGGTTGTATTATCCTCATTTTTAATCCTGTCCTGCTCGGTCGTGTCAGTAGTTGGATTAGTTGTCTGTCTAATTTGTTTACTTTTTCTAGCCTTTCTCTGGCGTTTCCTTTCTCGTTTTGTTAATGGCTTTAATGCTTTATATAGCCTTGCTGGAGATGTCGTGTTTTGGCCGGTGGGAAGTGTGTCTGGAGCTCCTAAGATCTCAGATTCAATAGGTAAGTTTGAGGAGGACGAACTTGCCGGTGCCAGAGCTGAATTTATCCCAGTTTCACTTGTATTTTTACCCCTAGGTGGGCTGGGGCCTACCTTATCTTCTTTATTGGATGCTTCATTGGCTTTCTCAGCTGATGTTACTGGCTTAAGTTGGTTGTCCCTGGTTGACCCCAGTATTTGAGTTAGTAAAGTTGGTACTGATGCTAATTTGTCGATTATTTGAGTACAGTGGCAGTGGCAGATTTGGTATGTTGTTTCCCGGTCTCCCTGTACCTTCATAATCAACTCATTAAAGTTGAGCAACTTTTGTTCGATCCCCTGAACATGGATTGCTAGGATGTTTAATAGATCGACTTGCGTGTCTAACTTATCTGCGTGGTATGACATTGCTTTACCAATAGTATCCATGGCATTTAACAAGTGCTGCCAAACCGAAGGTTTTGGGGAGATACAGGGTTCTGCTGAGAGCGAGCAACCAGATTGGTTCTGATGGAATGGAAACCCCGATGGTGAATTGCTCGCGGAACACTGAGTAGTGCTGAATTGCTTGTGATTTTGTGAGGGTAATATCTTGGTTTCCAAAATATTATTATAAATCGGAGCTTGTGGATCCAACTGGTAAAGTCCCTGGGCGGGTTGATGATCCGTTTCCAAGAAGAGGAATGATGAGTCGAGCTGGTCTTGGTTGTTGATATATAGGTTAGTGGACACCTGAACGCAAAAAGGGCTCAATGGGTTTGTGTTCTTCTGTTTTGGTGAGTTTGCTTCGCAATCCTTATTGGTATCATTGTCTATATTATGTCCGTTGGTTCCAGATAAGGTTAGTTGTTCCAGCTGGAATTGGGGGACTAGAAGGGGTGAGTGACAATGAATTAGCGCTTCAGTAACTTGGGGTTTAGAACTTTGACAGATTTGGCGGATTCCGTAAGGGTGAAGGGCTTTTGTTGTTAGAAGTTGCACACTTGGGACTTCTCGGTTTGTGTTCAATGGAGCTTCTGATCCTGTAGCCGATAGAGCTTTCCTTTTATTTTCGCAGTTTTCGTGGCTATTGAATCTGGTATTGCTATCGCCGAAAGATAACATGTCTACTTCACTTTGGGAGTCTGTAATGTTATAGATTAAGTTGTTGTTTTTAAGAGACTTTTGGAGAGTACGGCCCCGATTTTCCTCGGTGGTCTTAATAGCTACTTTTAAAAGTCCGTGATCAATGTCCGTTTGCTACTGTTAGGGCATGAATTGTGCCTTGATGGGACAAATAGGGCAGCTTCCTTACTGCCCTTGTTATTGGCGTGTGGAGCAGAGTCTGTTCCTCTTTTAATGGCGGTAACACTTGCCATTGCTAACGGTGCTTCGATTACCTCTAGCCTCAAACTATTGTCTTTATTGCCTTTATTGTCTTTATTGCTTGATGCACCATGGTCTGGGCGATTCACTCCAGGTGTGTTACTAATGCAATCCGTATCGGTGGGTGAGTTTGCTCTTTCGGCATTGTTTGGGGTTTCTTTTCTTTTTTCCCCCCTCCTCTTGTTCTTCCTGATCGCATGCCCTGTTGATGTTTGCCAACCTGATGGTTGGACTCCTGGGTGACACCCGGTAGGGATTTATAGTCCTTGTAGTCCTTGGTTGAGATGTATGTACTAGTAGGTGCTTTTGGCTAGAAATTAACGTGTTTGACGTGTTTAACGTATTTACTTCAATGTGACAATGACAATGATGTGCGAGGCAGTGGTAGCTGTAGCTGCGGCGGTAGCATAGAGTGGTTGGAGTTAGGATGTTAAGATGGCGCAGCGCGGAGACAGGCCAGGTCTAAGCGGAGGGAGGGGCGAACGAGCAGGGCACTCTGTGCACCCGAGCTGGTTGTCCCCCCTCCGCGTACACACCCGGGCACTACACTCTCCGACTGCCACTGAGAGTTACCACTCTCGCACTCGGGGGTGCTCCCTCTTGCCACCTATTGCCACCAGTGCGCCTTGCCTGTTGTCTTGCGCTATTCCAAGCCTCTTTTTCCTGGAGGTCTGGAGCCGGGAAACTCGTGCCTGAAAACTCCAGTTGCACCAGCCCTCCGTCTGCTATTATAGTTCTGTAGTGTAAAAAATTGTAGTTGCTCTACTTTTTTTTTCCAACCTGGCCTGGCGTCGGAAATTAAGCAGATTGAGGAAACTGAGGCAGATTGTAGCTGTCCCAGGCTGGGTCCGATTCCGGTCCGGGCTGAGAGGCTGAGCCCTCCCCTGGCCTCCCCTGGCCTCACCCAGTCCTTCTTACTTTATACTCAGTCCTTCCTGCTTTATACTCTCCCCAAGCCACTTCCCCCGCTGCCCTTAACCACAGGGACTGCGAGTGAAGCGGGCTGTGGGCTGCGAGCTGTGGGCTGTGCTCGGCTCCACCCAACTGCCTGTTACCTGCAGCTGCGGGTCTCGGCGGGGGGCGGGTTGGCACAGGCTGGCTCAGCGAGTGATGATGGTGCTGGCTGCTGGCTGGAAACCCGCAGAAACCCGCAGAGACCCGTAGGATGAGGGCGGTGATACACAGCAACAACAGCGGCACACAGCAGCAGCAGCGGCGGCGGCGACGGCAGGTTACAGCGGCAACAGTAACGACGGAAAGAGATTGAGTCAGGATTGAGTCAGGATTGAGGATTGTGCATTCAACAGACCTCTGATGTCCTGCTCTTCTTCCTATTGTCTTTAATGTATGTTTTTCACAATAAGTAGATCAGGCCTAATGTTTGATAATAAACAAATCAAACCTATGAAATCTGGCATGACTTTTACCAATGAACTGATAAAATCGTTACCCTTTATCATTGGCTTTACTCCTTACCGAGCAGAGGCCTCTTCAAGTGAACATAAACTGGCAACCATCATGCATACAGTTATATAAAACTACAAATATGTAGAAAAATGCTGCTTGCCAAACAATATACAGCAACTCTCAATAGGGTCTAATAACGATCACTACAGTGAAAATCCCCAAGGTTTGTCAGAGTGATAGCCTGGGGTAGCCTGTGATATTACATGTGGAGCAGAAAAATTTAGGCACCACCTTCTATACATCATTTATATGCATTTACATGTAGCCTATATATTCAGCGTGTGAGTACTTTTATCAGATAATGATAAATGTAACCACTTTTACTGAAATTATTTACATTTAATAATAATTGTCTAAGTGCTAAGGATTAACAATACTGTAATGTGCTTCCATTTTTTTTTTTTTTATTTCTTCCATTTTGATTCTTGAGTTAACTTAGCTTGACGTTAGGCCTTAGCTGTGCATTGCACATCTTAAAGTTTGGCACTATACTGTTTTCCTTTTCTTTTCATGTACATTATCGGACTCCTCGTTAGTTAGAGAAAGGTTTATTGTTATGTATTAGACTGATAGTGAGGCCTGAGAAAGGAAAGCTGGCAACAGACGCAGAAGGATCATACTGAAAGGAGCCTCCTGTACCCAACGTACAAGGAAAAAGCAAAAATCAAGGACAAGCAGATGTGTACCTAATTGTGTGAGTATGGGAAACTAGGGGGTTCACCAACTCCCAGCAAATGCCATCATGGGATTGGCTCCTGACTGTGGGAGTCAGATATGGATGCTCTCGGACTTTCGATTGTGCTTTTAATTAGTGTTCCATAGTTAGTTAGTGTAGACCTTTATCCTGACTTTGAAGAGAGCAGAACTCTTTGCTGGTTTTCCCCAAGTGGAAGACTTCATGCTAGGCACTCTTTCATTACCCCTGAATTTCTACTGAGGTTTGCAGTATGGTGACACTTTCTTCTCTTTCCCTTTAGAAATTCCCAGCTCCTTTCTGTTACTTAATTTAGATAGGATCAGTTTCTTAATGAACATCTAATATGGGTATATTTTGGATTTTTTACATATTGGTTGTTACCGTCCTGTATTTCAAAATACTGAAAATTAGAATACTTGAACATTTCAATATTTTGGCTGTATTGATATATATATTTTTTTTACAGAGTTTTATATAGCGCGAACTTGACCCGAATCGGGTATCAGAGCACTTTACATAGCACCAGTTGCATTACATGAGGACACATTCATTTTTTTTTGTTAGGCATGGGGAGATTAAGTGATTTGCCTAGAATCACAGGATGTTCAGCGTCATTGCCGAGACTCGAACCCAGTTCCCCAGATTCGAGGTCGACCGCCCTAGCCATTAGGCCAACTCCTCTCCCACTGAATTTTCTTAACAATTGCCAATTTAGCTGATTTGTGATTTGACTAACACTTGGAAAATAAACCTTTATGGTTGAATACCGTCCTCTCTGTCATTATTGTGGAGCCACATTGGTTTCACTGTGATTGGAATGTATTACCGATGTTAACTCCGTCTCAATGCTTCAAAGTCGACAATCAAAGGTACATACAACCAGTGGGGCATACTGTTCGATGATTTTACCAAGAGATTGAGATTTAGATGTCTTCGCTCCATCACATGTAACAAAATACCTGTCAATAGCCTGTGACACAATGTAGTAGCAACCAACTGTTAAAGGCTTGATGGTTTTAACATATGCTTTCACTGTTAATAAGCTGGACCAACTGCCTTTGTCATAATGTTTCTTAATAAGCAGACCAACCAATGGCATCGGGTATAACTTTTCCAGTGCACCAATCAGGCCTCTAGCTTGTCACCATTACCAGCTCAGGCCCACAGTTTTGAGCGTAAGCTTTTTCACAAGACAATTATCAGACACACAGTCACAAAATTAAAAAGGTATATGAAATTAAGGTTGGCTAAGCAAAATACTATCTCTCCTATAAGGGCGTAACAGGGATTCTTAGATGTAAAACCTTCTTTATCCACGATTTGTCACTTTGGGTGAACAAAACCATTGCCATCTACGCTAATCTGCAGGGTTGACAAAATTATGTGCCAAGAAAAGGCAAACTATGCGGCATAATGTGGCACATTTTTTATAGTATTCATTATTTTGTAAGTTATGCACTTGGTAATACTGCCTGGGCAAAGATTTCTCCTCATTGGTACCGGTTTAACAAACAAAAACAGAAATAAGCAACTCAAAGATAACCCCTGTGCATGAACACGTCACCATGCTTTTAGTAACTTTTGATCCATTTGAGATAGAAACAATTTTCTTTGTTAAAATCTGCAGATTACACCGCAGATGATGGATTATGTGGCAAATTCATCAAATCCATAATGATGTGGAAAAAAGCTGCACCCACAGAATCACATAATTCCAGTGGCCTTGATTATAGTACAATAAATCTGCTCATTCATAACAGAATGCATGACTGAGAGACTTGAGATAGAAGGGACTCAGTCCCAGAATGGCCTCATGTTTCTAGGTATTGAACAAAGGGTCCACCATTAAGAAGAACATGAGCACTGAATTGCCTGCTCTTTCTTTATGTTGAACTCAGAGTCTATCACATGGACTATATGATCCCCTAAACTCACTCCTGTTTCTACAGTGAAGTAGTGGGCCCACCATAGAAGTGCTGTGATGCCTGAAGTACTGTTTCTGGTGTTGAGAACTGAATTCATCATAGAAACCGTGAGACCCCTAAACTAATGTCTATTTCTGTAGATGGAGCTTATGGTTTGCCATAGAGGCAATGTTAACCCTGAATGACTTCTTTCTGTGTAAGGCCCTCAGGTCACCTACTCGTGGACTCCAGCACGCGAGGGCGCAATCCTTTGACGAATGCATGTCAACAAGGTCTAGTGCCCTATGGTTCCTAAGAAGTATGCCAACCAAAGAACGAGCTGAGAAATCTTAGTGGTCTGTATGTATGGCATGAGTGAGGGTGTGAAATGCACAAATTAAATATTATACACAAGTGGTGTATTAGAGCCTATATATTACAACCAATTGTGAAAAACCAGGGATCTAAGGACGGTCCTGAAGAAAGCCACACCAACCTGTAGGGCAGTTGTTTTTGCTGAAACAGGTAGATCTGTAGATGCTGGAGGAACTGATTCTCTCGAAGAGCATGGAACCCGTTTTTAGGTTTTGCCTGCACAGCGCTTGCGCTCTGCTTGTGAAATCTATTGTATTTAATATGAATCTTAGAAGAGGCTTACATCCCGCCCTTACTTTTCATTGGATTGTGGGCTTCACTGCTTGCCGCTAACTTTTCCTCCATCTCTGTTCTAGCATGCTGTTTCCTGGTGTTCCTGGTGTATTTCTCTTATTACTCTCCCGGGGCCCAAGTACTGCTTTTCATCTGCTTTGGTGGGTGGAACTTCTTTTATTCGGTTTCATCTGCAGAGCGTTTTTTGTTTATGTTACCTAATCTCTCTCTGCCTGCATGCATTTGAAGTGTGCTTGTTGTCTGCTTTTTTTTTTTTTTTGTCCATTGTCTTCGATTTAAACTTTTTGTGTTAGCACACATTTCAAGCATGCTTGTACAGGATGTTGAGCTGACTCAGAGAGTCGAACCAGGCTCCCGAGCTCCAAGGTCAGCATTTCTGGCCATTATGTCACATCCTCTGTCCTGCCCCTTCTCTTTTATTTTCATTACTCTTGCTGTTTTCGATACAGCGTTGCATTTCAGTCTGTGACTTGCCCGTCCCTCCCACCACCTCACTTCCATCCCGCATCATCATGAGCTTAGTGTCTTACTCTTTCAACTTTAAAGGTAATTTGATTTCACTTCTATTTTTACTGTTCTAAACTTAAAAGCTGTTAGACATGGCTGAAGGGTTTAAAATGTAGTTTGAATTGTCAAACCCGGCCCCCGCCACTATTTTCAACCCAGAACTCATAGTCGCTGTGTGTCTGTTTCTCTCTCAGACCTCCTGTGTGTCTTTGTGCTTTTCACCTCTCTCTGCACATTATCTCGCTGCCCTTGTATTTAGATCTCATCTCTTGTATAATGTGTATCTTTGCCTTTGTATTTATGTGTCCCTTATCTCCTCGTATCACTGTCCTTGAGGTCTGTTGATTGTCCTTGAGGTCTGTTGATTGAAGCTTTCTCTTTGGTGTTGCGCATGCTGTTTATTTGCATTGTAACCCTGTTTCTCTGCCATTTATTTATTTCTGTGCCCCCTTAGTTTCACTTTAAGTCAGCAATCCTAGTAAGTGAAGGAAGAATCTACATGAACCTCCTGTGAAGGCCGAAACACAATAAAAAACATGATCTTGCCCTTATCTTTGTAATGGTGTAGTAGGTGTCTGAACCAATCTCTGCTCTGTGTCTCCTATGATTTTTCTCAATGATATTCAAGTTCTCAGCACTGCAGTCAAAGGAAAGTAGAAGGGACTTGTTGGTGTTTACATGGTTTCCTTGGTAACTCTGCTAGTCAAGAAGGCTGCCACTGACAGCGATCGAAACAAAAGAATCAGTGGATCGATGAGCTTGGTATTGCAATCTGGATCACCCTACAATCAACGAGCCCAGTGTCTTACTCTTTCAATTTTAAAGGGAATTTCATTTCACTTCTTGTCTTACAATCCTGTTCGAAACGTAACAGCTGTTAGACAGGGCAGAAGGCTTTAAAATATAGTTTGAATTGTCAAACCCCACCCCCGCCACTATTTTCAACCCAGGACGTTTTCAGTACATTCCCTACCAGCGGAAATAACAGATTCTATTTATTTCCAGATGTAGTTTTCCAATTTAGGGAAATGCCTGGATTTATTTTTCCACGAGTCAGAGTGGTACTTTTAGTGTGGTAGTGCTGGACTGGCAATTCAGGCAACGTTCCTGGAGGATTGCAAGCCACAGGGAGTTACATTTAGGGCTCGATGGCCATCTTTACATAGCTACTTATTTCCACATGTATGGACTTTACCACTTGACTTCATGCATCCATTCAATGCAATGTCTTATAAATGTCACATGTTCTAACAGCCATGATCCAACAGTTGTCAAGGCGTTCCACAGCCAACATGTGTTTTGCAAGTTGTTGCTTCTTTGGCACGCCGTGGGGTGCCAGTGTTGCTAAAGTCAAGCACCTCTCTCGAGTACAGCTCAGCTCGGCATCTTTAAAGATGGGTTTCGTCTGCAAGTCTGTCACTGGGAAGCTGTGACTATGACTGACTCCCTTCCGATTCTCTTCCCTTCTCACTCGCTCACACTCCGGGTCCCCTCTCTCTTACCCTGCAAGTCGCGCAATAAACAGACCACGCTGATGTCTTTAAGCGTAAAAGGCCATTTATTAGGACCAGGCTGCACAATAATGAACAATAACCAATAACTTCAACATTAATAACAAAACCCCCACATCAACTCTTGTATCCCTCCACTCTCTTCGCCCACTCTGACTCACATCTCCAATCACTCCATGCCCATTCCGTTCCTCAACCATTTTCCCAAATCTCCTAGCATCCTCCCCGGTATCACCTGGCATTCCAGTCCTGCCTCAGCTCCCCCCATCATCCAATCTCCCCCCCCTGAGGGATGGGTTCGCCCGCTATTGACTCCCCCACCCCTCCAAAGTATCGCCTACCCTGCAGCCCGTCCTAAACTGGCACGCCATGCCAACCCTACCTCCAAAAACCCTAGTAACTGTAGGGCGGGTGGGTGGCCTTCAAAACTTCCCTCCCGATAGTGCCGAGCGCAGGAAGAGGAAGTTGCCTTCCTCCCCGCGCTCTTATACCCACCCCTAACTCCACCCCTTGACCCTGCCTGGTCCTCCCTGCGCGAAAGACCCCGGGGAAGACTAGTCTGCGACTCTGCTTCCCCGGGGCCCAGCATCGCGCAATAAACAGACCACGCTGATGTCTTTAAGCGTAAAAGGCCATTTATTAGGACCAGGCTGCACAATAATGAACAATAACCAATAACTTCAACATTAATAACAAAACCCCCACATCAACTCTTGTATCCCTCCACTCTCTTCGCCCACTCTGACTCACATCTCCAATCACTCCATGCCCATTCCGTTCCTCAACCATTTTCCCAAATCTCCTAGCATCCTCCCCGGTATCACCTGGCATTCCAGTCCTGCCTCAGCTCCCCCCATCATCCAATCTCCCCCCCCGAGGGATGGGTTTGCCCGCTATTGACTCCCCCACCCCTCCAAAGTATCGCCAACCAGGGAACCCCCTTTAGGGCGGTTACCTGCCCCCCCCCCCAGGGCCCACGCAGTGCACCTGTCGACCACCTCAATTCACACATTCCTACGACACCAAATTGACTCGTTCCACAGCTTACTAACCACATCTCTCATCTCCATCATATAATAAGCATTCCCCATCAATGACAGATGCACCCCGTCATCCCTAAAAGTAGCGGTTCCTCCAGTCTCAGTCCAGCATGAGCGATAACCTTAATGTCCTTGTCCCCGCAAAAAGTCTCATTGCTCTGTTGAGCTTTCGTCGTGCCTTTTCCACAGCCCCATGCTTAATGGCACCCCTCCAAACTTTCCTTGGGACAAATTCCGTCCAGGCAATGCAAGTCCCTGCCAGCCTGTGTTTCAACACTTCCAAATCCCTCTGCATCAGCTGTAAGAGCGCCAAACCCGACAGCCGAACCAAATCATTCTCCCCCAGGTGTATGATCAACAGATCCGGGCAACCCTTCTGGGGGACCATCTTCGCGAGCCAGGGCAATAGTGCCCCCATCGCATCCCCCTTTACCCCACCAATGCACCTCGTGATGTTGTCCTTTGAGACCCAGGTTACGGCCGTACACCTGTTGCTCTGCATACTTGGAGGCCCAATGCACGAAGGAATGCCCCACGATCCAAGTGACCGTCTTGGCCCCCGGTCCACCCACGCAACCTATGAAAGAAAAACATATTAGCAAGAAAAACGGGCACACATAACACCACTTCCCCAGCAACACCTCCCGCTCCCCCCCGCTCCTCACTTGCGAACATACCGTTCACAACACCTAGACTTCCACCTCCCAATCTGCCGAATCCTGTCCCAAGACCACCCCAACCGGGCCGCCGCTGTGGCCGCTCCAATACGAAAGGAGTGAGTCCCAAAACCAGCCGGATCAAAGCCCAATTGCCGTAAGGCCATGCGCAGCACCCCCAACAACTGTCCGGACGTCACCCTCGCCCCAGACCTGTGGCAAAAAATCTCTCCACTCGCAACCCGCGTGGACAGCACAAACACCCTCCATTCCTCCACCGGGCACACACCCCCACAACCAGCCTCGCACAACCAAACCCACTTACCCCGACCCAACTGATCCGTTTTCGAGTGCCCCAGCCAAATCCCCAGGCGCCCGCCATCCAGCCGTATCTCCTCATACCGCCTGCCACCCACGGACCGCGTGCCCAACAACTCAGACACCCGGAAAGCCCCAAAAAACATCCAAATCATCGCCAAGCGAAACACGCGCACTTCAAACACATCATAACAACAAAGCGACAAAACCGCGACCAACTGCACCAACAATTCAAACGTGATCGCCTCTCGCAACACCCCACCCCCTCCTCTCCCTTCCCCAACCTCGGAGTACCCGACTCAGTATCACATCTTTCGTCGGATCAAAACCAAAAAACAAACCGCAATAAAATGCTACCCCTGCCAGTTTCCCTGATATAGTCGCAGCCGTCAGCCCTTTATCAATGCAACGCAATACAAACTGCAGCACTCCTTGCTCCATCGCTGAGCCATCTCCAACAGCAGAATCCCCACTCCATCCCATAAAGGATCCAAACTCCGCCCATGCCAGACGATATGCACGTCGCGTGGTCTCAGCAATAGAATTCTCCACCAGGCCTATCACCCTCACTCCCCCAAGGCCCAGATGCCATCTGGCAGCTTGGTCTTGCACTGATCCGCTCCTGGTGCCAATCGCCGGAACCGCTGCCACTGCGAACGAGACAAAGCATCCGCGATGTCATTATTCGCTCCAGGGACATGCTTGGCTCGAAAAACCACATTCAATCATAAACATTTCAACATGAAACTCCTCAACAATCTCAGCACCCTCAGGTCCCTTGCCCTCTGCCGGTTTACCAGCTCAACCACAGTCATGTTGTCCACATGGAACAACACAGACCTGTTCTGAAACTCGAGACCCCACACTTCCAGTGCCACTAACAAGGGAAAGAATTCCAGAAACGCAATGCTCCTCCCCTGCTGCACCCAATGAGCTGGCCAGTCCTCCGCACACCACCTGCCATCCCAGAAGATCCCAAAACCAGCTGCCCCAGCTGCATCAGAATAAATTTGACATTGCCAAACCATCCTGTCGTCTGCAAAGTCCAGGGACACCCCGTTGAAATCCGTCAAGAAAGTCAACCATGTCCTCAGGTCCGCCCGAACCCCCATGGAGATCCGGATCCTGTGGTGCGGAAGAACAGCCCCCGACATGGCCATGCCGAGCCGCCTGCAGAACGTCCGTCCCACCCGAACCACCCTGCACGCAAAGTTCAAGAAACCCAACAGTTGCTGGACAGCCCTCAACGCGATCCTCTTCTCCCCGATCGCCCACCATAGGCACGCCTGAATCTCCGTCACTTTAGCAGCAGGGAGTCGAGCAATCCACTGAAGGGGATCCAGCTCAATGCCCAGGAATGTCAAAGTGCAGGATGGACCTGCCGTCTTTTCCGGGGCCAAGGGAACCCCAAAGTGCCGCGACATCTCCTGGAACCGTGACAGGGCCCTGCCACAATCCCCGGAGTGAGCTCTTCCAAGAAAGAGAAAATCGTCCAGGTAGTGAGTAACATCCCGATGCCCGCTAATCTGTGTAAAAGCCCACTGCAAGAAGGTGCTAAACAGTTCAAACAGCGCACAAGAAATCGCGCATCCCATGGGCAAAACTTTGTCCACGTAAATGGCCCCTGCGAACTGCATCCCGAGCAGCGAGAAATCCGCGGGATGTATGGGCAGCAGGCGGAAGGCAGACTTGACATCACATTTTGCTAATTCCGCCCCCGGCCCACACACCCTCACAAGGCGGATCGCGTCGTCCACTGATGCGTAAAGCACCCTAGAGTCCTCTTCCGCGATGAAATCATTCACAGACTGTCCTTCAGGCCACGAGAGGTGATGTATCATACGAAACTCACCCTCCTCTTTCTTGGGCACCACCCCCAGCGGAGAGATGATTAGGTCATCCGCTGGCCAGTCGCTGAACGGGCCAGCTAATCTCCCCTCATCCACCTCTTTCTGTAACTTGGCAGGTACCACTCCCGGCAAGGATGTGGCGGATTTCAAATTGTCTGCCCATCTCCGCACCCTGGGACCTTGATAGCCCACCCGAAAGCCCTCCGTGAAACCCCACTGAATCCTCGCCGCCGCTTCCCTATCGGGGTACCCCGCGAGCCACGGGGCCATCGCCTCCACCTTAACCGGTGTAGGCGCCCTTTGGTCCAGGCTGTCCCCTCCCCTTCGCGTTTCGCCATTGCTCCGATGGCGTGACCAGTGTAAAGCATTGGGTAAGGGCGTGCTTCCCTCCGCACTTTGAGCACTCATGCTTGAACTTGCATGGGTAGCGGGAACAATAGCTCCAACATGCCCCAGTGTTAGCCCCGCCTGGCTTAGTGGCCTGGCCGGCGCTACTGGCCCCAGCGGTGTTCCCCCCCACCCCGCTTTGGGCGGGACGCGGCGGAAAAGACCGGTAAGTAACCGGCAACCCGCTGGCCGTGTGTGTGGAAGCCGAGGAATGCGTGGACGCCATCCACTGCATCCATAATTCCTGATCCACCTCCCCCCATTGCTTGTCCGGGTTGGCGCTGACCCTGGCCCTGAACTCCTCATCATAACTAAGCCAGGCGAACCCCCAAACTGCATCTGGGCCTTCCTAATGATGTCCATGTATTTCAGTAACGCTATGGCCCTATCCTGGTGCTTAACGCAATAAATACTGGCATAGATGAGGAACGCCGAGGTCCAATTTTCCATCGTCACCGGAACCCTAGGCCGCCTAGTCAATTCCCACTCTTCTTCTTTGGAACCCTCCTTCGCCTGCACCTCCCTGTGCAGCAATTTAAACACGTCCACATACTCGTGTTTCCATATCCGTCCCTTAATCTTGTCAGACAGATGAGACCCCAGGGGCATAGCCAGCCCCATGTGGGGAGCTTCTTCTGGTGTTTGTCCTCAGACTTGTCCCCCTTCTCGTCCTTTCCGTCCGCCTTGTCCGTCTGAACCCCCGCCGTAGCTACCAATTTTCCTCCCACCTGCTTGACCACCCTTGACGGCTTGTCCCCCGGCACCTCTCCGGTCACCCGCACCGACCCTTCCCCCACCCCCACCGACCTACAAGCTTTCTTCCTACCGCCCTGTGGCCCACCATCCCAAGCCGACCACCAAGACCCCTCACCTGACAGCGCCGAGTGCGTCTCGCCGGGCCGTCCTCTGGATGTGGCAGCCTTGGAAGTCTCCGCCTTAGTTTTGCCCGTCGTCGTCTTCTGGGCCTGTAAAACACCAAATCCACTGTTGCTCTGCACCCCCCCCGTCCTGTCGTCGTCATCCCGCACTTCCCCTTCCTCAAGCTCATCACTCTCCTCAGCATAATCCAACTCCACTTCCGGCTCCACTTCCACAGGCGCCCACAAAACCTATCTCACCGCACGTTTCACACCCTTACTTTTGCCAGCACCCACACCCCGGCCCCCTGCCATACATGCCGCCGTTGCCCGCTCCCGCGTTGGAGGGACGGCCACCGCGGACCGCCCTGCCACTTCATGCCGGCGTCCAGAGGCCGCCTTGCGCCCCGCCGGGCCGCCCGCACTCTGCCGACAGCCGCCGGCTTGGATCCCCCCTACCCCCCAGGCCGCTACAACCTGGGTGGGCCCCGGCACCATCGGGCCTCAAAGCCGTCCTGGCCGTCCCTACCGGGCCCGCCGGCCCCTTGCCACCTCTAGCTCCACCCGGCCCAGCCCTGCCCAAATCCTCTTCCTCCGCCCACCTCTCCTCCTCCGACGTGGGGGTCGGGGGCCCCTCCGTCTCTGTGTTCCAAACTGCTCCAACCCTCGGTACCTGCTGCTCCGCCCATCTCGCCTCATTCAGCTGCACCAAAAGGCGCTGCTCCCTGATCCTATCTTCCCAGGCCAGTGACTCCCAGCGGGGGAGGGAGGGGGTGGGCAGTAGCCCTGAAACCCCCTCCCGGCTGCCAAAGTGCCGGCCGAGAGGAGCGACCCCTGGGCCCCCGCCACAACGCCCCCTGCCCCCGGGCCGTCCGCCCCCCCGCCACCTGCACACTCTCCGGACCCGCCCGAACTACCCTGGCCCCTGCCGAGAGGTCAATGGGAGCGTCCCCCAATGCCCCGTGCTTGCCCCCATACCTGCTGTGGCCACCCCAGGCTCCAAAGGCGGGCGCAGCGCCCCCGTCCCCCCTTCAGCTCGCTCCGGCGTCTCCCCCAAAACCGACTGCTCTTGCTGGGGCCCCACGCCCCCCTCCCCCCCCCTCCTCCCCTCGCAGGCAAGCCGGAGTGTAGAGCAGCCCCCCAGCGGGGCCCAGCCCCACTGCGGGTCCCGCCGGACCTGGGGACACAAAGTCCAGTTGTGGGAATGACAGGCGCGGAGGCAGGCTCTTCCTACGGCCTCCGCGCACCGGCTCCTTTCTTGGCCCGCCCCGCCCCCTCCCGGCCGCGCCCCCCACCTGCCCTAAGGGATCGTCCTGGCACGCTAATACAGCGGCCGCCACCCCCGCTGACGCCGCCCTCGGGGCCCGCGCGAACCCCACCCACGCTTCCCCCAGCACACCGGGCCGGAGGAGATCCTCCCGCCCGGCGCGTCCGAGCACCCGCAAAGCCTCTCTCACCTCCTCAGCTGACATGGCCCTCACGTCGCGATCTCGCGCTGGAGCCCCGAACCACCGACCAGTGGCTCCCGCTCACGCAGACAGAAACCCGACACGTCCGCCACTCCGCGCGGTCCCTGGCCTACACTGCCAACTATCCCTGCAAACTCCTTCAAAACTTCCCTCCCGATAGTGCCGAGCGCAGGAAGAGGAAGTTGCCTTCCTCCCCCGCGCTCTTATACCCACCCCCTAACTCCACCCCTTGACCCTGCCTGGTCCTCCCCTGCACGAAAGACCCCGGGGGAAGACTAGTCTGCGACTCTGCTTCCCCCGGGGCCCAGCATTCCACCTTTCATCTCTCCCTTTCTCCACATCACTCTCCCAAACTCTTGCTATGCACACTTTGTTTGCTGTCTCTCCATTGCTCCCTTTCAGTCTCTTCTGCTTTCTTATTCATCTTCTGTTTTATTTCTCTGCTCCCTCTGGCTGGCCGCTCTCTCTCTCTGTGACTCTTTCCTCACTCTTTCTCTCTTTTTCGCTCGTTTTCTCTTTCTCGCTTTGAGCCTCGCCCTGCACTTTCTCAACCGTAACTCTGTCTTGCTCCTAATCTCTTACTCTGTCTGTTGTTACTTCTCCCAACCCCCTCTGCAAACTTGTGTTGCACCCCTCAACGCCCCGCTCTCCTCCCTCTGTACATTGTTTGTTTTCCCCATCCTCCTCCCAATGTGTGTTGTTTGATTTCCCCCCACCTCCACCATCTTTCCTCGGGCTGCTGTGCAACATGTGTAATAAACATTGACAAAACCAATATATTTCTCATAGGTGAAATCTATTGGCTTTGCCAGTGCTTGTTAATCTTGCCAGCAGACCTACGAATAAATTGAGAGGTAACAATTAGGACATCCCCTAGGAAGTTATAATCTTAGATCCCCTACCCCCAGAAGTGCTTCCCTGATGATCAAAGAATTGTCAAATAGCTATATCGTCTAAAGGTAAGACTTCCTCGCCAAGCAATCCAATCTTACACTGCCTTGAGTACATTTGCATTTTGTGCAAATAACTTTCTCCAACTTTTTTTGAATGCGTCTTGACTCACCATGGGCTCTAGCTTTGCTCTAATAATAATATCACGCATTGTAGACCTGACGGCTGATTTTCGGATACCTGTACCTTTTGTAATAGGTGCAAGAACACACCTTCATGTTAGAGGTGCCCGTGACAGCTGGTAGACCTGATGAGTTAAAAGCATAATGAACGGCGGGTTGAAGGAACGAAAGGCAGAAACCCCACTGGAAGCTGATGCAACGGCAAATACATGTATTAAAATAAATCGCTGTCTCCAAAGGCCCATTGCACTACTGAACTGCTTTATTTGCACGGTTGAAAAAAAAAATGACACCGAACATAGAATTAACAATAAAAAAAAATAATTAAAAAAAACTAGTTCTCCCCGTCGGGGAATTGAACCCCGGTCTCCCGCGTGACAGGCGGGGATACTGACCACTATACTAACGAGGAAGTGCTGGTAGAGCTATCTTTTTAATACACTATGTTATCTTACGTGTTTAGTACCACCTGCTGAACTTATTCTGATTGATTTGGAAACGGTGTGCACGTTAGAACTAAGTTCATATGACACAGCCCTGATTTGGATTCAGAATGTGCTGTTTCCTCCGTTTTAGGTAAGTGATCTGGTCTCCATGTCCCACTTTTGTCTTCTCGGACGCCGGTTTCCCCATTCTTAATTAAGAACAAGAGAGAGAGCTCTAGTTAAACTGGGATTGTACCAATCACCCTGCAGTAGATCCGATTCTATTTTCTTTAATCCTTTCTGAAATTTAACATTCTTCCGATTTTGTGCATAGTCATCTCTGCTGGAACTACATTTGCCGATATAAATTCGTTCCGTAAAGACCTCCAGATGCCACCTTTCCACTATACTAAAATCAATGTTTGGCAAAAATAAAAGGAACCGAATTCCAGTACCACACGTTTTCATTTCCAGTCCAGCACTGTTTGTACTGACCGAGCCACAAAGGTCGCAATGCTCACAACATGGTCTTTTCTTTTCCAAATCATCGTTTCATGGGGTTTTGCGAAAACGGAGCAACTTAAAACGTTAACCAGGACTGCAGTTCCCAGAATGCACAGGGTTCTTTAAAGAAAACCACAGCACAGTAAAACTTTCTTCTTGGTGGATTGGATCGATCAAGTAACTTTATAGTTCTTTATCACTTTCCAGTTCCTTATCACCAAAGGCAGGAAACCAGTAGGCAACATTGACATTCATTCCTAGAAGAAGGGACTTAAAGGCTGAGGTTAATTTGACAAAAAGGCCTACCACCCCTAGTAACAGAGCTTCCTTTCATCCACAAACTGCTATTACAGCCCATCGTGCAATGACATCACATGCCACTCTCATTAGTTAGCAAAAAAGGCCACTATATTATGTCAGGTTTGTAGACTCATTTCATCAAATTACATAATACAGTATAAACAATTCAAACCTCGCTGATAGATAGAATTCCTGTCTTTCCCACCGCCTCTCAAATTCTCCCAACTTGATGAGCAATGCATCAACAAAACTCTTCCCCTCTTTCCTTTCCTCCTCCACTCACAGCTGTTTCCTTGCATTCCCAATCTCTCTCCATCAGAACCCAACAAGCATCCCCAAGCAACCCCGCCTAGTGTTATTCAAAGCCCCAAAACTAACACTCCCCTCCAACCCAAGGGATGGATACCCCCGCTCCAGACTCTCCATCCCCCCAAAATCTACCGCCACCCAGAAAACCCGGCAGGTGTTTTCCTGCCCCACCTACCCCATGTCTGCTCTTTTAACCAATTGATTACTTTGTTCTGCGCAACACAATAATTCTCTATACAGTTTTTCAAAAATTTCCCTCAAATCCAGCATAAAATAAGCTTGCCCAAATTTAGATAAGTGTGATCCATCTGTCTTAGAAAGATATTCATCGTGCCCTTTTCAGTGGCGTAGCTAGACCCTTGGTGGCCCGTGACGCCCCCTGTGTCTGCTGCCCCACAACAGCCGCAGGTAAGAGCGGGACAGCTGCAGGTAGGGGGATGCTGGCGATCCTTGCGCTTGCGACGACGGCCGCAGGTAAGAGCGGGCGGGCTGCCACCACCCCCAAAACACATGCCTCCCGGGGCGGACTGCTCTCCCCCCCCCCCTTGGTACACCACTGCCTCTTTGATATTCTTATGTGACAAAACTTCTACTCCCATGGTCAAACAAGAAACACACATTGCCCGATTTAACGTCCTTCTAGCTTTATCCATAGCTGCATGTCATTTTTGCTCCTAGGTACAAATTTAGTATAAACCATGCAGGTATTAGCCCATTGAGTTTGAATTATGTTTAGACCCTCTTTCATTTGTTTAATCAAAGTTAAACCAGACAACTGCACACAATTGTTTTCCCCTAAATGGATTACCAACATGTCCGGGCTCTCTTTGTTCAGCTAAAACTGACAGTAAGCTGCCCCATCGCATTCTGCTTTTTCCCCCACCATACCACCTCATGCCTGCTGCTTGGAAGTTTCAGAGATAGACAATATATCTGCTGCCTGTCTTACAAATTAATATCCCACAATCCATGTAATCATCTTAAATGAGGGAGGCCCTTGAACACACCCTACGTAAAGAGAAAATGAACATCAGATACATATTTAACAGATAAAATCATAACTTATTTGCTAATATATCGTTCACAGCGTTTTGACTTCCATTTCCCAATCGTTTTGATCTCTGCACATGACCAGCCTAATCTTGTGGCTTCTGTCGTTGCCCCAATGCAAAATGCTTGCGTTCCGTATAGTTCACTTGGCAAGCCCAGCTGTTTCAAAGCCATTCTTAATACTGCTAATAACTTAGATACTGTAACTTTAGCTTCATTTTTAAGGCAAAACATTTCTTTATTTGATAAACTAAACCTGCTTCGAAAGCTTATCCACTCTTCAACTGTACATACATCAACTATTCCACTCCTGTTCAACCAAACCCATTTTCCTCTGCCCATATGATCGCCTTTGACACTCTCAACAAATTCTCACTCTTTGCCCATCTAGTACCACTTTGCCACTTTTTAAAACTCTATGCCCCTTCAAACCTAACAGCTTTGATGCTCCAAATCAGAATTCTCCAACCTTTTCAGTAATAAGAACTATTTATGTTCAAGGGAAATCATCCTGAGCTTCTAATAATATTAGTGCCATACAGAACTCCAGTCTCTCATTTCTAAAAATTAAATCGGATTCCCCTTTTGGTCCGGACTGCCCTATTAGATTGGAAGTAGGTATTGAAGCTCCTACCTGTTCTAAGTAAACTACTCAATCAATCTTTTGCAACTGGGCAATTCCCATCTCAGTGGAAACAAGCAGCAGTAGTCGCCCTCCTGAAAAAAACCTTCTTTAGATCCGGCCAAGCATGAAAATTTCAGACCTATTTCTCTGCTTCCTTTTTCACTAAAATAGCTGAGAAGCATGTTAATCAGCAAATGATGAAATATGTGGAGAGAGAAAAGATCTTACACGAGACCCAATCAGGGTTTTGACCTCACCATAGTACTGAATCTGCACTATTGCTTGGTGCGGAATCTTTAAGACTCATGGCTGATGAGGGTAAGACAGCTGCTCTGGTCTTACTAGATTTGAGTGCTGCTTCTTCTTGAACTGCTGTGGGGTTTCGGTGTCTAGGGTGTAGCCTTAAGTGGGTTGCTAATTTTCTCCAGAATCGCACCTTTCACGTGATCCAACAGCCTTTTGGCTCAGGTATCTTCTCATTAGGGCAGGGGGCTTAGCCCAACCCTGTTCAATTTATACATGTGCCCTTTTGCGGATGTGATGGAGGACTTCGGTGTCAAAATCGTGATGTATGTCGATGATACCTAGCTAATTATCTCCCTAAGTCAGGAAGAGGGCCGATCTGCAACAAATTTCAGGAATTGCACTGTAAGTGTAGCTGTTTGAATGGACCGCAGTTGTCTTAAACTTAATGCTGGTAAAACAGAGGTGCTGACTGTGGGGAAAAAGCCCACTATCTGGTCCAACAACCCTGAAATCCAAGATCAAAAACCTAGGAATCTAGTTTGACAGTAATTTTGCTTTCGATCATCAGATAGTCAAACTGGTAGGGGTATATTTTGGCATCTTAAAGATGCTTCGTAAGATCATGGGATTACTCCTGGACTTATCCAAAAGACAGTGGTCCAAGCTTTCTGAGTATCCAGGCTGGACTACTGTAATGTGCTAGCCCTCGTACATGCGTCCTTACTCGGAAGCTTTCATTAGCATTTCCGAGAACTATTTACTTAACACACATAGCACTCAGGGGACACCAGTTTCAGTAATGGCGGTCGCTTCCTAACAGACTTTTCATTTTTTTTGGGGTGTCACAAGAATTCTCGCGCCACTGCATCTGCCTGCCGTCCCCATACAAAGACAACAATAAATAGCAGGGTCTCGCTATTGTTTAACTAAACTTTTAATGCTCGACATATCTGCATTTTATTTTTGGAAGGCACAGAGAGCTTACGCTGGCACTTGAACCACTTACCCCAGTTCCAAAGTCCCCAGCTTTGCATGTTATGCCACATTGTCCCTCCAAATGCATCGTTTTTTTTTTACAGGGTTTTATATCCGTTTCCCTGAGTTACCCTCCCACCATGCACCCACTCTTAACCCCTTCCTGTCTTTTGTTTCCCTGATCACCGTGCCAACACAGATGCCAGCACAGGACAAGTGCATTCACTTAAAACTTGCAGCGCCTCGCATCCGGAGTCTCTCCTCTGGCGCCCCTCCCTGCCAGTGCCAGCCCTCACAACATCCACATGCCAGCTATAGCTTATCTCCCTCATCGGTCCATAAATCTGCTCATTTGCTTTGCTCTCACGTCCTCTCTCCTGTTGTACGTGTGTTACAAATGCTTGTATATGTTTGTTTCCTGGTTATCCATAAGTTCCAGCCTCTCTTTAAAGAACAGTGCCCTGTTTAGCTGTCTGAAGAGGTGAACTTAAACTGTGCAAGTCACAGCACCACAGCAACTTGTCATGTTTCCCTCCAAACCTTTCCTCAAACCATGGGACGATCCTAGAGAAGAGATGTCTCAGTGGGGGCGGCCCTGTGCTGGATGAGTAGACTGCGAACATTGCCATTAGGATGGATTGTGACATAAAAGAATAGAGATTTGCTGCAGTTTTCTTTGAATGACAATTGAAGGACACGATGTTGCTGTAATAAATACGTTTGCATTATCGAGATTCCTTTCATGATCTTTAGATAGCTGTGATATTGAAAGCGATCTTGGCATTACTGCAAGCTGATATGTAGTTAGTAACCTAGAATATTGGCAGATGCCAAACGAGTGTATTTCGCCATGCAGTGGGAGGAGATTCAAATTGAGGGGGAGGGGCGGATGGGGGGAAAAGTCCGACCATTCTGGTTGGACCTGATTTTAGACCTTGCGCCGACTCACGTTAATGTGATGTGTGTGGCAAATTATCGTAATATTTTCTATTATATTATTTTGAGCATTAAATATATTGAGAATAAACTCTTTCACGACTAGCTTCTGCAAAGTACTTTTTGTGGTTTTTCTCAAGCAGTCAAGTCTACGTTGAAGAAAAATACGGAGAAAGTTTGCAAAGCATTTAAAATTCAGTTTGAAAGTTGTTCCAGTGTGTTACGTCACCACCCTCTCCTTGACTGCCATTGTGTGCCTGCTTGAAGTCAGTCGTGCATTGTGCACAGCTATGTAGGAGGCCAGAGTGTTTTTATAGTTCAACAGCCTGTGAGCGTGGGCCACCTTTTAACAAAGAAAGTTGTGGTTTGTTATGATATGGCTCTTCCCGAAGCTTGCAGTGAAATGTAAGGTATACTCTGCCATATGTGCCTGTCTGCCAACAACTTTTAAAATTGTTGAAGCTGTTCATCTTTTTTTTTAACACTTTATTTTCCATTTTTCAAATACAAAGATAGTATACATATGAAGTCGTTCACCAACATTTCAGTATACATTGTCAACCACATTTCTGTCAGTGATTATCCTAATTGGCAATCCTCAAGATAAATACCATGCAACATCAAACTACAACATTCACAGTCTGACGTGCAAAGATAAGGAGAACAATAGAAGGATCCCGGTGGAAAACCCATTCCCTATCAGGAGCAGCCGTACTCGTAGTCCGCATCTGTTAGACAAGTGTACATAGCAATGTCACACAATATCAATAAGGCACTATAACAGAACCATTTGCGAGTCATCTCTATCCCACACCTTCTGGGACAAAGCCTTTTTCCACTTGTGAATTTGAGTCTTGGCGCTGCTTCTCAATGTATAATCGATATGGGCCCCATATATCTTTGGGGCGGGATGTGCTGGGCATAACACTTGCGTATACTTCACTATTGACATTGCAGTACGCCAGACTATGCAGCCAGCTCTGGACAGTTGGGGCTGACTTGCGCCCCCAATGGATGGCCACTTCTCGCTTTGCCAACAAAAGGCCCAGTGATGCAAATCGCCGAATCTTTTTAGGGAAGTTTACTGTATAACCCAGCAAGGCTACTTCAGGGGTTGGAATCAGAGAAAGATTAGTCATTTTCCCTAGCGTGTAATGTATGCCTTCCCAATAACGTTGCAGTTTCGGACACGTCCAGGTAAGATGTGCAAAATCGGCATGGGGGCCGAGCATTTGCGACAGTTGTGTGGTTTGGAGGGGTCTATCTTATGTGCCAATGTCGGGGTGAAATACGTACGGCGTAAGAATTTAAAGTGTATGAGTTTGTGTCTGCTGTTGAGTGAGATGTCACGTGTAACCGCACAACAGTCAGCCCATTGCTTATCCGTAATTGTCGTGCCCAAGTCCACTTCCCATGCCCTACGGATCTTACTGTCATCAACCGGTTTCAGTGCCGCACATGCTTTGTATAGTTTTGAAGTGAGATGTATGTTGTCTGCGTTTTCTATCACCATAGTGAGGGGGGAAGGAGGTGGGCTCAACTGGAAAAGTTGGGAAAGTAGAGCGTGGGCGGAGCGGATGCGGCCCATGACGAACCTATCCATTATGGTGCTTGTTTGGAACCGGACGTCTTCCATTAGGGAAAATATGTGGCCATCTGGATAGAGGTCTCCTATCCGTGAGATTTCAAATTTAGCTAGTGTGCGCTGGACCAATCGTTCCTCTGTGATTGGAATCAAGCGGGGGTTCACGATGGGCAGGGCCGACGAGTAAAGTATGGCTGTACCCATGGCTCGGCAGAGTTTCTTCCATGCCCAGCTCGTTGAGGAAACAGTTTGGATATCCACTGGGTCTCTAGAGAACCCCACTGGTAGAATGGCCGAAAGCTGGCCAGGCAAAACGAGATCGGACTCCGGCCGTAAATATGGGATTCGAGCGTCAGGGTGATACCATGAATAGGCATAGCTACATTGGGCAACCAAATAGTACAATTGGAGATCAGGAACATTATATCCCCCTCTTTCATAAGGTAGCGTGAGGACAGCCCATCGGACTCGCGCGGGTTTCCCACCCCAAATCAATCTAGATATTAGAGTACGCACTGTTTGAAAAAAGCCATTAGTAAGAGGAATGGGTATATTATTAAAAAGATACAAGAATCTGGGGAGCACTACCATTTTTAGAATCGACACTCTACCCGCAAGTGATAAAGGGAGTCTCAGCCATCTTTCTATTTGAGTTGTGAGTGCGTTGACTGCTCGTCCATAATTCAAACGTAGGATTTGGGCGGTGTCTAAGTGAATATGGATTCCTAAATATTTAACTGAGTCTGCGCACCATTCTAAAGGAAATTCACAATCCCATTTTTGAGTAGAGGCTGTCAGCGGAAATATGATGGATTTATGCCAATTTATGCCCAGTCCGAGAAGCGACCGAAGCGGAGGATTTCTCTGATTAGTTCATGCAAATTAGTGTGAGGGTGTCTAACATAGAGGATCGTGTCGTCGGCATACAAGGAAACCAGGAGGGGGCCAGTGTTGAATTGTAGGCCCCTGTGTAAGTGACGCTCCTGAAAGTGACGTATCAAGGGGTCCGTAGCCAGAATGAATAATAATGGGGACAGTGGGCAGCCCTGTCTGGTTCCACGGGATAAAGAGATAGGACTCAAGAGTGTACCGTTGAGACGCAGCCGAGCGGTTGGTTTGTTGTATAATAGTGTGGTCGTTTAAATGAAACCCAAGGGCATACCCATGCGCTTCATCACCGATAGAAAGAAAGGCCATTCTAAGGAATCGAAGGCCTTCTCCGTGTCGAGAAGAATGGCGGCTGCTGGAATGTTTGGGTTTATCTGATGGATAACCGAAAAAAGTGTTCTAAGGTTCAGCGAGGTGGAGCGATGTGGTACAAAACCGGATTGAGCCGGTGAAATGATGAATTCCATCAGTTGGGACAATCGATTGGAGATAACTTTAGCTAGGATTTTGTAATCTAAGTTGAGGAGGGACAGCGGTCGGTATGAACCGCAGTGTGCGGGGTCCTTACCGGGTTTGGGAAGGAGAATTATGACTGCCTCTCTAAAGGTGGGGGGCAGAATTTGTGACTCCAATGCCTCTGCATATACCTCTATGAGATTCGGAGCTAGTAGCTCTTTGTATTCTTTGTAAAAATCGCCGGAAAATCCGTCGAGCCCAGGTGCCGATGAGCCACGAATGGTCTCAATGGCCAACAAGACATCCGCAACCGAGATGGGCTCCGCCAAAAAATCCTGCATGTGTTTCTCAAGGTACACTAAGGCTATCTCATCTAGATAACCTTCTTGGGCTGTATAGTCGCTCCCTATAGTGGTGGAGTATAGAGCAGAGAAATATTCCAAAAATGTGTTCCGAATGTCTACAGTGGAGGTGTATGTGTGCGCGTCCGGAGAATGTATTTCAGTGATGTAGGTTTTGTGATATGGGGGGCAGAGTAGCTGGGCCAGAACCCTGCCAGGTCTCTCACCCTCGCCATAACGTCGGGCCGTCTGATACTTCCCCAAGTATAGAATTTCCCAGTCTGCTGTATCCCTATAGTCCTCCAGTAGCACCAGTCTCCTACCCTCATAGGTGGATTGTGTGTGGTCTGTGGAGGCTTCATCTAAAGCCTTAAGGTCACGCTCTTGGCGTGAGAGTGTATTACGCAGATCTTTAAGAACACCTGCGTGTTTAGCTATGCATGTACCCCTGATGACTGCCTTAAAACCCTCCCACAAAACCGCCCATGTGTCCACCGAACCAGTGTTGAGAGCAAAATATTCCTCTATGGCGTCTCGTATTTCTTCTTTGAACACCCCGTCATGTAAAGCACGACTAGGGAAGCGCCACTGACGTTCAAAGCCCTCTGGGCGTGGTACCCTAAGATGTAGCGTCACTAGGGAGTGGTCTGAATAAGTCCTAGGGAGGGTCCCTACTGATGTGCACCAACCATAAATGTCGGGGGAGAGTAGCCAATAATCAATCCTCGTCCAGGTGTTGTGCTGGCCTGAATAGTGGGTATATTCTGTGGTGCTTGGATTGCGTTTGTGCCAAATATCCAACAACGCAAACCGATCGCACAGCTCATGAAGTGCTCTGCGGGCGCGCGGTTTGGTGTCTGCCGACTTGGAGGTACAATCTATGTCAGGGTTGAGTAATAGGTTAAAATCTCCACCTACGATCAGCGTCTGCGACTGCAGCTGAATGAGGCGTGTGTGGAGGGAATGAAAAAAGTCAGGGGCATCTGTGTTGGGGGCATAGACACAAAGCAGCGTAACATTCCGGCCCAGCAGAGTCCCGGAAACCGCTAGGTATCGTCCCTCTTCATCACTAAGCATGGAGCCAAAACGGAAGGGGACTCTTTTGTGTATTAAAATGGCAGTTCCCCTCGCGTAGTTACTGTAATTAGCAAAGTATCTATGTGCCCCCCAGCTGGAGCCGAAGTGTGCCTTGTCTGTTTTGGGAAGGTGAGTCTCTTGTAAATAAGCGACATCTACATTGTGTCGTACCAGATAATGGAGCACTTGTCTACGCTTTCTGTTATCATTAAGGCCCCGTACATTCCATGAGATTAGGGAGAGGTCCAAGGGACCCTCTATGTTACCAATTCTGGCCATCTGTCCGGGAAAGCAATTCCAACTGCACGATGTGGTGACAATTAACAAGTAGCAATAACAGTGAACGACCATACATGTCCCTTGAGACAAGACGTTTGAAGTTAATCACCCCCCCCACCCAGCCGCACCCCGTCCGGGACGCGGCCAATCCCAGCAAAAAGAATAACGTGAAGTACCAAATTATTGCACAACAAAATGCAGATCTCAAATAACAGTACCCCAGAGTTAACCAAACCATTCTCAAAGGATACACCATGGGGGGCGGCAACGCCCCGGTGAGCAACCAGCTAAATGCAATGCCAATATAAGGAGATCAGAGAACATATTCCTAGAATCACATTGAAATTAGTCCCATGAGCGTAGATGCAGAGTCAACCTGTGCCCGCACTCAAAAACAGTTCGGCGCTTGCTTCAGACTCACTGTGTGGGGGGGAAGGGCCCGATCTCGCCCTGTTAGAGGGAAGATTGTTCTGTTTATAGACACGGCAAAACTCCTGCGCGTCTGTCGGGTTTTCGAAGATCCGAGCTCTGCCATCCACGTCGACCTTTAATCTTGCAGGGTACAACATGCCATACCGTAGTCCCAAGTTCCGTAGAGCAGCCTTGACTCCATTGAATTTACGCCGTGCGTCCTGTACCATGGCCGTAAAGTCTGGGTAGAAGGACAGTTTTGCGCCCTGCCAGGCGATGTCCCCTTTGTCTCTAGCCAAGCGGAGCGCCGTGTCCCGGTCCCGAAAGTTCATTACTCGCGCCACAATAGGCCTGGGAGGAAGGCCTGGGTTGGGGCGAGGGCCCAAAGACCTGTGTGCTCTCTCTATGACAAAACCAGCGGTGAAGGAATCCTTGCCAAATAACTCAATTAACAAGGTCTCCACAAAGAGATCCATACGGCCAACGGGGGTCGTCTCCGGAACGCCAAGAATGCGTAGATTGTTGCGGCGGCTGCGGGCTTTGAGGTCCTCATTTTTGATGGCCACGTCCTTCAAAATACGCTCAACCCTTTCTAGGCGCTTGGCGGATTGCGCAGTCGCATCCTCAATGTCGGAGATGCGTGCTTCAGCCACGTCAAGCCGTCTGTCGTGTGCTTGGATCTTGGCACCCAGATTCGAAATGGTTTTGTCCAGTAAATCAAAGCGGGTGTCTAATGCCTTAAAGCCTGCGCGCATCTCTCGTAGCAGGGAAGCTGCCGTGTCCGATAAGGTATCTTCTTGCCCCGCTGTTTGTGCAGATTCCGCCATGGTAGGGTCCTGTTGTGGAGCTGTTGCACCCAGTTTCTCAAATGGCAAAGTCCTTTGCTTCGGGTCTTTACGGCCCATGCCGTGCCGGAGAGTCTTTGCCTTGACCACCCAAGCCTTGGCAGGTATATCACGTATCGGTAGCCCCCCCCTTGGTGCTATGTAATGAGGCACTCAAGAGGAAGATGTACGGTAAAGATGGACCCCAGAGCCGCTGAGCGGGATGTAACGCAGGCAGGAGAGTTGTCTAGTCTTATGGGGGAATAGCAGGCATCGCGGGCAACTGCCGTGAGGGCAATGATTATTTGAAGAGGGGCTCCCTGATGGCGTGGGGCCACACGCATGAAGCTAGCCGCCAGACACGGCGCACCAGTGCAGAGCAAGGACAGATTGCGTTACAATGAAGAGGGGACTGCCCTCGTGGAGGCAGCAGACCCCGATGATGGCGTAGGTTATCCTCCTATTTGCCTCAACACATGGGGGCACAGCACTTTTCAGGCCTCTCCAGCAGTGTCCTCAGGCCGATGCGGAATAGAAGGCGGGCCGTGAGAGTCTCGCTGCAGCAGGAAGAGTGGTATTAGGCCCATCGCGCTGCGGCCCGGACCCCCGATATGCAGTGTAGCGCGTCTCGGCCGACCCTCCAGACTCGGGCCAGGCCACGGCAGATGGCGCTTCTCAGAGGGAGGCAGTCGCCGATCGGGGCTGAGCGCAGGCCCCGGCAGGGGCGAAGCACCTCTCACCTCGTCCGTGGCCGACGCGAGCCACAGGCCCCAACAGCATCCCCGGCCTCAGGTAGTCCCTGTGCCCCACCCGTCCGGAGGGAGGCCGGTCCAGCAGCCGTCCCACGCCGCTGCTCCCGAATGCGGGCACCCAACGGGACCGAAGTCAGCTCAGGGGAAGCAGCATGTCTTCCGCCGCAGCGTGCAGCAAGATTTTGGGCTCATTGACGGCATTGAGTGTAGGAATATGCCAGTGGGCCGGAAAGCTCAACGGAGCTTCAGAGCCAGGCGGCCATGTTCGTCTCCGGCTTGGCCACGCCCCCTTGAAGCTGTTCATCTTCAATTGGCTTTTGTGATTTGAGGAGGAGGGGTCGCACTTTGTTACTGTGTTCAACAAGCATTTGCAATGCAAGAGGTCTTGCAATTGCCAGAGTTTAGGCTATTGGCATTGTAAATGACAATGCCTTTTATTTATCTATTTTGAAAAACAACACATAAATAAAAGGCATTGTTATTTACAATGCCAATAGCTCAAACTTTCGCAAATGTGAGACCTATGGTATTGCAAATGCTTGTTCAATTTTGAATGCCTCTACAAGGGTAATACATAACAACCACAGCTGCAATGCCCCTGGCACCAAGGTAATTGTAGCAAGATAATAATTAGGTCTCCCGGTTTTATGGTATTTATTTTCTTGACATTTCCGTCTGTATTTATCCATATTTATTTTTTGCTAATTTTATCTGTATTTATCCATTTTTATTTTGGGTTTTGTGAGACAAATGAAGCAAAAATAGTAAATTTCCATATTTATTTAAACGATAAAAGTAAATTTTTATCTGAATGTATGACAGATTTCAATAATATGAAGTCCCACAGATGATAAATCAATACACATTTATGAAAATATGAACATTTTAGTATCAACCTTTACATATCTACTGGAGTTGAAGCCTCATAACAATAATTTCTTTATTTTTTTACTGCTTACTTGTCAATCTTCACAGCTATTGGCCTGACAGTCACGACTTAAATTATTTAGAATCACTCAAAAAAAGAGACTAATTTCCGTTTTTATCCACATATACATATAAATACAGACAGGAAAATAAATGGTTTCTGTCTGTATTTATCTGTAAAAATCAGTAAAAACGGAAAACAGGGAGCCTTAATAATAATATTAGTCGTAAATCTCCCAATGCTGCATGATTTATCATTCAAATAACAGCTTTAAATATAGTACGGGAATTATGGGTTTTAAAAATCACACATTTTCATCTCGAATACTCACTTTTCAATTTTGATATACATATATTAATTCAACCAAGCAAAAAGCTTCTAGTTTAGTAGGCTGGGCTGCACACAAGAGAGCTACTCATAGGTAGCCGGAGAGCTACCAGTAGCTCACGTGCTACTCTCTGGAGAAGGCTGCTCTAAAGGCACCAAAATACATCCATAACATACATAACCTGAAAATGTGCTTTTCAAAATCATCTTAGCAACAAAATCGTAACCTTGATAACAATTGTTCCAATAAGTCAAATGTCACCGGCTCCCTTAGTGGTGTTCTACTCTTTCTCTCTCTGCTCCAACCTTTCAACACATTTCTTAACAATTCACTCTCTGCTGGGTCATAACCCCACCATCATTTACCATAAAAAGCTATCTCTGCCATCTTCTTTACCATCACCGCCACTGTCTCTCAAGCTTGCATTATTACCATAACTTATAAATTCTTGCCAAACTTGCTGATAACTTCTTCTTGTTGATCGTGTTATTGACTTCTCTACTAATTCCACTATTCTCATTCCCCCCCATGCCCTGTACGTTCTTCGGCAATTCTGTCTTGTTGCTGTCTGCATCTGGGGCCAACTTGCAAAATTTCAGCCACTGAAAATGAGATCAAGCATTTTCTATATTATTGTTTGCTTCTGGTAAGTGCCTTGCTTTAAAAATAATGTTATGCTGCAAACACCCTAGCATTACTGTGCGCAATAACCTCAAAACTTTCAAATCTTTAGCTTTCTGTTCATTCACAAGCTCCACAACAGTCATGTTGTCCAAATTGAACATAACTGTCCTGTTTTCAAGCTCCTCTCCCCATACATATAACTCCACTACCAACTGGAAGAATTCAATAAAGGCTATACTACGTCGATGCTATAACCAATGCTTTGGCCAGCTTTCAGCACACCATCGATCTTCCCAGAAGATGGCAAAACCTTTTGCACCTGCGGCATCCGAATAAAACTGTAGTAGTCAAATAGTATATTCTTAAAAAACAAAAACAACAAAAGTCCATTAAAATTCTCTACAAATGTTGCCCATATACATAAGTCATCTATTATAGATGTTGAAATTTGTACTCTGTGATGCAGTAGGACTTCTCCTGACATTGCCATACCTAATCTTCTACAAAATGTTCTACCTGCTCTTACTACTCTGTACGCAAAATTTAAATAGCCCAGTAGTTTCTGCACTTTTTTTCAGTTCTAAGCTTCTTTCTCCAATTATGCTCTCAAAGAAGGTTTTTATTTTTAGCAATTTGCTTGTGGGTAGCCTCGCCACCATTGCAATAGTATCCAACTGAATGCCTAAAAATCTTTCCAGGGGCTAATGGTACCCCTAGTTCCAAAGCCATGTGTTCAAAACTCTGTTATGCCTTTAAACTCTGTCCTTTGTTCTTTTCACCTACAAATAAGAAGTCATCCAAGTAATGTCATCCGTATTTGTGCCCACTCTGTTGTATAAAGAGCCACTGTAAAAATGTACTAAATGTCTCAAATAGCGCACAAGAGATTGAACAATCCATTGGTAACACTTTATAAACATATATCACCCCTCCAAATTCCATTCCTAATATGTAAAATCAGCAGGTTGTATAGGTAGAAATGTTAAGGCAGAATGCATGTCACTTTTTGTAAGGTCTGCATCAGCACCTCCATACCCGACCAATTTCATGGCATCATCCCCTGAGGCATAGGTGATGCTAGAATCTGTTGGGGAAATAAAATCATTGATTGACTGCCCTTCCGGCCATGGCAAATGATGTATTAGATGATACGCACCTGCCGTTTTATTAGGAATAAGACCTAAAAGAGAAATTATCAAATCGTTTATGTGCCAATGCCAAAATGGGCTTGCATTCCTCCCTACTTGGATTTATTTATTCAATTTGTATTGCTCTATATCCTGCATTTCTTTTGTGTTTTTTAAATTATCTGCCCATCTTTTCCATCTGGGTCTATGGTATCCCAACCAAAAACCTTGTTTGACTCCCCAAAATAGTTTTAATGCTGCTTCTTTATCTGTATTGTATTGCAGACATTGAGTCAAAATTTCAGTCTTAATTGGAGTTGCTACCCTCTCCCTTTCTGTGGTCTCCTCTGCTCCCTATAGTTAACTGCTGCGAAACATTAACTGAAGGAATTTCTGCCCCTACATTTGGAGCATCCATGTTTATACCTGCAAACTGTCTTGGACAGAATCCTTTATTAAAACCCCAGCATGCTGCTATTGCAGTTGTCTGCCCTCTAACATACCACCCTATACCTGGCTGGACGGGACGATACAGAAAGGACCGGTACGTTACTGGTAAACCATTAGCCAGAAGGGTTGTGGCTGGAGAGTATGTAGACGACACTCTTTGAAGCCACAAATCAGAATCTACATAACCCCATAGCTTTTCAAACTCAAACTTGCTCCAAATTCTTCATTGTGGCGTAGCCAAGCATATATCCCAAAATGCATTTGCGATTTCCTAATAATATCCTTATATCTGCCAATATGCTTTTCACAGTAAATGCTGGCATAAATTAAGAATGCCAATGCCCAATATTCAATATTCACTGGTACCCGCAGCCTTCTAGCCGGCTCCCATTCGTCCTCCTTAGACCATTCCTTTGCTTGAATATCCCTATGAAGCAATTTGAATACATCTACAAACTCATGTTTCCAAATTGTATTCTTGGTTTTATCTGATAAGTGTGATCCTAATGGCATGGCAATACCCATATAATGTAGCCTTTTGCTTTAATGAGACTCATCTTGGTCTTTGTCCTCACTTGAATTTTCTTCTTCGTCTGTGGTTTCAGGATCACTTTGGATCCCTTTATCGCATATTGAACTTTTCCCTCTCGCATTCTTATCTATTGTTTTCTGTTCTGTCTTTTTGATTTCTTTTTCCCTCATCCACAATGCCACAATCTTTAACCAAAACGTAATCTCCCACCCCAATAGACCGCTTATTGCCACACTATTTTGTGCATCCCATACAGACCACCAAAATTCCGTACCTTTTTGCAGTTTGGACATCTGCCATTGCTCATCCTCTGTTTCCACTACAGTCTGTTTTCTTGGTCTTCTGTCCCATTCAGTGTGTTAAGTCAGCTCCTAACTTCTGTGATACACCAAAAACACTTCTCTGCCCTGTTATGGCCAGAGGCCCTGCTTTTACCATATTTGTATTATGGACACTCCTTTCACATTCCCACTTTCTTAATTCACCCTCTTCCAAATCATTGCGGTCTTCCTCATAATCTAATTCTAACACATCATCCATATCTTCCATTTCCCTTCCGCTCTTTCCAAGCCTTCCTCCATCACCCTAACCCTCATCATATATTCTCCTTTGTTCATTATTCATATGTTTGGTTTTGTCCCACGTTGAAGGAAAAGCCAATGACGGCTTTCGCTTTTCTTCAGGCCAATGTCCCAGAGCCGCATGCTCCTCTGTTGGCATCAGCAACCTGTTGCCAACCTCTGATGTCATCATTGTCCGACTTGACCCCCAAGCTGCTCAGACCTAAAGGTGCCCCAGTATCAGTGGCCCCATTCCCAGCTCGAGATCTTTGTTCCTATCCTTTACATATATTTGTCTCTTACCCATACCCATTTTCCTACTCTTTGTTTGACCTCACTATCCTTATTCAGCTCTTTTTTACATTTATCCCAGAATTCCTCTTCATCGCTTGAGGGATATGTTGCACCATGTGTTAGTTGGTCTACTGTAGTATTTGGCAATGTTTTTTCATCTTAATTCATTTCAGACGACCTATTTGCCTGTAAATGTATTAAATTTGTTGTATTCTGGCCAATTTTTCATTCATTTTTTTCTATTCTTTGTTCTTGTTCATTGTTTGCATCACCAAGGGTGGAAGTGACTACATTTCCCAACTTGCACTGTGGCATGGTGCAGTCATACAGGTTCTCCTTGAAGTGCGTTTTTATTTTCTCCCCCTGGGGGCCTAATGCTTTTACCACACATACAGTGCCCTTCACATGCACCTTCTTGTTTTTCCTCTTTTTTCCACCCTCATCTGAAGGTGCCTCCTCTTCTTCGCCTCCTGTGGGTGTTGTTGCGCCGCACAATCCCCTGCTACCCTGGACACACGAAGCTCACACACACAGTGCCCGTGTCAGAGTGTGACCTTGAGCAGTCCACTCCCTTTTATTTACTCCCCTCTAGCCACGCCTGGTCAGAGGATTTGGTGCAATTACATCCGGGCAGTGAGTGAAGAGTAGCAGGACCGCTAACCTGCTGCAGATGTGTCCATGCGCCCTTCTTTCTCCTCAGACTCACCTCATTCCAGCTCCCCCTAGTAACCCTTTCTTGTCCTGAAGGAAATTTCAAGCTGCAGAGCACCCAGATCTTCCAGGTACGCTATAGTCTCGCATTTTGCCATCGCTAAATGTGACTGGAACTACTACTGTCACATTATTTATTGACACACTTTTACTTCTTTTGCGGTCTCGTGGAAGCGAACATGCAGGATGGCTGATGCCACACTACATGATGCTTTTCTATAAGGCCTAATTAGTCCAACCCATGCTTGTCCGGGAATGCCCAGGTTCAATAAATACTCCCTATCTGCTTAGCAACATGTGCGAATTGCTTCCATGACTGCTTTGTTTTATCACCTTTATTTACAGGTTATATAAATATTACTCTCTTGCCTGTCCTTGGCCTACCTCCTCAAAATTACACATCTTTCTCAACTTTCCCTGTTTAGGTCTCACCTAGCATTGCAGCGCATGCGCTGCACGCTTTGCGAGGCATGCAGTATACGGTATAGTGGGGGAAGCTCCGCCCACCTTCCGCCCAGGTTTTTCATTGGCTGAAATCCTAAATGCTGCATTGTGATTGGTTTTCGGCTTGTTGGTCCAACCTCCTGACGGCCATGTCGTCATTTTTGTCCTTCCGTTGCTATTGGCCCCTTTACTTTAAAAACTGTTTTGGTCCCCTGCCTCCCCCCGTTCCCTCCCGCAGTCCGTCACTTCTCGGCCCACCACCCCTCCCCCCTGTTCGTGCCTTCTTCAATGCCCGCAATTCCGTTTAAAATGCAATAGGTCTCACGTAAATACGAGTCCTATTGCATTTTAAATGCTTGTTTGTAATGTGATTGGTGGGTCAATTCGCACTCGTTTTTTTGTCTCGCATGCGTGCGATGCCTTACATCGTACGCATGCGCGCTAAGTCTGCCAAAAAATGCTGCTGCTTTACTCTGTCCCCACCAAATTTGCGGCTCATTTTAAATACTTAAAACATTGAAGTAGTATACGCACATTTTGCGTCTCAATTTACAACCAGCGCGTTTTACAAAAAAGTGCAGTGTAATGTTCGCACGGATCGTATTTCAACAGCACTCCATTCGCTTTCACGCTGCCCGGGACAATGGCGGCCGAGGTCTCACATTTAGAAGAGTTTGAGCTATTGCCATTCTAAATGTCTATAGCTTAAACTCTCGTAAATGCGAGATGTATTGTATTGTAAATGCTTCTTTCTCCAGGCGTCTGATTTCCCCTCTGAGTTATTGACGAATGACAGCAAGCCACTGTTTCCCTGAACCCATGGTGAGTATCGTAGGCTTCAGGGAGAGGGGGGCAGTGGGGGCTTGGGGGGAAGCGGTGAGTAGTTGGAAGGGTGGCGGGGTACATACCTTAGATCCGGTTACTAAAAGCCCGGAAAGATGCAGAGCACCTTAGCACAAAGTTAAAAGTTCCACTAGAATAGGACCGACAATCTTGCGAAGTGCATTTATTTCTTTTAACGTTAGACCAGTGGGTTAAGCGCCTACTTTTTTGTTAAGCTTGCACCCGTCATAGGCTGGTAGCAAGTGCACTTTTTGGCGAAAATGTAAGTATGGCGGGATGGTGTAGGCGGGGCCTCCGGTGTCTTTGTGAGCGGCCAGTCCGATTTGCTCAGGCTCAATGGTATGCAGTGCAAACATAATACATTTAATTGGAGAGTACCGGCACTTCTCAGAAACAAGCAGGTACCTGCACTTCGATTTTTCCAATGCAAGCACTGGTAGTCTGTATTGGTTAAGTGATGTGGTGAGATTCAACTTAGTCGAAAAGTCGTATATCTTTTATACGTAGGTTACGCACATAAGTGAAAGGCAACTGCAAGTTCATTTTGATCATGTTTGCCCTTACTTGGTCCTTTGTTATAAGCTATGGAGACTGGTGCGTTCTACCACGGTCTACTCACACAAAGGGGGCCCCTATCTGAACGGATAAAGGTAGTGGGATCATAGGGGAAACGAAGGGACAATCAAACAAGCAAAACCCCCTACCTATTTGTTTAACAATATGCTTTACGTCTGTTCAGACTTTTATATCATATGACGTAAAGCATATTGTTAAACAAATAGGTAGGGGTTTTTGCTTGTTTGATTGTCCCTGCGTTCTACCACGGTGCCTTATAGTAGTCGTACAACGTATTCATCATGCTTTCCCAAACCCATCAAATTGTTTCCACAATGTCAACCTCCGAATTAGGGGTTGCAATTTACCATTATAACTTCGCAGGACACCTGCGCATGGAGACACTTCACGTTTGTTAGGAGCTGAGGACAGAGTTGCTGGATACATTTTTTAATTGAATTAATTGCATAACCACCTTCTCTAAATCGGGTAATCTTACAATGTAACTCGGACAGATACTAAACATTTTGCTTATAATATTACTGTGTTTGCCAAAAAGTTGGACAAATAGCATCCTGCAGCTGCTCATTTTGAGCAATAGTGTAAATTCACAAAAAATGGACGGTTGACCACCCTACTTCTGAACTCGCAGCTCGATACTGGGTTGTCCTTATGTGCAGTGCTAACTTCACTTACCCAGTACAGCAACAACACAGCAACAATACGTGCACTAAAGATAAGTGCTACCTTCCTGTACCTCTCCATCCTTTTACCTCCTGCTGCTCTTCTCAGTCTCCTTCCGTGTGCCTCACGCTACTCTTCTCAGCCTCCGTCCGTATGCCTCACGCTGCTCTTCTCAGTCTCCTTCTGTGTGCCTCATGCTGCTCTTCTCCTCTGTCAGCCCTCGGAATCTGGCATCTGTTGATTCTCCTCTAGTGTCCGTCCGCTACTCGTAATTCAGGTATAATTTCCCAACCTCCACTCACCTGTTGTTTTCTTGGTTATATATAACGTAACAAAAATGCTTATAACACTTTTTTATTTTAACTTTTCAACATGCTACACAGCAGCCACAATGCTCTACAACATAGCTCACAATCATTGGCAAAGCCAATAGCTCTGGCTATACACTTATGAGGTCCCAACTGCGAGTCCTATTGGCAATGCCAACGCTTGTTTTCCTCCTGGTACTGGCTCCCTGATGTGCACCTAACCGCTCAATCTATGCCCTACATATAACTTCTAACTTTAACCCCGCCCCATCCTTCTCTCAACCTATCCCTGTCTATTGACCTATGTCACTTGCCCGAAGTCACCCAGAGGGAGACTGACTATCGCCTTGCTCCTTCTGGGTCCCTACATTTCTATTTACTCCTTGCTCTGCGCTATCGCTCCGGTTCGCCCTTTTTCAGCTCCACACGTTTGAGACTTGACTGCAGAGTGATTCTTTTTATAGTCTGGGTCAAGAGCGCATCTGTCACCAGACAATTATGTAAGAATCACCAGGATAGGGGCTTTGACTCTGTCCACATGGAATTCATGAGCACATGTTTTGATTGGGCAGCAGTTGTGTGTGTCCATAAAAAAGTGTTTATCCTCCACTTAGGTGTAAATGTTTTATTTATCCCACTTCCTAAGGTTGAAATTTCAGGGGCACTCTCATACTCTAATGCTATCAAAGTGTCTAGAAAATTACACAATTTCTTGTGTTTTTCTCTACTAGCAGCGTAAATGGGAGGAAGACAGTCATTAACCTACTTGGATTTGTAGGTCTGGAATGACAGTGCAACTATCACCTGACTACAGTTCTTTGCTTCTACACAAATACATATCCATTGCGAATTGTGAACAACTTCAGCATCAAGAAAAAAGGGCAAAATGGCTAGCCCCATTTTTATGACTTATAGATGGCAAGTTTCCCAGCCCCTGCATGATGCGCTACTCCAGTTCAGGTTTTCTACTTTGAATTCTAGGACTTGTACTACAGCTTCATAATGGAACAAACAAGACTACAATTCCCAGAAATCAAAGAAAAAACTTGGATTGGAGCAGCACATCACACATGGACCTGGGAAACTTTGCAGGGCTATGGCTTATGCACGAGTGTGAGTCTGCATGCATTTAGAGGTAGGTGCAATAACATTGCAGCAGCCGTTTTCTTTATATTAAATTTCCTCTTCAAAACTAAAGTAAAGGAGGGGCCGCAGGGTTGGAACCTTTCTAGCCTGAAAAGCGGAACTGCTGAAAAGCAGAGAAAATTGTAAATCAACTGTGCAAGTTGCATTTGGAGGCCCACTGGAGGGCGATTAATAAAGATATCAATAACCGGAGATGGCGCAGACCCCACTGAAGGGGATGAATTGGCTGCAGGACACTACAAGTCCCAACATGCACTGAAGGTAACACTCACCTGAGAGGCCCACCGGAGGGCAATATGACTTTAATTGGCATGTAGACAAGTGTGTTTTTCTGCGCTGCTGCAACATTTCTGACAAGCCTGTGAACAAGAAGCTTGTTGCTTCGAAACGCGTCAGGCAGAAATGTTATCTGGATGCAAGTCGCCGGTTTGCTTAAAAATAAAGGGATTTTGACAAATTCATCAGCAGGCAAGTGCCTCTTCTATTAAGGACAATTTATGGAAATATATATATATATGGCGACATGGTGATTGCTGAATAAATCACTAACACGAAATTTTGGGTCTACTCTTGCCTTCTTTCGAGCAGAATGAAACGGCGGGCAAGCTTTCAGTCATATATATATATATATATATATATATATATATATATATATATCTCCACGCTCACACGAATAATCACCAGCACTCACAGGGGGTAAATCCTCAGTCCGGATTTTATTGGCACAGAAATCAAACAACAAACGCGTTTCGTTTCAACGAGTAAGGCAGTCTGAAAGAATGACAGGTCTGCGCGCGAATATTATGTCAGCTGCTCGATAACCATGAGAAGGTTGCACTGATAATCTATGTTGCCTTTTCATGTGATAAATGCATTATAATGTGACATGTTTTAATTTGTGGTAACATTGCGACATGTGATCAATTGCCTGGTGCTGCCTGACCCTCAATCAGTCACTAAGGGGGTCATTACGATGGCGGACGGAAAAAAATCCGCCATCCAGCCATGCCTGCAAGAACCGCCCGCCTGCACCATGGGAATAGCGACCGAGCAATTACAATGCCGTGAAGCAATCCGCGCCCACAGCGGAAAAACCACACAAAACCCCGGCCACCCAATCTAGAGTAGAAGATCATCCGTCCGCCACGGACGCAATCCCGCACGAAAACCCAAATCCGCCCGCCCCGCAGAGCGAGACAACGACCGTGAAATTATGATCACCCAGACATGAGCGCGGTAAATCCACATATTCCCCGCCCGCCACCGTGAACAACAGCGATGAATAAATGACACGGCGGAAGGCCTGGCGCCCACGTCCGTGCATGCAAATCATTGGCGGAACAAAGAAACACACATGACATGGCCAACAAGTCCACACAGCAAACTACGCCAAAATACCCAAACACAGAACACATCTCAAAGATACCACCCCCCCTGGCAAAAACAAATAAACTACAAATCCCAGGACACCAGACACAACACACCTGAAAACGACAGCCCATCATGACACACCCACATAGGGAAGTACAAAAGCAGCCCCTTCACAGACCACAAACCCTTGCACCACTACAAAGCGAAGACGCCATCAGAGAACCCAGACAGCCCCAAAGGAAAGCAGCACACCACACGCACGCACACATCACACTCATCACCAACACCACCATCACCACTCACACAACGGCACCACGAACACCCTGCACATCACACACCACACACCACACACCACACACTAGCACCACATATACCAAACCGCACACCATGGCAACACACAGAATGCCGAAGTACACTGCCACTGAGTTGACGGTCATGGTCGACGAGATCATCAAGGTGCACCCACAAATCTATGGCAACCAGGTCCAACAGACACCACTAGCCACCAGGAACTGAATGTGGAGAAGGATAGTAGATCAGGTGAATGCAGTTGGGAACGTGCCACGCACCAGGGATGAAATCACAAAGAGGTGGCACGACCTGAAACGCGTGGTCACGAAGAAGGAGGCCAAGAACCGTGAGCTGGCTGACAGGACTGGCGGCGGGAATCCTGCGCCATTCAAGACCTTCAAGGCGTGGGAGGAGAAGGTGCGAGGCATCCTACATCCGGAGAGTCTCACCGGAATACCAGGGGGAGTGGAGGCTGGTAAGTACAAACAAATGTATACCAGCACACTGCTATGCACTGTCATGCACTACCAGAATGCCATAGCTCCTAGGCCCAAACACTCCCATGTCCAGCACACAACACACAAGTCAACTCACACACATGCAACAGACACCCCCACACATGCAGCCCAAAGGTACCAACAAACAAAACCATGGGGGCATGTGTACAGTCAGCCAGCACCACAACTCCCACCAGGTCACCTTGCACCCCAGATGCGCAGGAAGGAGCACTCCCCACACCCACACACATGTCAGCCATAGCTGCAAAAATCAACAAGTAACCGGTAATTAGCCCTACCACAAAGTCCGTGTATCGAATGTGGGACTGCAGAAGTACAACACCCAACAGGCCCCTAGTCCTACAGCGCACCAAGATGGAGCACACCCCACACCCATGTGTCAGCCATTGCAGTGCACACCTTCACCCGACAGGTAGACATGTCACCCTACATGGAGGGGTGTCTGTGGGTGCTAAGCCATCACCACAACACACAATACGGCCCCCACACCCACAGATCAGCAAGATGGAGCACCCCACCCTCCCATAACCATGTGATAGCCATTGAATTGCACCCTCCAAAGCAACAAGTAGGTAGACTACTGTACAGGGCGGGGTGTCTGGAGGCATGAGGACTGTACTACGACTAACATTTGGGACATGTCACGTAGCAGAGGAACAGGTAGCACTGTACCCCGTCATAACCATGTGACTAATGTGCACACGGACATGAATTACAGAGTCATAGCCCACATGAGCCATGTCAAATACACTAACACGTAAGGAGTCCCGTCTGCATGCACAAGTCTCACTGGAGTACTGACCCACATGGCGTGCACTGTGCCAGTCATCACACACATCAGCAAAACACATGTCCCCTTCTGCACCCATATGTCACAGTATGTACCCCAAAAACATGTCATCCCAAAAGCGTTCATGGGGCTGTACCCCTTTTGCCATCTGCGTTTCTAAGCGTTTCATTTGAACCCCAAAAACATATATCGGCTCCAAAGCGTTCATGGGGCTGTACCCCTTTTGCCATCTGCGTTACTAAGCGTTTCATTTGAACCCCAAAAACATATATCGGCTCCAAAGCGTTCATGGGGCAAGGTGCAACACAATAACCTTTCGTCTCCGCCCCACAGGTGACGAACAGCATGATGCCGGAGAGGGAGACAGCAGCCATCACAGCCAGTCTCCAAGCCCTCCACACGGACTCACGGATGTGGAAGACCTGGACACCTCTTCGGACAAGGACACCCGAACAGGCACATCTGGTGTGGCAGGGCGCAACCGCTCCCCAGGACCCCTCCTACCCACCAACCCATCTCCCAGGGCTGGCGACCAGTCCCAGGCCCCTGCTGCCATGGTCATTGCGGCCACCACCACCGCCGCAACCACCACCACCACCAGGGCCTCCCTGACCACCAACCCTGCGCAAGGTGTCGTACGCACGGCGGAATCGACCCTGGGAGCGACAACGAGTCCCCAGGTGACCACTGTGGTGAGTGGGCAGGTCAGGCGCAGCAGTACAGGTGGGAGGAGCAGGGTCAGGACAACGCCATCCGAGCCTGGGAGCCAAGCCCTGCCGCAAATCGCCAGAGTCCTTGGGGCCTATGAAGAGGCCCAGGGACAATGGGCCCGCACATCGGCAGATACGCAGGAAGTCCTTGGGGTGTTGAGGTCCATGGACGCCCATATGGGCCAATTCGTGACCCGTATGGGCCAACTAGTCGACATCATGGGCCAGCTAGTGGTGGCGGTGAGGGCCCAATCAAGGCCAACCACACCACCTCCGCCACCACCTGCTGGGGCGCAGGGTCGTGCAACATCCAGTTCCCCTGCGTCCACAGCGAGTGGGCAATCCTCAGCCACCACCAGCAGCCCACAACTACACCCCCCCCCCAAACGTGGAAGGGGTCGTCCGAAGAGGAAACAGGTGTCCAGAGAAGACTTTGCATGCTCCAAACGCCAGTGAGTCAGCCAGCCACGGTGCCCCACTACTGCATTCACTTGGACTACTATCCTACCCCACACTGCCATGTGAATGGCATGTGTCTGTCGGACTGGGGACCCAGTACAACATGGGGACACCTTGACCATCACGCGGCCATGTCCGTCAACTCATTGTTCCAGCATGCACCACTTGTGTGATCACCTTGCCTACAATCACATGTCACTGCTTAAAATAAATACACCTGGATCACATTGTGTCTCATCTGCTCTGTGTTTAATGAAAGATGTGCAACCGTCCCCATGATCTGAAATACATCTGTAGTGTGGTATGTCGATAGGCCAGGAGAGGCTGTAGGGACCTAGGGGGGAAAACAGAACAAGAGTCCATTGTATGTGTGTGTCACACACTCATCACACAGTACATGTCAACAAGTGCAAGCAATGTACACAAATCTCACAGAGCAACAGGGCACAATGCTACAGCCACTGTCAGTGGCATACTACCCTGGACAGGGACCATTGCCACACAGCACTCAGTGAACAATAGGCCGCAGTGACAATGCACACATACACCTACACAACTACAGCAACATCAGCCGTTGTACATGGTCACTCACCGTCAAGTGAAGTAGCGGGCGATGAGCTGCTGACGCTCATTCACTGCTTCCTCCTCTCCACTGTCCTCGTCACTGGACACGGCCTGGTCTGCAGGCGGGGGCCCTGGCTGATCACTGTCATCCACTATCAGGGGGATGTGCCTGCGAATCGCCAGATTATGCAGCATGCAGCATGCCACAACTATCTGGCACACCTTCTGTGGGGAGTATGCCAGTGCACCCCCGGTGCGGTCCAGGCATCTGAATCTGGACTTCAGGAGTCCAAATGTCCGCTCCACCACACGTCTGGTCCTCCCATGTGCCTCATTGTACCTGACATCAGCTGGTGTCCGAGGATTGCGTAGTGGGCTCAGCAGCCAAGCCCCGTTTGGGTATGCAGAGTCACCTGGGTGTGAGAAACACAGAGAATCGTTGCAATTCCAACAGGATACAAGACAGCATGTCACACACAGCACGCTACACGAGAATGCATACCCACCAACAATCCATGCACGGTCCGGTTGTAGATTGGTCATCATACGTGGGAGGATGCTGTGGCGCATGATGTGCGAGTCATGGACGGATCCGGGAAACTTCGCATACACGTGTGTTATAATCATGTCCACCAGGCACACCACTTGCACATTCAGGGAGTGGTAATGTTTGCGATTTCGATAGACGTGCTCCATGGCCTGTGGCGCCACAAGGCACAACATGGGTGCAATCAATAGCACCAACAACGTGGGGGATGCGTCCAAGGGCATAGAAAGCACCCTTCACTGCCGCCAAATCACGAGCCCTGGGGAATCTGATGTACCGGTTCCTGTAGAGCATCAGAGCTGACAGGACATCCCGTAGCACCATGCTGAACATGGGCTGGGACATCCCACCTCCACTGCCCACCATGTGTTGAAAGGATCCGGTAGCGAAGAAATGCAGTGCAGCCATCACCTTAGCCGTGGGGGTGAATGCTGTCGGATACACCCTGCGAGGACGAAGGTGGGGTTCCAACATTGCACATAGGCGATGCAGGGTGGGTCGGTCCAGACGGAACTTTCGTATTACCTCCACATCCTCCATGTCTGACAGCAATTGGTAGGGGCGATGTATGTTTGGTCTCCTTCTAGGACAGATGGAAGTGGACACATGTCAATGCGACACACCACATGGCATTTCCACATACACAAAACCAGAATCAATGACAAAACTATGGAAACACAGTATAGCTGACAAGTAGGGACAGCACAGCTACAATACTCCTACACAGGTCCCCTTACCAATGGCAATGACCACTGACACCAACTATTGCCATGAGCATGCACATGGGGATTTAGGCCACAATTGCTTGAAAGGCATGATGATCAATCCAGACTGCATATGTGTGGAGCGGCAACACCACGGCGATACACCTAGCTGCCGTGTCTGACACAGCTTCCGAGGCAGGGTGAGTATGGCACACACCCAGGCGCGGTCGGTGGTAGGAGTGCCGGTCGGGCGGTGACGTGGGGCGGGGGAGGGGCAGGGTGGGGGGTAGTAAACTACGGATTAAGGATGAATACAGGTAAGTAAACATTGAAATAAATAATACGAATTACGTTGCGCGTACTGCATCCCATTTGGCTATGCAGCGCTCACAACTAAATCCGTTTAATTTATTTAAATGTTTACTTACCTGTATTCGGCCTTAATCCGTAGTTGCTACCCCCACCCTGCCCCTCCCCGCCCCACATCACGCCCGACCAGCACTCCTACCACCGACCGCGCCTGCACACACCAACAACATGATGTACACAGGCTGAGCGGCCCACACAAGTGGGTCCTGTTGCACAACGGGATATGAGCCAGTCAATGATGTCCCTAGTCCACCCAATGTACAGCACTGTACGCATCACACCTCCAACACACATTGACAGGTGTACACATTGACAACTCCATGACAACACAGCTGTGTGAATGCAAACACACATCACAAGTGACACGTAACGTAGCACGTGCCAAGTGGGAGGTGGACATTGGGTAATATGGCATGTGAGTGCATATGCACATACCATGCTACCATGCAAATGTGTACATGATGATGTGCCAACAGACATGTGGAGGCTGTGCACTGTCCGTCAATGCCTATGCACACAGCATGAAGTGGCCCTGCCTAGCGTGGACATGCTCCCACACACAAATCATGGCCAGACCTGCAAGCGCATGGCACACATTGAACTGTGGATTCCACATGGCACCAGCGGACTGTACCCGCCATGGAGCATGCCCTTGGGGCCCACTCCAATAGCCCTCGCGGTTACATCCTGCCTGTACGACTATGGAGGTAAGCGTGGCGGGACAGCTCGGAGCAGGCCATTGTGTGCAATTGAAGTAGGCAGACATGGTACACCAATCGCAGCAGCTTGGACCCACTGAGTCAGCCCCAGGGGGCTACATGAGTGTGGGAGGGTGACCGGCAGTACCACAGCTAACAGGGACTCCTGCCTGGCGTCCCTCAACAACACCTGCTGCTACCTGTCCACATTCATGTCGACGACTCTGAAGATATGTCCTGCTCCACTAAACAGCGAGGAGCTGGAGATCCGGTATTCCGAGCTCCACGCACACTGCCCAAGGCTTAGTCTTGCACAAGTTGTGTGTGTAAGGCAACTACAGTGTGTGTGGCAGTGCATGTGGGGACACACATGTCGCTAATCCGCAGCACAATGAGTCAGAGCCTGTGGGTTTCCAAAATGCACTGCTTACCATGCTTGCTACAGGTGGAAGGGGTATGTAGGCTCTCTGGCGCTTTCCCATGCATGTCCCTCCCGAGTGGTGGTACATGGCATTTACATGTCAGACATCCAGTGACGCAGCCACTTGGCAATGCAGGACTCAGGGCAGTCATTGCTTGTGTGAATGGCTGGCTGGGGCCCTGCTGGCCTTCTCAGTCTCAGCAGACCTGGGCTGCACATTGACCGCCCAATACCAGAAGGAAACAACACTGACTGTACAGTGGGTTACATGTGTCTTCAGTTCACAACGCTCCGGAAATGCGCATCCTCAGCCCTGTCGATTCTACACCCCAGGCCTTGTGATAGGGATATGTGTGAGAGATAATGGCACTGAATGTGACCTCCATTGCGGGGTGAGCCATTCACAGGGCGAGTTTTGGACACAGTGAGTCCACCAACAAAGATGTGTTGCCTTGTGTACTATGTGTTGTTTTACCTGACAATGGACAGTAGATGTGGGCAGACTACACATTGCTCGATGTGCTGGCATCCTGCATGTGAATGGGATGGACAGGTACTGTGTACACACTCCCACCAGCATGCATTAACGTGTGCTGTACACATGCTGTAATGACATGTCCGAGTACTTCTTGGCGCTATTACCCAACCCTGAGTATATTGGATGGGTTAGCATCATGCCACTGTGATTGCTGGATGTGGGTGATGAGGAGAAGTGTATGAGTGATATTCCAACCCTCTTGTGTACCATCCCTGCAGTTGGAAGTCCTCCAGCCCAAGGCCTTGTGATGAGCCATTGCATCCAAGTTGATGCCTCTGTGTATGTGTAACCGACAGTGCAGCCAACTCCACAAAGGGTGTGACGTATTCTGCCGGATGAGCGACTACGTGGCGGAGACGAATCGGGGATGCCCACTCGTATTGTCAGGTTAGCACGGCGATGCATGTCACCACTGGTGGTCTGCATCTTGACAGTCACACAGCCTGTGCCGGATGCACGTGTGTAGGGGCAGCAGCAGCAAGCAAGTGTACAGCATAGTGGGATGGTGTCTTTGGTGTGAGAGGCAGCATGTGTCCCCAGCCTACCCATAATCTGGGAATGTGATGTCTGCTGTGTGATGCAGTGGGTTGAAAGTGTACTCTGTGCTGGGTGCATCTGACATGCATATGCGATTCATGGGGTCCAAGATGTAATTAGAGCACTCTGCAATGTCAATGCATCCAGAGTCGTAGCCCTCGGCAACGACCTGTAGTAGGCTGGAGTGGCAATTCACATGTATGTTTGAGGCACTGTGCCTACTCTGATTACGTCCGGACATATGTGTGCGATGCCTCAGCTCATATTCCTGGTACTTACACATCCGGAACACTGTGCAACAGTAGTTGTGCTCGTGCGAACGACAGGTGGAAGGCATGGGCACATGACCATTGTGGACTGTCATGTAGCAGTCTGTGTGAGTGGTGTCCCATTCCGCTCCATGCAGGTATGTCCTTGGCCTACTTACGTAGTGGTCATCCTTTCCACCATCAGGACAGTGAGTGTGCACACTGCGATTAGTGGCTATGGTCGTGGGGTGACACAGTCCGGGTGTTGTGCTCTGTGCACAACACATGTGCCACTCACAAATACAAGTGGGGTGACGCTGACGTCACAACAGTGAGTGACATCACGAAAGGTGGCATGCACCGTCAGTCTCATTGCCCCCCTCGCACAGCCAATATATGCTATTGCATCGGAGAAGCCAGCGCGTGCACCAGCAGCTCCGATCTCGCCCCAGAGAGGCCAAAGAGTGGATGTGTGGCTCGATTTGCTCCAAGCATCGTGCTCGCGGTGGGATGAGTGGTGGGAAGCCGTCCACCCGCGTGGTACCCCGACCCTGGCCCTGGACAACAGTGACAATGCATGACAGTCTCCAGAGTCCGGATACACCCCATGCAACACACAGTAGCCGTAGCGGCCCTGGTGGGACAGCCGCAGACACCATCCCAGTCGACAGGTAGGCCCACCCCTGCGCGCATGGTCATTACATCCGCTGCCATTGACAAGGGACCCAGAGAGTGAGATATGGGCCGCAGGGTGACGGGCCTCCGAGCCCTCCCCCGCCAACGTGTGTCATGCAACTCACACATTTCGCAAGTCCAATAGGACACTTTGCCTGCACAGTCCAGGGCTCGAGTCGGGCTACCACGTGGGTGGACGCCGTCCCCACACTTGTTTTATCGTGGGCTCGATGACTGGAGCAAGTGGAGCCACACATTCACTGTTTGGACTCTCTGGGGCGGGTTTGGAGCTGCTGCTCACGCGCTGGCGTCTCTGATGCACTCGCATGTAAGGGGTGAGCGAGGGGCGGCAATGAGTCTGATGGCGCAAGCCACATTTCGTGTCATCACTCCCTGTCGTGACGTCAGCGTCCCCCCCACTTCTCATTTCGGACTTGTGCCCTGCTGCACACTGCGAATGTGTTGCCTGCGAGATGTGACCAGGAGAAGTTCGCCATGACCTCCCACCCACCAAGCTCCACTGCCCTCCCGTGCCCTGGATAGCCTGTGCAGGTGGACAATGTGGGGGATACACCTGGGGGAAATGGGATGTGAGTGCCTTGGCAGGGGCCGGGCAGACGCACAGCACTATCCAGCATGTCCCCAGAGGGAGGGCTAACGCCTACACCTGATGCAGCATTGATCGTCTGGCCGCCTGTTGTGCCCACACGAGTTCACATTCATCCCCAGACAGGTAGGCTTTCCTAATTCCCACCACAGTGGAATTGTACCCCTCCGGGATCTTCCCCACACAGTCTGTTTCAACACTGCATGAGTGCACCCACCCGTGCCACCAATCCACCTGGGCCAAGCAGCCCTCCCGCTTCACATGCCACATGTGTGTCTTCCACAGTTGTGCTCCTCTCTCAGGGGTGGACCTCTAACTGTCCCGTAGCACACAGGCAGCACCGAGTCGGACTTGCATCCTGTTTGAATGGTAGGCACCCTCACACAACTACCTGTGACACAGTGGTGGCTGTAATGGCTATTGTGACTGCCATGGTGGTGTTGCTGGCCATGGCAGGGTACACTCACACACAATGCATGCGCAGCTTTTCGTGTCACTACTCTGTACATCGGACTGGCCACTGTCCCTGGTGTTGAACTATGTTGCCGCCTGTCTATGTAATCTGTGACTGAATGCTGTTGTTCCTGTAGTCGGTTGTGTCTGTGTAGTTGCTGATTGCAGTTGTTACTGTGTGTGCATAGTTAAGTGAGGCACATGCCTTGTATGGTACCTCAACTATTGCAATGTCTGGTCTCACATTCAGATGTGTTTTACACGTGGCTGGGACTTCACTTCTTTCAGACCCTGCTACTTGTGTGTGTGATGCAGAAGATTCTTAGTGACACGGTTCGTCTGCATGTATTTGCTGGTATTTAATGGGGAATTAATAAGGGTCATGTTTGCATGCAGGCACAGCACGGGGTGTGAGTCTGGCCACAGGATGACAGGTAGCATGTGCATAGTGTGCGGGTATGTGTGGGCTTACTTTCTGTGTGGCCAGCAGTGTAGGTGTATGTTAATCTCGTGATGGACATTGAGCCTGGACACATGGCTTACTTTCAAGGTGTGCATTTGGGAGGTGTAGGTGTGTGTGGTGTGATGTATGTGACTTTGGGGTAGTGTTGGTATGTGTGTGTGCACTCTGGCAATGTCGATTGCACACATGTGTTACCCAGGGGCATGGTGGGTGTTTGTATCCGTGTTCAGGTCTGTGAATGTGGGCGCATGTGTGTATTGTAAGTTGCACAGTGTGCAGTGTGTGGGTGTGTCCTTGCAGTTCCGGATGGCTCCTACTTAATATGTTTTGACCATTGTGCGTCTGCAGGGTGTGTGACTGTCGGGTATGTGCCTGGTTCAATTGGGCATGTATGTGGGTTTAAGCAGTTCGTACTCACTGTGCGGACCTGAACACCCACACTGGTATCCTGTGTGGGTTATGTCATGCATTGCTGTTGCATGCTTCTTGCGTGGGCCCTACGTTTGCTTGATGAGTGTGATGTCCGACTGTGAAGGTAATTATACTCATATGTGGGACTGTGCTTTGGAGTGACCAGCCCGTCAGTGTTACTGTGATGATCTGTTGGGCCACGTCAGGGTCTGACAATGAAAGGCCCATGAGCTGTAGTATTGCACTAGGACCACTGTGGCGGCAGATCATATGCATTGACATCCAATGTCACTGGACTACATGTTCATCTCATGACTCTCGTGTACTTCACACACTCTCATCCTCTCTCATTCGTACTTCTCTTCTGAGAATAATTCCACAGAGTCACATATTGGCTTCGAGGCATGTATTTGGACTTACTTCCTCTGTGATGCAGTATAGTGGACACTACTGGCAGCAAAATGCATGTGGAGGATATACTTAGCATGATTACACATACGAAAGGGGGTACAGGTAGATGTAATTAGTTGTTGACTGGGGAATGGTGGCTTCAGGGTTACAACTGCCTTGCCCTTGTTATGCTAGGGTACATTTGCTAATTACTGATGGTCTCTGGGCTTTGACACAGACAGTATTAATTTGGCCTACCAGGCAGCTTGACATCATGGGGACAGTTCATCTCAGTTCCATGGTACCGGTTTGGTACAATAGTGACTCCGACACACCGGCGTCAGGGGTGACATCAGGGCATGTGCCTACCTGCATGCAGCAGCGTCTAACCAGTTGTTGCTATGTGGTGGCTACTGAGCATGACACTGTGACTAGGCCCATGTTGTGGTGGGTTGCATTTGTTGTCCATGCAAGAGTCCTGGCACGGTTGTGCAGACAAAGGTGAGGTGACAGTTCTCACGGACTGCAGCAGACAGATGGGTGTGCACTGACAGGTGCATGTGTCCAGATGCGCAGGATTCATATTATGGCATAGTTGTTCGTGCTGTATTGGCCATGTGGTTACTGTACACAAGTCCCAGACCTCTGCCTCCCCCTGTTCATGCAGAGACACAGGATATGGTGAGGAACAGGGTGCATGTCCCGGAAATGTCAGATGTCATGGCAGTGGAGTTGATGGTAAGGTGTTAGTCGCAGATTATATGGTGTAGTTCTTGTACAGCTAACTGCCAACTCCGTGCGAATGCCAAGCATGGGTACGGTGTGGTACATCAATGTTCAGTTGGGGGCATTGAGTCGGGGTCCCATGAATTGACAAGTTGACGTGTATGCGACACCTTCCAGCAGGGCATCCATCCCATTGATGGTAAACATGGATGTCATCCAATGAAGCGGATTGTGGGTTGCAACGTGTTCTTCGTAGGTTGTCCCTTGGAGGATCCTGATGGGACATGTTGGATGGCATTCGATGAAACTGTGTGCCAGGAGACGTCGTGTGGAGGCACACTGGTCCCATTGCAGTATGTCCCCGATTGCAGCCACAAACGCCATGCCCCCATTCACTGAACAGATCCTGTCGTGGTCGTCCAGGGGTGCAAACAGGTGTACCAAGTCCGCCTTTGGACATGCAGGGTTGGAGAGACATAAATCCACAGGCCAGTAGAACGGACACCTCCAACAGTAGAAGACGGGGATGACGCAGCTGAACATTGAAACGCGGTAAGTTACTCCGTAACTTACATTCAGCATTGCCAGATTTGTACAGCCCACTATCTGTAGCATGCTGTCACTGTACAACTTGATCTGTCCGGCGTAGTTGAGGGTCACTGGTGCAAGAGCCATATTGCTACGGGGTGATGTGATGGCGTGCTCCGGATGCCTGAGCAGTCAGCAGAGTGCAGCCTCCGACGATGCTGGGAATTCTGGTATGGATGTACGGCGGCAGGACTTGGGGTATGGCTTGGGCGAAGGACACAGTCCCTCATCCCACATGCTTCTATGATTAGTCGAGGCCAGTGGTGTCTGTCTCTTTCCGGATTACTTGCATTTGGTCCACATGTAGGCGTGGTATCGTTGTATTTTGTGGTGTTATCTGTCTTTCATGTTGTGCGCTATCTGCCATTGGACGTTTTACTCTGCATGGCTATGTTTAGCTTCTTATTGGTACAATGGCTCCATTCTCCTGCATGATTTTTTGCACTGTTATTTCGGAGTAGGAATGGAAGGCCATTCAGTGCTATCTGCTCTCCCGTGTGTGGGAGGGACACTCCGTTGGCGCTGTACGTTCCGGCTTCTGTGTGGGTGTGGTATTGGGCACACCTGTTCTCAGGCAGCATGATTTTCCTATTTTGCACATTGCATGTGTTGTTGTTGCGAGCAGGATGGGATAGGTATTTCTTGTTGTGACTGGCGTGCCTTTTCCGGACATTGTCGAGATTGTGCGCTGTTATGTAGCAGCCGCCGTGTGCTTCTCCATGTTTTTCACACGGGGGTGTGTCCTATTTTGCCATCACATTACTCCCCTGTTCGGGACACTTGTGTGATGTCACGTTGACAACTGTGAGTTGTCGGTTGGGGTCATGGGTGATGCAGGGAGGCCACGCGACATGTGCCTTCAGGGTGGTGCTGGTGTGTGTGGTGTGTAGTTGTGACTCTGTGGTGTTTGTGTGCAGTCCATGCGTGGCGCTGTCGTTGGCCTCTGCGTTGTGCGCATGTGTACCTGCGTCATCGCCGCTACGCTGCTGTGCCGTGACGGGGACGTCTCTTCCTGGTCCTGGGTAGTGGGTGCCCAGGATGTTGCGAGTTGTGTTGTTTTGACAGGTGGGACATGTGTGGATACAGTAGTGGATGTGTCCTGTCCACACAGGGGTGCCTGGGGAGGCCATTTACATTTTTCCGCCCTTGCATTATGTGCAGTGTTTGCGTGCCCTTGTTGTGTGTCTGCCTACCTGCGTCGTCGTTGCGCGTTCAGTCCTAGATGGTGCATCAGGTAGAGCATGGGGATGGCCTGGAGTGCAGGGTTCATGTCTGGGTGGGCCGCCTTTTCGATCCTCGTACTGCACAGTCTGTTTCCCGCCTTGTTTTCTCGTGCGGTATATCTTTGCCGATGAGGCTGTTTGGTTCTGACATCGTAATTTGTACGCCGGGCGGTACGTCATTTCGTCGGACGGTGTGGCTCCATTGGCTTGCGCCGCTACGTGGTCGGGCACACTTTGATGGCGGGCGGCATCGCGGACTTGCGGGCGGGGTTTGCCTGGTTTTTCACATCCTAATTTGGCGGCCGTGCGGCCCTTTGCTGGCGGACGGTAGGTGGCGGTTTTTGCATCCGCCAGCACGGCGGTGCTGCTTCCGCCCGACATCGTAATGGGCCCCTAAGTAATGACGTATAAATTACGAGGTCTGTGCGCAGCGGCCGCCAACACTGAGGAAGGCGTACCGCTGAAAGGCGTTTGTTGTTTGATTTCTGTGCCAATAAAGTCCAGACTGAGGATTTACCCCCTGTGAGTGCTGGTGATTATTCGTGTGAGCGTGGAGATTGTACGCGAGACTGCCATCGTGTACCAAGCACCCGCTACCGAGTGTGCGGGCAGACGGCAGGAACGAGGAGAGTATATATATATATATATATATATATATATATATTCACTGAAAAAACCATAGGTTTTAGGGACAGTTATAGTTACTTGGACATTGCACTCGTAAAAACCCGTGAAATTCCCCGTTATAGTTAGTTCAGCTAACTATAACTCGCGCCCCCGCAATGCACTGCTGATGACGTCACATATTACATCACTCATGACATGGTCAGTGACATCACTGATGACATCACTGATGACATCTCAAATGACATCACTGATGACATCATCCAGTGACTGTGTGTTTCTGTAAAGTTTAAATATTTTTAATATATATAGGGAAAGGCGTATTAAAGAATGAGTGGGTGTATAAGTGTGTGTATGGATGATTTAGTAGGTGCGTGACTAATTCTATAAGTGAGTGATTAAACGTATCTTACTGAATGCATGGGTTAGTGACTAAACTGGGTGAATGTCTGTATCTGTCTGTTGCTGTGTAAGTAGCTGCATGGGTTTGTGAATAGCTACATGAGTGTCTATAAGAGTTATTGATTTGTTGTCTGAGTATCTGTATGGGTGCCTGAGTGTTTGTGTGGATGGGGTGTGTGCGACTGTGCATAGATGTGTTAGTGGGTGATTCACTGGGTGGATGGTTTCAAGAGTGCATCTGTGATAGACTGTATGGGTGGGTAAGTGTGTGTAACAGTGTGTTAGTGAGTGAATGTATGTCCCAGTGGTACATGTGTGAGTAACTACATATGTGAAAGGCAGTATATATGTGTGTTAGAGTATTTAAATGGCTATAAGTGAGAGTGTGTTATTGTGAGAGTGGCTGTATGGATGAGTGTGTGCTTGTATCAGTGATTGTATAAGAGCGTAACAATGTGCTAGTATTTGTATGATTAAGTGAGCTGGTGTGTGTATAACTGTATAGGTGAGTAAATGGCAGTGTGTTTAATTATTTGCATGACTGACTAGGTGTGTGAGTACCTCTATGGATGAGTGGCGGTGTTTGAGTGTCTATATAGGAGTAAGAGTGCATATGATAGTCCTGTACTGAGTGACCATAAGTATGAGTGACTGTACGGGTGAGTGAGTGGATGTGTGTGTGTAGACCTAAGAATCAGTGAGTGGGTATGTAGTTATTGGTGTTGGAGTGTCTATGGTTTTGCGAATGGCAGTCTGTAATTTAGAGTGGGTGTATCAAAGGTTATATTAGGGTGTGAGGAGGTGCATCAGATTATCACGTGGATGATGTCATCAGTGATGTCATTTGAGATGTCATCAGTGATGTCATCAGTGATGTCACTGACCATGTCATGAGTGATGTAATATGTGACGTCATCAGCAGTGCATTGTGGGCGCGAGTTATAGTTAGCTGAACTAACTATAACGGGGGAATTTCACGGGTTTTTTACGAGTGCAATGTCCAAGTAACTATAACTGTCCCTAAAACCTATGGTTTTTTCAGTGAATTTCAAAGGTTTTTTAAATGCTAATTTGTAACTATAACGTGTCTGAAACCTATGGTTTTTTCAGTGAATTTCAAAGGTTTTTAAAATGCTAATTTCTAACTATAACGTGCCTGAAACCTACGGTTTTTTCAGTGAATTTCAAAGGTTTTGTAAATGACAATTTTTAAATGTATTAATTGTTATATTAATTTTTTTCATACTGATTTACTACATTTTTAGAAACAATTTTTTTTTACATATTTTATTTTTTAAATTACATTGTAATTACATTATACATTACATTACAAAAAATACTTTCTCAGAATGAATTACTTTAGTTTAAATACTTTGCACATAGGCAATAGACTTTTAAGTACAGTAGTTACAGTTGTTGCAATGGGCAACACATTTTCAAACACAATGCAACATTCAGCTCAATGTGAATTTCTAGTTAAATGCAATTAGTTACTTTATGGATTACTTTTCTAACCACAGGACTGGATCCTAGATTCAGTCCTGGGACATCTCCTGTAAACAGTTGAGTAAAAGCGTTTTGGTTACAGTACTGATTTTTAAGGAATATTATTGTATTTTAAAAGTTGACACTTAGAAACTTTTTCTCATATAGTCACCAATGTTATCCTAAGGAAGGAAATTCACTTAGCAGGTAAAAACTGTTATCGTTACTTTTTCTTACTCAGTGTTGGATCCTGGATCCAGCACTGGTGCATCTCCTGTAAACAGTTGAAAGAATGCGTTTAAGTCATACAGGCGATTTTTAAGGAATATTTGTAGTTTGTAAAAATCAACACTTTGAAACTTTTTTGCTGAAAACCAGACAATGGATTCCTATGGAAGAAAATATAAGTTACTGGTAAGTACGGTTAAAATTACTTTTCAGGGTCAGTGCTGGGCTAAAAGATGCAGCACTGGGTTCTCTCCTGATAACAGGTGAGTAAATCGGAATTCGTATTTCGGCTGATTTTAGAGGAATATTTTAAAGTTCCAAAACTCCACACTTAGAAGAATTTCCAAGTGAAACCAGTCAATGTTAGCCTATGGAAGGAAATTCAAGTTACTGGTAAGTACGGTTAGAATTACTTTTCAGGGTCAGTGCTGGGCTAAAAGGTGCAGCACTGGGTTTTCTCCTGATAACAGGTGAGTAAGTCGGAATTCGGATTTCGGCTGATTTTAGAGGAATATTTGTATGTTTCAAAAATCAACACTTAGAAACTTTTTCAGCAAAAAGCAGGCAATGATATCCTATGGAAGGAAATTCAAGTTACTGGTAAGTACGGTTAAAATTACTTTTCAGGATTAGTACTGGGCTGAAAGATGCAGCACTGAGGTCTCTCCTGATAACAGGTGAGTAAATCGGAATTCGTATTTCGGCTGATTTTAGATGAATATTTTAAAGTTCCAAAACTCCACACTTAGAAGAATTTCCAAGTGAAACCAGTCAATGTTAGCCTATGGAAGGAAATTCAAGTTACTGGTAAGTACGGTTAAAATTACTTTTCAGGACCAGTACTGGGCTGAAAGATACAGCACTGAGGTCTCTCCTGATAACAGGTGAGTAAATCAGAATTCGTATTTCGGCTGATTTTAGAGGAATATTTGTATGTTTCAAAAATCAACACTTAGAAACTTTTTCAGCAAAAAGCAGGCAATGATATCCTATGCAAGGAAATTCAAGTTACTAGTAAGTACGGTTAAAATTACTTTTCAGGACCAGTACTGGGCTGAAAGATACAGCACTGAGGTCTCTCCTGATAACAGGTGAGTAAATCGGAATTCGTATTTCGGCTGATTTTAGAGGAATATTTGTATGTTTCAAAAATCAACACTTAGAAACTTTTTCAGCAAAAAGCAGGCAATGATATCCTATGGAAGGAAATTCAAGTTACTGGTAAGTACGGTTAAAATTACTTTTCAGGACCAGTACTGGGCTGAAAGATACAGCACTGAGGTCTCTCCTTATAACAGGTGAGTAAATCGGAATTCGTATTTCGGCTGATTTTAGAGGAATATTTGTATGTTTCAAAAATCAACACTTAGAAACTTTTTCAGCAAAAAGCAGGCAATGATATCCTATGGAAGGAAATTCAAGTTACTGGTAAGTACGGTTAAAATTACTTTTCAGGACCAGTACTGGGCTGAAAGATGCAGCACTGAGGTCTCTCCTTATAACAGGTGAGTAAATCGGAATTCGTATTTCGGATGATTTTAGAAGAATATTTGCACAATGGTGAAGGAAGGGGCGGGGCCTGAGGTGACATCTGTGCAAACGCGCCCGTTGCGCTTTTTAAGTTGGGGGATTAAGTCCCCTTGAATCCTGAGGGTCCCTAGGGGCCAACTAGCCCACCAGGAACCTCCAATATGCGCCAGGGCTGCGTTGCAGAGACGTGTAGAGAGGCCACACCCCTTTTACACCTCTCTGCAACGCAGCTCTGTGGCGCTTTCTGGATGTACCTGTTGGGCTAGTTGGCCCCCAGGGACCCTCAGGATTGAAGGGGATTTAATTCCCCATCTTAAAACGCGCCACGGGGCCTGTTTGCACACATGTCACCTGAAGCCCCGCCCCCTCCCTTCACCACTGTGCAAACACGCCCGTGGCGCGTTTTAAGTTGGGGGATTAAGTCCCCTTGAATCCTGAGGGTCCCCGGAGTCCAACTAGCCCACCATATACCTCCAAAAAGCGCCACAGAGCTGCGTTGCAGAGAGGTGTAAAAAGGGGCGTGGCCTCTGTACACCTCTCTGCAAGGCAGCCTCTGGCGCATACTGGAGGTTCCTGGTGGGCTAGTTGGCCCCCAGGGACCCCCAGTATTCAAGGGGAATTCGTTCTCTCTGCAAACGTGCCAGGGGGCGCGTTTGCAGAGTGGTGAAGGAAGGGGCGGGGCCTGCGGGCCCGATCGTTTTTTTTTTTTTTTTTTGTCGCCTGAAGGGGGCTGTGTGGCCCCCTTCCTTTTTCCTGTTTTTGGGCCCTGGGGACCCCATCCCCCAGGGCCTTACCCCTTTTTTTGTAATTAATTTTTTCCCTGCTCTCTCTTCCAATATCCAAAGCAAGTTTGCAATGACAGGACGGGAGCCGCGAGGCTCCCGTCCTGCCATAGCAAACTACAGTGTCCCGGGACCCCGGGACACTGCAGGAGCTGGCCCTGGGGGGTGGCGGTCCCCAGGGCCATCAAGGGCTCCAGGAGGGGCCGCGCGGCCCCCCTCCCTTGAATTGCACAGCCCCGGGGAGGTGGTGGTCCCTGGGCTCTGGGGGTCCGTAATGGACCCCACATTTATTTTATAAGTGCCCCGGGGAGGTGGTGGTCCCCGGGCGTGTGGGGGCTGGAGCCCCCACACACCTTATTTAAATTAAAAAAGAAGCCCCGGGGGGTGGCGGTCCTCGGGCTGCAGGAGGGCAGAAGAGCCCTCCCGCACCATTTTTTCAATAAAGCCCCGGGGGTGGCGGTCCCCGGGCTTGGGGGCCCTTTGAGGCCCCCCACACATAAAATTAACGCCCCCACCATGCCCCCGGGACTTGGGCCACCCGGGGGCAAATACAATCGAAGCGCGGGAGACCGCGCTTCGATTTTTTTTTTGGCAGGATTCGCGCACCCTGAGCGCATCCTGCCGATTTTTCAAAAAATATTTATTTATTTTTTGCCCAGGGGGTCCTTGTGGGACCCCTGAGCAAACCTAGGGGTCAGGGTGTTTCTACCCTGCTCCCTTTGTGCGCTTTGCGCACTTGTTTCTGTCCCTCGGTTCTACCGAGGGTTAAAATGGCTGCCAACACTTCCTGATTTGGAGTGTTGACAGCCAATTAGCATGCAGCTCGTGATCGGGAGGGTGCGCGAATCCGACGCGGCCATAGATATCACTATCTTTTTACTTTTGATTTTCTCAGCAACTACTGAACGGATTTACACCATTTAACAAAAGGGTTCTTTCTGAACCAAGAACTACCTCTTTGCCAAATGTGGTGTAATTCCGTTCAGCAGTTCGGGCTGTAGCTGTGTCTAAAGTTTCCTATGGAAAATTGCATGGGGAAAACGTGTTTTGGGACCCCCTTTTTCTCGGCCCCCGCTGACGAATCCCCCGAGACTTTCAGGGTAGGAGCGGACCGGAGCGGGCCATAAAGTTTGAAAATTTTGCGAAGATACGTCAACCGGCAAGAGAGTTATTTCAAATAGAATGTCGCGGATTTCCTATGGATAATAGGTTGTAACTATAACTATCTACTGGCGACCGCCAGTAGATAATATATATATATATATATATATATATATATATATATATATATATATATATATATATATATATATATCAACCAGAGTGTGTCCTGAGCTCGGGGACGCACTCCATCACAGGCAGATTAAATACTTACATTCAGGGGAGCCGGCAGTTGCATCGCTGAGTTCATTCACCGCCTAACATGTTTCAGAGCCCCCTGCTCCTTTTTCAAAGGCATTTCCCAGTCGCGCAACCAAATCAAAATGCACTCGTTTTTCTCTCATTTAAGTACCTTTTAATAGGTTACAGCTGAATCATTTTGCTGAGGATTCTGGTATCCGTAGTGCACAATGAATTATTTTCAACCCTCCAGTGGGTGTTGCACGGCTGAGGAGATGCAAACAGCGGCATCGAAACGCATCAGGCCATGGACTTCAAAGGGATGTTAAGCTGCCTGCTTGGTTCAAATAGAGTTTGTAACTCACCTGCAGCTGTGTGCGGCCTCAAGCTTCTGGGCGTTTTGCTTCGGCAAGTTGGTTACATATTATGCGGCGGTTCCAGGCCGCAGAGGGATCGCACTGCCCACAACCAACGGGACTAGGGGAGAGGAAGATTCCTCTTTCCGAAGCTGCAGGGTACCTTTAATGAAGCCGGCAGAGTATCATCCAAGGCTCAATGGAGGGCCGAGAATAATCGTCCATAATTAGCTGCAGCGGAGGTAACCCACCAGAGGGAGTTATTTGTCAAAATGAGACCTCATATCCCAGCGTGCATTTGAAAATGAACTTCCACCAAGGGAGGAGCACTGATAGCTCACTAACCACAAACACGCAGGGGAAATGCGGTAGCCATAAATCACCTCCTCTGACACGGCCTCTGAGGAGATGCAAACAGCGGCATCGAAACGCGTCAGGCCATGGACTTCAAAGGGATGTTAAGCTGCCTGCTTGGTTCAAATAGAGTTTGTAACTCACCTGCAGCTGTGTGCGGCCTCAAGCTTCTGGGCGTTTTGCTTCGGCAAGTTGGTTACATATTATGCAGCGGTTCCAGGCCATAGAGGGATCGCACTGCCCGCAACCAACGGGACTAGGGGAGAGGAAGATTCCTCATTCCGAAGCTGCAGGGTACCTTTAATGAAGCCGGCAGAGTATCATCCAAGGCTCAATGGAGGGCCGAGAATAATCGTCCATAATTAGCTGCAGCGGAGGTAACCCACCAGAGGGCGTTATTTGGCAAAATGAGACCTCATATCCCAGCGTGCATTTGAAAATGAACTTCCACCAAGGGAGGAGCATTGATAGCTCACTAACCACAAACACGCAGGGGAAATGCGGTAGCCATAAATCACCTCCGCTGACACGGCCTCTGAGGAGATGCAAACAGCGGCATCGAAACGCGTCAGGCCATGGACTTCAAAGGGATGTTAAGCTGCCTGCTTGGTTCAAATAGAGTTTGTAACTCACCTGCAGCTGTGTGCGGCCTCAAGCTTCTGGGCGTTTTGCTACTGGCGATCACCAGTAAGTAGTTATAGTTAGGACCTTGTTTCTATTGGAAAAGCGTTTTTTTCTTTTGCCAATATCGTTGGCATCGTTTGACGAATCTTTGAGAATTTTGTTTTAAATCATGGGGCAGTCAGGTCAGCTGCTGTGTTGAAAATGTTGGGGTGATACGTCAAGCAGGGGCCGAGAAAAAGGGGGGGTCCCAAAACATGTTTTCTCCATGTTAATTTCCATAGGAAACTTTAGACACGGTTACAGCCTGAACTGCTGAACAAAATTACACCACATTTGGCAAAAAGGTAGCTCTTGCTTCAGAAAGCACTCTTTTTGTTAAATGGTGTAAATCCGTTCAATTAGCTCCTGAGAAATTTAAACATTTCTCAGATATACAACTGTGGCTGCGGAGGATCCACAAATCCTCCCGATCTCGAGCCTGCAATCTGATTGGCTGCCAGCACTTCAAACCAGGAAGCGTTTGCAGCCATCTTGTGACTTGGTTGAACCGAGTCACAAGAAAAAAGGTTAAATAACCTAAAAAAACAAGAAAAGGGGTCAGGGTAGAAACACCCTGACCCCCTAGGCCTTCTCAGGGGGTCCCACAGGAACCCCCAGAGCCAAAGCAAGCATTTATTTATTTTTTGGGAAGGATTCACAGTGGATCTGCGAATCTGGATGAAAATAAAAAAAAGAAGTGGGAGCTCCCGCGCATAGTTTCCTTTAGGCCCCCAAGTGGGCCAGGTCCAGGGGGCAATTACAAAAAGGGATGCGGGGGCCCGCGGGGGGCCCAGCATCCCCAGGGACTGCCACCTCCCCAGGGTTTATACATTGAAATGGTCGGGGGCCACGTGGCACCCTGCAGCCCCGGGGACCACCACTTCCCCGGGGCTATATTGTGAAAAACAGCATGGGGGGCTCCTGCCCCTCACAAAGCCCCTGGGACCGCCACCTCCCCGGGGCTATGGATGTGAAATGCAGGGGGGCCATGGGGCCCCCAACAGCCCTGGGAACAGCCACCTCCCCAGGGCTACTTTCCAAATGGGAGGGGGCTGCGCGGCCCCCTCCTGGAGCCCTAAATGCCCCATGGGACCACCACCCCCCAGGGCCGTCTCCAGCAATGTCCCGGGGTACTCACCCCCAGGACTTTGCAGTTTGCTGTGGGATGGTGGGAGCTAGTTGGCCCTCAAGGAACCTCGAGAGGCAAGGGGACTTCATCTCCCAACCAAGAGCTCACCAGGAGGCTTGTTTGCAGAGTGGTGTACAAAGGGGGCATGGCCTGCGACCATCTCTCAGCAATCCCACTGTGTGGGGCTTACTGGAGGTAAGAGGTAGGCTAGTTGGCCCCTAAGGCCCCCCAGTAGCGATGGGGACTTCATCCCACAACCAAGAGCACGCCAGGAGGCTGGTTTGCAGACTGGTGGAGAAAGGGGGCAAGGGTTGCTATCAGAACTCAGCAATCCTGCTGTGTGGGACTCGCTGGAGGTAACAGGAGGGGTAGTTGGCCCACAAGCACATCCTTGGGCCCAACTACCTATCTTGTTACCTCCAGTAAGTCCCACACAGTGGGATTGCTAAGAGGTCTTTGGAGGTCATGTCCCCCTTTCTCCACCACTCTGCAAATGTGCCTCCTGGTGCACTACTGGTTGGGTAATGAAGTCTACTTTGCTCCAGAGGGACCTTGGGGGCCAAGAAGCCCTTCTGGTAGCTCCTGTAAGTCCTATGCAGTGGAATTACTGAGAGCTGGTTGGAGGCCCAGCCCCTTTTCTCCACAACTCTGCAAACGTGACTGCTAGTTAAAAAACCTTAGAAAATCACTGAAAAAAACAAAGGTTACAGGGACGTTAAAGTTAGGAATTAGCATTTAAAAAACCTTAGAAATTCACGAAAAAAACACATGTTACACGGACGTTATAGTTAGGCTGACATTCCACTTGTACTAAACTGATGAAATTCAGCCGTTATAGTTAGCTCAGCTAACTATAACTCGGGCCCCCGCAATGCACTGCTGATGACGTCAAATATTACATTATTCATGACATGGTCAGTGACACCACTGATGACATCACTGATGACATCTCGAATGACATCACTGATGACATAACTGATGACATAATCTATCCGGTCCATACAGATGCTTATTGTGTCTGCTCTTGTTCTTCTCATCTTTATCAAGTTTTCGCTCCTATATGTGGTTGGGAATCTTTGGAAGTGGTATTTCCTATTGGTTGTGTTTCTGAATCTGGTGTGTTTCCTTCTTACCTGTTCGACTGTATGACACCTAAATGGTGTTCCTTTACTTAAAAAAAACAACTAGTATTTTTGAGGTGGAAACTTCTTCAGTACATGTACCAGGAGATTTTTATACTGTGATTGATGCTGGAGATTAGTTTGGATTTGGGCTTTGTTCTGAGTACTTGTTTTTTGTATGTTATCATATATTTTTGTGTTGCAAAGGTATAAACTTGATCTAGTTGATAGTCCAATCCAACTGGACTATCAAGTAGTACACCGCTGCAAAAACAAATAGCATAAAAAAACACATATTTGAAGTACTTGAAATGTTGTGTTTTAATTATATTCTCCTCAAAGTCATCTAGTACATACTTCAGAATGTCATAGTTTTTCTTAGTGACAAAGCCCCAATTGCTTTCTTCAATTCTCTTGGTTAGTTTGTCCACCTCTGTTTTATATTTTGCACTATCTTTTGTGCTACTTCTATCAATAGGTCAAGACTAATATTTGATGCTGTCCTGAGAGTGTCTTCTCATCTTCTTATTTTATCTAGGTCTGTGATTTCCACTAACGAAAGATATGTATTCTTAAACCTCTTAGAATTCTATAAGCTTTCAGGTGTTTTTTCAGGGTGGTTAATTTCCAAAAATTTAAAGTTCTGCTTTCTACAGAGTCATGAAGGTGTTTAGATGAAAAGGAGACAGTGAAGATATAAAAAAAAAGTAATGTACTCTTCTCTGAGTTACAGACAGCCATGGTTGAGTCCAACTATGGTGCTCCTATGATAGTTTCAGCATTCTTGGGCAGAGTGCTGTATCCAGCCCTTGAAAGATGTTTTTGACATCTTGGCCATATTGTTCACCACCTTTACCCCAGAAACAGCCAGGTTGTTTTGCTATCTTCTTGAACTTTAGACCATCTTCAGTATTTCATATTTTGTCTGGTATGGAGTTCCAAAGCTGTGCTGTCTTTAGTCAGAATGTTTCTCCACAATGTTTTTTTTCTTACCAGGAAGAATGCTGAGTCAAGGTGCTAGCCTTGAATGTAGTGTCCTGTTCTGAGAGTACTGATGAAATTTCAAATATAGGTATTGCAGAAAATATCCTTGGATAGCTCTGTAGACAATACCAAGAGATTTAAAGTCTGAGTGCCTGGCTATAAATAGCCATTGCATAACGTGAAGCACCAGCATCATTTGTTCCATCCAAGGGAGCAGTCTTGTTCCAGGGAATTAGTTTCATTGCAGTTTTCCTGTAAGGAGGCAGAGGGCTTTTTGAGATTTCTTATTTCACTTGATGTTGATGGTGGTGTGCACAATTCTTTGGGTGAAATCATTGTACGTTGATTGTTTCTTCATTGCCCAGAAGTTATGATCTCTGATATTCCAGACTTGAGTTTGAGATAGCTGGTATTCATCATTTCATTAACGGCATTGAGTAGCTGTTAGATTCAAGTTGTGTGGGTTTTCAAGTTTTGTATATTCTGTGCATCATCTATTTAATTGTAGCATGTAAGGTTAAAAAAACCTGACCTGATCCTGCATGGGGGTCTCACACCCGCTCATCACCTACCTTATTGTCATGACTCAGTTCAAAGCCAAGATATCACATTTGCAAGTGCCATTTACCAACCTTTAGGAGGATAGAAGGCTGAGGGTGTTCAGACAAAATATTGCTTTAAAAATATCAAGATGCAGAATTTATTGAGTTTTTAATATTGTGATACATAAATATCATTGACAAGAAAATCGATTTTCTAAGGTAAGTAATATCGATGACAAAAATATCTGTTGTTAGTCGTTTACAAAAACATTGTTGTTAATAATATAGTTTTTAATTTTTTTTAATGTATTTTAGTGTATGTTTTAATTTTTTTATGTTATAAATTGTTTCTCTAATTATTGTTAATGTTTTTATTATATTTTGTAAATTGTTTTTTTTTAATTTAATTTAATTTTGTACTGTAATTTTTAGAGTTGCATTGGATTGTGGGTTTTGTAGGGGTATAGGGTGGAAAGTAATTTATTTGAAATTGATGATTTTTAAATTATTATTAATTATTCAATTGATAGTTATGTAAATTATGTAATTAATTTATTTTTATATGGTATGTTTTCTGCGTGGGTTGTAGGGTTTGTAGGGGTAAAGGGTAGGAAGTAAATTAATTTTAATTAATTAATAATTAGTTTTTAATTATTAAATATGTAATTGATAATTAATTATGTAAATAATAAATTTATTTATTTTTTAAGTGATGTTTTAGGTGCGGTTTGTGGGGTTTATAGGGGTACAGGGTTGGAATTATTTAATTATAATTGATTAACAATTAATTTAAATGATTAGTTGCTTAATTGATAATTATTTATGCAAATTGTGTAATTTGGATGTTTTTTTAAATTATATGTCAGGTGCCGGTTGTTGTGATTTTTGGGTTGCTGGTTGGGAAGTTAATTAAGAAATAATTTATTGATACTTAATTATTACTTTAGTATCAATTAGTTGATTGATTATGTTAATTGTGAACTTAAGATATTTGTTAAGTTATATTTTAGGTGTGTGTTGTTTAGTTTGTAGAGGAGTGGGTGGGAAGTTATTTAAGTAATCATAAAAAGAGGTATTAATTTATTTAAAATAAATATTATTTAATATGTTAATTGTTTTACACTTTATTTCTGTTACATTTTCATTGTTGGTTGTTATGTTTTTTATTTATAATGTTGGTGTTAATTGATAATAATTAATAAAAGTTGTAATATTTATGCTATTTTTTAATTTTTGTTAAAATTAAGACATTTAATTTTTATATTTTGAATTTGATATTTTGGGGTGTTTAATAGAGTTTTTAAAATGTTATTTGTTTGAAGTGAAGTACTCTCTCTGTATTGCACCGGGGAATGTAGTGGAAATAGTAAATGTTACCCCTTCTGAGTCCAAAGCGTTCCCGTCTGTTGCACTAACTGGAGGGGGAATAGTAAATTTTACTCCTCCTGAGTCCAAAGCATTCCCTACTGTTGCACTGACTGGGGTGGAAATAGTAAATGTTACCCTTCCTGAGTCCAACATTTTCCGTACTTTTGCACAGACTGGAGTGGGAATAGTAACTTTAAACCCTCCTGAGTCCAATGCTTTCCCTACTGTTGCACCGACTGGTGTGGAAATCGTTAACTTAACCTTTCCTTGGTCCAACGCTTTCCCTACTGTTGCACATACTGGAGCCGGAATAATTAATTTTACCCCTCCTGAGTCCAACGCTTTCCCTACCGTTGCACACACTGGAATGGGAATAGTAAATGTAATCCCTACTGTTTCACCGACTGGTGTGGAAATCGTTAACTTAACCTTTCCTTGGTCCAACGCTTTCCCTACTGTTGCACACACTGGAGTGGGAATAGTAAATTGTACCCCTCCTGAGTCCAACACTTTCCCAAATGCTGCACACACTGGAGTGTGAATAGTAAATTGTACCCCTTAAGTCTCCAACACTTTCCCTACTGTTGCACTGAGTGGAGGGGGAATAGTACATTTTACCCCTCCTGAGACCCATGCTTTCCCTGCTGTTGCACACACTGGAGTGGGAATAGTAAATGTTACCCCTTCGGTGTTCAATGCTTACACTAATGTTGCATATACTGGAGTGGTAATAGTATATTTATTTTTCTTGGAGTTTAATAGTTTATTCAGTATTGTTTACATATTTCTTATTATTATGTGTTTATATGTATTTAATTTTATATTGTTATATATGTACATTTATGCAATGATTAACATATTTTTTGTAAAATGTAGTTTATATATTGTTTTATGTATAATTGAATTAGAAATATTCTATATTTTTTGCAGTTTATTGGCTATATTTATTAATTATTTGTATATGTGTATGTAAAACAAATATATATATATATATATATATATATATATTATATATATAGTTGTTATATTAAAAAAATATTAGAAAATTAAAATATAGATTATAATCATTATTTTAATTTAAATGTTTTATATTATGTGTATATAAATACACATATTCACATGTGTGTGTGTTTGTTTAAATAAGTTTATATGTTTGTTTAAATATTACTTAAACATATTTAATTTATATTGTTTTATGTTAAAATATTACTTTTTTAACTACACATATATATTTAAAAATGATATGTATATCTTTTTCGATATTAGTGTAAAATGATATTTCTTAATCAATATTTTTGTACTTACTATCATAAGTATATAAAAAATGATATTTTTGTGATCAATATTTTTTTACACAATGTTTCTGTATCACAATATTTTTGGTTTCGATATTATGTCAGTGAACCAAGGCTTAGATATCCCTGACAGCCTTCAAAAGCGCAACCTACCCTGCACCACTTTTTTTAAGTGATGACTACTCTATACATTGAGCTATCCTTCTGGCACACTAACAGACATGCTCTTTAGGAGGTTCTGGGCGAATTTTTTAATTATGCCAGAGTAATCTGTAATTTTGGTAATTTTTCATTAGTCTTTTGATGGAAAATTACCGAAAATTAAATACCTATAATCCTATAGAATAGCGCTGAATGAGACAGCCTGTGTGAGGCAATAATGTATTTTAATGATACCTAGACTCCTATAGAATATCGCTGGAGGACACAGTCTGTGTGAGGCAATAATGCATTTCAATGATACCTAGAGTCCTATAAAATAGCGTGGCGGAGACAGCCTGTGGGAGGCAATAATGTATTACAATTAAACCTAGACTCCTATATAATATCGCTTGAGGTGACAGCCTGTGTGAGGCGATAACATATTTCAATGATACCTAGACTCCTATAGAATATCGCTGGAGGAGACAGCCTGTGGGAGACAATAATGTGTTTCAATGATATCTAGAGACTCCTGTGGAATATTGCTGGAGGAGACAGCCTGTGGGAGGCAATAACTTACTTCAGTGATACCAAGACTCCTATAGAATAGCGTTGTAGGAGACCGCTTCTGTGAGGTAATAACATATTCGTGAGAAGCAGAATTTTTGGGTGAGTATGACGGGTAGTCCTCTGATGGGACGTCTCTCCCCTGACTGGGGGAGGAATGGATAGGACTGTTAAGCAATACAGGAGAACTACCCCTATAGCGCCACGAGACTTCTTCTGAAAGACCAGGTGTTCGAGTGGTTCACCCATGTAAAGGCTGCTGTGGGTTGTTAGAGACACATTCATAAGCTGCTTTTGTAAACCATTGCTAGTGTAGTCAGGGCACAAGTCAGGGGTACACGCAGGTACACGGCGTCCACCCACTCTTTTCACAGGGTGAACACCGTCCCCCCTGCCAAGAAGTTGGGCCCCACTGAAATATGCTGAACTTGTCCCGGTGTAATTTTGAGACACTGGGACATGTTCGGCAGCGTCTGCACGTTATCTGCTTTCAATTCCCAGCAGCAACGTGCAGGCAGGGGCGGGGGCTTTTTTTCACCTCCAGCTGGGCCGAAGTTAAGGGGCCATCAGGCCTCCTTTTGTTTGAATATCCTGACTGGACGTGTCCTGGAACCTCACACTTAAATGTTAATGCCATGGAGGGAAAACAAAGGCACACAGCTTGTTATCTCTTCACAGGTACTTCAGAGAGAGGCAGCTTTTGCCTTTGTTCAGTCCCTGTATATGAGATGCCTGTACTGTAAGAATGTCAGGTGTGTTGGTCTGTCCCAGTATTTACACAAATAACTATTTCAATAGCACAATTTGATTTCTTTTACAGCGCAATGCAACCCAATGCAGGATGTCAGAGCTCTTTACATAACGTACACATTATACATTGACAATAAATCATGTACATGTGTAAATCAATGTACAAGATGAGTTACATGAAACAGTGAAGGTTACAAGGTGTAGGAGTCACATGTCCTTCCTACCTCACTGTGGTCTTTTAGAAGGATTGCAATTTATGAACTGCAGGTAACAAAAGGATCTCTGTGTTAAAAGCAGTAACCCACTTTACTATCTACATAAATTAAAAATCTGTCATCTGCGTGTTAGATGATGTGCTTTGCAGGAGACACATTTACCTTCTCTGCTACTTTGATTCAAATCTGTGATTTTACAAAACAGAGATCTCTCTAGGAAGTGCATTAAACACCAGAGTTATCTCACCATTGTTACTATTCCCTGAGATTTACTGGGCACCTTCACAGTCAGCAGATGCCTTAACCCTATCAAATATTTTAAAATGTCGACTTTGAAACCAATTAAGCCTAACAGATCTAGTACCATGCTTCTCCTTGTTGCAAATTTCTTTGTGGCAGGGCTTAAAAAACAGAAATGTATTAGTTGAGGCCCTGATTTAGCTTTGGGATTGCGCCACTTTTTTGGCACAACCCCAACGCCAAATCTCATTTGTTAAATCTCATAATGCGCTTAAATGTACTCATGATATACCTGATAAACATATGTGTGAGGTCTTAATATCTGATGTCACTTCTTGTGATGTCACTTCCAGTGAGGTCACTTCCTGTGATGTCACGTGCCATGTGACGTGTTGTGACATCAAGCGCTGTGATGGCACGCGTTATGATTTCACTTACATAATGCCTAACCTGGTTAGTCCCCCCACTTCTTTTTAGGTCTCGGCCTGCACCAGCACCAGCGCTTGTGCTGGTCTGGCCGAGAGTTTTAGTAAGTGGGTTTTGGAAGTGCAAACACTGGCTTTCGGCTGGCGACCAGCTTGCGTTCACGATGGGCGTGCACGCGCGCAGCTGCCATCTGGGTTTCCTATCTCTTCCTCATTTCCTCGTCATGGCTCATTAACTCTCTGGACTCTGATGTTTCAATCGCAGCAGCAGCTCACATTACCAACTGACGGCCCTGGACTACAGTCACATGAAAAACAACAGCGATTAGCATTGAAATGCAAGCTTTTTTTTGTCTAGTTAGAAATATTGCTTCGGTGGGTTGATTTCACCTTATATCGCCATTTGTTTTATATTGGGAGTCACAGCCTAATTACCAGTATTTTTGTCTCACTCTGTTTTTTTAAAAAAATATTTATTCGCGCAAAGCACAAAGCTATATTTAAGGCTACTTTTTCCGCGTCACTTCTTCACTCTATTTAAACTCCACACCCCCCACTCTTATTGTCTCTCTCCTTCTCTCTCTCTCCCCTCTCTAATTCTCTCTCTACTTAATTAACTCTCCCCTCTCTATCTTTTTTAGCCTTTCATTCTCTCTCACCCCTTTATCTGTTTCTCTTTCAAACTCCTTCATTCACTCTCTCTCCCTATCCCGCTCCACTCTTTATTCTATGTACACCCTTTCTCTCTCTTTCTCTCTCACCACCCTCTCTAATTGGGCATTATATCTTCACTCTATCTCTCACTCGGCGCAACCACAGCATCAATCAGAGCCAGCACAGCATCACTCAGCGCCAGCACAGCATCACTCAGCACCAACACAGCATCACTCAACGCCATCACAGCATCACTCAACGCCATCACAGCATCACTCAACGCCTTCACAGCATCACTCAACGCCATCACTGCATCACTCAACGCCATCACAGCATCACTCAACGCCATCACAGCATCACTCAGTGCAACCACAGCATCACTCAGTGCAACCACAGCATCACTCAGTGCAACCACAGCATCACTCAGTGCAACCACAGCATCACTCAGTGCAACCACAGCATAACTCAGCGCCACAACAGCATTACTCAGCAGCACCACAACATCACTCCGCGCCACCATAGCTTCACTCCGCGCCACCACAGCATCGCTCAGCGCCACCACAGCATCGCTCAGCGCCACCACAGCATCGCTCAGCGCCACCACAGCATCGCTCAGCGCCACCACAGCATCGCTCAGCACTACCACAGCATCGCTCAGCACCACAGCAGTATCACTCAGCAAGACCTGAGTATCATTCAGCATCACCTCAGCATCGTCTCCGCAACAGTCACCACCACTACCACCTCAGCATCACTCAGCACCACCTCAGCCTGCTCTCGGAATCTGGCATCTGTTGATTATCCCCTAGCGTCTGGCCGCTGCTAGTGTTATAATACAGGTACTAGTTCCCAACCTTCACCCTCCGATTGTTTATGCCCCCTCAAAAAAAAAGCTTTAACAAACAACCATTGCAATAGGCAGAAACAAGTTGCCAGCAATGCAAGAACAAAAGAAAACTGAGGACATTTTTTATTGTAAATACTTTTTTTAATATGGTCGTTCAGTTTTACATAATGCCTTCTTGGTCATATATAAAGTAACAAAAATGCTTCTGACACTTTTTTATTATAACTTTTCAGCATGCTGCACAGCAGCCACACTTCTCTACAGCACAGCTTGAAGACATTGGCAAAGTCAATAGCTCTGGCTAAACACTTATAAGCCCCCAAAGGCGAGACCTATTGGCTATGCCAATGCTTGTGTTATCCAGCCACTACTAAACTGATGGCAGGTGATGCAGGAAGATGGGGCCCAAGTATCATGGGCTACCATTTTATGATACCTTTTGCAGCTGCCCTCTGTCCCTCAGTTGGTGAGTTCAGCTATTATTTACAGTCATTTTTTAACTTTAGGTATCTGCCTTCTCCCTGTTCCAGTCCACTCATGAGCGGATTTAGACGTGGTTCAGAGCGAAATGTAAAATGAGTTTATTGAAGCTGCTATAAGTTGTGAGATATGTAAATAGAAATCGACCATTCCATAGAAAGCCCACCCCAAAGGCAGTGCATATTGCCTTTGGGAGAAGATGAAATGGCTTTATCAAAGGCCGTGGGAGAAAAACTGTTCAAGGCAGGTCATTTAATATATCACAGGGACCTCATGGGCAGCATCGAGGTGTGGTTAGGTGGTGATAACAGAGCAAGAGAACCTAAAGTCACCAAATGATATCACATCATACGCAAAGACCCGGGTGCAGCAGGACCTACTTGGAAGTGGTTTTGGGGTTCTGCATGTCTGCATCTTTTCTTTAGCTCTCAATGCTAGAGGTAAGGCTGCAACTGAGGGCTCCAAATTTGATGAAGGTGTGGAGAGATGAAGTGATTTGCCCAAGATCTAACAAGTTTAGCAAGTAGAGAAGCAAGGAGTGTAAACCAGGTCTTCTGGTTTCCATAGTTGACAATTTGCTTCTAGGTCATTCTTAACCAAGATGGCGGCTGGAAATAGCTCTGATCAACACCAGCAGAGAGCCAGCTGTCACATCGGACCTTACCCTGGCCCTTTACCAACGAACTGACTTTACATGCAAACTAATAAATACTACTGAAGGAAAGGTCCTTCCCAAGTACTGTTAATGTTCAGTATTCCACACTCTTCTCTCTGTCGCATAAACCATTGTAATTGCGTACAAATTACCGCAAGCTTGTTGCAACTGGGCATCTTTAAATCTGTTTTCTTATGTGCTTTCAAATCAGAAATTATGTTTTAGAAGTCAAAAAGGAAAACAAGCATTGGCATAGCCAATAGGTCTCGCCTTTAGGACCTTATAAGTGTTTAGCCATGCAACAGTTGATGTTGTTGCACCAAGGATATTGTGCTTCATAACTAAATACTTATAAGGTCCCGAAGGCGAGACCTATTGGCTATGCCAATGCTTGTTTTAGGACTTGTGCCCCGAGTGTAGGGTTGGCAGAATAAGCAGAAACGTGTTGCTGCTTGAAAAATGACCCTTTTCTACTGTATGAAAAAAACTAGCCACGCAAGGCATCTCTCGTCAGTGGGGCTGGGCCCCACGAATAATCTGGTAATTTACTTAAATATGGAGCCTACACGCTGCTTTATCGAAACCCGGACCAAGAGTGAGTCATGTTCAATTAAATACACGTGACTCTTGCACTGTCCTGCTGAGTTCACAGCAAAGGTGGCGTTCGGAGCTGCCTCAACTCGGTGGATCTTGGGGGAGAAGCAGGAAGTGACACGCCGTCTCCCCGCGCCTGTTACATCTGCACATTCAGTTGTAGCCGTAGGTAATTTTGAAGTGGCGCCTTGACGATTGTTGAGGGTCAACATTTACAATATCTTTGTCAGGCAAATGAGCTGAGCATGCTGGGACTCGTATGTTTGTACTTACAACACAAATAGTGAAACTGCAAGGTGCAGCACGTTTTGCGCTGTTGGCTTCAAAACCAGGACTGGCTGAAATGGAGGGGGGCGAAGCAATCAGCAGCAAGGAACTGCACTGGCGCCAATCTTCGAAGACATTGTTATGTTGTATATATGTTCTATATGCTCATGCGTATACATAATAGAACACACCTTATGATACACTTTACTTCCTGGTCTTTTTTTATACCTGCAGGAAAACACCTGTTCTCTCTCCGTCTTTATTTCTTGAGTTTGCCTTTATTTTGCATCATCCTTCGTCCCCCCCTTCCCCTCTTCCCCTCTTCCCTCCTTTTCTTCTGCTCCAGCACCCCTCTCCCCGTCGTACTCCTCCGTTGAAGACCGCTTGCATGCCAGCACGCTATTCATGTCACTGCGGCTGGAACCGCTCACATGAAACGTGTTTTACTCCCATACCTTTCGTTATTCTTTAATACCCAACTCCGTGTGAATTTTCCATTACATGCAGAATTATCGTTCTGTTTTTTAATTTGCTTTCGTACCATTAACAAAAATTAAAAACATATTCGTAGTCGGCAGGATTCGAACCTGCGCGGGGAAACCCCAATAGATTTCTAGTCTATCGCCTTAACCGCTCGGCCACGACTACAGATGACTTTGTTTATCCAGGGAAGCTATAGGACTGACTCACAATGTCTTTCTGACAGAATTGTTCGGCCACGTTTTATTTTTTGGCCTCATGTGCGGCTCAATTAATGTTGTAGGTCTAAAGGATGCATTCAATTTACATTTTTTTATTTCACTCGGCAGCAACGATGTAAGAGTGATGTAAACCTTCACACCCAAAGATCACTTGAAAACATAGCAAATGGCACCTTGTAATGCGTTGCATCGGCTGCCAGTGCTGCCTATATAACCAACATCATGTCCCTCTATAGTAGTAATTTGTACTTTTCGTTTTTTTCTTTTAACGTTGTGGGTTCAAAAATCCCATCATGCATTTTGATCTTTTCTATAAACCCTTGCACGTTGGGTGTTGGGGTGATTCAGCGGGTAGGAGTGATGTCTTTATTTTATTGATAGGCATAACTGAGAAGTGACCTCAGATCACATATGTCTCAGTTAGTTGACCAGTTTCACTCAAGGTGCATCTTGGTAGTTCTGCTGGCTGCCAATCAACATGAGCTACAGTGGGACATTTACAAACAGGCAGGAGTCACTGAAAGGCCAGGAGGGCTCGGGTAGGGTCACTCACACCCTTGAAGCCTATGTTTACCAAATAACTCAATGCCATGTGGACACAACGGTCTAGCCATTGGCTTTCCTTTGCCAAATAATTCTCATCAGACGTCCACTTTTATCATGTGAATGCCCACCGCTACCATGGCTTGGTAAGATAAATTATATCTCTCTAGGGTCCTCCCATGGTTTATATTTTAATTTTGGGCATCTGAATTTCAGTGCGTTGCTGCTCAGGCCGTGGGCACACGTGTCCCCATGGTGTGCCCTTCTCTTGTTGGCGGTGCTGCTGATGCCGTAGAACTGACCTGACTGATTGAAATGGACTGACTACTTGCCCCCTTTCCTTACTGAGTAGGTTTTTAGTTTCAATCAATCAATCAGGGGTTTTTAAAGCACGCTACTCACCCGTGAGGGTCTCAAGGCGCTGGAGGTGGGACCAGGGGGAGGGGGTGAAGCTGAGGATCAGCCGAAAGGCCAGGTCTTGAGGCTCTTCCTGAAGGTGTGTAGGGCAGGGGAGCGTCTGATGTTGACTGGGAGCTCGTTTCAGGCCTTGGCCGTGACGTAGGAGAAGGCTCTTCCACCTGGTCTGGTTCTGCGGATGCGCGGGGCGAGGCTGGCGGAGCGGAGGTTTCTTTTGGGTACATGGAATGAGACTCTTTCGTTGAGGTATTTGGGTGCTATGTTGTGGAGGGATTTGTAGGCGTGGGTGAGTAGCTTGAAGGTCACTCTCTTCTCGACGGGGAGCCAGTGGAGGTCTCGCAGGTGCGGGGTCATGTGTTCATGTCGTGGGGTCCAAGTACGAGTCTGGCTGCGGTGTTCTGGATGGTCTGGAGTTTGTGTAGCAGGGATTTGTTGATTTCAGCGTAGAGGGCGTTACCGTAGTCCAGTCTGCTGGTTATGAGTGCGTGGGTGACGGTCTTTCTGACTTCGGGGGGGATCCACTTGAAGGTCTTGCGGAGGATGCGGAGGGAGTTGAAGCAGGTGGAGGCGACTGCGTGGATCTGGCGAGTCATGGTGAGGGAAGAGTCTAGAATGATGCCGAGGTTCCGGGCGTGATCCATCGGGGTGGGTGGGTTTCCGAGGGCAGAGGGACACCAGGTGTTGTCCCAGGCGGTAGGGGAGGGTCCAAGGACGAGGACCTCTGTCTTCTCTGAGTTGAGCTTTAGGCAGCTGTTGCTCATCCAGGCTGCGACGTCTTTCATTCCTTCCTGGAAGCTGAGTCTGGTGTCTTCGGGGTTCTTCGTGAGGGAGAGGATGAGCTGGGTGTCGTCGGCGTAGGATACTATACTGAGCCCATGCTGTCTAACGATGCTGGTGATGTTGAAGAGCGAGGGGCTGAGCGATGATCCTTGGGATACTCCGCAGTTGATCTCTGTGGGTTCGGAGAGGAAGGTTGGGAGTCTGATCCGTTGGGTTCTACCGGTGAGAAAGGAGCGGATCTAGTCGAGGGCGGTTCCCCGTATGCTGGCGTTGTGGAGTCTGGCTGCAAGAGTGCGGTGTGAGACGGTGTCGAAGGCTGCGGAGAGGTCTAGCAGGATGAGGGCTGCGGTGTGGCCCTGGCCGAGTAGCACGCGGATGATGTCGGTGGCAGCAAGGAGGGCGGTCTCGGTGCTGTGGTTACTGTGGAACCCAGACTGGGAGGAGTCGAGGACGGCGTTCTCTTCGATGAAGGTGGTCAGCTGGGCGTTGATGATTTTTTCGGTGAATTTGGCTGCGAAGGGAAGGAGAGAGATGGGTCCGTAGTTTTTCTGGTCAGTCGGGTCAGCCGAGGGTTTCTTGAGGAGGGGCTTGACCTCTGCCCGCTTCCAGTTGATGGAGCGAGGTAAATGAAATAATTTTAACCTCTCAGAATTTTACATTAAAATAATTAATAATATTAACTGTGTGAATTTACTAACCAACCTTTGCAACTTTTTTTTTAAACATTTACATTCAGGGATTAAACCGCCTTATATGTGCCAATTTAACTCACTCACCTGTGAAGTGTCAATTTATTTTAAGTTATTAGTTTGCATACTAATACGAGTGAAATCGAATGATTTGTGCTTTTAGTAAGTGTTGTTTTGTAGCAATTTGAAAATCTTTGGTAAGTAAAACTGCTTTAAATGTCGCTTTATGCTAGGTAACACCTAACATGGGTACTTAGATGGGTGGGAAACATAAAGGCTTATTTTCCTTATGATTAATTATGATTTTGTCTGTTTTATGGTAGTTTAATCGTGCCTTTTCGAGCTAAATTGACAAAGAAAATGGCTGCCGAGAGAAATGAGCTTTGTGCGCAGAAGCAAAGATGGCTTCTAGGCGAGCGAGAGATGAAGTTAACATCACGTGACCTCAAGTTCGAGTCCGGAGCGAGAAAGGCCAAGGTCATCGTGGCCTGGCAGAAAGAACTTTTGCCAAAGAATGAAAGACAATATTTGTACTCGTGGGAAAGCTGTTTTTTATACAACGAACTGATCAAGAAATCACAGGATGTGCTAACTGTTGCATTATTGCCTGTCACATGGAACTGCATCTTCCCAGGCGCATGGGAACTCATCATTCATGTAACTTTTCCGAAAACCAGTTTGGGGCAGGGAGAGCAATGGGGTGATCATTACAACACACTTTCCGGACCAATCAGAATCATTTCATTTCCTAAATTGTTGCTGTTTTGTGTTTAGTTAGTCAGTAATAGGGTATAAGGGGACCCACTTCTTCCCCAGGGTGTGTCGTCGCTTTTTGGGAGGGTGACTCTCTTGTCGCTTCTTGGGATGACTTTTGAGCCTGATGCTGTTGCGCTGCTACTCTGAACTTTATTACAGGAGACTTTACTCTTGTAAAATGTTTCCCTTTGCTTAAACTTTGAGCCAATGCTATTTTTCTATAGACAATTTTTCCTTTACTTAAGAAGTTAGACTTGACTGGGAAAGAATAATATCAATGTGGGAAAACCTGTAAGGGTAGTCCGTTGAGGAGGCCCTAGGGGGACAGACAGTCAGTCTTGGGAGATTCGATGCTGTGATCTGCAATTTTTCCGCTGTGATGAATCCTTTATCCATCTGAAATAGGTATGCATAAAATCTCTTTATAAACTATATTCTTTGGCATTGCAATGTTTAAATTGATTAATAAGAATGAATTCTCGCTATTGCATTAAAATTTTAGATAAAACAATTATATTTACAATTAAATGAGTCTGTGGTTCTTTAGCTCAAATAATTAAAATGTTTGATGAATTTAAAGTGATTGAGCTGGTCTTGATCATCGCTAATTAATCTTACTAGTTGGTCCATCGACCAAAACGGGATACCTTGGGGTTATTAGAAATCTAACAGACTTGAAAGTGATTATGTTGGTGCATTCTGTAAAGGTATTCCGTCTTCCAGCGATTCATTTCTCTCTTAGGATATAGGTTTGAAACAAAACCCAGGGATCGATTAGTGTGAGAGTGTGATGAGCGGTGTTATGGGCCCCACCGTTGTGTAGTGTGAATGTAGTGATCGATCCGAGTCGGGAATTGATGTCTTGGGAAGAGAAATTCATATTGTCTGCGCTGGATCACAGTCGTCGGGGAAGATGCCGGATTTGAAGGAGGCATTGATGGTGTGGCGTAGTTCGGGTGCTATGGTGGCGGCGGCTCTGTAAAAGATGTGTGGCGGGCAGGGGTCCGTGGGGGCTTCTCAGTGGGTGCTCTTCATGGTTGTGGTGGTATCTTCGGTGGTGACTGGTGTCCAGGTGGAGATGGTGGGCTGGCTGTCATTGCTGGAGGGTAGGGTGGTTTCTGTAGTCTGTTCACTGAAGTTGTCGTAGAGGGCCTTGATTTTCAGGTGGAAGTAGGAACCAAGCTTGCTGCAGAGGTCCTGGGACGGTGTGACGTCCATGGCTTCGCTGGGGGGTTTGGTGAACTGCTGGATGACGTTGGAGAGTTCCTATGAGTCGCCTGCATTGGTGAGGATTTTGTTCTGGATGAAGGTCCTCTTGGTGGTTCTTATGCGTTGATGGTATTCTGTCATGGCGTTCTTGTAGGTGTTCTGGTCTTCGGTGGTTTTGCTGTTTCTCCAGTGTTTTTCGAGACGTCTGTAGGAGCATTTGGCTTCTTTGAGGTCGGTGGTGAACCAGGCGGCCTTCAGGGGGCGATGTCTGTTGTGGTGGCAGAGGGGTGTGAGCTTGTCTGCACAGCTGGAGATCCAGCGGTGTAGTTCCTTGGCTGTGGAGTTGGCGTCGGTCGGAGGGGAGGGTCCTGAGTGAGGGTGGAGTTGAGGTGCTCCACTGTGACCTTGCTCCAGTTCCTTTGTGGCGGGCGAGGGGCAGGCTTGTGTGCAGTGGTGGTGTTGAAGGAGAAGTGTATGCAGTGGTGGTCTGTCCAGAGGGGCTGCGAGGTGTGGCTGAAGTGGACGTTGGTCCCTCCTGGGAATATGGAGTCGAGGGTGTGTCCGGCTTTGTGGGTGGGGGTGGTGATGAGCTGCTTCAATCCAAGGTTAGCGAGGTTGTCCAGAAGGGCTGTGGAGTCAGGGTCACTGCTGTTTTCGAGGTGGAAGTTCAGGTCTCCGATGAGTATGTAATCTGTGGAGGCGATGGTGATGGAGCAGAGAAAATAAAAAAAAATTTAACCCCTAACAAATTTTATAAATAATTAATAAAATGTTCGTTTAAATGTATTAATCAACACTGTACGTGTGGGAAGGGTAACATGCAAATGTGTGTGCTAAATAATCTATTAATGGATGTCCGTGTGGCTAATTATAACGTAAGAGTAAAATGCGTACTAAAATAAAATAAATGCATGTTTTTGTGCTTCATAGAAATAAAACGTGTCGTTGCAAAAACAATAGTGATGGTAAGTAAGGAACAGCTTAAATGTTGCTTTCTGCTAGGTAATAACTAATTGGGGTACGTAGATGACGGGAGGGAAACGAAAAGGCTATTTTTCCCTATTTTAATTATGTTTTGTTTACTTCAAATTAGTGCTTCTAAAGTATAACTGAGTGGCGATATAAAATGGCTGCCAGTGGGTGATGTGCGCAGGCGCAAGGGAGACATGTGACACGGGACGAAGTCGGAGAAAAACTAACCTCGTGATGTTACTGAGAGGCTAGGATGCGAGAAATGGTCAAGGCTGATGTGACCTAATTGAACTGATAGTGTGCCGTGGTGATCAGCAGAAGACCCGTGGGAAACCAGTTTAAGAGAAAGGACAATGACTGCGGAGTTCTCGAATGTATCGAAAGAAGTTACAAATGTACTGATCGAAGCGGATGGAAACATGTCTTGAACGTGTGGGAAAGGAAATGATCCAAGGACCATTGGATCCAAGAGAACTTGATTAAAAGAATGAATAAGATGACATGCATGGACCAATGAAAGAAAAGCGTGTTATTAATGTTGCAACAATTAGTTAGCAAAGTTAGAATTAGGGTATAAGAGGGCCTACTCTTAGTGGGAGGAGTTCAGTCGCAGTCGCAGGCAGAATCGCTGTCACAGTCAGGAGTGGAGTTGGAGAGTCGTGTTGGTGTTGGTGGCTTCCAGTGCTGGGTGGTCCTGATCGATCCCTTACTGAGCGGGAGATGCTGAAAGACTGTTAGATGAGACGGGTTGCAGGTAGCTGATGCTGACGATTTGAAGTTTCTGTTGCTGTCTTAATTTTCCAGTTGAGTATGAGAATCAGGTTATTTCTAATTCTTAAACTTAGGTTAGAAATCATTAGGCTAAATTAGGAAGGTAGGCAGGTAATTAGAGTTTTGCTTCATGACAAAAATTTCCTTTCTGCAATAGATTGATTATGCTTAATAAATATTTGAATTAATAATGAATGAATAATTGAATAATGGTTTAAAATTCTTTCTCATGCTTTTAAAATTATATAAAATTTAAGATTCTTTAAACCAAATGACTCAGTGGTTATTTTTCCTAAATGATTGTGACATCAGTAATTGGTTATTGTGATTCAGCTGGTCTTAATCACTATGAACTAATTTTTACATGAATGATTCATCGACAAAACAATGAGCAGGAATATCTTAGGAAATAACTAAAAGAAAGTGATAAGTTAAGGTAATAAGATATCCCGGCTCCTTCCAGCGGTACATAAATGGTGTTTTTCCATTTAGTTCTCATGCTTCTCCTAGGAGTACAGAATTTCATAAAGGTGTAAAGGAAATCCAGGTGTGTGCATGTGTGTTTGGCGATGTTTATGGGCCCCATCGTCATGTGGATGTGAGAAAATATAGTTTGCCCCTGGATGACCTATAAGTGACCTAGGAGGAGAATAGTTTTTATTGTACGCGCTGCATCAGATTTCTTGGTAGCAGAGTTATGGTTTTCTATAGATTAGTTTAGTGATTATTGTTTATTGATTATTGATTATTTTTTCATGACTAACACTATATGTTTAGTCGCGTTATGTTATATGTGAGTTTTCACGCTTCTGGGATGTAGGAAGTGGAACACGTGTGGCAAGAGAAGTCACATGGAATTTGGTACATGGTCTGAATTCATTTTGGTAATAACACAGGTTGTGTTATGTTAGGGATTTTCTGTATGAAGAGTGTGTAATTGAGATAGCAAATCACGTTTACTTGTGAAACTTTGGCCTTAATTCTCAGGAGCCTAGTCTCCACATGTGTCTTATCCCCAGAGAAACGAGTAAATTGTTTGCTTGAAAGAAGGGTAAGGTAGAGGGAAGTGCTACTTTATCGGCGAGAGAAAATAATTCTGTGGTAGGGTAGAGGTAAGCGCTGCCTACTGGAAATACAGGATTCTTGTGTAAAAGGACAAAAGCTGTCACTTTTGTTTAGCGAATCAGACTATGGAATTGTTTTAATTGTTGTAACTAACGAAGAAAACAGTGAAAAGAAAAATTGCCGATAAATTTTGTAAAGGAGGGGTAAAAGAGCAGAAGTGACGTAGAACAGTGCCGCGCTAGGATTGGATAGTGCGCCAGTCACGTGAACCCAGAGCAGGAGTGACGTAGAAAAGTGCCGCGCTAGGATTGGTTGGTTCGCGGACGGAGGGAATTGTTCTGATTGGTACGTTAGTCTGAGTCGCGCTGTAATTGGTTGGAGTTCCGTACACAGAACAGCGTTAGCGTAAAGAGAAAAACAAATAGAAAATATGCCGTATTACGAGTATGAAAGGGAGAGAACGTCATGGACGACAAAATTAAAGAATTTCTTTAAGAAAGACAAAAAGGTCGTGACTAGAGAGGGACAAGTAATTCGTCCGCCGAAATCAGCAGCTTCACATATGATGCTGAAATATGGCTATCATACGTGCATATGGTTGGAAAACTGGGCAAAGTATACGAAGAATGATGGTGCTTTAGCTTTCCCTGAGAATGGTTCATTTAGTGTAGCGGTTTTGCGAAATTTGCGAGAAAAGATGACAAATCTAGAACCTAGACCTAGACCGACACAGTTTGAAGCGTTGACGGAATGGGAGGATGAGATGTATGAGCGAGAGAGATTCAGAGGTTTTAGGGATCATGAGTTTATGCCTGGAAGGATGTGGGGAATAAATCATGAAGATAGAATAAAACGATGGAGATGTGCTAACATGACAGGAGGTTTGTTTCCAGCTTTTACAGTTGAGGAAGGGACTAAGAAAAAACGGACTGAGAAAAAGAAACATATAGAGAGGGAAAAATATATGCATGAGAGCGAAACGGATGATGAGTTGCTGGAAGATATTTTAAATAGAAATCCACCTCCGTATCAGCAGAGTTCTACAGTGGTGACACCAAATGCGCCGCTAATAGAGACTATGCGAAATAAAAGTCCGGAAAAGAGAATTGAAATAAATAGGTCACAAGAACAAATGAGAACTTCACAAAATGAAGGAATAGAAAGTGACAATGCCAGAGAATTAGCAAGGACAACCAAAGAACTAACTGAAAAGATTAGAGAATTAACGAAAAATATGGAAGCAGTTACTGTGCCAGTAACAATAGGTCCAGTAATACCTGTTTTTGAGAATCAGAAAATTGATGAAAGATCTTTAGTGATTCCCATGAGTTCACAGTTTCAGAGAGAAAAAGAAAGAATGGAACAAAGTGCAAGTACAAGTAATTTGGCTAGTACTTACAGACCAAGTCCACCTACAAATTTGACGGTGAATGAGTGCAATGGTAGGAAAATGCATATGGTAACAGAATCTGCAACAGAAACCCCTGAAAAGAGTGGTAATTGGATAGAACTAAATAATACACCCATAGGTCCGACTCCTGATGAGTTAAATGAGTGGATGAAGGCATTTAAAATAAAAGAACCAGAAGAAAAACCATTAGATGTAATTAGATTAAAAATCGACATGGAAGAATTAATTCTAGGAACGATTGGTACCGAAAAGATAAAAAATTACCAGGATGATGAAATAATGTTTCTGTGCAAAAGTATTACATGGAGGGCAAAGAATTTACATGACAAACTAGAAGAAGTAGCCAGTGAGATTGGAATAGACTTTGCGAAAGTGAAAACGTTGCAGAAACCATATAGAGTAGACTTTTGTGAAAAGGATATTGAAAATTTGAACACGGCAGGAAGGCTGACACAGATAAAAGAGTTAATTGTGTTGTTGAGAAAATGGGGTGATGTGGACAGATGGAAGGTTAGATGGACAAAGAAGAATGAGAAAACTACAGACAAAGGTTCATTGGCTTTTATGATAACTGAAAAAGAATCTGTTGCTAAAGAATACCCCATGAGAGAAACTCCAGGTGGAAGTTATGTGCATGTTCCCTGGACTAGGCAGGACATACTGTCATTTACCAATGACTTTCCAAAGCTAAGAGAGAAGCCAGTTGAGTGGTATCGACAAGTAGAGAGGTTTGTAAAGGTCTCAAAAGTGTTGTGGATAGATTTAGATGGATTATTTGACATAGTGGTACCAACAGATTTGTGGTCAGAATGTAAGATTACAGTTGACTGGCCAACTACAGAATATCCAAGAGATCCTAAGACAGGAGCTCCAGGTCCTGATGTGATGAAGAAGTATGATAAGGTGATTACCTTTTTGAAGAATAAGATTCCTCCTAAAGAGACAGATTGGGTAAAAATCGATAGAACTACACAGGAAAGTAAGGAGTCTGTACATGCATATTATGAGCGATTGTTGTTGGTTTTCAAGCAGTATAGTGGTTATGAGGAGTTGAGTGAAAAGGACATGAGTCATTTTGTATACCGATTTGTGTTTGGCCTGAAACAAGAAATAAGTGATATGATTAAGCAACACATGATAAACTGGCAGAATGGAAGTGTAGATGAGGTGCTGAGGTATGCTAAGTATTGTAGTGATGAAATAGAGAGTAAACAGCGTAAGTTGAAAGAGAAGGCAATGTGGGCACAGGTGAAGGTGGCAGAAAAACAAGAAGCTCAATTGGACAATAATAATGGAAATGAAACAGGACAGAATAAAATGCGACCTAACATAGGTAAAGGAAAGGGTCAAGTGAGTTTAGAAGAGGCAAAGAAGAAATGGCCATGTCATAATTGCGGAAAATTAGGGCATTGGAGAAACGAGTGTAAGTTCCCACCAAAACCTAATCCGGAAAATCAATCATTAACTCTACAGGTGCAGAATGAGGTAGTTGTTCAACAAAGTCAGGTGCCGCAACCACCACTTCCCAACACTGTTAACCAGCAAAGATACAGTACAGAAACAGGATTCTACGGAGGAGAGCAGGTAACACAGTTGCCGCGAGCAGCTAACATTTCTCAGTATTGGTTGCGTCAGAGTGAGGATGACCCGGATGAAAGTTTCTGACGGTGCCCAAGAGAGGGGAAAGAGTGCGTACTTGGCGCAACTCTAGAGGTAGATCAGTCTGGTCCCTTTGTGGATGGAGAAGTGAATGGTGCAAATGTAACATTCCTTGTCGATACTGGAGCTACCCGTTCTACTGTTAGATCAGTGGAAATTCCAAACCTTCCTCTCTCAGGTGAATACATCCAAGTAGTAGGAGTAGCCAATCAGCAGATTAAAACCCCACTTACTGAATTGGTGGAAGTAAAAATTGGTTCTTTTAACAAAATGCATAAATTTGTAGTGTGCGATTGTAGTCCTGTAAATCTTTTGGGTCGTGACCTCTTGTGCAAGATGAATTGCACAATTTATTGTACGCCAGATGGAATTGGATTTCAGACCTCAGATGAAGATGTCTTGTATAAAGTAACTTTGATGAATCAGGAACCTGAAATGAATGGTTTGTTTCCTGCATTTGATGCAGAAAAACTTCCAGAAAAACTAAAAAGTGCAGTGAAAGAAAGTGTGTGGGATTTTACAGGAGAAGACATTGGATTAATGAAAGAAGTTGATCCCGTAAAAGTAACAGTAAAAGAAGGAACAACTTACCCGAATACGCCACAGTACAAATTAACTCCAGAAATAATTGAAGGAATAACTCCTGTAATAAATAAAATGATTGAACAGGGAATTCTAAAAGAAATAATGAGCAGTCCATGTAATTCACCTATTATGGGACTGAAAAAGCCAAATGGAACATATAGAATAGTACAGGATTTGAGAAAGATCAACAAAATAGTTGTGCCCTGTTGTCCAATAGTGCCAAACCCTGCAGTAATTCTATATCAAATTCCACATGAAGCTGAGTGGTACACTGTGATAGATTTGTGTCACGCATTTTTCTCTATTCCTTTGCATCCAGATAGCCAGCCATTATTTGCGTTCCGGTTCGGAGAGCGTATTTTGGCATGGTGCCGAATTCCTCAGGGGTATACAGAAAGCCCCTCAATCTTTAATCAGATTCTAAAGAAATCTCTGGAAGATTTGAAAATGCCAGAAAAGTCAGTGATGGTGCAGTATATCGATGACCTGTTGGTGGCATCGAAAACAAAAGAAGCATGTGTAAGTGATACAATTGCTTTACTGAACCATCTAGAGAAAAGAGGACATAAAGTGTCTCCTTCAAAATTGCAGTTTTGTCAGAAAGAAGTCCAGTATTTAGGGCATAAAATTGAGAAAGGAGTGCGAAAGATAGCGACAGAAAGAGTAAGAATGATTCAAGGAATGAGAGCACCAATGACGCAAAGAGAGGTAAGAATGTTTCTGGGAATGGTTGGATATTGTCGACAATGGATAAGTGGTTTCTCTTTGATTGCAAAACCATTACAAAAGTCGACCAAGAAAGATGTAAAAGACCCTTTTGAGTTAAATAATGAAGAAATGAAATCTTTCAAAGAATTGAAAAAGAAATTGTGTGAGGCACCTGCATTAGGCATGCCTGATTATGAGAAGGATTTTGAGTTGTACTGCAGTGAAAGAGATGGATGTGCGTTTTCAGTACTGGTACAAAAACATGGAACAATGAAAAGACCAATTGCTTATTTTTCAGCTGTTTTAGATCCTATAGCAAAAGCATTGCCCGGATGTCTGAAAGCAGTTGCTGCTACTTGTGTAAGTCTGGAACAAAGTGAAGGTATAGTGATGGGGTATCCACTGAGAGTATATGTTCCCCATTCAGTAGAAATTCTTTTGACAAGAACAAAAACACAGTACATGACACATAGTCGGCTGACTAAGTACGAAAAAGTCATCTTGAGTGCTGAAAATGTGACCATAGATAGATGCATGAATATGAATCCTTCAACATCATTGCCAGATGAGGAGAGTATAATTGAACAAGACGAAGTAGATCATGATTGTCTGAACGTGCTGGAATATTGCACGAAACCAAGAGCTGACATAAAAGATGAACCGTTAAAAGAATCTGATTATGTCATGTTTGTGGATGGCTCATGCTTGAGAACGAAAGAAGGAGTTTTAAGCGCAGCTTACGCAGTGTGCACAGTGGGAACTGTGATGGAAGCGTCTTGTCTGAAAGGAATAAGGTCTGCACAAGTTGCGGAACTGATTGCTTTGATTCAAGCATGTAAATTAGGAAGAAATGTACGAGTCACGATTGTGACCGATAGCCAATATGGTTTCGGTATCGTACATGACTTCGGTCAGATTTGGTCACAAAGAGGTTTCTTGACGTCTGCAGGAACACCTATCAGAAATGGAGATTTTGTTAAAAAGCTGCTTGAGGCGATACAGTTGCCTAAACAAATCGCTGTAGTGAAGTGCAAGGCGCATAAGAAAAACGAAGATTACATAGCCGTCGGCAATAATTATGCCGATGAGATAGCCAAATATTGTGCAGAGAACATGGTGTCCATAAACAAAAATAGAGAAAGGGAGCATGTCTCTTCTCCTTTGCTTTTTACTAATACTGTCGAGACATGGGATGAAGTAAGACAGTTACAAGAAACTGCAAGTGATGAGGAAAAAGATTACTGGATAAAAGCAGGATGTAGAAGACAGGAAAATAATGGTGTGTGGGTATACAGAAACGAAAGACCAGTTATGCCTGATAGCATGATTGCAGACATGGCACGGATGTACCATGGACAAGCTCATATTGGGAGAGATGCAATGATCAGACTTTTTAGACAAACCTGGTATAACCCAAAATTCAGAGCAATTGCTGAAAGTCTTTGTCAAAGATGTCTTATTTGTCAGCAGTTTAACCCAGGAAGAAAAACAGTAGTGAGTCTAGGAACAATAGGACGAGAAGGAGGTCCATTCACCAGAATGCAGTTAGACTTTATAGAAATGCCCCCTAGTAACAGACTAAAATATGTTCTAGTGGTCGTCTGTTTGTTCTCTTGTTGGGTGGAGGCATACCCCACTAGAAGGAATGATGGAACAACAGTGGCAAAACTTATGCTGCGAGAGTTCATTCCAAGGTATGGTTTTCCAGTCACGGTTGAGACAGATAGAGGAACACATTTTCAAAATGAGTTGATCCAATTGATTTGCGAAGCATTGAGTATTAAACAAAAACTACATTGTGCTTACAGACCAGAGGCTTCTGGGGTAGTGGAGCAGATTAATGGAACAATTAAGAACAGATTAGGAAAAATGTGTCAAGCTACAGGACTCAAATGGCCAGATGCACTGCCTCTTGTTCTGATGACCATCAGAAGCATCCCTGAAAAGAAAACTGGACTTAGTCCTCATGAGATGATCATGGGACGAGCAATGAGACAAGCACACGTACCTGTCAACAAGTTATTGACTATAACTGATGATCTAGTACTGGATTATTGCAAGGGACTGGCTGATGTGGTGCGTTCTGTGTTTCATCAGGTTGGACCGGATGCGACCACTATTGAAAGAAAACCAGCCCACGACTTGAATCCAGGAGACTGGGTCCGTATAAAAATCCACAGGAGAAGAAACTGTCTAGTTCCTCGCTGGGACGAACCACGACAGGTAATCCTAGTGACAACGACTGCAGTCAAGTGTGCAGGAGTGAAGAACTGGGTCCATGCCAGCCACACAATCAGAGTTCAAGAACCTACTGATCGACATGTGAGTCGACGTCTGGAAGTGTGGGATAAAAGTTTAACAGCTGGGACAACAAGGATAAGAGAAAGGGTGCCAGAACTTGAAGATCGACCTGAAAGTCGACATCTGGAAACCCCAACGGCAAACACCTCTAGAGAAGAAGAAGAAGAGGAAGAAAGAAATTCAGAAATTCCAGAACCTGAAGATCGACCTGTAAGTCGACATCTGGAAACATCTGACACAAGTTCAGGATCTGATGATTCAGTTGCAAACTGTGAAGAATTCCGAAGGAGAACTTGGGGTTATAAACCAATTAGAGAAGAAACTGAGCAAGAAATTGAGCTAGATGAACAATCAAGTACAAGTTATGGTGGAAATCCTTCAGAAATAATATTAATAGATGAAGTAGGGAAAGAAGTACACAAAAAGTTAGAGAATCGAGAAGAACCCCGAGGAGCAATAGGGACAGATAGAGAAACAGAAGAACAGGGAAATTTAGAAGCAGAAAGGGAGGAAAATACCAAATTGGAAGAACACCGAGGAGGGACAGTAATAAGGGAACACAAGAAGGAGAAGACAGATCCACCAGTAGGAGATGACGAGATCATAAGTTTCAAAATAAGAGACAATAGTGAAACAGTTGAAACAGAAACTGAAGAAAGTGGAGAAGAGGAGAAGACAAAAACTGAATCAAGAAAAAGAAATTGGAAATCAGAAAGAGAAGAAAAAGAAGGTGAAGCCAAAAGGCCAAGAAAAGGAGATAATTGGCCCAACAGCTATATAAGAAAATTGAGATATAGAATAATAAGAGCAGGAGACGAAAGTGCTGAACAAGTGAATGAAATAACAAGTCAAAAGGGACAAGAAAAACCCAGTGGAAAAAGATTACAAAAGTCCAAAAGAACAAAGAAAGTGAATGCAAAGTATAAGTCACCTGAGTGGCTGTATATTGCACTGACAGATTACAAAGAAGAAGAAAACACTCACGAGAACCAAAGACTAAGAAGTCGAATGGGAAAAGGTGAGATGCAACAAACCTGAAGTGAAGACTTATAGTGCTTCTGCCGGACATGACAATTTTACTGGATGTGACAAATCACCGGATGTGACAACGAAAGAATTCTGGAGAGAATTAAAAGAAAGTACCAAGCAAAGACTTTTTGAAAGCAGAGTGGCATCTAAGTCATTTCTGAGGTGTAGTGACACAGTTTTCTGAAACTTAACAAATAGAAAAAGAAAAATGGAAAATACTAGGGATAGAAGAGATAAATGTGAGTTTATAAAAAGATGGTGCAAAATGTGCTGCTTTTGTACAGGGTTATTAATGACCATATGGATAGTTTTAGCAATCACAATTCCCATTAGTTTAGCTGTAAAAGAAGCAAAGAATGATACTAAACCAGAAAAAGAAACTAATATTAAAGAACCAGTTATTTTAAGAAGTAGTGCAGAGTTACATAAGGATAAGTCAGTACAGACTTTTCTAAAAATGTTTTTACAAAATTGTTGTACGAATATGTAAAGACAATGGATGTGAGAGATTGTTATGTTTGTATGCAGTTGCCTGCATCAGTGTCAGAAGGTGTGACTTATCATCACCTACCTCTAACTTATGGAATAACATGTAGTGTAATAGCAAGTTTATTTTATAAAACGGGTAGATTAGAATCTTATTATACTGACATAGATAAGATTTTTGCAAACATTCCAGTAGTACCAGAACTTAACAAAGTAAAACCAGCAAAAGTTTTAGGAGAATTCTTTTTAGAACATAGAAAATTAACGTTAGAAGAAATAGTTAGTAACAACCTTACCTTTGAGTTAAAGAAAGAAGAAAAAGTATTTTTAGAAATGGTTGAAGAAAGAAGAATGAAATTTCAAAAAGAAGCAATAAAAGAGGAAGGAACACATCTATGGACGTTTGAGGAAGGAAATCATGAAGGGAAAAGATAAATGCAGCAATGACATTAGATTGGCCGCAAACAGGAAAGTTGTGTATTAGGAGAAATAAGACAGTTTATGACAATTACTTTGTAGGTTCCAGTATCTGCCATGACAATTATCAAATTCTGGGAGGTTGGGGATTCAAAGGTGGAAAAGATCCAATATTTCCAGGTATCTATTATATTTGTGGGAATAGAGCTTATTACAGGTTACCGGACCATTGGTATGGAACTTGCTATGTAGGCCTGGTCTTTCCAAAAATCTTTCATATGGACAGAGAAGAAAAGGGAACATACAAGATGATTAATAGCTTTACACGTAGAAAGAGGGAAAGTTTTTCAGAAATTGTAGGTGATATTTTTGGAGCATTAATACCAGCAGTGGGAATATCTTTGAATGCATTTAAAATTCGGAAGTTATCCACAGTAGTAGATCGTTTGTCTACAGATACTGCGGGAGGGTTCTTAATGGTAAATACCGAAATGGTTGCCATGAGAGCTATGGTGATGCAAAATCGGCTTGCCCTTGATATTCTTTTGGCAAAAGAGGGTGGAGTCTGTGGAATGTTGAAAGTCCAACATTGTTGTACTTACATTCCTGATAAAAGTGAAAATATACAGAAGTATATTACAAATATTACAAATTTGCACAAAGAACTAGTTCCACTGGAGGTTGAAAGTGTTTTGGGAAAACTTGGTAGAGGGTTTTCTTCAGTAGCAAATTGGTTGACCAGAATGAGTAGACTAATGATAGGGAAAGTTATAATAATAGCAACTGTAGTAATATTGTTAGCCATGGTGTTGAAAATAGTAATAACGTGTATAAAAAGAAAAGTAAGACAAAATAAGATAAAAAGAAATAACAGAATAATGAAAGAGAGAGAGAGAGAAATGGGTGAAATTGAGTTGGAGAAAATGAAAGAAAACATGTATAAGGAGACAAAAAGACAAGATGAAGAAGAAACAGATGTGTAAATGACAAAGGGCAAAGGATAAAAGACATGCTGCCTGAAAAGAAGTATAACTTGGGTTTTATGTGGTGATTTAAAAATCACCAAAGGGGGAGTTGAGGGAGCAGAGAAAATAATTTTTTTTAACCCCTAACAAATTTTATAAATAATTAATAAAATGTTCGTTTAAATGTATTAATCAACACTGTACGTGTGGGAAGGGTAACATGCAAATGTGTGTGCTAAATAATCTATTAATGGATGTCCGTGTGGCTAATTATAACGTAATAGTAAAATGCGTACTAAAATAAAATAAATGCATGTTTTTGTGCTTCATAGAAATAAAACGTGTCGTTGCAAAACCAATAGTGATGGTAAGTAAGGAACAGCTTAAATGTTGCTTTCTGCTAGGTAATAACTAATTGGGGTACGTAGATGACGGGAGGGAAACGAAAAGGCTATTTTTCCCTATTTTAATTACGTTTTGTTTACTTCAAATTAGTGCTTCTAAAGTATAACCGAGTGGCGATATAAAATGGCTGCCAGTGGGTGATGTGCGCAGGCGCAAGGGAGACATGTGACACGGGACGAAGTCGGAGAAAAACTAACCTCGTGATGTTACTGAGAGGCTAGGATGCGAGAAATGGTCAAGGCTGATGTGACCTAATTGAACTGATAGTGTGCCGTGGTGATCAGCAGAAGACCCGTGGGAAACCAGTTTAAGAGAAAGGACAATGACTGCGGAGTTCTCGAATGTATCGAAAGAAGTTACAAATGTACTGATCGAAGCGGATGGAAACATGTCTTGAACGTGTGGGAAAGGAAATGATCCAAGGACCATTGGATCCAAGAGAACTTGATGAAAAGAATGAATAAGATGACATGCATGGACCAATGAAAGAAAAGCGTGTTATTAATGTTGCAACAATTAGTTAGCAAAGTTAGAATTAGGGTATAAGAGGGCCTACTCTTAGTGGGAGGAGTTCAGTCGCAGTCGCAGGCAGAATCGCTGTCACAGTCAGGAGTGGAGTTGGAGAGTCGTGTTGGTGGCTTCCAGTGCTGGGTGGTCCTGATCGATCCCTTACTGAGCGGGAGATGCTGAAAGACTGTTAGATGAGACGGGTTGCAGGTAGCTGATGCTGACGAGCTGAAGTTTCTGTTGCTGTCTTAATTTTCCAGTTGAGTATGAGAATCAGGTTATTTCTAATTCTTAAACTTAGGTTAGAAATCATTAGGCTAAATTAGGAAGGTAGGCAGGTAATTAGGGTTTTGCTTCATGACAAAAATTTCCTTTCTGCAATAAATTGATTATGCTTAATAAATATTTGAATTAATAATGAATGAATAATTGAATAATGGTTTAAAATTCTTTCTCATGCTTTTAAAATTATATAAAATTTAAGATTCTTTAAACCAAATGACTCATTGGTTATTTTTCCTAAATGATTGTGACATCAGTAATTGGTTATTGTGATTCAGCTGGTCTTAATCACTATGAACTAATTTTTACATGAATGATTCATCGACAAAACAATGAGCAGGAATATCTTAGGAAATAACTAAAAGAAAGTGATAAGTTAAGGTAATAAGATATCCCGGCTCCTTCCAGCGGTACATAAATGGTGTTTTTCCATCTAGTTCTCATGCTTCTCCTAGGAGTACAGAATTTCATAAAGGTGTAAAGGAAATCCAGGTGTGTGCATGTGTGTTTGGCGATGTTTATGGGCCCCATCGTCATGTGGATGTGAGAAAATATAGTTTGCCCCTGGATGACCTATAAGTGACCTAGGAGGAGAATAGTTTTTATTGTACGCGCTGCATCAATGGCGTGGGGTGCCATGAGGTTGGCAATGGTGGTGGCGAAAGAGGCGTGAGGCCCTGGGGGGTCTGTAGGCGAGGGTGCCGCGAAGCGCGGTTCTGGGGTTGGCCTGGATCTGGAAGTGAAGGTGTTCGGTGTTGAAAGGGAGTTGCTCGTGCTGCAGGTGAGAGTCGGAGGGAGCTCTTGTGTGCGATGGCTAGTCCCCCTCCTGGGCAGTGGGGGCGGTCCTTCCTATGGATCTTGTATTCGTCGGGAATGGCGGTGGCGATGTTGGGGGCGGAGGCGGCGTTTGTCCAGGTTTCCGTGAAGAAGGCGACGTCTGGCGAGAGGGTGTCGAGGAGGTCCCAGATCTCTACGGCATGCCTGTTTAGGGAGCGCATGTTGAGGAGGATGCACATCAGGGCTTCGGTGGTGCGGGTTTCCAGCGTGGGTGCAGCGGTCCTGGGGGTGCTGAGGATGGTGAAGGATTGTCGGCAGTGTCGGCAGAAGAAATGGCCATGGGTGGTGTTCGGCGTCGACTGCTGGCAGTTGTTGTTCCTTCCTGGGTTGAGTGCGAGGAGGGCAGCGGAGTCAAAGCGGTGGGAGGTCGGAGATCCAGGGTCCCTGGCGTTGGTCGCGGCCGGGTCGCGGCCGGGCACAGACGGGCTTGCCTTTGGCGCGCCAGCAGCGCGGCCACGCAGCAGCCACCATAAAATAGGGAAGGGGGAAGGGAAGCTCAGCTGGGAGGCGGTAGCGGGAACGGCAGGGGGCGGGGCCACGGGGGAGCAACGGCAGGAAAGACGGGCAGCGAGTAAATGGGCACGGAAGGCACAGGCACAGAAAATAAACAGTAACTACAGGCACAGAAATTAGCAATACTACGGGCACAGGCACAGAAAATGACAAGAAGTACAGAGAGGACAGAACAAGACACCAGGCAAAAACGGGCACAACAAGCAGACAGGCCACGAGCAGAGGCAGGCTCGAACACCTACCAATCTCTATCGGCAGCAGCGGCACAACAGCGGAGCTGCTAGGGGAGAGGGCAGGTCCCTGACCAGAGGTCAGAGGTCTTGCTTGCTCACCCTCGCACCGGCCGCCATAAAATCGGGAAGGGGGAGGGAAGCTCAGCTGGGAGGCGGTAGCGGGAACGGCAGGGGGCGAGGCTGCGGGGGCGCAGTGGCGGGAAAGACGGGTGGCGAGTAAACGGGCACGGAAGGCACAGGCACAGAAAATAAACAATAACTACAGGCACAGGCACAGAAATTAGCAATACTACGGGCATAGGCACAGAAAATGACAAGAAATACAGAGAGAACAGAACAAGACACCAGGCAAAAAACGGGCACAACAAGCAGACAGGCCACGAGCAGAGGCAGGCTCGAACACCTACCAATCTCTATCGGCAGCAGCGGCACAACAGCGGAGCTGCTGGGGGAGAGGGCAGGTCCCTGACCAGAGGTCAGAGGTCTTGCTTGCTCACCCTCGCAGAGGTTGCCATAAAATAGGGAAGGGGGGAGGGAAGCTCAGCTGGGAGGCGGTAGCGGGAACGGCAGGGGGCGGGGCCACGGGGGAGCAGCGGCGGGAAAGACGGGCGACGAGTAAACGGGCACGGAAGGCACAGGCACAGAGAATAAACAATAACTACAGGCACAGGCACAGAAATTAGCAATACTATGGGCACAGGCACAGAAAATGACAAGAAATACAGAGGACAGAACCAGACACTGGGCAAAAAACGGGCACAACAAGCAGACAGGCCACGAGCAGAGGCAGGCTCGAACACTTACCAATCTCTATCGGTGGCAGTGGCACAACAGCGGAGCTGCTGGGGGAGAGGGCAGGTCCCTGACCAGAGGTCAGAGGTCTTGCTGATCTGAGGTCACTACTCAGTTATGCCTAAGGCGAGTTTCCCCTCGCAACATTTGTTTAACCTCTTTTTTGACAATGACTATTTTGTTTACATATCCTTGTTGAATGTATCTATGTTTATTTAAATATTTCTTTCAGTTCTGTGACTATGTTATTGTTTGGTTAGTGTGGTACACATAGTGCCTCACACATTTTCTCTGTTGACACTAAGGCTGTTTTCAAAGGCTAGGCAAGGATACTATTAGTAAAACACGTTCAGACTGGCCTATAGGGCAGTAAGGCAGTGCCAGATGGGCCATTCTGATAGGACCCTCTGTGTGGGCCGACTTTGTGGCTGTGTGTTGGCTCATGCTCTAAATATCTGTAAATAAAGACTAGGTGGCAGTAACAAGTACCACTGGTCAGGCTGTAGATGCTATTATCTTAATGCGTGCAGCGTGGCTGGACCACTCCCACTTTGACAGTAGAGAAGCAGGGATGTATCAATGTTTTTATCATTTTATAGAGAAGTAACATTATGAACTTCACTGCTAAATTTTTCAAATATTAGTAGGGGTGGGCTTAGCTTGCGCAATTCAATGTACCCTAATCATGCGGAATCACTTGAGAATTCAGTGAGATTATGCATAAATACGCAAAGAGAGTAATTCAGCAATTAGCAATATTTATTAGTGCAAAAATGCCTTCTCTCATCCAAAATGGGCATAAGAATGCATGTTTGCACTAAGAAATGGCACTAAATGCAACAGAACACGAATAGGTAGCGTGTGCAGCTGCTAGCACTCGCTAAATAAACTCTTGGGGCAAGATTTTTCTCCAACTTACTCCTGGCATTTAGTGCTATTTTCTTAACAAAAAAGGCCCCTTTGCATCCAAAATGGTCACAAAAAATGCATTTTGTGCTAAGAATTAGCGCTAAATGTACTCTTGGGGTAAGATTTCCCCCAATGTACTCACAACATTTAGCGCTATTTGCTTAGTGCAAAAATGCAGCATTGTGTCTAAAACAGAAGCTAGGCGGATTTCTCACTAAGAAACAGCGATAAGTGAAGTAGAACACGAATAATGAACATGAGCAGCTGCTCACACTCATTAAATGTGCTTTTGCTGTAGGATTTTTACCCCCCAAATTACTTATAACTATGCAAGCAGGCGTAATTACGTAATTATCGGTAATTCCATTTCAAAGAGTAACGCGGAATTACCCAAATTATTCTGATTACTCCGGCATAATTGAAATTACGCCCAGGCCTAAATATTACTACTCATCTTGCATGCATAAAGCACAAATACCTTTGGAACCCCACCTCAGAGCCCCAATACAGCATGTTTGTTTAAGTTCAAAGTTGCTTAATTTACAAATGTGAGCCACTTTTTTTACTAGCCAGTTCATAAATGTGGACCATTTTTATTTTGGTGCCTGGTCTTATTTTCTGTGCCAATCTGACCCTGAACATGTTTGTTTTAGTAGGTTTTTTTGTTTGGACAGTTTGGCTGCTTAGTCACAGCTGTCATCAACCATTTGTCTCCTCTATTCCGGTAACCTTCCAGTCAAAATTCCTAAAGTGGTATCTTAAATAAACACTAAGGACAAGTTAATTTGGAGCAGATTTACAAACAAATGGGAGAAGCTTCCTGCTTATAAAAGTAACAGGTTGGTCATTGCCATCATCATTGGTCTGGGATAGTACCACTCATATCTCATGTTCAGAGGCATCTGTCTGCACTATGAACTGCTTAGTGTAATCTAGAGGGAGCTTTTAGAATGGGTGCTGAGCACATTCCTTCGTTCAAGGTGTCAAAAGACTTTTGACAGCTCACTGTCCAGTTAACCTTTTGGGGCATTTTCTTAGAGGTCAGTTCTATGAGGGGGGGGGGGTATCACAATAGATCCATATCCCTGCACAAATCTCCTGTAGTACCCAGTCAAGCCAATGAATTCCCTGACTTGGATCTGGGTGGTTGGAGCTTCCCAATCCAGAATGGTATGGATTTTGGGTTGTAGTGGCTGAACGTGTCAGCCACCTACAAGGTAGCCCAAGTATACAACCATGCCCTGCATTATCTGGCACTTTCTTGCCTTGATAGTTAGTCTTGCACTCTGCAGAGCCTTCTGGAACTTTTGGAGGTGGATCAGGTGATCCTGCCAGGTGGAGCTAAAGACAGCAATATCATCCAGATAGGATTCCAATTCCAGCAAGGACTTTATTTACCAACCGCTGAAAGGTGGAAGGGACATTCTTCGAACCAAAGGGAATTATAGTGAACTGGAAGTGCTCATCTGGAGTGAAAATAACTTATTTTTCTTTTGCCCCAGGGGTTAGACCTATCTGCCAGTACCCTGATGTGAGATCAATGGTACTCAGATATGTTGCTGACCCCAACCTGTCAATCTGATCATCAGCTCTTGGAATTGGATGGGCATCTGTTTTTGTGACTACATTGAGGCCCCTGTAGTCCACACAACACCTCATTTTTTTCCACCCTGGGAATGAGGCTTAGGGACTAACACAACTGGTCTGGCCCAGGGGCTCTCTGAGGGTATGATGACACTCAACTCCAGCATCTTGCTGACCTCAGCTTTGATGCTTCCTTTGACATGATCAGACTGCCTGTATATTTTTCTTTTCACAAGTAAGCTGTCACCAGTGTCCACATCATGTGTACACCATTTAATCTGACCAGGGGTCAAAGAAAAGAGATCAGCAAACTGCTTTAGGACTTGCCTGAAATCAGTCTGCTGTTGGACAGTGAGGGTGTCTGAAAAGACCACTCTATCAACTTAGCCATCTTTAGGGTTGTGGGAAAGGAGATCAGGGAGAGGCTCACTCTCTGCCTCCTGCTCCTCATCTGTAACCATAAGCACGGTCACATCAGCCCTGTCATTGTAGGGTTTAAGGCAATTCACATGTATCACACTCTTGGGGTTTCTACATGTGCCAAGTCAACTAAGTGGGTGACTGCCCCCTTTCTCAAGGATAGGGTAGGGCCCAATCCATTTGTCCTGGAAGGCCTTAGGTGCCACAGGCTCCAAAACCCATACCTTCTGCCCTGGTTGGAACTCCACCATGGCAGCCTTTTGATCATACCAAAGCTTCTGGAGCTCTTGGCTGGCCTCAATGTATTTGTTTGCTTTTTCATGTAATTGTTATCCGTGAATGAAGGTCAAGCACATAACCACAATGTCTTGTTTTGATTCCTGGAGGGGTCGCTCCCATCCTTCCTTGAGAGGACAGAGGGGCCCGCTAGCAGGGTGTCCAAACAAAAGTTCAAAGGGGAAAATCCCTTCTCCCTTTTGTGGCACATCTGTAAGCAAAAAGCAGGCAAGGTAGTAAAACATCCCATCTCCTTTTGAGGTTTTCAGGGAGTCCATGACTCATGCTATTTAGGGTCTTGTTAAATCTTTCGAAAAGCCCATTTGTCTGCGGATGGTATAGTGTAGTGAATCTATAGGTCACCCCACACTCAGCCCACATGTGTTTTACGTATGCAGACATAAAGGTTGTCTCTCTGTCTGATACTAGTTCTTTAGGAAAGCCAACCTTAGTAAAAATACCAAGGAGGGCCTTGGCCACTGCAGGTGCAGTGGTGGTCCTTAGGGGAATTGCCTTAGAGTATCTGGTTGCATGATCCACTACTACCAGAATACATTTATTCCCTGATGCTGTCGAAGGATGAAGGGGACCAACAATGTCAATCCCTACCCTTTCAAAGGGTACCCCAACAACTGGAAGTGGAATTAAGGGGGCCTTTAGGTGTCTACCTGTCTTGCCACTGGCCTGACAAGTGGCACAGGAGTTACAAAACTCCTTCATCTTCCTGTCCAGTAGAATTGGTTAACTAATCTACTCCAGATTTTTGCCTGGCCAAGATGCCCAGCTAGGGGAATGTCATGGGCCAATTGTGAGGAGGAATTATCTAAACTGCTGAGTCTCTACCACTCTCCTAGTGGCACCAGGTTTGGGGTCTCTGGCCTCAGTGTTAGGAGCCCCTCCTCCCAATAGGTCCTGTGGAAACCACAGACACTTTCCTTTTCCTGATCAGCAGCTTGCTGCCTCAGGCTTTCAAGACTTGGACAGGTTCTCTGCCCATCACAGGTCTTCCCCAGAGGGTCCCCTGGTCCTAAGAGCTCTGCCGTGTAAGGCCCAAGCTCCTGAGGCTCAGCTCCCTCTGGGGCTGACAAGTCTTCTCCCTGGGGAGAGGGGACTTGGTCTGGTATGTGTTTTGAAGCTGGTTTCTCAGACATCCTGCCCTATCTCTTGTAAGGTTGGTCCATCATTTCAGGCTCCAACATTCCTTTTTCACCTTGGGTTTTGCTTTGTGCTCCGGGTTTTACACACACCCCTTCTGGTATCCCCAGCGTTGCTGCACTGGTTTTCATCTCTACCTCAGTCCATGCTGTGTACTCCAAATCATTTCCAAGCAGACACTTTACAGGGATAGCAGGAGACACCACTACCCTTTTGAGGACACTTACCCCTCTCCAATCTAAGGTCAACATGGCCACTGAATGTTCCTTAGCCTGATTATCAGCGTTGAGGACTGTATAGGTCTATCCATGGAGATATTGGTTTGGCGACACCAGTGGCTCAGCTACCATGGTGATGCTGGCACCAGTGTCCCTCAGGGCTTCCACCCTAATCTCATTGATATTTGGCTCTTTTCTGGATCTCTCCAGGTTACTGGGCCAGACAGCCAGGGTAGCTATATCCACCACTCCCTTTCAGACTAGAGTTGCCTCAGTTAACATCTGGACATGGTCAGGAATCACCTGTGTGCTAGGCAGCTGTGTCCCGTGAAGGTAAGAGCGGTGGGGAGATGGGGCCGGGTGGGGGGGATTTCGATGGATGATGACGAGGTAAAATTAAATAAAAAATTATTTTTCCCTCGCCCCACCGCTCTTACCTGCACGGGCCGTGGCTGGTGCTAGGGCATTATTTTAGTTTTTACAGTTAGGGTCTCCAGTTCAGTGTCCAGTTGTCTTGCAATCAAAACTCCAAGCCTTCTTGGGATCCCAGTTCTTACCCTGGTACCCACCCTTGGACTGTGAAGAGTTACTGGGCCCACCCTCCTGAGCAGGTTTTTGGGGCCTGAAGAAGATGTTTTTATTTTTGGTCACCATCTTTCCCTTGGTGGTTTTTTTTTGCATCTTTTTTATGGTCACCACCACCAGTGTTAGTTTTTGTAGCCCTTGCTTTGGCCCAGTGGTCTGCCTTCTTCCCCAACTCTTGACGAGAATGTGGACCAAGGTCTACCAGATACTGATGTAACTTCTCATTGTTACAATTACTTAGAAGATGCTCCTTCATAATTAAATTGTAAAGCCCTTCATAGTCATTCACTTTGTCACTTATTAACCAACCACCTAGTGTTTTCTCTGGGTTTTTCGAGTCTCCCTGAATCTTATTCTATATTCGACAATGGTGAGTCCAAAGCCCTCAATCAGGGTACCCTTCATGAGGTCATAAGGCTCAGCATCTTTTTTCAGGCAATATCAGGAGTATGTACCTGCATTTCCCTGAGAATAATTCTTACAAGAGAGGAGCCCAATTCTCTCTAGCTGCTTTTCTTGCTACACAGGCTCTCTCAAATGCAGTGAACCATTTAGTGATGTCATCACCTTCTGAATAGTGAAGGACAATCCCTTTGTGGAGGCTTGAGTCATTAAAACCTTCACTCTCCCTTTTTATTTGTATGCTGCCACTAGAGATAGGTCCTAGGCCAATGTCTTTCCTTTGTCTTTTCTATTTCCAGGAGCTGATCTTCTAAGTTCTGTCTCCTGGTAAATCTTTCTAGAATGAGGTTCTCATCTGAGGGGCCTCAGTTGAGTCTGATGGGCTGTCCATCCTCAGTATCATCTTCATTAACAGTCTCATCATCCTCAGACTGGGCTACCAGTTTTCAGTGATCTTTCTCAAACTGAGCTATCAGTTGTCAGAGATATTCCTTCTTAGGACTTTTGCCTGGTTTTATACCATAACCCTTACAGAGAGCCCTATATTGAGTATGGCTAAGGTCCATGTGAGGAGTCAGATCTTGCTCCTTAGCCTGGTTGTCAATATCAGGCATTATTTTACTTAAGTTGGGACCTTTTTATGAAGTTATAAAAAATAACTACACACTAAATACTTTGTCCTAACTAAAGTACAGATTTTTAAATTTCTAACCACTTAGTTTCAGGGACTTAGCCAAGGCCCTAGCAGTTAATTTTAGAAATTTGGAAAAAATAGACCCGTCGAATAAAAATGTACTACCTAAAAACAATTTTTTGATTTACTAATGTGATTACTTATTGACCCAGTGGTTCCAGCAAATGCAAAGTCTTCTATCCCACCGCTGTCACCAAATGTAGGAAGCTGGCTTTCTATATAGTGTAATAAAAAGAAGTACACTGGACAGAGAGTCCAGTGAATCCCCAATAGGTAAGCAGGGGTAAAAGCAGATAATTGTAATGCTCTTTTGTGGTAGTATGGGCGAGCAGTTAGTGCTAAGCATTTGTTGTACTCACAGACACAATAAATGAGACACAGACTCAAGAATAAATCAGAGACTAATTTATAAAAATAAAGTTAATTTTTTTGTAATTTTTAAAAAAAACTCTTTTTATTGCAATGTGCTCAGCAAACAATGTGTCAAGTACACAGTTCAATACGGATCTTCAAATCATACACTTAACTTCTCTTTGGTCATTACAGAAGTTAAAAGAAGGCATCAGCATCATGAGGTAACATTCACCATTGGAGCCCCACTCCCTTCCCTTACAGACCCCGGTAGGCCCGCCAGAACCCCCACATTTTCTCCCATTTCCGTGGGCACCCTCTACTTAAGTATATTGTGTGTTCTGCCTGCCGACACCAGTCTAAGTCTGTTTTCTACTCAGGCACTCGGGGGGGCTTCCGTTCCCCAACTTTTTGCAATATTGCATTTTGCTATTACTGCGGCTAATGTCAACCAGAGTCTCATGTATCTAGGCCAGACCTCCTCACCTGAGATCAACAACAGGGACCACTTGGGTTCGACCGGGACTTCAGCCCCCACTGCTGTGGCCATTGTTCTACCTATTTCAAGCCAACATGTTTGTATCACCTGGCAGTCCAATGGCAAATGGAAGAAAGACCCCTCCTGCTCACACCCCCTCTGGCACAGCCCGTTTTCAGCTTGCCCCAGCCGGTGTAGCACTGTCCTTGCATTGTATACCCCGTGTAGGACCTTTAGTTGATAAGTCGAAATCTGGTGGGGATCGCCACCTCCCTCGGGCCCTGTATGGCCTCTGCCCATTCTTCGTCATCTAGTTGGCCTAAGTCACTCTCCCATGATGTCTTTAACGCTCCCAAGGGGTCAGAAGAGTTATTCAGTATATTCCTATACATTAACGAAATTGCACTTTCGGTCAGAGGATCAGTCAACAGTCGATCCTCCAGAGGGGACGCCTCCTCCAGGTCCACACACTCATGAATATGGCTCTTAAGGGCCTGGCCCAGTTGTAGGTATTTCAACCACTCCCTTTGCCCCATTTCATATTCCTGTTGCAGGGTGACAAATGCAATGTATGCCTGTCCTCTTCACACACCCCACTTTGTCCAAGTCCCCCAGCAATTTCCATTTACCAAAGCTACACAGCTGTTACACCCTTTGAAGCTGATCACTGTCCCAGAGTGGGGTCATCCTGGTTAGCTTCCCTTCCCAACCCAGGAACTTTGTTGCTGCCCGCCATGCTCTCTCCACTGTCTGTGTGTGTATTGGCAGGTCTTGAATATCTCCCATGTCTTATAGTAAGGGTAGATACCCCCCAGGTCCCATAGCCACCCTGTCCACTCTGTATGCTGGTTCTGCTCTATCACTGAATACCCAGTCATTCAAGTTTACTAATTGGGCAGCCCAGTAGTAAGCTTTAATATCAGGTACCGCTAGACCCCCTTCATAGACCCCCCTTTGTAGTTTACGCAGAGCTATGCGCAGGGCGCTCCTGCCCCAGAGCAGTGACCTTAACTCGGATTCCACTTTCTGAAAAAGGGGTTGGGGATTTCATAAGGTGTGTTTTGTAGTGTATAGAACAGCCGCGGGAGCGTCATCATCTTAAATAGAGCTGGGCGGTCCATTAACATAAGTGGAAGTGACCGCCAGCATTTGGCACCCCCAAGGAATCTGTCCAGCTGCATTTCTAAATTCTGCTGACAGAAATCCTGAGGGTGCCTAGTCACATATATCCAGAGATATTTGAAGCCCTCTGTCTCGACTAGCACCCTGCATCGAGGCGTAAGTTCAGGAATACCTCCCACCAGAGTAAACAACAGAGATTTATCCCAATTATGTTATGGTATGGCATGGTATGCTGAGTAGTCCCCATAGATGAGGAATATCTGCAATATTCTATCGATGGACTGCCTTGCCCTTTTAACGTACAACAGAATATCGTCCGCATATAGGGATACGGGTTCATCCCATTCCCCTCCCACCGGGTTACCCCATATCAGGGGGTCCTTCCGTACCCGTGCCGCCAGTGGCTCTAGGGCCAGGGAAAACAATATAGGGGACAGTGGACATCCCTTACTCCCTTTCTGGAGCAAGATCACTTGGGATACAGTGGTGTTGACTCTCTTCCTTGCCAGTGGTTGGTGGTAGAGAAGCTCAACCCATCTGATAAAATTCGGTCCAAAGCTCAGATGGTCCAGAGCGGCAAAAAGATAGTTCCATTCCACGCTATCGAAAGCCAGCCTGGTGTCTAAGGACAGCAGGGCTGCCTGGTCAGAAATGTTTGAGGATGTTGTATGTAGGACCCCGAACAGTCGGCATTGGTTTAGTCTTGTGCTTCTTCTATTAGGCATAAATCCGGATTGGTCTGGATGTATGAGGGAGGTGATCACTTTACACAGACGTGTAGATGGGGCCTTAGCCAAGACTTTGGCCTCGTAGTTGAGTAGGGATATCGGTCTGTAATACCCACTCTCCAAAGGGGATTTGCCTTCCTTGGGGATTACCACGATCACTGCCTTCCTCTGGTCATGGGGGAGTACACCCCCCACCCTGGCCTCTGTGTACATTTTAAGAAGGTGTTCCGCTGTTTTGTCGAGCATGCACTTAAATAGCTCTACTGGCAGACCATTTGATCCCACCGCCTTCCCTGATTGCAGTGTGCGTGTTGGGGTTTTAATTTCCTCCACTGTCAAGTCTCCTTCCAACATATTTCTCTCCATGGTGGACCGTTTTGGTAACTTTATATCTTGTAGAAACTCTGTACAGACCACCTCCATCTTTCCAAATGTGGAGGTGTACAGTGACTCATAATATATGGCGAACGCTTCTGCTATCTCTTTGCCCATCTCGTGGCTACAGCCTCCACTGTCCACTATCCCTGGGACACATTTGTTTTCCATCCTCTTCTTATCTAACCATGCCAGTAGTTTGCTAGCTTTATCCCCCACTTTGTACAGTCTGTGTTGGGTGGCATGCACCTGTGTTCTGGTGCTGTTCTCCAGCAAATCATGAAGCTCCCTCTGGCGCAGCCCCAGCTGGTGTCTTGCGTCCGACTCCTTCACCCCTCCCTCCACTACCTGGGTCTCTAGAGTAGATATGGCGGTCTCCAGGGCAAGGCACTGCAGCCTCTTTTCTTTTTTAGATGCCCCCATTTGGGCATGGGCCTGGCCCCTGATCATTACTTTAAATGCGTCCCAAAGCATTACCGTAGAGTTCACAGAGCCCACATTGTCTACAAAGAAGTGCTCAGCCCCCTTCCTAATAGCAGACTTGAATTTCGCATCTTTGAGGTACCTTGGGTCAATTTCCGGGGACAAGGTGTGGTCCCTCTGGGGGCCCTCCAGGATGACCTCCACTGAAGAGTGATCTGACACCCCTCGTGCTATATCCTGGGGAATTTAAAGAGTTGCTGGCTGGGTCCACCCCGTTCTCTCGGGCGATATTGAGGAGGCCCTAGGCAGTTGCCACTTGTGGCTCAATAATGTGGTTGATCAATTGGCCCCCCGCTCCATGTGAAAGGGGGCAGGAAATCACCTTCCAAGCCCTGGTTCTCCTGCCACCTCAGGCTAGTTAGACAAAAATGTAAGCAGCTAGAACGTAAGTGGAGGCATAAGTATAGCCCACTTGACAAAGAGAATCTTAAAAAGGCTCAAAAGGAGTACTATGCTGCTATTCTCAAAGCAAAAAGCCTATACTATGAGGAGTGTATTGCCCGGTTGGACAACAAAGCTAAAGAAATCTTTCCCATTGTGAAGGGCTTCATCTCCTCCCAAAGCTGAGAGTCGTGCCATAACTACCTCGCAGGAATTGTGCGAGGCATTGGCTGGCCACTTTACGGATAAGATTAGACTTATTCAAGTTAATCTCAGTATCACTAACAATCAGAAGCCAGTGGTCGACCTCTCTAGCTCTAGGGACTCGGTCCCTCAACATAAATTAGTGACCTTCAAAGCCATTTCTCTGCAGGACTCTCTGATGGCACTTAAAACACTCAAATCAGGCTCTCCTAAGGATCCTTGCCTGTCCAAGCTGCTTGCTGATGCAGCGGAGATCATCAACCCGGCTGTCAACACACTACTCAATCTGTCTCTATCTTCTGCCAGGGTTTCTTTGGCCTGGAAGCAGGCCATGACCAACCCTCTTCTCAAGAAACTGTCTCTGGATCCTTCACTGCCCTCCAACTATCGTCCTATCTCGCTTCTTCCGGCAGTATCCAAAATCCTTGAAAAGCAGGTTAATATTCAATTGTCTGGTTTTGTTGAAAGACTTAACTTCTCCACCCAGCTTATTCTGGCATAGCATGGAAAGGGCGCTGGCCGAAATATTGGAAGCTATCCGGGAAACCCTTGATGTGGGTGGCAGGACTGCTCTGGTTCTTTTGGACCTTTCAGCGGCATTCAATACGGTCCCCCATGCCCTGTTACTGGACCATCTTTGGACTCTCGGAGTAGATGGTCCAGCCTGGAATTGGTTTAAATCATACCTGGCGGATAGATCCCAACAAGTTTAAATACCACCCTTTGCAGCCTCTTCCCAGTCTCTGGATACGGGGGTCCCTCAGGGCTCAATACTGAACCCTCTTTTTTTTAGCATCTATATGTCCCCTCTTATTCAGTTAGCCAAAGATCTTAGGGCCAAAGTAATCTCATATGCTGATGATACTCAGCTGCTCTTTTCTTGGGACAAATACAGGGAGGCCAACTATTCTCAGGCTAAGGTCTGTCTCTCTGCAGTTTTTCATTGGCTGGCAGAGGCACAACTAAAATGCAATACAGACAAGACAGAGATTCTCCTTTTCGGGAACTGTCCCTCTCAGCTCTGGCGCTCCTTCTGGCCAGATGAGTTCCCTTTGCCTTCTCCCCATGACGGTCCGGTAAAAAACCTGGGCATATGGTTTGATGATAAACTTTGCTTTGGTCCTCAGATCAAGAGGCTTTCTGGCTTATGTTTCGGCATTTTGAAATCACTTAAAAAGTTCCTCCCACTGCTCCCCATTAACACTAGGAAAACTGTTATCCAAGCCTTGATTACCTCCCGCATAGATTATGCCAAAACTCTTTATGTCGGTCTGCCCGCCTACCTGCTTAATAAACTGTAGGTGATCCATAATGCCGTGGCCAGACTCTTGCTTAACCTTCCCAAGCGGGTAAACGTTAGGTCACATCTTCACGATCTGCACTGGCTGCCAGTAGGTGTGAGGGCGAAGTTCAAGGCCATTGTGACAGTTGACTCTGCGTTATATGGCCATGGCCCGGCCTACCTTCAATACAGATTTGGTTTCTACTCTCCTGCCAGGCAGCTTCGTTCTTCTAACAAGCTACTGGCGCTTGTTCCAAGGGCTCTCAAACAGAGGTCCGGTGGAAGCTCCCTGTCCTATCTGGGCAATATGGCTTGGAATCAACTTCCAGTGGAGCTTTGAGCTGTCAGTGCCCCGAGCATATTTACGAAGACATTTCTCTTCAGATAAGCTCACCTTACCTGTTAGTCTACCTCCTAGACATGCGCCGGGACACTCCTTGGAGTAGCTGCGCAAGTTATAATTGCCAATATCATAGCATAACATAACATAACATGTTTTGCTTTATGAAAGTCTCCCAAACCCTGGGACTGTGTAATGAGATAGTCTAGCCTGGAGAGGCCCCCATGGGCCACCAACATGTGTCTGTATTGTCTAATGAGGAGGTGTTGGTGTCTCCATATGTCACTTAAACCCATTGTCAGGAGGAAGTCTGTCAGAGGACCCAACCTCCGTCCCGCCGCTGCTCCCCCATGGACATCCACCTTTTCTGAGGCAATATCATTAATGTCTCCCCCAATTATCAGTCGGCCCTCTGGAAGTTCTAATAGTAGTGGACCCAATGAGTCCAGTGTAGCGGTTTGGAGGCCCGCGGGACATATACGGAGCAGAGGTTCAACACCCGTCCCTCCCATTGGCCACTTATCGCCACGAATCTCCCTAACGGGTCTGTCCATGACTTCCTCCGGGTAAGAGGGAGTGTCGCTTTGCACAGTATTCCAACTTCCCTGGAACGAGACGTGTAGCCTGCTAGTGCTAACAGTTTGTATCCGAATCTCTCCAGTGCCCTACACTGATTCCCAAGGAGATGTGTCTCCTGTAACAAATTAACATCGGGGGAATGTCTTTTAATAAATTGCAGCACCACAGTCCGCTTTAACCCACTATTAAGACCGTTGACATTCCAAGACCATATCTTTACCGATTTAAGGAAAACTTCAGGAGTCGCCATAATATAAGGTTGCTTTTCTCCCTCCCATCCCGCCCCAACTAGTTTTAACCACTCCTTTGGTTGGCTCTTTGGGTCTTGAATGGTACTTGTTCCTCTTAATCCAACCCTGAGCACTTAGCCGTCTGCTGGAAACATTGCGATAACAACACAACTTCTCTCAACTGGAGCCTTTCCTCCACTCTGCTACCCTGCTAGATAGGCTGTACATACCCCAACTTCCCAACCTGCAGAGTGCCTGTTGCCCAATTACTAATGTACACCAATTACAGTAAGGGGTGTCTCTGCCATGTCAAAGTACCAGCTAAAACAGTTACTTTTGTCGAACCCCATTTGAAACCAGTACTGTTTTGTAGCCCCTTTTTATCAAACAATAACTAGTCCCCACCCCACCACTGGATTTTGCTTACAGTTCCAATGTCGTTGTACCAGCACTAGCCCTGGTCATGTCACATGAGCTTCCTCCGCTTCCGGCTGTTCTGGCTGCCCTCCAATCTTCTTGCCTCGATCTGGTCCTCCTCAGCCGGGTCTTGTCACCCTGCCGCCGCCTTGGTTGGTGGTACGCCACCCCTCCAGCCATTCCCACGTCTCCCCTGGGGAGGTGAAGTGCCAGGTCTTACCCTCTACATCTGAAAAGTGAGTGGAGTCGAGTGTTTTTCCGATGGCAAAGAATCGTTAAAAGATTAAAGGTACAAACTGGGGCTTCGGGAGAGATTCAGATGGACGCATGGTTCATAAACAGTTACGAGGTAGATTACGTGTTTTACAACGTTGTCTGAGCTAATTATTTTTCCGGTTGTAAACAACTGCTGAATAATTAAAAGTACAAACTGGGGCGATGGGGAGAGACTTAGATAAACGGCACAACCGAGGGGATTCATTTGGTTTAAAAACAACAGACACGAGTTTACGAGGGTGGTTTTACAATGATGTTTGAACTAAATAGCGGCTGTACTAAGTGCTGAAGGACCACGAGAATAAACGGGGGTAATGGGGAGAGATCTTAGATGGATGACATAACTGAGGGGTTAATCACCAGTGGTTCGGAGTAGAGTAAGAGTGATTCCAAGGTTATTTAGTTTCATTTTGTTTTCCTGTTTGGGGAGGTTGATTTTGGGTGCACAAAGTGGGGATTGATTGGAGAAAAGTTAAATAGCAAGCACTATGGTTTAGGACAGTGTTTCCCAAACTGTGGTCCGCGGACCCCCAGGGGTCCGTGACACATCCCCAGGGGGTCCGCAGGCAGCAGTTTTTAAAGCACTGCAAAGTTCCTTGTATAATTAGCAATTTTCGAGCAACAATAAAAGTGTCAAGATAACTCTGGTGATTAATGTACCTGCTGGAGAGAGATGAGTTTTGTCCAGTGGCAGCTTTGACTTATCTAATGTAGCACAGAGGGTTAATATGCCTACTGCAAAGAGCGTGTGCCATGCATTTTAAAAAACAGTATTTTATGTGCATAGGTCAGTGGGTTACTGCTTTTGTCACAGAGATTCTTTTGTTACTGTGCAGTTCATAAGTGACAATCGTAATCTAGCACAGTGACATATAAACTGTCATCAAAGAACTTCTTGCAAACTGCATGGTACAAGTTAGTAACTTATGTTTTTTCCCAGTCTTTCATTATCCTGATGCTGCTAAAAAGGTTTATTTGGGTGGAAAATCATTTTTATTGTTAAAGTCAATGCTAACCACTGTGTTATGTTCTGAATCCTGAGTTTGTGCTTCTCCAGACCAAGCACTCTTTAAAAATGCCTACCAGTATGAATGACCTGTAAATCCTACTCCTTGTAGTCCCCTTTGCCTTATGTAAAATTTTCTATACACTGATTTACACGTATGATTCATTGCCTCTATATGTGTGTGATGTAAAGTGCTCTGACATCCTACAATGGTATGAGAGATGCTATAAAAAGTGAAATACATGTGACAGAGGGGCTATGGAGAGATGAGAGGCACTGTTGAAGGGTGATAATAAGGGAATCATTGAAGAACCCCAACAAAGATTGTCGTATCCTGGTGCATAGTAAAGTCTTCATTTACTATTCTTTAAAAGCTAATTCAATTCAATATATAATGATAAATGTGTTGTAGACTGCATCATTGTTTCCTACATTTGTTGAGGGGGGGAGAGCCTCCCAAAGCCCCCTTTGTAGTGGTCAGGCTCACTCACTGCACTTGGTGTGCACCGCATGGGGACTGGTCTGAAAACATTTGCCAGGGCTGCTTTGGGTTTCCAGTCTGGCCCTGGAATGAGCAGGGGCCTCGTACTGCGAAATGAAACCAATCACATGGTTTTTTGCAAATTCTTTTAATATAAAATACTAAGAGGGATATTTACAACAGAAGTGGCGGAGTGTGTCGTTAGCCTCCTTGGCTTAACGAAACGCTCCGCCACTTCAAAACACAGGACTGCGCCATATTTACAAGAATGTGGTGCAGACCTGCGTTTTTCCCTGCGCTCGCGCTTCACTTAGCAGTGTAGTGCCAACGCAGGCACCCTTGCACCATAGTGCAAGGGTGTCTGCATGCAGGGGAAGATTGTTTATGTGCAGGAAGGTCACCCTTCCTGCACATAAACAATCTTGAAATGCTGTTTTGTCACTTCTATGTGTGCTGCTTAATGCAGTACACATGGAAGTTACAAAATGTCATTTTTAAAAAGATTGTTTATGTGCAGGAAGGGTCACCTTCCTGAACATAAACAATCCAAAGCGTTTGCTTTTTCCATGTGTGCTGCACAAGGCAGCACACATGGAAAAAGCTAAAACGAGGAGAAATAAAGCATTTCTGATCGTTTTGCCAAGTTAAGACCAGGTTTTCCCTGGTCTTAATTTTAGCGCTGCCTCCTATTTACGCTGCCCTTGTAAATAGGGGCAGCGTCAAAATCAATGGGTGTTGCGGTGGAACGCCCACCGCAACACCCACTGCCCACCCCTTTCACGCTAAGCATTGCGTGAAAGGGGGCCTTATTTACAAGGCAGCGTTAAGCCACGTTAAGTGGCTTAACGCTGCCTTGTAATAAAGCGAAGCCTCTATCGCCACGGGAATGTCGCAAAAAGGGACGTTCCCATGGTGATAGGGGCTTGTAAATATGCCTCTAAAATCCTTAGTAATTCGAGTGTTTGTTTTGTGTGCACACGTGTTTATTTGTTTCGAATTACTGTTTTAATGTTTGAAATTTAAATCATACAAATTGCTTGGGGGTCCCCGGCTTACAGTGGTGCTCAATGGGGGTCCTCAGGAGTCAAAAGTTTGGGAACCACTGGTTAGGATATGTATGTTTATTTATTTTTTGAAATGTTATGCACATAGGACACGGGGTTATTATTAACTTCAATTGTATTCAAATTGTGTGTGATTGATGCACATTTTTTAATCATTGTAGATACCCCTGAAGAAGGTCGATATTTGACCGAAATGCATTGGGTGAATCAATATGTATTGGAGGATGGAGTTCACTTACGTGCTTGTGAATAGGCCCGGATGGGCAATTCTTGAGTAACTTAAATGCGTGAAAAATTTGAACTTCCTCTCTTTGACGTGACAGATTAAATGGTTAAAAAATGGAAATAAAGATGGATGAACTTTGGCAACACTATGGAGTACGTGTAAAATTGTTTCACAAATGTGTATCCAGCTGTGCAACTCTTTTGGGACACGAATTTTGCGTGTCTCAACTTTGTGATGAGGTCTTACCCTCTGCCATTATTCAGAGTTTTGCTGGAAAGAGCATCATGTATTTGATTTCTCCATTTCGAAGTTCCCTCTTCACTGCTTCGAAGCTCCTCCGTTGCCATTGCACCTGCAGCGTAAAGGCGGGGAAAAACGGATCAGGGTATTTTCAAAGTTTATGTCGCCTTTTGCTCTGGCTGCTTGCAGGATGGTTTCACAATCACAATAATTGAAAATCTTTGCAATTATTGTCATTGGGGCTCGGTGCGCTTGCTCGACAGAGAAGAATTTGGACAGTCTCTTGGGTCGCAGTGTGTTCAATATGAAGTCTTCCAGGAAGAGGTCAACACTGGGGCCCTCCACACCCTCTGGGACCCCACCACTATAATGTTATTTCTTTTTGCTCTTCCTTCCTGGTCTTTAAGTTTGGCTGCATTGGTCATGGCCTGTTGGATTAGAGTTTGCACTTGAGTGGTCACGGGATCCCCTGGTCTATCTGTGCACCGCCCACGGTACTCGTGTGCAGGGACCAGCACTTCCAGGTCCATCTTAATCAGAATTTACTGCAGCGGCCAGGTCGCCTCCTCCACCGCACCCGGGGTGGTTCCACGCTCTTTATTGCTACTGCAGACGCTGCCGACTCAGCCAGCACAACCCTTGGAGGGTCCGGCCAGACCTCGCCATCCGGACTCGTGTTCTGCTGGGCCGTGCACACCATTCAATACAGTCAGGCTAATTGGGTACCTCACCTGCACATCCTGTGCCGGTCTGGAGCAGCAGCTCGGTTGGGGTCGGCACCACTCCCAGGGACCTCGGTCCAGCCGATCGTCGCGTAGGACCCTATCACTGCCATTGGCGGCGTCCCTCAAACGCTTCCTCGGCCTCTCCCCCTGCTGTGTTAGCCCACTGCCATCTCCACCCATTCTCCGGGCCAGCAGGTGCCCCGGACAGGCAGCACCACTTTTCCACTACTCTGGGGCTTTCATTCACAACAGATGGAAGGACTGATTACGGGGTTATGCTCCGTTGATGTCGGAGCTCAGCTACAATGTGGCCATCTTTGATCGCGGCCAAGCCACGCCCCATTTTATGTAATTTTTAAGACCAAGAGCGCAGTTCTAAGGTAAGTACTTTCGGAGTTACGATTTTGCAAACTTCAGAAAATATATCACTTTGTGAGCAATTACGCACCATTGAAAACAATGGGGAAAAAGTAGAAAAATGCATATAAATCAGGCAATGCTTTCACAAAGTTCCCCTTCTCGTTTTAGGTCGCTGTCGGGACAAGGTCCAAAGTTCCAGCAGGAGTAGTACAGGAGCATCCTGGTTCGGCTGGGAGCAGAGTGCTGAGGGTCTTGGACGCTGGTGCGCAAAGACTAAGGGGGTCACTTGAAAACACACTGCACAGGAGGACTTTCAGCTAAGTCCAATGGGTCTCCTTAGAGGGAGGAGGTCGCAAGGGCTTGGGGTCCGCGGTAGCACAGCTGGTTGGTCGGTGCTGGGGGTCTTGCGTTTTGAGGTGCTCACGGTGTGGAGCAGGCAGCTTGGAGAGAAGATCTTGGGACAGCCGGGCCACTCAGAAAGTGGGTCTCGATGTCCCTAGGTGGGTGCTTGCTTTTGGTGCTTTGGTAGTCCTGGTGTGGACTCTTCTTCTTGGTTTTTACTGTTGGAGGTCTGGTACCCTGGGTATTTGTCCATCGCGGCTCCAGTAGGTCCTGGTGACTCCAAACTTGGTGCGGAGTCAGATCTGAACCTCCAGAGGTGTTGTACTTTTTCTTGCTTTGGTGCTACGTCGACATTGTCAGAAAGCAGCAAGTTGTCAAACCAGACTTCATGGGATTGGTGCCTGCGGGGTGCCGGGGAGTAATACCTTCACTCCAAGGGAGCTTCTTCACAATTTCTTGAAGGATGAAGATGCTCTGGTGTTCTTGGAGTCCTTTCAGATTTCAGGACGACACAGCAGCAGCGATCGTCGAATCCTTGGAGCAAGAGGCAGGGTTTAGCGCCTTTTTCTTCTGCAGCAGAGCTTCAGTTCTCATGCAGAGGGTCTTCTTTGTCCTGGTCTTCTCTTGTCCGTCACATCTGATGTTCAGGTCTTGGGTGCCACCTAAATACTGAATTTATGAGACAAGTAGTGGACAATGGGCTACTTACCTTTAGGGTGTTAACACCCTCTAGTGACCACTTCCTGTGGGAAGGGGCACTACCCTATCAGGTTGTTTTTCTACCATCCCAAGATGGTGGAATTTCAGAAGAGGTGTTCACATCGCCTACCCCACCCTAGGAGTGGGGCAGGCTAAGTGGTGACGCCCCTCCTCATCAAACTAATTTTCCCGCCTTTCTTCCCACCAAAAGTGGAGCAGGAAAGGTGGCTTGGCTTCCCCCATTATCTCGAGGTTCCTGGGTTGGATTTCAAAGGCGTCATCGCTTTTGAAGCTTCCTGCTCAGGAAGGCCATCTGTCCTGGAGGAGGTGTGAAGCCCCTCCGCCCAGAGCAGGTTTGTCTTTGTCCTCTGAGAGCACTGGTTCTTTCCCCATGAGGTCAGAAACATGTCTGGTGGTGGCAGACTGGTGAAAACAAGTCAGGAACCACACCAGTGTTTGGTAGATTTTCAGGGAACCCTCTAAAAGGGTCTCCTGTGTGAATTTAATAATAAATCCAACACTGGCATCAGTGAGGATTTATTAAGACAAGATATTTGGTACCAAACATCTTAGAAATCAGTGAAGCCATCATGGAGCTAGGAAACTCGTGTTGACAAGTATCCAGCCCATGTCCTCTTAATGGCTTCCCTGTTCACTTATAACATCCCAAAAAGACTGGATATTGTAGGGGCATATCTGCTCATGCTGATATGCCCTCACATAAGATATAGTGCACCCTGCCTTAGGACTAAAGGCCTGCAGTAGGGGTGACTTACCTATATCTTATGCAGTGTATGGGTGGCATGGCACTTAGGGCTGTGTGCCATGTCAACTCTTTGGATTTCTCTGCACCAAGACATGCAGCCTGCAATGGCGGAGTACATAACCTTAGTGAGGGGTTCCTGGGGTGGCACAACCAGAGCAGTAGACCCAGAGGACCCTCTTCAGTACCATGCCCTAGGTACCAGGGTTATCATCTACTAGGGACTTACATGGGTAACTGAAGTTTTGCCCAAATGGACTCTACAAGATGGTTCAGATCTTTTACATACACTCACTTACAAATATCACCATGGAGATTTCCTGGGGCTCCAGAGAGGTCAATGGAACTTTTCTATCGTGCAGAGAATTAGAGCTCTCTAAAGAAAGTCATCAAAACATCATAGACATTTAGAATTTTCGATGAGTCAATGACAAGAGGTTTGAAAAGTTTTAAAAGCTTTATTTTAAAAGAAGATTAGAGTTTCTAATTACCTTAATTCAGTTTAGTGGTTTCCAGAAAAATAAAATGATGGCTAGAAATCAATATTAAAGGACACGGTGTTCCATAAAGAAACCCAATAATTTAATTAGGAGACCTGTTCTAATAAGAACCCTTTGAAGAGTTCCATTTTGAAAAGAGTGAGCAGCAAGAGAGACAAACTTCTCATGAAGAGTAGCTCTGAGAACTCAGCCAAGTTCCCCAACCGTTACAATACCAACAGTATTTTAGGAAAAGGGATCTGTGCAGTAGCATGGATCACAAACCAATAAAGAAGATTACCGTGGGAATATCTAAGGGAAATCAGTTCTCCATAAAGAAGAGTCAAAGGAAAATCCAGCAGCAGGCCCACCGGAAAGGGCAAGGGTAACGAGATGTGTTGTAACTAACTAGCTAGGACTTATAGTCTTGTCACACAAGTATCAACTTTTGTAGGTGTATTCACGCGATGTCCAATCAGAACAGTTCATGAGGTGGTGTCACCGGTCAAGCGAGGCATCTTCTTTCCGATTCCTGCAGTCTGCACTCTTGTCATCAGGTTGGATACAGTTTCTAACATAATTGTTACATAAAGGAAAGTTCCCATGATAACTCTCTTACCTAAGCTAAAAGATGCTAAAGAGGCACTATATGCTCATTGCATAGAGAAAGTCTATTCAGTAATATGAAAGCAAATATTGAAAATATTCAGAAGCAACATTTATAAAGTCTATGTTACCATTTATTCTTCACAGTTTTAATAAGTTTGCTGTATTCGAGTGAAATGATCTAACATGGGGTGAGGAACTAAATGAACATTATATTAGAATCAGCACATTTCAAAAGATGACATCAATCCTAGGCAGTCATACAGAATGCTTTACTATGAAAAAGATCGAAAGGAACGTTTTGGGCCTAGTCACTGCACAGGCTAAAGTATAGTTACTTGGTGCAAAGTTTTTGAAAAACACACATTTAATAATGAAGCATTTTGAAAGACATCTACTTCTACATAAATATAATGATATATATTTTCAATGTATTTATTAATATTTTAACAAAGTGTATTCGTGTTTCAATTTGTGAGTAATTTTCAAAAGTGAGCTTTTCCATAGCATTTAAACGCATCCTAAAATGCAATTGTAACATGTTAAATAAGTGGATTTTACTAAATATGTGACCATTTCTCCCAAACTCCCTCCATTTTGGTGATGTATATCATTATAATAAATTGCTTTTACTTTCAAAATTGAATCTAAAATGCAGTTTCATCTTCCATTTTAATCCACCTTGAGTGTTGTAATATCGTCATTCATGATTAGCAGTAAACCCATGTCTTCCTGGAAACGTTTTTATTGATGAGCATCATATCTTTTCCGCACAGATATTTACAGATCAGATATAGGACAAATAGGAATATTAGATATAATCCGATAATAAATATGGGCATTAATATAGCTTTTATTATTCCCTTTCCTGCTGTTGAAAACCAGTTGCCAATTGTGCTTAGTACCTTCCCAAAATTTTCATACAGACTTGGTGTTTCCAATTCTTGTAATTCAGGCCTCAAATGTCATATATTCCCTGCAAATTCTTCTATTTTCTTACTCTCTTCTGGTATGTATGACCAACAGTGAGTTAGCTTTAGCATGTGGCAGACCCTTCCTTTCTCAGGCAGAAGGATGTCTAGTGCGAGATGGTCTTGCAAAACAATAGACCGTTTAGCAATTAATTCTGTGTTAATCAGCAATAAAGCTCCAGATGTACTACTAGCCATGTTATCCACTACTCTAGCTAGCTTTCTAATCTTCATCATTTAAGATTATTTCTACTGGTGGTATCACTGCTCCAAATATATCTCCTGCGAAAGAAGCTCTGTTTCCTGTATTTTACTTAGGTCTGCGTGGTGGTGTTAGAGTTAATTATTCCAAGGTAGTGACAGGATACATTTTTGGAATTAGTATACCTAAATAGCATGTTCCTTCCCAGTCGGTAGGTAGTAAAAAGTAGGTATTTTGTCCACAAAAGTAGTGTACCCCAGGAATCACATTCTCAGCTCCCTGTAAAATTTGCCATGTTCCCACCAGTAATTCAAAAGTGTGGACACAACTACTAATCACTACATGTTGTGTTCGTTTCTGTGTCTGTCTCGTAAAAACAATCCTTCCCTTTAAGTCGACTCTCCAGTCTTAGATTTGTATATATAATTTTTTCCAAAAATTTATTCTCCTCCTTTTTCCATGCATTCTCTAACACATCTCCCACTTGATCAGCAGTCTTTGTCATGTTTATGTATATTTCCTCTGTCATATTGTAAGCCTTTTCTTCTGGATGCATGAGGCATTTCAAATTTCTCTTGTAAGCTTCTACAGTGTTAATAGGAAAATGGGGAAAGAAATAATACCAAGCTGTGCCCATTGTTTTTCTTAGCTGTGTAAATTCACACTTTCTCTTAGAGGCACTTGTGATAGCACTAAATCATAATTGGAGTAAAAGTTTTCAAAATGTTCTCGCCTATACACTAGTGAATGCAAAATGCAACATGAAATTTCATAAAATAAGGGTAGGTGACAGTAAGTGACTTCATCTGAAACTGAAGTTGTCAAATGTGCACAAACATAGCAGTCTTTAACATTCAAAGCAGTTGTGCATTCTTGAACTAATCTAGAACAGACATTTACAGAGTAATACTTTCTTTTAAAATTGGTAAACGTTTTAGTACATGTGTTGTCTCTAAAATTTTGTGCATAAACATTAGTGATGTTAACTCTAGGGGGTTTCTGAATTGGGTGTCAAGTAAAATCCTATTAGTACTAAGGAAATCATTATAACTGTTACTACGAAGACCAAACCCATAATGCATTTACAATGGCTTCTAATGCAACACATCCTGTTGAGTCAGAAAATAGTTTTTTTCCTTCTTCTTTTCTCTGAGGAAATTTGTTTACTTTTCTAGAATATTTTTTTCTTTTTGTTCCAGACAGTTTCCTGTCAGACAATCCTTAACCCTACTCTGTGTTCTTCTAATATGTTAACGCTATTCTTCTGTAACTTTCTTCTCGGACTTAGGTTAGTCTTCTGTAAAACAAATAACTAAAATAATAACCATCTAATAGACACAGTTCAATTATGCTCTTGTATATCGTTGGACTTATTCTTTATCTGAATGTAATTTTTTCCCTTTAGCAGAATTATTTTATTTTCAGGGAGGTTCTAATAGTTCAGGATTTACCTTGCATAAATCTTCCAAAGTCACATTTAATGCTGTGTTTACATAATAGGACCATTCAGGTGCTAAATATCTTCTGCAAGGTATTCGAGTTCTCTTGGATCTTTTCAAGACCTGATGATTTGGGTCAAGTGAACTGTCGTCCTCTATCCCACTTTGTTCAGGTACTATTTCTGGAATAAGAGCTATAGACAGACTCATTTTTATCTCCTTCTTGCTCAAACTCCTTGGCCATTCAGCTTGGTGACACCGTCTCTTAGTTCCAGAGCTCGTTCCTTCAGCAGCATTTTGCTCTTCTCCAGACTGATTCAGCCTCTCTGTCTTCACCACTGGAGACTTCGATCCCACTTTGCAATATTTTAGGCACTTGCACTTGTCTTTCGTCTTCACCCCTTCCTTCTCCTTGCACTTCTTCTTCTTCAACTGATTGCTCTCCTGCTTGCCCATCTGCAGGAACCACAGGTCGGTCTGTTATTTCCACTGGTGGTGCTACCATTAGTGCTCTTTTTTCGGGATCATAGAATAGTGATGCTTCTTCTGGATTGCTCACTGTCCACGTGTGCATAGCATGAATCCAATTCGAAACTCCGGCACATTTATCAGCAGTGTCTGTAAGCAAAATTTGGTAGGGGCCTTTCCATCTTGGTTCAAGACAAGTCTTCCGAACATGCTTCTTGATGACGACCAAATCCCAGGATTGAGGTAGTGGCACTGTTCGTGATGGGGATCTGGTGTGGTGGCTGACACCTGATGAGAGAAAGAACTTACAACATCAGCAAGGGGTTTGCAGTAGTCCATAATCATATCATCAGTGATGTTCACCAAAACATCATCGGAACAGCAGGTAATCTTATGGCTCTCCCCATAAGTATTTCATGCGGGGATAACCCAATCTTCCTATCTGGAATATATCGAACACTCATCAGCACCATTGGTAATGCATCTGGCCATTTAAATGATGCCGAAGCACAATCTTTTGCCAACCTGGACTTTATTGTTCCATTCGTTTGCTCAACTATGCCTGATGCCTCTGGTCTGTAGCTACAGTGTAATTTCTATTCAATCTGCAAGGCAGCACATAGCATGTTCATCACTTCAATGTTGAAGTGTGTTCCTCTATCTGACTCAAGAAGGACCGGCATTCCGAAATTGGGATGATCTCACATAGTAACAATTTGGCCACAATGAGACTGTCATTTTTCCTTGGTGGGTAGGCTTCCACCCACAAGGAGAATACACAGATAATCACAAAGATATATTTCAACCCGTTTTGCACAGCCATCTTGATAAAATCATCCATCTGTACTCTGTTAAAGGGACCACCTGACCCCACTAGGTGTGTGCTTCTGACTGGTATCTTTTTCCCTACATTTGTTGTTGGCACATGACACATCTCTTGCAATTTTTGCCAGCTATCATTCGAAATCTTGGATTGAACCAACTTTGTTTGAAAAGTCTTACCATTGCATCTCTCCCCAAATGTGTGTGCCCACGGTGATACATAGTCATTGCAAACAACAAGCTGTCTGGCAACACTGGCCTCCCATCTTCTGATATCCAAATGTCATTTACATTTTTTGTACAACCTGCTATGATCCACCCATTCTGTTCAGTTTCAGTTACAGTTTCCTGTATTCTCTTCAATGTTTCTTCCCAAGTATCAGTTATTTCCATCATCATTGCAAAAGCCCATTCTTCATCATTTCTGTAAGTGAAACCAACATTTACTGTGAAATCTCCATTAATTGCACACGCTAGCATGGCACAATACCTGGATACAGAGTCAGCTTATCTATTTTCTGTGCCAATGTATCCACTGCCCGTTTGATGCCCTGGGCATTTCACAACTGCAGTTTCCGTAGGCAGCTGCAATGCTTCAAGAAAATCCTTCATATTTTTTCCATTCCTGATCAGTGAACTTGTAAAAGTAAAAAAAACTCTTTGCATTCATAATTGCCCAAAATCGGGAACTACACCGAAACCATACTGACTGTAAAGATGGTGACTCTCAATTGTGCCGTTAAACTGCAGGATCAGTTAAGAGCAATTAGTTCAGCAACTTGTGCAGAGAAAACAGACTGGAGCCAGGAGGCTTCAACCACATCATTGAGAGAGCATACGGCATATTCTGCCTTTAGTATGCCCTCATTACCTCTCAGGCATGAACCATCGAAAATAGGACATAGCAGGGCTCAATCAGAGGTTTAACCCTAATGTCTGGACGTGGTTTTGTGCATAGTTCAGTGATACTTAGGCAATCATGATCAAAATTATCATCCTTTTCTTCTTGTTCAATCACAGGCAATAGAGTTGAAACATTTAACACATTATAACGCCTGATTGTGACATTATCTGGTGCAAGCAGACTCTGTTCATATTTACTTACGTATCAGATATTGTGTTTTTGTTCTGGTAAGCAACAACTCAACAGAGAGAGGAACCATCGCTGTCAAAGAATGTTCCATCACTATGGTTTCACTCTTTTCCAGACTTACTCTCACCACGGCCACTGCCTTCAAGCAGACTGGGAGTCCTGACCCTACAGGCCAAAGGGTCATTAAAAAATAGGCCAAAGGTCTTCGGGCCTCTCCATGCATCTGTTTTAACACTGAGAGTGAGCACCCATCTCCTTCACTGCAAAATAGTAAATTATTTTGTATAGTCTGGCATTCTTAGAGCTTGGGTGTGACACAGTTTATCTTTCAGCTCTAGGAAGGCTTTGGTGCATTTTTTATCCCAAGGAATTTGATTGGACACATCTTGATGCGTCAACCTCAGGAGAGGCTTTGCTGTCAGAGAAAAGTTTGGTAAACATTGTCAACAGTAGCCAACCATTCCCAAAAACATTCTGAGCTCTCTCTGGGTTTGTGGTGGATTCATCTGCAAGATGGCTTCCACTCTCTCTGGTAACACCTTTCTGGCTCCTTTCATGATAATGTGTTCCAGATAATGAACTTCTGTTTGACAGTACTGCAGTTTACCTGGAAACACTTTGGGGCATATTTACAAGCCCCTTGCTCCACTTTTGCGCCGCCATTGCGTCACGCATGTGACGCAGCGGCGACGCAAACCATGCGCCGCGTTGCGCTATATTTACAACGTGACGCATCTAGGGAGATGCGTCACGTAGTAAACCCCTGCGCCACATGAAACCTGCGTCAGGTTTCATGTGGGCGCTACCGGCGCAGGGGGCGTTCCGGCGCAGGAACGCCTCGGAAAAGTGACGTAGTGAAATCTACAAGATTTCACGCAGTCACTTTTCGGCAGCTGGTGCGTCAAATCCTTACGCCTGCTTCAAGCAGGCGTAAGGATTGACGCACCATGTTAGGGATAGGGAAGGTTGGAACAGTGCTGGAGTTGCGTCGCGCTTGCGACACAACTTCAGCACTGCGCCAACCTACCGCCGCCAGACGCGTCACGCATCTGCTTATCCTTGCACCACGATGCGCCGCATTGTAAATGCGGCGCATCGGACGTGGCGCAAGGGTAAACTTGCGTGACGCATTTTCCCTGGCGCATCCCTGCTGATATGCAGGGATGCGCCAGGGAACGTAAATATGCCCCACAGTGTCTGTTTTCTGCCAGGGGATTAAATAATGCAATGGTGTCATTTTTGCAAGCTACTCATGTTTCTGAAGCTATCAACAGATCGTCAATGTATTGTACAAGCACGGAGTCACAAGGCATTTGCAAAGGCTCAAGGTTTTTCTTTAAGATCTGATTAAATCTAGAAGGGCTTTCAGTATACCCTTGAGGGGCATGAATCCACATGATTGTGCTCTGTTGGAACACAAATGAAAATAAGAATTGACTATCTTCATGCAGAGCCACTGAGAATAAAGCCTGACATGCATCAATAACTGTAAACCACTCTGCAGTACATGGGATTTGGAAAAGCACAGTAGCAGGATTCGGCACAATGGAACAAAAAGGCACCACTATCTCATTTATTTTGAGCAAATCCTGCACAATTCTGTACTTTCCATTTGGTTTTTGAATTCCCATTATAGGAGAATTGAATGGACTACCAATGAATTCTCTCAGTATGCGTTTCTGAAGCATGTCTTCAATTACAGGTTGTATCTCAATAATGGTCTCTGTGGACAATGGGCAAGGTGGCGTTCTTGGGAAAACTGCATTTAGCTTTATTTGGACATGTCCCGGCTCTACACTTTTTATGAGCCCGATATCTTTCCCTGTAAAATCCCAGACTTCAGTAGTTACAGTAGTTCTGAGATCCTTCGGTAATTCGGCTACTGTCAACAAGGTAAATATTCCTTCCTAAGTCTTTTGTTTATTTAATTTGAAATCAACATCCTCATCATGAGTTTGAAATGCAACACCATTTGGTGTGCAATAAATGCTACAATTTAGTTTGCACAACAAAACTCTTCCCAGCAGGTTAACTGGACTGGAGTCACAAACCACAAATTGTTTTTCTTCAAGTGTCCCTATTCTGACTGGAACTTCCTCTGAAATTGGATTTGACATTTGTTTATTTGTAACCCCAACTACTTGGATTGTTCTTCCTGAGTGAGGTAAGTCTGGAACTTCTATTGTTCTAACTGTGGATCGGATAGCTCCTGTATCAATCAGAAATTATACATCGTGACCATAGACATTTGCATCTACATATGGGCCACTTTGGTCTACATCTAGGACTGTAGCAAGTACACAATCTTCTTCCTTTCTCAGGCACCATCATTGTGAATTTTCAGAACTAAACTCGACCATTTCAACCAAAGGAAATTGCCCTAAAATAAAATGTGTATTTTGTAAAGCGCATGTTCACCCAGAAGGGTGTCTTGGTGCTGAATAACAGATGCTTATTGTTACCCAACTCAATGGTACTCATTTTATCCACCTCAGAAGGATGAAAGGCAGAGTAGACCTGCCGGGATTTGAACCTATGACCATAAAGTCAAACATAGGCCCCCACAGTGGATGCATTAGTCCACTAAGCCACCAGACCCTAACCTAATAGATCTTGATTCAGATTTTGGGCTTGTGACATGACATTTTGCTTCTGATTTGGGTTTAAGTTTCGTGACTGGTTTAGATTCATTCAGGGATTTCCTATTTGACCAGGTCCAATTGGTACCATCTGGTTTTGACCATGCATTTGATTCTGAATTTGACGTATCTGCATTCTTTGACCTTTCATTCCCTGTGAATTATGGGGTTGCCCTGCAATATTTTCAGGATTAAAATAACATTCTCTCTTCCAATGCCCCACCCTATTGCAAATGTGACAGGCAGTAACTTTCTTTAAAGCGGCAATGTTGGTCCCAGATCCTGCACCTATGGGAACACCTCTACCTCTTCTCTGAGACAATAGCATTCTGTTTGGATTTGTCACGAATCCTGCTTGTGGGGCAACAACTCTCTGCAACATACAAGCGAACACAAGAGAGCTCTTTTCTCCAAGGTTTATAATTCCAACTCGAATTTGTGCAGAGGTTGGATGCCCTGACTGGAACAAACTAAGAGACGAGATAATTGCATATGGACAGAGAGAAGGATTGTTATGGATTCGCTCACTGGGAAGGATTTCCCTGTTGGATATTTTTGTGAGTTAAGGACTGAATTCGAGTTGGAATTCTAAACCTTGGAGAAAAGAGCTCTCGTGTTCTGAGTCCTGAGGAGAACCCTAAAAGACACACAGAAGGGTTCGAAATGCGTCAACTGTTTTCTTTCCACCAAACAAGTGTTCTATATATGCAGTAACACTGAAGCTCATTTTCAACTGATCAGATTAAGAATTGCGACTGTCTTCCATGAGCTCAGGAGGGCCACTGTTTGGTTGCTGCCCTTGTAGAAAGAATTCAATTATCGCGTTGTAACGCTAGCACCAAGGGCAATTTTTGTTTCAAAATAAGATCTCATTTTTACAGAACCTGAGCAACAAACAGTGTGCAACATATGTTTGTAATTTGTTTTTTGTATTGTCTATGTGATTTGTGTACTGTTGTAAATATCGCAATATTTTTGTCCCTGTGTATTGTAATGTTTTTGGCAAATTGTTTGTTTCAAATTGATGAATAAGTTTCCCTTAAAAATGTCTTTTTTGATAAAACAAAATAACAAAAAAAAGTTAATCATGAATGAATAAATATATGGTCATTACAATTGAAGTGTGTGATTATGGGTTTTGAATGAAAGGCTGAATTGACATCAGTACTGGCACTTATTGTGGTTTGAAACACCAACCGACCAATAGCAGCACGAAACACACCGATCAGATAATCCCAGCGTGTACACAATGACGTCAACTTCTCAATCCCTTGCATTATCCACCCTCCTTCACAATTTTCTTCATTATTTCGAACAACAGTTTTGATCAATCTTGTTTGATTGACTCCTTTTCTAACAGAAATATTTAGATCTACATTCACTCAAGAAGATTTCACAATTGCAAGTGACTTCTCGACCAGCGAAAATTCACACTAATTAATGCAGCATCACCCTAGTGCGTAATAAGGTTTCACCAACATTAACAAGGTTAATCAATCGACACTTGTACCTACTGTTACTGATGGAAGTGATGGTACCTCACACTCCATATCTACTTATCTCTTTTGTAAAACACAATTAATATCCCGGGATCTTTTGACTTCTTGGAGCCTGAAATCAACTTCTGCACAACAACAACTTTTAATCATGTTCTTGTAAATATTGATTCATTCGAAGAAAACACTCTATTCTCACAGCCACAACATTATTTTGCCTATTGATACTCCCAACTCCCAACCGTAATTGCCAAGACCGTAACCGCTCGTGACTCCAACCGGATTCAGACATTAGCTCTATTCTGGGTATAAAACCATCAATCTGCTACCAGAAACTGTTGAAGCCCAAAAGGACTCTCTAAGATGGTTTAGTTCTTTTACATAGACCCACTTACCAATATCACCATGGAGAATTCCAGGGCTCCGGAAAACTCAATGGACCTTTTCCACCGTGCAGAAAAGGAAAATTTGAGCTTGCTAAAGAAAGTCATTAAAACATCATAGACATTTAGAATTTTCGATGAGTCAATGATGAGAGGTTGGGAAAGTTTTAAACGCTTTATTTTGAAATAACATTAGAGTTTCAAATTATCTTTATTCAATTCAATAGTTTACAGAAAAAAAAAATGATGGTTAGAAATCAATATTAAAGGACACAGTGTTCCATAAAGGAACCCAATAATATAACTAAGAGACCTATTCTAATAAGAACCCTTAAAGAGTTCCATTTGGAAAAGAGCGAGCAGAGAAAGAGACAAACTTCTCATGAAGAGTAGCTCTGAGTACTCAGCCGAGTTCCCCAACCATTGCAATACCAATGGTATTTTAGGAAAGCGATCTGTGCAATAGCATGGATCACAAAGTAATAAAGATCACCTAGGGAATATCTAAGGGAAGTCAGTTCTCCTTAAAGAAGAGTCAAAGGAATATCCAGTAGCAGGACCACCGGACAAGTCAAGGGTAAAGAGGTGTGTCGTAACTAACTAGCTAGAACACTTGTTCTCACACAAGTATCAACTTTTGTAGGTGTATTCACTCGCTGTCCAATCAGAACAGTTCACGAGGGGGTGTTGTCGGCCAGGCAATGCATCTTTTTTCGATTCCCACAGTCTGCACTCTTGTCGTCAGGTTTGATGCAGTTTCTAACATAATTGTTACTTGAAGGAAAGTTCCCATGAGAACTCTCTTACCTTAACTAAAAGATGATAAAGATGCACTATAAGCTCATTGCACAGAGAAAGGCTATTCAGTAATATGAAAGCAAATATTGAAAATATTCCGAAGCAACATTTATAAAGTCCATGTCACCATTTATTCTATACAATTTTAATAAGTTCATTGTATTCGAGTGAAATGATCTAACATGGGGTGAGGAATTAAATGAATGTGATATCATAGTCAGCACATTTCTAAAGATGACATCAATGCTAGGCAGTTCCACAGAATGCTTTACTATGAGCGTAGGTCGCAAGGAAAGTTTTGGCCCAGTCACTGCAAAGACTAAAATAGTGTAAAATTTTCAAAAAACACACATTTATTAATGAAGCATTTCAAAAGACATCTACTTCTACATAAATATAATGATATATGTGATGTGATGTCACTGACCATGTCATGAGTGATGTAATGTGTGAGGTCATAAGCAGTGCATTGCGGGGCATGAGTTATAGTTAGCTCAGCTAACTATAACTGCTGGTTTTGTACGACTGAAAAGTCAGCCTAACTATAACGTCCCAGTAACCTTTGTTTTTTCAATGAATTTTTATGGGTTTTTAAAAATTATATTTCCTAACTATAACGTCCCTGTAACGTTTGTTTTTTTTCAGTGAATTTCTAAGGTTTTTTGAATGCTAATTCCCAGCTATAACGTCCCTGTAACCCTTGGTTTTTTTCAGTGAATTTCTATGCTTTTGTAAGTATCAAGGGTGTTTGCAGAGTGGTGTGGAAAGGGAGGGGGGGCTCTGACCAGCTCTCAGGAATCCCGCTGTGTAGGACTTACAGAAAGTACCAGGAGGGCTTCTTGGTCCCCAAGGTCCCTTAGCATCCAAGAGAACTTCTTTCCCCAACCAGTAGTATGCCAGGAGACACGTTTGCAGAATAGCGCAGGAAGGGGGCATTGCCTCCGATGACCTCTTGGCAAACTCACTGTGTGAGACTTGCTGGAGGTAACAGGAGGGGTAGTTGGCCCCCAACGACCCTCAATAGTGAAGGGGACTTCATCCCACAACTAGTAGTGTGCCAGTAGGCGCGTTTGCAGAGTGTTGGAGTAAGGACGTCCTTGATGATTGCACAGGTAGTGCAATTGTCAAGGACAAACTGTGAACCCGGGTGTTTTTGACAATGTGTAAAACACATCTAGCCTCTTCGCTGCGATCGGAATTCCGCTCAGGTGCTGGACATTCCGATCGCGGGCGTGGTCGTGACGAGCTCAGCTAGTCATGCGCACACGCCCACCGCGCAGCATGACGAGCTGAGCTCGTCATGAGCATCGAAGAGGATATAGACATATTTTACATAAAGTTTCAGTGTAGCTATTTGGTAAGATACTAAATTAACTTTCCCTTTTGTTTTCATTTGTCAAAATAACTACATTAAAAAAATGCATTTTCCTTCTTGACAGCAACACCGGAGGTCGCAATGACATCAGTAGTCACAAATGACAAAATGTAAAACAGATTTTTAAACATGTGATACACAAAGTTTGAGTCTAGCTGTTTAGTAACATAATTGTTTAACTTTAGTTTAACAACACATTTAACAAAAACAACAATTTCAAAAAATAACTTTCAACATCTGAACTCACGAATAGACCATATTTACAAAACACCCATCACACTACCCATTCTTACCCAAACTCAACAGGTATCAAAAACTGCTCCAAAACTAGTGCAATGCACACTCTGTGAAAAGACCCACTCTGGACGGACGAACAAAAAATATTCATTCTGGATGACATCCATGGCCTTCATCTTAAAACCTAACATAGAAAACATCTCTAACTGGCAATCAAGTAAAGGGAAGCTGGAGGGCCATCTACATCAGTGGCACCAGCAACAATTCCCAACCAGAAAGTCCTTTGAGAGGTGCAGACTACTGGAACAGATATGGCTCCAGAGTTTTCAAGAATGGCCACGTACAAAATCATAAAAAAAAAACAAATCAAAAACAAAACAGAATATCATTTCACTGAGAAATAAAGGAATATCATTGGATAATACACTTTTCAAGTAAAAAAATGAAAAAAGACCACTCGCATTTATCTCTCTTGAACATTCTTTAAAAGGAGATCATAGTGAGCAGATTTGCACACTGCATAATATGTCACAAGACATTCTAAAGGGGTATAAATAAAAAATATTTTTCCGGGACTACATTCATGCTTTACCATCTAAAAACATACCAAAGCAATAGTGTAAAAGCAGCAAGAAGGCAACGCAAGGCTGAAGGACCCTGAACTTCAATACCAGCCACAACAACTCTGGGGCAGAGAGTCCCTTCAGAGGTCCAATCTCAACTTTCAGATTTGGCTCCACATTTTTTCCGGATGGCATCATACTGCATGGATTGTGAAGTTGTAGTGAGTGCTGGAGAGCAGTCCATAAGAGCCCTTCACAATGCTGCACAGAATCATAAATGTGGATGTGTTTTTTTATTTTTGGCACTTCATAGTTTTTCTACATTAGCAACCATTTTATTATCTTATAAAATGGGTGTCTAATATCTATGCGCTGTTCATTTTATTTTCTTCTAATTTACACATAACTTGCCGTATGGACAAGTCAAAGTGTTTCTCTACAATTAAATACACAGCTAACTTTTGCCTGTTATAATTATTTACTTTTTCACTTTTTAAATACAATTCAACAGTCTGTGTTTAAATCTTCTAGTGAGTGCGTCGACAACATATGTGGGATTCTTAGGTATATCAATTCGCCAAGTTGTGGATTTGTGAAGTAGATCAGTTGGGGATACGGCAAACCAGCGTTCTCCCGAGGATCTGTGCATTCCTTCCAGAACTCCGGATTTCTACAAACAGAAGTTCTCGTATTCCCAACTGATCTACTTCACGAAGCCAAGATTGGCAAACTGATTGACCTAAGTACCCCATAGCTGTCTCTGTTGGAAACATTTTACACGGTATCCCTTGACCACCCCATTCTTGGGGACAACGTGCCTTATTACAGCTGGAACCCGGTCCCGGGTCCTTGTACCGCACTTCAACAAAACCAGTAACCCAGTCCGAATGATGACCTGAAATTTAAACAGGTCCACACGCCGTCGACACTCCAGCGCAACTTTTGGTGGCTCTTTTGTGGTTCAACGAAAACAATAAGTATACATCAATACATTGGAACCACTTAAAGCTCTTTGTATATATTTAAAAAAACGTTCTCATTGTCCTGTGCCGCCTTTCGCTGTATATAGTATAAATACTTTTCCACTTGTCACTTGCATAGTTCACTTTTTACCTCGCAAGCACCATTGTGCACAAGTCTTTACGAGTTACATGTACATTCAATGTAACTAAGTGCCGCAATATTGTTCTTCTCCAATCTTGCTATTCTTGTCAAAAATACAGATTGCATTTAACTGCTATAATTATTGTTGTCTCTCTGTTTCCTCCCTCCTTCTGCAACTTTTTTTGTGCATGCTTTCTTGTAAGAATAATTGTCTTCCACTAATACCTGTTGAAACATTGTTGCTTGTTATTGTTCATTTCATACCATCGTCCTCTGTAATCAAAAGCATGAACTAATCTATTATCCTGGAAATAGCTTTCTTCATTAAAGAAATATTCTGTACTAGAAGTATGTATGCATACTCCACTAAAAACTGTACAAAAGTTACTTCCATTCACTAATCTTTTTTTCTGGTTTTATCTCCTTAAGTACAACACCATTTTGTCAAGAGTCTTCATTCTATTATAATCAAAACAAAAACATTCACCTTCAAAGGAAAGACCTTATCAACTACTCTCTCAATTTGTTCTTTCTGTTTCACTGCATGTCTCCCAGCTCTGATTTCCTTAAACAGCTTCTGTCTTCTGCTTAAGGTGTATACATCTTTGTTACATTCTTTCCTGTTCTTGTCATATAGATTTTGTCCATTGTTATTTTATCTCATAGTTTGAATTTTATTTTCATTATTTCATAATCTATGGAAATGCCCACATATCTTTTTAAGAAATTAGTTTGTCCTCTTACCAACAGCTTTTTTTTTTGTTCACCACTTTTTCTTCATTTTGCCCCTTTTGAGTCTCAGTTCTGCATAGATACTGTAGTTGCTTCTGTTCCTTTTCCCTCAGAGCTTTTGTAGGCAATCTGTCTGTAATTATACAGATATTGTTCTGCAAAATAAAAAAAAATATATAAAATTCCTTTTTTAGCCAATGTACCAGCTACTTTACTACTGGCTTACACATAATACAAAAACAGTTTTTATGTTATGTTGCAGATTTAAATCTACAAATCAACCTATGTACATATCTAAAAGTACTTACTTCAATGTACCAATCCCAAACCAAAACACAAAACTTAATTTATTACTTACCTTTTAATATTATAGCACCCTCTCCTACAACACAGCTGCACCATATCTCAGTTCTTACTTATACACGCTATAAGACCACTTTATCCCTTATGTACTCAATTTTAAAATAAATATCAACCAAAGTGTAAAAATACATACAGTCTCAATATTGTAAATACAAAAACATAACATAAGACCTATTTCTGTGCCTCTCTACAATGGTGTCACTGGTTCATTTAGTGTTTTAATGCTTTTCTACTTAGATGTGTCAGATTTAAATTTTGAGAAACACTCCATATAAAAACCTGCACATTAATGTGTATCACAGCATATAGCTCACTAATTCTTCCGAGTACATGCAAACAGTGTGTGACAGGTTACATATATAATTCACCAGATGGTTCTAAAAGAGTACATATTCCTCACTAAAACTTGTAAATACATGTGTTTCTTGTTGAATACAACAATACTCCCTGGATGATTGGATGGGTGCAAAGATAGTGCCTATGTGATTCCCTTAGAATATTGGTAGTGCCTGCATGATTCTCAGAGTATAAAGTAACTACATCAGTGGTTCCATATCTGCATAGTTAGTGCGTGTGCATTCACATAACTATATTGCTACTATCTTGGTGATTGGATGAATGCATGGGTGTTGCCTGTGTAGTTCAATGAATACATAATTAGTGCCTGTATGATTGGAAGAGTGCATGTGTAGTACCTGAGTGACTGAATAAGTCTAGATATCACATTTTATATAATTGCATACATGACTCTCTAAGAGTATACATTGCTCGGTTACTCAGCGTGCACCTGCATCAGTAAGTTTCTAAAACTAAAAACAACAATTCTCATCCTTTGAAAGTGCAAAAACATTTCCTAATGGCATACCTACATCATTTCACAAATATTTCTTGTGTCTTTAATACATATATTCAGCATTTCTCAAAGAAAAGTTACAGGCCAAGTGAAGCTAGCAATTAACTCTCAAAAGACATTCTGCACTATTACCCCTCCCCATTTTCAGACAGAGCACGTTGAAAGAAATGCACACCCTCACTATATACATGAAATTTTCAACAGCCTTGAAGAACATATATCACCATGTAAACATATATTTGATTTCATAAAAGATATACACCTTCAGGCTATATTTCTAAAAATATATAGTTCTCTGCATCTTTAAGTTAACTCAACAGTCTCATCGTACAAATAACTATCTGCAACCAAAAATACCATTTCGCACCATCTAAACATATGCAAACCTGTCATATAAGTTAAAAACCACATTGACAAATACTTCCTAATACATACCTAATAAGTATTACTACTTTATAATGTATATACAGGCACAATACATTTTCTTAAGTTTTATTCATGACTACAGTACTCCTGTTTAATAATGTGACTAAAACTACCACAACTCCCGGAATGCAAATAATATAGATGTATCTATTCTGCACATAATGCTTAGACAATTAAAACATTGTCATTGTTAAAGGCATTGCTCGTGGTATTTTTCAACAGTACTAACATCTTAAACACCCTCTGCCAGATACAGTTTATCTGATATATTTTTTTCACATCACTATGATTCTTTTTTGATCAAACTCCCATATACATCTTCATTTCTAATGTACATTTTTTATATAATTAAAAAGTTATATACATACCAGTGAATTGAGCTCGTACATTACATTGTTATTTTAGCTCTTTCTGGATAGTTTTGACACTGTTATGATTTGTAAAAACTAAGCACAAGAATGGTACACCACTCTCATAGAAAGCAACTATAAAATGGCAACCTCTTCAACTTTCCACTCTATCATCATGAGAAAGGCAGCAAATGAAATCATGTCTTTCATTTTAGACTACTCTAGCTCCACTTGTGAATGGTTAGCATCTGGAAAACCCTTTCCCTCTCTTTCAAAATGAGGTTCCTGTTGGCACGTTTTCGCAATGTTTTTGCGATCATTGCGGAGTAATAGCAAAAAAAAAACTAGAGTCCAAACCAATATTTAGCTTCAGTTTAAAAAAAATTAAATACTGAACCACAGTTTATTACATAGTCCTGAGTTGGAAAGTAAAGTTTGCCATTACTTAAATTGTGTCATAACTCCTCAACTATTAAAAAAATGTTCTGTCTCTTTAACACCCTCCCCCAATACGCTCTTAGCTCACTGTACCTAACAACTCAGTGGAACCAGTAGGTCACAAGTTCATAGCACCTTCTAGAAGGAACATGCTACTTCCAAATGAAATACAGCAGGTGTGGTTTACTCCACAGATTCAAAAGCACATCCATGTCTGTATTACATTTCTTTACTTAAACAACAGCCAACAATAGGACTTCTTCTTAAGGCATCCAACACACTACCTAATTTTATTCATTTTCATGCTGACAACATTCAATGAAATATATCTTTTTTTTTTTTAAAAACCTCCATTTTAACTGCTTTTCATTTTGAAAACCATCTCATACAGCTCCAGCCTCCTCCGGACTGCTAATGCTCCTTCACTTCAAAATGCTTAGAATATGGATTGTGGGCCACAGCTATATCTATCAGGCTAAAGAGGCTGCAAACAAGAGAGGTATTGACAGGACTTGGGTTTGCCAAATGTGCAGATTACTTGGTTTGGCCAGAGAGGGTTAAAGTTTCATCAGTTGCTGGCTTTGGTTAAATCCATTGTGGATTCCCAAGCTCCTCACCTCATGATTTTGCACTGGGGTGGCAATGACCTAGGCACATTGATTGGGAAAGGGCTGGAAATCCTAGTGAAAGAAACCTTTGCAGAACTGATGTCGTGTTTCCCTCACACTGGCTTGGTGTACTCTAATATATGCCAAAGAAAGAAATGGAAGCGGTAAAATCAATTCTGTCCACAGATTGACAAAGCCATGAAACATGTTAATAAAACTGTTTTTGCATTCCTCACAGTATTTTACACGCTAGGGGTTTCTTACAATTTTCTCTAAAATCATGTTTTTCTAGAGAGTTTCTATAAAAACCATCTCTAAAAACTATTTTCTGTTTTCGCGGTGACGATCACGATGACGTCGGTAAGCGCGATCCCCGCGGATACATTGCAAAGATGCAAAGCAAAAGCAGGAATTCAATAGGCACCACCACATTCAACAATTATAACTATCTCACTAATTCTAACCATCACACTAGATAAATCACTATCTAATTAACTCTATAAAAACATATATCAATATCTCTATAACAATCTGTATTAATGATTCACTTAGTTATGTGAGTGCATGCATAAGTCTCTGAGTGGGTCTGTCACTGCATATATCAGTCTATGAGTGGATATCAGAGTAGACTCATGAGTCTTTCAGTATGTGTGTCACTGGCTCTGTGAATCAGTATGTGATTGTCAGACTGGATCTGTGATGAGTCAATCAGTGTCTCAGTGGGAGTGTGAGTGGAATTATACTTCTCTCAGTGGGTCTGTGAGTCAAAGCATGAATGTCTGAATGAGTCTCTGACTGGGTCTATGAGTGTCTGAGTGGGTGTCTGAGTGGGTGCATGAGTGTCTGAATAGGCCTGTGAGTGGGTGTAAGACTCTGACTGCGTATGTGAATGGGTACATGAGTCTGTGACTGGATCTATGCGTTTGTGCATAAGTGTCTGAGTGGGTCTCACTATCAGTGGGTGGTGTGTCAGTGGAAGCAAAAGTCTCACACTGGGTCTGTAAGTGGGTGTATGAGTGTTGGAGTGGATCTGTACATGGGTGCATCACTCTAGAAGTGAGTCTGTAAGTGCGCGCATGAGTACATGAATGGTATGACAGTGGGCACCTCAGTATCTGAGTCGGTATGTGACTGGATGTATAAGTGTGTGATGGGGTATGTGAATGGGTGTATAAGAGTCTGAGTGAATATGTGAGTAGGTAAATAAGTATGTGACAGTCACTGGCTAGTGTGTACAAATATATATATTTTTATATTTCCACCAATATTCGGGACGACGTGGGTAGTCGTGATGTCCCCATGACGGTACATGGGTGGGTCGCACTGGCTGTCGCATCATCACGAATATCGCACGCGATTGTAAAAATCAATTTTGGACACATAACTTGTGTCGCCCATTTCTGAAACATTCTTTATGGTAGCTTTTTCAGAAATTTTCAGCCCCGGGAACCATTCCCAATCAATAAAATGGCAGTCACAACTTTCTGTTCAGGTTGCATCCAGCCAATCAGAGCATTCACACTGGCCCATGCTTTCACGCTTACTCGCGAAACAGTCACAAAATATCCGCGACCAGAGATATCACTATAATTTTCAGCTTAAATTTCTCAAAAACTACTGAACAGATTTACACCAAATTGGCAAAAGGCACTTCCCTGAACCAACATCTACCTCCCTGCCAAATTTGGTGTAAGTCAGTTCAGCAGTTCGAGCTGTAGCTGTGGCTAAAGGTTCTTATGGAAATTAACGTTACAAGCGCATCCTTATTTCAAGGCCCAAATTCTCGGTCCCCACTGCACAGATCACCCCCAAACTTTCCATGACAACCAGAACCTACCTTAACACTTTCTTGGGAACATTTCATGAAGATTAGTCAAACAACGTTAAAGTTATAGGTAAGTCAAAAAATGCTTTTCCAATGGAAACTAGGTCCTAACTATAACTACCTACTGCGACCGGCAGTAGGTAATGTAATATATATATATATATACATATATATATATATATATATATATATATATATATATATATATATATATTCACTGAAAAAACCACAGGTTTCAGGGCGTTAGTTGGACATTTCACTCGTACAAAACCAGAGAAATTCGTCCGTTATAGTTAGTTGAGCTAAGCATAACTCGCGCCCCCGCAATGCACTGCTGATGACATCACATATTACATCACTCATGACATGGTCAGTGACATCACTGATGACATCTCAAATGACATCACTGATGATATCGCTGATGACATCATCCAGTGACTGTGTGTTTCTGTAAAGTTTAAATATGTTTTATATATAGGCCAAGGTGTATTGAACAATGAATGGGTGTATGACTGTCTGAATGGATGATTTAGTAGGTGTGTGACTGACTGTATAAGTGAGTGATTAAACATGTGTTACTGAATGCATGGGTTAGTGACTAAACTGTGAATATCTGTATCAGTCTGTCTGTTGGTGTGTAAGCAGTTGCATGGGTTGATGAGTAGCTACATGAGTGTCTATATGATTGGGTTATTGATTGCTTGTCTGAGTATCTGTATGGGTGCCTGAGCTTCTGTGTGGGTGGGTAGGGTGTGTGTGACTCACTGCATGAATGTGTGAGTGGGTGATTCACTGGGTGTATGGGTTCAAGAGTGCATCTGTGAGGGGCTGTATGGGTGGGTGAGTGTGTGTATGGCTGTGTTGGTGAGTGAATGGATGTCTCATTGGTACATGTGTGAGTAACTACATATGTGAAAGGCAGTATATGTGAGTGTTGGAGTATATAAATGACTATAAGTGAGAGTGAGTGATTGTGAGAGTGGCTGTGTGGATGAGTGTGTGCTTGTGTCAGTGATTGTATAAGAGAGTATGTATGTGTCAGTAGAACCATCTGTATTCAACAAGAAACACATGTATTTACAAGTTTTAGTGAGGAATATGTACTCTTTTAGAACCATCTGTGTGAATAAGTGAGGTGGTGTGTGTATAACTGTATAGGTGAGTAAATGGGAGTGTGATTGATTCTTTGCAGGACTAACTAGCTGTGTAAGTAACTCTATGGGTGAGTGGCGGTATGTGAGTGTCTGTATAGGTGTATGAGTGCATGTGATAGTGGCTGAATTGATGAGTGACTGCATGTATGAGTGACTGTATGGGTGAGTGAGTGGATGTGTGTGTAGACCTAGGAATCAGTGAGTGGGTATGTAGTAACTGGTATTGGTGTGTCTATGGTTTCGAGAATGGCAGTCTGTATTTTAGAGTGGGTGTATCAAAGGTTATATTAGGCTATGAGGAGGTGCATCAGAGGATCACGTGGATGAGGTCATCAGTGGTGTCATCAGTGATGTCATTTGAGATGTCATCAGTGATGTCATGAGTGATGTCACTGACCATGTCATGAGTGATGTAATATGTGATGTCATCAGCAGTGCATTGCGGGGGCACGAGTTATACTTAGCTCAACTAACTATAACAGCCGAATTTCTCTGGTTTTGTACGAGTGAAATGTCCAACTAACTGTAACGTCCCTGAAACCTGTGTTTTTTTCAGTGAATTTCAAAGGTTTTATAAATGATAATTTCTAACTATAACGTCCCTGAAACCTATGGTTTTTTCAGTGAATTTCAAAGGTTTTTTAAATGCTAATTTCTAACTATGCCTACAGAGGTAGGACATGTGCAGAAAGAGGAAGAAAGGTGCAGAAAGAAGCAAGAGAAATGCAGAAAGAGGCAACAGAAGTCCAGAAAGACGAAGAAAAGTGCAGAAAGAAGCAAGAAATATGCAGAAAGAACCAACAGAGGTGCAGAAAGAGGCCTTGTTGAAAGTCATCCTGTGCCCCCAACTTTTTGCTTACTGGCACTGGTGGTAACTGACTCTGACTAACCAGGCCCGGAGCCAGTGCTATGCTGAAAGACACTTAGAATACAGTGAAAACACCTACATACACTAGGGTACACTATGGGTTGGGGTACCCCTGTGATTGGCAAGACCTCCTCTGTAAGGCCCTAGTACATAATAGGGCAGGGGGATTAAAACTACTTCTAACTCAGAGGTGCAGAAAGAGGCAAGAGAAGTGCAGAAAGAAGCAACAGAGGTGCCGAAGAGGCAAGAGAGGTGCAGAAAGAAGCAAGTGAAGTGCAGAAAGAGGCAAGAGGGGTGCAGAAAGAAGCAAGAAAGGTACAGAAAGAGGCAGGAGGGGTGCAGAAAGAAGGAAGAGAAGTGCAGAAAGAGGCAAGAGAATAGCTGAAAAAAGCAACAGATCTGTAGAAAGAAGCAAGAGAAGTGCAGAAGGAGGCAAGTGAGGTGCAGAAAGAAGCTAGAGAAGCGCAGAAAGAACCAACAGAGGTGCAAAAAGAGGCAAGAGGAGTGCAGAAACGGGCAGTAAAGGTGCAAAAAGAGGGAACAGGGGTGCAGATAGAGGCAAGAGCGGTGCAGAAAGAGAAAAGAGGGGTGCAGAAAGAGGCAAGAGATCTGCAGAAAAAAGCAAAAGAGGTGCTGAAAGAGGCAAGTGAGGTGCAGAAAGAGGCAAGAGATCTGCAGAAAAAAGCAACAGAGGTGCTGAAAGAGGCAAGTGAGGTGCAGAAAGAAGCAAGAGATGTGCAGAAAGAGGGAACAGGGGTGCAGAAAGAGAAAAAAGGGGTGCAGAAAGAGGCAAGAGATCTGCAGAAAAAAGCAACAGAGGTGCTGAAAGACACAAGTGAGGTGCGGAAAGAGGCAAGAGATCTGTAGAAAAAAGCAACAGAGGTGCTGAAAGAGGCAAGTGAGGTGCAGAAAGAAGCAAGAGAGGTGCAGAAAGAAGGAAGAGAAGTGCAGAAAGAAGTAACAGAGGTGCTGAAAGAGGCTCGAAGGGTGCAGAAAGAGCAAGAGAAGTGCATAAAGGCAACAGAGGTACAGAAAGAGGCAACAGAGGTACAAAAAGAGGGAACAGGGGTGCAGAAAGATGCAAGGGAGGTGCAGAAAGAGAAAAGAGGGGTGCAGAAAAAGGCAAGAGATCTGCAGAAAAAAGCAACAGGTGCTGAAACAGGCACGTGAGGTACAGAAAGAGGCAAGAGATCTACAGAAAAAAGCAAGAGAGGTGCTGAAAGAGGCAAGTCAGCTGCAGAAAGAAGCAAGAGAGGTGCAGAAAGAGGCAATAGAAGTGCAGAAAGAAGCATCAGAGGTGCAGAAAGAGGCAAGAGGGGTGCAGAAAGAGGAGAGAGAAATGCAGAAAGAAGCAAAAGAGGTGCTCAAAGAGGCAAGAGGGATGCAAAAAGAGGCAAGAGCAGTGCAGAAAGAACCAAGAGAAGTACAGAAAGAAGCAACAGAGGTGCAGAAGGAGGTACGAGGAGTGCAGAAAGAAGGAAGAGAAGTGCAGAAAGAAGTAACAGAGGTACAAAAAAGAGGCAAGAGTTTTGCAGAAAGAGGGAAGAGAGGTATAGAAAGAGGCAAGAGAGTTGCACAAAGAGGGAAGACTGGTGCAGAAAGAGACAAGAGGGGTGCAGAAACAGGCAAGAGAAGTGCAGAAAGAGGCAAGAGAAGTGCAGAAAGAGGCAAGAGAATTGCTGAAAGGAGCAACAGAGGTGTAGAAAGAAGCAAGAAAAGTGCAGAAAGAGGCAAGTGAGATGCAGAAACAGGCAAGAAAGGTACAGAAAGAGGGAAGATGAGTGCAAAAAGAGACAACAGGGGTGCAGAAAGAAGCAAGACAGATGCAGAAAGAAGCATGGAAAGTGCAGAATGAAGCAACAGGGGCGCAGAAAGAGGCAACAGAAGTGCAGAAAGAAGCAACAGAGGTGCAGAAGGAGGCAAGAGAACTGCAGAAAGAGGCAAGAGAGTTGCAGAAAGAGGCAAAAGAGGTACAGAAAGGGACAACAGGGGTGCAGACAGAAGCAAGACAGGTGCAGAAAGAAGCATGAAAAGTGCAGAATGAAGCAACAGGGGTGCAGAAAGAGGCAAGAGAAGTGCAGAAAGAAGCAAGTGAGGTGTAGAAAGAGGCAAGAGAGGTGCAGAAAGAGGCAAGAGAATTGCTGAAAGAAGCAACAGAGGTGTAGAAAGAAGCAAGAAAAGTGCAGAAAGAGGATAGTGAGATGCAGAAACAGGCAAGAAAGGTACAGAAAGAGGCAAGAGAAGTGCAGAAAGAAGCAACAGAGGTGCAGAAGGAGGCAAGAGAGCTGCAGAAAGAGGCAAGAGAGTTGCAGAAACATGCAAAAGAGGTACAGAAAGAGGGAACAGAGATGCAGACAGAGGCAAGAGAGGTATACAAAGAGGGAAGAGGGGTGCAGAAAGAGGCAACAGGGGTGCAGAAAGAAGCAAGTGAGGTGCAGAAAGAGGCAAGAGAGGTGCAGAAAGAGGCAAGAGAGTTACAGAAAGAGGCAAGTGAAGTGCAGAAGGAGGCACGAGAACTGCAGAAAGAGGCAATAGAGGTGCAGAAAGAGGCAAGTGAAGTGCAGAAAGAAGCAAGATAAGTGCTGAAAGAAGCAACAGAAGTGCAGAAAGAGGGAAGAGGGGTGGAGAGAGAGGCAAGAGGGGTGCAGAAAGAAGCAAGACAGGTGCAGAAAGAAACAAAAGAAGTGCAGAGAGGAGGAACAGAGGTGCAGAAAGAGGCAAAAAGGGTGCAGGAAGGACGTAAGGGGTACAGAAAAAGGAAGGAGGGGTGCAGAAAGAGGGAAGAAGGGTGCAGAAAGAGGAGAGAGAAATGCAGAAAGAAGCAAAAGAGGTGCTCAAAGAGGCAAGAGGGATGCAAAAAGAGGCAAGAGCAGTGCAGAAAGAACCAGGAGAAGTGCAGAAAGAAGCAACAGAGGTGCAGAAGGAGGCACGAGGAGTGCAGAAAGAAGAAAGAGAAGTGCAGAAAGAAGCATCAGAGGTGCAGAAAGAGGCAAGAGGGGTGCAGAAAGAGGAGAGAGAAATGCAGAAAGAAGCAAAAGAGGTGCTCAAAGAGGCAAGAGGGATGCAAAAAGAGGCAAGAGCAGTGCAGAAAGAACCAAGAGAAGTGCAGAAAGAAGCAACAGAGGTGCAGAAGGAGGCACGAGGAGTGCAGAAAGAAGGAAGAGAAGTGCAGAAAGAAGCAACAGAGGTACAAAAGAAGCAAGAGTGGTGCTGAAAGAGGGAAGAGAGGTGTAGAAAGAGGCAAGAGAGTTGCACAAAGAGGGAAGACTGTTGCAGAAAGAGACAAGAGGGGTGCAGAAACAGGCAAGAGAAGTGCAGAAAGAGGCAAGAGAATTGCTGAAAGAAGCAACAGAGGTGTAGAAAGAAGCAAGAAAAATGCAGAAAGAGGCAAGTGAGATGCAGAAACAGGCAAGAAAGGTACAGAAAGAGGGAAGGCGAGTGCAGAAAGAGACAACAGGGGTGCAGAAAGAAGCATGACAGATGCAGAAAGAAGCATGGAAAGTGCAGAATGGAGCAACAGGGACGCAGAAAGAGGCAACAGAAGTGCAGAAAGAAGCAACAGAGGTGCAGAAGGAGGCAAGAGAACTGCAGAAAGAGGCAAGAGAGTTTCAGAGAGAGGCAAAAGAGGTACAGAAAGAGACAACAGGGGTGCAGAAAGAAGCATGGAAAGTGCAGAATGAAGCAACAGGGGTGCAGAAAGAGGCAAGAGAAGTGCAGAAAGAAGCAAGTGAGGTGCATAAAGAGACAAGAGAGGTGCAGAAAGAGACAAGAGAGGTGCAGAAACAGGCGAGAGAAGTGCAAAAAGAGGCAAGAGAATTGCTGAAAGAAGCAACAGAGGTGTAGAAAGAAGCAAGAAAAGTGCAGAAAGAGGATAGTGAGATGCAGAAACAGGCAAGAAAGGTACAGAAAGAAGGAAGACGAGTGCAGAAAGAGACAACATGGGTGCAGAAAGAAGCAAGACAGGTGCAGAAAGAAGCATGGAAAGTGCAGAATGAAGCAACAGGGGTGCAGAAAGAGGCAAGAGAAGTGCAGAAAGAAGCAACAGAGGTGCAGAAGGAGGCAAGAGAGCTGCAGAAAGAGGCAAGAGAGTTGCAGAAACATGCAAAAGAGGTACATAAAGAGGGAACAGAGGTGCAGACAGAGGCAAGAGAGGTGCACAAAGAGGGGTGCAGAAAGAGGCAAAAGGGGTGCAGAAAGAAGCACGTGAGGTGCAGAAAGAGGCAAGAGAGGTGCAGAAAGAGGCTAGAGAGTTACAGAAAGAGACAAGTGAAGTGCAGAAGGAGGCAAGAGAACTGCAGAAAGAGGCAATAGAGGTGCAGAAAGAGGCAAGTAAAGTGCAGAAAGAAGCAAGATAAGTGCTGAATGAAGCAACAGAAGTGCAGAAAGAGGGAAGAGGGGTGGAGAGAGAGGCAAGAGGGGTGCAGAAAGAAGCAAGACAGGTGCAGAAAGAAACAAAAGAAATGCAGGGAGAAGGAACAGAGGTGCAGAAAGAGGCAAAAAGGGAGCAGAAAGACGTAAGAGGTGTACAGAAAAAGGAAGGAGGGGTACAGAAAGAGGGAAGAAGGGTGCAGAAAGAGGAGAGAGAAATGCAGAAAGAAGCAAAAGAGGTGCTCAAAGAGGCAAGAGGGATACAAAAAGAGGCAAGAGCAGTGCAGAAAGAACCAAGAGAAGTGCAGAAAGAAGCAACAGAGGTGCAGAAGGAGGCACGAGGAGTGCAGAAAGAAGGAAGAGAAGTGCAGAAAGAACCATCAGAGGTGCAGAAAGAGGAGAGAGAAATGCAGAAAGAAGCAAAAGGGTGCTCAAAGAGGCAAGAGGGATGCAAAAAGAGGCAAGAGCAGTGCAGAAAGAACCAAGAGAAGTGCAGAAAGAAGCAACAGAGGTGCAGAAGGAGGCACGAGGAGTGCAGATAGAAGGAAGAGAAGTACAGAAAGAAGCAACAGAGGTACAAAAAGAGGCAAGAGTGGTGCAGAAAGAGGGAAGAGAGGTGTAGAAAGAGGCAAGAGAGTTGCACAAAGAGGGAGGACTGGTGCAGAAAGAGACAAGAGGGGTGCAGAAACAGGCAAGAGAAGTGCAGAAAGAGGTAAGAGAATTGCTGAAAGAAGCAACAGAGGTGTAGAAAGAAGCAAGAAAAGTCCAGAAAGAGGCAAGTGAGATGCAGAAACAGGCAAGAAAGTTACAGAGAGAGGGAAGACGAGTGCAGAAAGAGACAACAGGGGTGCAGAAAGAAGCAAGACAGATGCAGAAAGAAGCATGGCAAGTGCAGAATGAATCAACAGGGGGGCAGAAAGAGGCAACAGAAGTGCAGAAAGAAGCAACAGAGGTGCAGAAGGAGGCAAGAGAACTGCAGAAAGAGGCAAGAGAGTTGCAGAAAGAGGCAAAAGAGGTATAGAAAGAGACAACAGGGGTGCAGAAAGAAGCAAGACAGGTGCAGAAAGAAGCATGGAAAGTGCAGAATGAAGCAACAGGGGTGCAGAAAGAGGCAAGAGAAGTGCAGAAAGAAGCAAGTGAGGTGCAGAAAGAGTCAAGAGAGGAGCAGAAAGAGACAAGAGAGGTGCAGAAAAGGCGAGAGAAGTGCAGAAAGAGGCAAGAGAAGTGCTGAAAGAAGCAACAGAGGTGTAGAAAGAAGCAAGAAAAGTGCAGAAAGAGGATAGTGAGATGCAGAAACAGGCAAGAAAGGTACAGAAAGAGGGAAGACGAGTGCAGAAAGAGACAACAGGTGTGCAGAAAAAAGCAAGACAGGTGCAGAAAGAAGCATGGAAAGTGCAGAATGAAGCAACAGGGGTGCAGAAAGAGGCAAGAGAAGGGCAGAAAGAAGCAACAGAGGTGCAGAAGGAGGCAAGAGAGCTGCAGAAAGAGGCAAGAGATTTGCAGAAACAGGCAAAAGAGGTACAGAAAGAGGGAACAGAGGTGCAGACAGAGGCAAGAAAGGTGCACAAAGAGGGAAGAGGGGTGCAGAAAGAGGCAAAAGGGGTGCAGGAAGAAGCAAGTGAGGTGCAGAAAGAGGCAAGAGAGGTGCAGAAAGAGGCAAGAGAGTTACAGAAAGAGGCAAGTGAAGTGCAGAAGGAGGCAAGAGATCTGCAGAAAGAGGCAATAGAGGTGCAGAAAGAGGCAAGTGAAGTGCAGAAAGAAGCAAGGTAAGTGCTGAAAGAAGGAACAGAAGTGCAGAAAGAGGGAAGAGGGGTGGAGAGAGAGGCAAGAGGGGTGCAGAAAGAAGCAAGACAGGTGCATAAAGAAACAAAAGAAGTGCAGAATGAAGGAACAGAGGTGCAGAAAGAGGCAAAAAGGATGCAGGAAGACTTAAGAGGGGTACAGAAAAAGGAAGGAGGGGCGCAGAAAGAGGGAAGAAGGGTGCAGAAAGAAGCAAGAGGGGTACAGAAAGAAGCAAATGAGGTGTAGAAAGAGGCAACAGACGTGCAGAAAAAGAAAGAAATGTGCAGAAAGAAGCAACAGAAATGCAGAAAGAGGCAAGAGAGGCGCAGAAGGAAGCAAGAGTGGCTTGCACACCATTAGTACGAATTTAGCACCCACATTTAGCAATAAGTAACAGGTGACCATTCTAGGTTTACAAAGGGCCTTCCACCATGCTGTAACACTTGTTGCTGCATTATTGGTAACGTTTGAGCCAGAAACAAGGCTCTTTTTGTTCAAATCTGCAGATTAGGGTGCAGATGATAAATTATGTGGCTAATGCAGAAAATGTATAATTGGGCGAAAGTCGGTGCAGCCAAACAGTTGCATAATTCCAGTGGCCCTGCTCATACCTCTGACTAGGTCCACAAGTGCTCCTCAGTGATTCCTTCTTTTTTTGTCTCACTGAGTTCATAGTTGAGCTTCTATGGAAACGAGGAAGACTAAACCTGAGGTTGCCACTCCACAACACAGACTACCATACCACATAATTACTCTCCATAACACATAATCCCACTCTACATAATTCCTACACACTAAATACCACATACTTTCTATCCACATAATTTCACTGCACAACATACCCCATAATTCCACTACACACAACGTACATCCACTCCACTCCAAAAAACATCAGTAAAAACTTTCACATTTACAATGCAAATAGCTCTAATTTTCGCAAATGCGAAACCTATTACATTGCAAACACTTCTTTAACTAGTAGTCGCGTTTGCAGAGTGGTGGAGAAAGGGTGCTTGGCCTCCAACCAGTGCTCAGGAATTCTGCTGCGTAGGACTTACAGGAGGTACCAGGAGGTCATCTTGGCCCCCAAAGTCCCTCAGGAGTAAATTGGACTTCATCCCCCATCCCGTAGTCTGCCAAGAGGCGCGTTTGCAGAGTGGTGGAGAAAGGGGGGCATGGCCTCCGAAGACGTCTTAGCAGTCCCACTGTGTGGGACTTACTGGAGGTAACAAGAGGGGTAGTTGGTCCCCAAGGACATCCTTGGGGGCCAACTGCCCCTCCTATTACCTCCAGTAAGTCCCACACAGCAGGATTGCTAAGTTCTCATGGCAGGCCATGCCCCCTTTGCCCACCACTCTGCAAACGTGCTCCCTGGCGCGCTCTTGGATGGGGATTGAAGTCCCCTTCGCTGCTGGGGGTCCTTTAGGGGCCAACTAGCCTACCTCTTACATCCAGTAAGCCCCACACAGTGGGATTGCTGAGAGGTGGACAAAGGCCACACCCCCTTTCCCCACCACTCTGCAAACGCACCTCCTGGCGCGTTCTAAGTTGGGGTATTAAGTCCCCTTCATTCCTGAGGGTCCCTGGGGGCCAACTAGCCCACCAGGTACCTTCAATAAGCGCCACACACCTGGATTGCTGAGAGTGGTCCGAGGCCATGCCCCCTTTGTACACCACTCTGCAAACGCGGCTCCTGGCACACTGCTGCTCGGGGGATGAAGTCCACTTGTGTCCTGAGGTCCTCAGGACACAAGAGGACCTCATCGCCCCACCAGCAGTGCCCCAAGAGGCGTGTTTGCAGAGTGGTGTAAAAAGGGGCATGGCCTCGCAACACCTCTTTGCAATCAAGCTGTGTGTCGCTTACTGGAGGTACCTGGTGGGCTAGTTGGCCCCCAGGGACCCTCAGTATTCAAGGGGACTTAATTCCCCAACTTAGAACGTGCCAGGGGGAGCGTTTGCAGAGTGGTGCAGGGAAGGGGCGGGGCCTCCGGCGAGATGCCAGCATTTTTTTAAATATATTTTTAGAAGGGGGCTCTGTGTGGCCCCCCTTCTTTTAGTATTTTTGGGGCCCTGGGGACCTGACCCTATTTAAAAAAAAGACATTTTAAAGAACAGGAAGAGGGCCGCGCGGCATGGCCTCCTTTTTTAAAATATATTTATAGGGAAGGGGGGCTGCGTGGTCCCCCTTCCCTGGGCCACTATTGGCCCTGGGGACCCCATCCCCCGGGGCTTTGCCATTTTATGTTTAGAAAATAAAGGGAGGGAGCCATGTGGCCCCCCTTCCGGGCCACTTCTGGCCCTGGGGACCCCATCCCCCGGGGCCGGCCCTCAGCGTTGGGGACCGTGGGGGGAGACCCAATCCCCCACGGTCCCTGCCAGCTCCCCGCCTCCTGTGGGAGCCGGATTCGCGTTTGGGGCAGGGGAGCTGCTAACATGCAGCTCCCCTTGCCCAAAAGCAATTGTGCTTTGCTTTGTTGAAGCGAGAGCAGGTTTCCTGCTCTCGCTTCAATGAAGCAAAGCAGTGTTTGCTATGCCTGTCATAGCAAACAGCAATGTCCCGGGGTGGGCACCCCGGGACATTGCAGGAGCCGGCCCTGGGGGGTGGGGGTCCCCAGGGCCATCTAGGGCTCCAGGAGGGGGGCCCCCCTCCCAGCATTTTTAAAGCTCCGGGTAGGTGGTGGCCCCTGGGGCTGGGGTCTGCAACGGACCCCCACCCTTTATTTAAATTTTCTCCGGGGAGGTGGTGGTCCCCGGGGCAGTGTGGGGAGCGGCAGGAGTCCCCCACACTTATTTATATCAATTTAAGCCCCGGGGAGGTGGTTGTCCCCGGGGATTGGGGGGCCTGCGAGGCCCCCAGCACATAATTAGGAATGCCCTGGGGAGGTGGCAGTCCCCGGGGCAGCGTGGGGGGCAGGAGCGCTCCAACACATTTTTTATAACAAAGCCCTGGGGAGGTGGCGGTCCCCAGGGCTGTGGGTCCCCGACACCATAATTAAGAATTGCCCTCAGGACCTGGCCCACCCGGGGCTTGAAACAAACAAAGCGCGGGAGACCACGCTTTGTTTTTAACAATTTCGGCTGGATTCGCGCACCCAGCGCGACTCGGCCGAAATTATTAAAAAAATGCTTTTTTTGGGCAGGCCTAGGGGGTCAGGGTGTTTCTACCCTGCCCCCTTTTCTTGTTTTTTTAAACATTTTTTTAAATGTTTTCTTGTGACTCGGTTACTGCCCAATTAGAATAAAGCTTGTGCTCGGGAGGAGTCGCGACTCCTCCTCGGTGCTCAGATATATACATTTTTATTTTTTGAATTTCTCAGCAACTACTGAATGGATTTACACCATTTAAAAAAAAGGTCACTTTCTGGACCAAGAGCTACCCTTTTGCCAAATTTGGTGTAATGCCATTCAGCAGTTCGGGCTGTAGCCGTGTCTAAAGTTCCTATGGAAATTAACATGGGGAAAACGCGTTTTGGGACCCCCCTTTTTTCTCGCCCCCGCTTGACGAATACCCCCAAACTTTCAGGACAGGAGCTCATCTGAGTGAACCATTAGTTTTGAAAATTTTGCGAAGATTCGTCAAACGGCGCTAAGGATATTGGCAAAAGAAAAAACGCTTTTTGAAATTCGGTGCTGATGCAGTGTTTAATTAGTACAACACCATGCCGCCATGACGCGTTTCGGCCGACCAACGGCCTTGATCACATGACAGCACCTGGGGGTGGAGGTTCCCCTTTTAAAGTGACTGTGCAAGAATAGCAGCAATAGACATAGAAAACATACTTCATTGTTTTGTACAATACATGCTTAAATGCATTCATCTTATTTAGCGTCAATACACATTGGCATCCAAATTAAAAACAATATTTCATCAGCATGGCTAAATTCCAATCAATATGAGTTAATACTTGTATAAATACATAAAAATGATTAATTGCCACATTGGCTGATGTCCTAACTATTGTTTAATCTATTGCTCTGCTATTCTAGTGTTAAAGTGACTAGTGCAAAAATACCCTTTATCCTAAGTGCAAGTCTATAAAATCTCTCTATGTGCAAAATGTGCAATTTTAGTGCAAATTTCATTTAAATAAGGGTATAGCAGCAGTATAATGTTTGGCTAATACCTGTCATTCATCATATATAGAAAACCATCTTATTTGAAATTTTGACAATCTTAATCACCAAAAGCCATTATATATAACTACCCATCTGTTATACATGGTTGATTCCCACAAATGAGGATATACAATATGATTCAATTAATAAAATATTATATAAAATCATTTCAACCCTATAAAACCAGATAAATTTGCTAAAATATGGCAAATAAGACTCTAGGTTATAAAATTAATATCGAAAAAATATACCAAGAATACATTCCTACTATGTTGTGATAAGACTACACCTATTATACACCTTGAATTAAAAAATTCATAATATTTACAGTGTGGAGATTCGGATATTCAATTTCTGTTTCAGTTTCAGTTTCAATGTCACCATATGGATATCTATAGGTATGTGTGCATGTCCTCGCTCGTGTTAAGCCCACCAGGGTGCTTCATATCCATTTCCAAGATATATCTTGTTTCTAGGCGCCTTAATTTAGTCTCCCTGTTGCCTCTTCTCTTGTTGGGTGGCACTGCGTCTAAAACAAAATAATTAAAATGCTTAAGACTGCTGTTGTGTTTTTCTTTAAAATGCCTGGCAACTGGGTAACTTGGATCATTGTTTAAAATGGCTCGTGTATGTTGCAATATCCTTTTATGCACTGCCAATTTTGTACTGCCTATGTAATACAGGTTACAGCTACAAACTAGTGCATGTAATGCAAATTCGGTTTTGCAGGACAGATACTGGTTTATCATATGGGTATGGTCACTAAAAGCTGTCTTGTATGAAGTCTTATTGATTCCAAACTGGCAGGCCTTACAGCTCGAACACCTATAAAATCCCTTTCTAGCTGTAAGCCATGAGCCTGTTTCTTGATCTTCTGGACTATTTTTGACCAAAACGTTACCCCTTGACGCAGTTCTTCTAAATGTTATTGATGGATTTTTGGGAAGTAACCCTCCAATTACAGGGTCTCCCAATATTATGGGCCAATTACATCTTATGATAGATCTTATCTGTCCTTCCTGCCTAGAATACGCAAGTATTAGTCGTGTGGGCTCATTTGATATATCGCTTGTGGCACCCTGGATTTGTGATCTATACTTGAGTAGGTCCTGCCTGGCTTGACTTCTCGATTTCGATATCGCTGCATCTATTGTTCTTGATTTATAACCTCTTTGGAGGAATCTGCTCTTACATTCCCTCTGCTTATCCTGTGTATCAGTTTCCTCACTACAAATCCGTCTAATCCTCAGCATCTCCATAAGGTGAGGAGGGTGAGAACTTGATGCGTGCAATACTGCATTGCCTGCTGTTTGTTTCCGAAAAAGAGAAGTTGCTAATTTGTTATTCACGATGTACACTTTTACATCCAAAAAGTTTATACTTTCACAACTGATGGCGTAAGTAAACTTTAAATTCACATTGTTTTTGTTAATTTGTGAAATAAAGTCGTGGGCACTCTGCTCTGAGCCATTCCATACAATGAATAAATCATCTATGAACCTTAGCCATATTATTGCCTTTTCAGTATAGGTGCGGGCATATTGCTGCATGAGGACCAGCTCCTCCCATCATCCCATAAACAAACAGGCATAGCTGGGGGAGAAGCTGGCCCCCATTGCCACGCCCTGAATTTGCTGATACATCTGATTTTTATACATAAATAAATAGTTTTCCAGACAAAATATTAACATATCGATCAGCATTTGATTGTGTTTGGCGAACCTCATAGGTCTATTTGGCTAAGAAATGTTCAACTGCTTTAATGCCATCATTGTTCCTTATGCATGTATAAAGAGCAGATACGTCAAGTGCTATTAAATGGTAACCAGCTTGCCATTTGATCTTATCAATTTTTCTTATAAAATCACTAGTGTCCTGCACATATGATTTAAGGTTTTTGACGTGTTCTTGCAAAAACAAATTGATGTAGATGGACATATTTTCAAGTGGCCCATCACAAGCTGAAATGATGGGCCTCCCCGGTGGTTTATTCAGGCATTTGTGGACCTTGGGGACAAAATAGATTACTGGAATCGTGGGGTTTTCCTTTTTCAAGTACTTGTATTCTTGTAGATTCAGGAGGCCCAGGCTTTTCTGTGCCAATAATTTAAAAAAAAAGTTATCTTGTGCACTTTAAAACTTTTGCATGGAACTTTTGCGATAACAATCTGTATCATTTAGTTGTGCGGCTGCCTCTTCCATGTAATCTTTAAGGGGCCATAGTACTACATTTCCCCCTTTGTCCGCATTCCTCACGACGACCTGTTTGTCTTTGCTCAATTTTTCCATCAGTTGTTGATATTGCCTTTCTTGGTTAGTAATCTTTTTTTGGGATTTGCTGGTATCCATATGGAGTTTTTTTATTTCTGCCACCACATGTTCATTAAACAGATTTAAAGAATCTCTTGGCACAATAGGTACAAACTTAGATTTTACTTTAAATGGTGTCATTGGCTTGGCACACGTTGCATATATTGGAGACAAGAGATCCTGTGTGTTTATTTCCAGTTGTTGATCTTGATTTTGGTTATAATTATCCTCCATTATCACTCCGTCCCCCAGATTATGGAGGTCTTTGAGGACACCCAAATCAGATACTGTTAGATTTTCCTTTAGATTTTCGATATTGGGTGATTGGTGTCAGTGCCACGTATTGGCTCCTGTTGCTTGGTCTGCATTTGATGAAATTTCTTAAGTTTTAGTTTCCTTATAAACTTATAGATGTCTGCACGTGTGTTTGTGTAGTCAAAGTTAGTTTCGGGACAATATGACAATCCCAACACTAGTAGCTGTTGTTCTGCTGCATCCAGATTTATCTCAGTTAGGTTAATGATGGTATTATCTATGGTAGTTGCTTGGGGGGAATTAGGAGACGTTATTATTTGCGTCTCCATTGTCCCCGTCCTCTCACTGGTTTCGGGTTGCCACTGTTGCCTCCATTTTCTGGCAGCCTGCCTTCGTTGCCGCCTGCTCTCAGTCCTTTGTTTTTTGCCGATTTATTTACTCTCGGTCTAAGAGTCTCCCTTCGACTTCTTCTTAAATAATCCAATTCCTCTCCCAATGATGGTTTTATGGCTCTTGAATCTGGTCTGTCTCTTGCCATTTCTGCCTCCGATTCACTCTCCAGGGTCAAGCTAAGGTCTGACGGCAATGCCGATGTAGCGCCCCCTAGCTCCTCATTGCGTTCTTGTTGGAACTTTTTGTTTTTTGCCGTTACATTCCTAAATGAGTCGAATTTACGGGCAAACATGAACATTTTTCCATTGGTGTAGTCATCCTTATCTCTTTTAAATTTGTATATCTTTCGCTGTTTTATTTTTTCTTCTTCCTTATTTAGTCTTGCCATCATGTCTTCTTGAAATTTCTTCCTCTGTTGCGGCTCACCCTGTACTTTGATTACCTCGTTGAGGGATCTATTTTGGCCTGGAGTTTAATACGGTCTACCTCTGCATACTTGACAAAAATTTGGACAAGCCTGCGAGAGGAATCGAGGTTGCACTCTGCCCACTCAGCCATCATACGAGGGTTGGGTGTGTCGTAACTGGGGGCTAACATAATCCGCAGCCCCCTGGGTATTCTTCCTACGTCTAGGTCCTTTTGGAGGGATTTTGCCTCCCACCACTTAGCTGTCTCCTGACGCATATATTTTTCCAGGACACGATAATTCTCTTTTAAGCTTTTGACGCCTGCTGTTAACTCAATAGTGTTTTCTTCGTTCAGCTGCTGTCCCTGTGGAGGATTGTCAGAAAACATTTCCTCCACTGCCAACTCGCAGTCCCTGAGCGCTGCGGCGGACATGGTGAGTACTGCTTTATTTTATTCTTAATGCTTGTTGTCTTATACCCTTTGTAATCTTAAAGGGAGAAAGACTCTCAGCGCACACCTCCCCACCTGTCTTGCTAAATACGCAATTTATTGTACCTTGATTGTCGTTCGGTGTCTTGAGCGGTGGTCTCCTATGTGACTGTGCTCCTCTGAGCTTTCTGTCTGCACACGAGATCTACTCCCGCTGTTCCACCTTTCGATTCCGTCTTCCGTGTATACACAGGGGGCTCCCGTGGATTCCTAACCCGGAACAATTGCCTTGTACTTCCGGGTTCACTGAAGAAGCCGACACTGCCTGGAAAAGCGACGCCGACAACCCGGTTTCACCAGAAGAAGTGACCACCAACCACGGAGCCAACTTGAGGAGAGGGGGTCCACACAAACGGAGGAGGTCAGTCCGGAAATTATTCTAGTAGACTCATCCAATATTCCTTGTTGAAGAAAAACGAGAGTAGACCCGATTCTGTGCTGATGCAGTGTTTAATTAGTACAACACCATGCCGCATGACGCGTTTCGGCCAACCAACGGCCTTGATCACATGACAGCGCCTGGGGGTGGAGGTTCCCCTTTTAAAGTGACTGTGCAAGAATAGCAGCAATAGACATAGAAAACATACTTCATTGTTTTGTACAATACATGCTTCAATGCATTCATCTTATTTAGCGTCAATACACATGGCATACAAATTAAAAACAATATTTCATCAGCATGGCTAAAATCCAATCAATATGAGTTAATACTTGTATAAATACATAAAATTGATTAATTGCCACATTGGATGATGTCCTAACTATTGTTTAATCTATTGCTCTGCTATTCTAGTGTTAAAGTGACTAGTGCAAAAATACCCCCTATCCTAAGTGCAAGTCTATAAAATCTCTCTATGTGCAAAATGTGCAATTTTAGTGCAAATTTCATTTAAATAATGGTATAGCAGCAGTATAATGTTTGGCTAATACCTGTCATTCATCATGTATAGAAAACCATCTTATTTGAAATTTTGACAATCTTAATCACCAAAAGCCATTATATATAAGTACCCATCTGTTATACATGGTTGATTCCCAGAAATGAGGATATACAATATGATTCAATTAATAAAATATTATATAAAATCATTTCAACCCTATAAAACCAGATAAATTAGCTAAAATATGGCAAATAAGACTCTAGGTTATAAAATGTATATCGAAAAAATATACCATGAATACATTCCTACTATGTTGTGATAAGACTACACCTATTATACACCTTGAATTCAAAAATTCATAATATATACAGTGTGGAGATTCGGATATTCAATTTCTGTTTCAGTTTCAGTTTCAATGTCACCAAATGGATATCTATAGGTATGTGTGCATGTCCTCGCTCGTGTTAAGCCCACCAGGGTGCTTCGTATCCATTTCCAGGATATATCTTGTTTCTAGGCGCCTTAATTTAGTCTCCCTGCTGCCTTCCCTCTTGTTGGGTGGCACTGCGTCTAAAACAAAATAATTAAAATGCTTAAGACTGCTGTTGTGTTTTTTTAAAAAATGCCTGGCAACTGGGTAACTTGGATCATTGTTTAAAATGGCTCGTGTATGTTGCAATATCCTTTTATGCACTGCCAATTTTGTATATATATATATCCATAGAACTCCAATCTTCACTCGCACTCGTTGGGAATGGAAACAGGAGCACGGACCACAAATCAGTGCAGATTTAAATTTTATTCAGTTCCAACTAACACAGCAGCATGACGCGTTTCAACCCCAGAGGGTCTTGATCACATGACACGCTCTACGGTACATGGTGGGTTTATATACCTCTGTTTGACAGCTTTTTTACTCTTTTTTACTTTTTTTGCTTTTTTGCTCTTAAAGTGACAAGTGCCTAGAAATGTGCAAGGAGTTGCATAGAGATGGAAGACAGATTGTTGGTCCCCGCCACAGTTATTCAACAATGATTGATATATATTCAGGTATAAATACCAAATCTATAACAATTTGAAACCATGTAGTGTTTTCACCATGGCGTCAATAAAAACCTTTGTACGGTACAGTAAAAGAGCAAATTCAAAAGCCTTTGTTAAAAACTCATATATAGTTTTTAAATAAAAAAAACTATCCTTAATGTTTGCCAAGTTCAAAAATTGAAGGTTTAAATACCCAACCCTGGCATAAACATTCTCAAAGTGCTAGTGCCTCATACAGTACTTTTTGATGTAAACAATACATTTCTACCCCTTGCAACTTTAAAAGACAAATGATAGTGCAAATATCAACCGTGCTATAGGTATACCTATTCAAATGTGTATCTTAACTAAAACCATTCTAAAAACCATGTGCAAAATATGTGTAAAAGGTTAAAAAAAGTAGGGAAGTGGCGGTCTAAATAAAACCTGATGGTTTAAATAAGACTGACAGATGCTACATATTTCTCCTAACTTGTTGTATGTGTGAGGACCCTGTCAAAACAATGAATTAGAGACAAGTTTAAAGCTCTTCTGTGATGTTGAGGCCTCCTGGGGACTTGGTGTCGCGGTCTAGAATGTATCGTGTTTCCAGACGTCTTAAGGCTTTTTCCCTGTCTCCCCCTCTCTCTTTGGGTGGGAAGGCATCAAGAAGATAATATTTCAGGTCTTTGGGGTTTGCTTTGTGCACTTCCCCAAAATGCCGTGCCACTGGGTAAGTGGTGTCCTGATTTTTGATGGCCCTAATGTGCTGGAGAATCCTCTTGTGCCCCTGTAGTATAGTGCTGCCTACATATCGCAGGGCACAGGGACACTGCAGCACATATACCACATGGTCTGATTTGCAGGATAGTGCTTTACCAATGGGTCGTTCCTGCTCGCTAAATGGGTTTTTGCAGGAGGTTTTCTTGATTCCAAATTGACAAGCCTTGCAGACCTTTCAGGGGTAGAAGCCCTTCCTTTGAGATAACCAGGTGCCCTTAGTTTGACAGAATGGATCATTACGGACTAAAGTGTCCTTCATGGACGGGGCCCTGCTGTAAGTGATGGCTGCATTTTTAGGGAGTAGGTGACCAATAATAGGATCATCTAGGATAAGGGGCCAGTTCCTTCTAATGATGTTTCTAGTGGCCTTTTCTTGTCTGTTGTACCCTAGAATGAACCTGAAAGTTGCCGTATCCTCAGTTTGAATGTTTACTGTCTCTGAGGCTTTGTTTATGAGGCTTTCCCTTGTTACTGCATTGCTTTTTTAATAGCAGTATTGATACATTTGGATGAGTACCCCCTCGCTAGAAATCTGCTTTTGCTAGCTAGTTGGCCTATTCTCAGGTCTTCCTCACAACTGCAAATACGCTTTATCCGCAGCATCTCCCCGTAAGGGATGCTGTGTATTCAGTGTTGTGGGTGTGAACTTCCCGCATGTAAAACAGAGTTGCCAGCAGTGGGCTTCCTATGCAACTTGGTCTCAAGTCGGCCATTCTTGATATAAACCTGAACATCCAAGAAATTTACAGTGGTTGAGCTGACTGAGGCTGTAAAGTGCAAATTGAGGTTATTGACATTCAAATCTTTTACAAATTGTTCAGCTTCAATTTTAGAACCTTGCCAAATTATAAAAAGATCGTCGATAAATCTAAACCAGATCTTAATGTTGTTGTTAACTATGGTAGTGTCTTCTTTTGACAAAGCCAGCTCCTCCCACCAACCCATGTGTAGACAGGCATAGCTGGGGGAGAAGCTGGCTCCCATCACTATGCCCCGTTGTTGTTGGTATAACACATTCTGAAATAGAAAAATATTGTTGCACAAACAAAACTCGACCATGTTAATCAACATTTTGTTATGTTGTGCAAAGTTCGATGGTCTTCTGGTTAGATAGTGGTGGAGCGCCCTCAATCCGTCATGATGGTTAATAGATGTATAAAGAGAGGTTACATCCAATGCGATGAGTAGAAAGTCATTCTGGCATTTAAAATTGTGTATTTTGGAAAGAAAGTCACCTGTGTCCTTAATATACGAAGGTAAATGTTGGACAAATTCTTGCAAGAAAGATGTCATCAGTGATGTCATCAGTGATGTCACTGACCATGTCATGAGTGATGTAATATGTGACGTCATCAGCAGTGCATTGCGGGGGCGTGAGCTATAGATAGCTCTACTAACTATAACGGCCGAATTTCTCTGGTTTTGTATGAGTGAAATGTCCAACTAACTATAACGTCCCTGAAACCTGTGGTTTTTTCAGTGAATTTCTAAGGTTTTTTAAATGCTAATTTCTAACTATAAGGTCCCTGAAACCTATGGTTTTTTCAGTGAATTTGTAAGGTTTTTTAAATGTTAATTTCTAACTATAATGCCCCTAAAACCTATGTTTTTTTTAGTGAATTTCTAAGGTTTTTTAAATGCTAATTTCTAACTATAACGTCCCAATTAAGTCCCCTTGAATCCTGAGGGTCCCTGGGGGCCAACTAGCCCACCAGGTACCTCCAGTAAGCGCCACAGAGTTGCATTGCAGAGAGGTGGTCCGAGGACACGCCCATTTTTACACCACTCTGCAAACGCGGCTTCTGGTGCACTGCTGCTCGGAGGATGAAGTCCACTTGGGTCCTCAGGACACAAGAGGACCTCATCGCCCCACCAGCAGTGCTCCAGAAGCCGCGTTTGCAGAGTGGTGTAAAAAGGGGCGTGGCCTCGGACCACCTCTCTATATATTGGGTCACATCACTAAGTAATTCAATGAATGTGGGTGTACTTTGACAGCTCAGTGAAGTTTTGCACTCTAGTCTTTGCTTTATTAAGTCTGAATAATATCTTTTTGCGTACCTGTGACAGGAAGTGCTAATAATTAAATCTGTTTACTCCTGCTTTCCCATCGTCTTTCAATAAATGCATATTGACACTGAAACAGTGCATTTGGTCTCTATGTCCACATTATCTAGCCTTTGTTGTTCACTTTGGCAGGCTATTTAATTGTCAATCTATACAACACACGATTGGAGAAGCTCAATGATTCACACAGTGAAGAGAGACTGACACTTTGCTTGTTTTATTAAATAATCTTGTGCAGACTTCAGTTCTCTTAAACATGTTTTGTCTTATCTCTGACACTATGCACTATGGAAACACCTCTACTACTCACCTATACTATTGATTGCTGATAATGTTCTCCTCTCATCCTTGACTGAGAAGTCAATGCATAGGTTGATGGATTGATTTGTTAACTACTGCAAGGGGAAAGTCTTGATTATTAACATTGATAAAATAAAAAGAATGATACTGAAACCCACCATCAAAGTGAAATCACTGAAGAGGGGACATCATCTTGAATTTGTAAATAGTTTTGATTACTTAGGTGTTGCTGCAACCAGACACTGCACTGGCATGCACATGTAGACAAGGCTACCATTGTGCTTGAGCAAACGACTAATGCCGTGTTGAGGTATAAACTCAATATTAGTAGTCGGTTGCTGCAGCCATATATAATGCTGAACTCAGAGGTCCAGATTCACAAAGGGCCTCCGCTGTATCTGCCAAGGTTTCAGATTGCTTATGGGTGACATTTTCATAATGTCAGTGTAATCATGGATGACATTAAACGACTACGATTTACACTTTCTCACAATCAAAATCAAGCAATGAAGACGAGGGAAACATAAATATCAGAAATTACACCCATTTCAGCAACAAGAAAGTCTAAAAAGATCTTAAAACTGCTGCAAAGCACAAGAAATGGAAGGGTACTAACCTAGTAAAGAGCAGTAACTCACAGCTAATCCTCATAAAATACAATTTTGCAATTATGCGCGGTTCATGTTCTTTTGTGAAACTAGACAAAACGCTGATCTTGCTCACTTGATTATTCACCAGAGTTATCTTAACAATTTTATTGCTGCGTGAAAACTCCTGGACACAAATATAATTCATCTCCACTGAGAGTTGGTTTTGAACCCATGTTATTTAAACAAAGTACCCTCCACCCCTCAGGTGAGCGCCAGGTGCAGTGCATGACAGACGTTCCACAAGTAAACAAAACAGATCTCATCTGTGTGAGAAAAGCAGCAACTCACAGCTCTCCTCATAAAATACACAGCTCTGCAAATATGTGCGATTCATGTTCTTTGCAACAAGAATATTAACCCTCTGCGCAGCTGAAAACTGCCACTAAATAAAACAATAATCTCTCGCAAGGAACATTTATATCCACTGAGTTATCTTGACATTTTAGTTGTTGTGTGAACCAGGTGCCCATCATGCAACAGAAGTTAGTTACACAAGTAAACAAGAGCAGGGTTTGTGAGAATAGCGATTATCCTAATTAAATGCCAAGGGAATCTGAATTTCGTTAAAGACACGGAGGCTAACATTATGCATTATTCCTTTAAGGCAAACTCCACACAGCCACTTTGAATTATTACATCACGAAAAAAAGTATTCTAGAACAGAATACAGCTAGACCATAATAGGCAGCACACAGCACAATCTGCCTCTTTGAAATGCGGTCCAAAATTCTCCATCATGTATTGCGAAAAGTCCAAAAACTATATGGCACAATAGGAAACAAAGAAACCCCTCAAACAACAAAGAGGTTGCACTGCAGAGCCAAGGAAATAAAGCACTAAGTTCGTAGAGGCTTATAGTGATGGAGACATATAGACGCGAACTACTGGGAATTATCTGCATTTGAAGAGGAATATTAGAACATCCTCTATAGACAAGGTGTAAGACGTTCAAAAATAAATAGCACGTAAACAAATGCAATGTATATAATATAGCAATCTTAATTATTAAAATTTTACATTGTATTGACCTCCTTTAGTTTTGTATTGTTTTTTTAAATATATTTTTTTATGTCTTTATCCAATCTCTTTAACAAACTCCAGGGATGGGAGGGTGGGATAATGTTAGCCCCCGTGTCTTAAATGAAATCCAGATTTCTTGGCATTTATTTAGGAGAATCGCTATTTCATTACAAGAATGGAGGCTACCATTATGCATGGTGGTGGTCCTGCAAAACCACATACGACATGTGCTTGATTGGTTTACAGTAATGTTTTGCAAAGATATTAGAATTTGACTAATCAGCAGTCCTAAGGATGTCCTCTAGTCTTCTACCTTTCTAGAAGGATTGGCTAGCCCTAGCTCCTCTCATAGAATGTGCTTGAAACTTTTTAGGGTCAACACCTGCCAAATTCATTGTCCATTTAACCCACCTTGCTTTTGAAGCAGACGTTATAGCCCTGAAAGGTTTCACAAATAAGATGAGTAGTTGCTCAAAACCATCAGGACAATGGACAGTCATTCTGGAATCATATTCTCTCATGCAATCTACCATGCACAACTTCTTGCAAGAGTCAAACCTTGGATAAAACATTGTGTCTGACATAGTTTTAGTTCTTCTAATAATTTCAAATCTCACTCCAAAGGCGTCATAATCCCCGTTACTTACCTCTAAAGCTTTAACATCCGATACACGATGGCAGGAAATTAAACAGAGAAGAGAAGCTAGCTTCATAGAAAGTCACTTTGATCTAAATATCTGTTACTAGGCCATGCTGCAAAAAGATCCAGGACTTAGTTTAACATCCCAAAGGGTCTCATATCTAGGTCTGGGGGGGTCTCCTTAACCTAATGTTCTTAAGAATTCTACATACTATGACAATTTTCCCAATGCTCCTACCGTTTACTTACGTCTGTTCAGTTGAAATTGTAGATCTGTAACATTTAAGTGACCTATAACTAAGGCCCCTATCAAACTGGTCTACTAACAAATTAACCACTTCAACTATAGGAGCCTCCCTGGTGTCCAAGTCTCTCTCCAAGCACCAGCGTACCCATGTGTTCCATGTTCCATTGTATATATAGTGTGTACCTAGAGCCCAGGATTCCTCAAGGTGCTCCTAAGCCCTGCCCGAAAGACCTGACATCTCGCTAGATCCCCAGACACTTTCCAGACAAGAAGGTTCAAAATCCCTGTCTGAACCAGAGGGTGTTCTCTTCCATCTACGTCCCTTAAAAGGCCTTCCTCTGCTGATAGAAGCAAGGGAATATCACAGGCCAATTCCAAGGTTGTTGGAAAACAAGCCTGGAAGGGCCAGAAGAGAGTTACTAGTTCCAGGGAACATTGCTTCTGTCTTACCTTTTGGCGAACCCTCTGGATCACTGCAAAGGGGGGAAAGGCCTAAGCTCGGGCTCCCTTCTAGGGTTGCAGGAACGCACTGACCGCTGAAGCACCCAGGTCTGGCAACCAGCTGAAGTACTTCTTCAGTTAAAATGTCAATCTGCTTGTGAAGAGATACACCTCCAAAGGACCCCATAAGTGACAGAGACTTCTGAAGCGGCTCTCGTTCAGCTTCCAGTTGCTGTTGTCTCTCAAGAACTTCGAGTTCCAATGTGCTGCAATATTGCTTTTCCCTGGTAAGTACTCTGCTCTCAGGCTGATCTTGTGTCCAAGACAGAACATTCAAAGTCTTTTGGCCAAATCCAACAAGTCTGAGGACTTTGTACCCCCTAACCGATTTATGTATGCCACTGCAGACACATTGTCTATTTTTAACATGGCTTGTGCTCTGCAAAGAGTGTTTGAAGCTCATTAGAGCAAAGAGACCTGATGTCAACTCCAGATAATTTATGTAATGGGACCTCTCCATATAAGACCATAAACCTCCTATATTCTGGTGGCCCAGGCGAGCACCCCAGCCATGAAGGCTCGTATCGGACTCTGGTATATATTCTGGGAAACTCCCAAAGATTGCCCTGCCATTCCAGGCATCCATGTTCTCCAACCACAAATCCAATTCTAATCTGGCATCTTGATCTAGGATCACCCTGTTTCCATACCATGGTCCTTCTCTTAGGGCTCTCGCTTTCACCCTCTGAAGTAATTGCCCCGGAAATATGGCTTGAAAAGAAGAGGAAAGGAGACCTAGGAGCCTAGCTAGCTCTCTCAAAGATATAGAGTCTTGTCTTAACTCTTAACACAAATCTTATCTTCTTTCGAATCTTGGTAATTTTCTTCCCTGGCAGCAGAAGAAGGGTCTTTATTGTATCTATAGTAAAACCGAAAAAATGTTAGGGACCTAGAAGGGACCAGAATGGACTTCTATTTATTTATACTGAAACCAAAACTCTCTAGAAAATTTACCACCAAGTCCAGATCCTTTCAAATCTGAGAATGATATTGGGACATTATGAGGATATCGTCTAGATAAACAATCAACAGTATCCCCCTCTCTCTCAGAATGGATGCAGCCACTCTCTCATTACCTTGGTGAAACACCAAGGAGCAAGGATAGGCTGAAGGGAAGTGCCTGAAACTGAAAAAGATAGTGATTCTATATGAACTGCAAGTAACCTTGTGACTCCATGGGAATGGTGAAGTAGGCATCCATCAGGTCCAACTTCACAAGCCAGTCTTTTTCTAGTAGTCTGTCTCTCAGGAGATGGATTCCCTCCAGCTTGAAATGTCTGTAGACTAGAAATCTGTTCAGGTCCCTGAGATTCATAACCAGTCTCCACCCTTTGTCTTTTTTCTCCACTAGGAAGAGTGTACTTACAAAAACCTGGCCTTCCCAAGGGACCTCTATGAGTGCACCTTTTTGTATGATGAAGACCACCTCTTCTTCTACCTCCTTCTGTTGATCTAAGGTAAGTTTCAATTCTCTTTTGAGAAAGTTTTCCAGGATACAACGGTCTTGTATAAATAATTTCCACTAGTGTTGAAAACCCTTCTCATATTTGCCTGTGCTTTGTCCAAAGCTGTGAACATAGCCGCATATTTTCCTATTATTTTAATCATATCCTCTCCGAAAAGGAGGCCTTTGTGGTTTTTGGAGGGTCCTTTATCTGCCATGTTAATCTTGCTTAGGACAACCCTATGCCGTTCAGCCCTGCATTGGTGTTTCCCAGGAGAATCAAAGCTCTTGGACTCCAGCCCCTAAGTAGATTAATAACTACTGGGGTCCCATTGATAAGGGCCTTCTCTGCCATTTCGATTATTCAAGTTATGGAGCCTAGGACATTTAGAAAGCAAACTTGGCAGGTCTTAAGGGATCTTTCCATGCCATTTCTGGGGTCTCTCCCCAGTTTGAATGAAGAGGTGATAAGTTCAGGGTCTAGGTTCAATGTGAGGCAACCTTTCTCCTGGATCACTGGTGTAGAGCACTCGGCTCTCAAGATGTTACATGCCTCTTTCTCTAGGGGATTTCTTATCTGCCTTCTAATAAATATTTATTTATTTATTTGTTTATTTGAAGAGTTTTATATAGCGCTGGCTAGACCCCACATGATCTTGAGGCCACCATTCAGCACTTCTTCGGTGCCTAATGTTAAGTGCGGAAAACATCTCCTGACCAAGGGGGTTCATTATTATCCCCTTCGAGGATGACAGACATTCCTCCTCTGTGAAGAGGCCTTCAATGTCCATATCATCCCGGACCAGGTCAAGGATGTATTCGAGTAATTCTTCATTCTCATGCCCTTGATCTTCCATGGCAGTATCTTGTGCTGCAGTCTGAGCACTCAAGATATGTGTGCTGCGTAGGACACTAAAGACTTTTGAGGTGCTTTGACCTCCTGATCTATTTGAGGTGCTTAGACCTTCATTATGTGTTGAGGTCCTTAGACTTCCAGTATGAATTGAGGTGCTTGGACCTCCCAGTATGCTCATGGAAGCTGCCGCTTCAATGCCATTAACCTTTTTTAGTCTTTTGTCCCCTTACTTACAGCAATCAGACTCTCCCCCTGAGGCAGTTTCCAAGTCCCAATCCTTATCAGAGATTAGGGACCTCTTATTAGACATGACTTGTTGCAAAGGTTCGCACACACATGTGCGCATCACCTGGTGTATAATTTGTTTTTGTAATTCTTTATTTATATAAGGACTAGGAGTGTAAGGGCAATCGGTTTCAGCATCAGACATAATGTAACAGTTCATATATATATATCTTCTATGTACACTACTCTTACCTTGACAGAGGTAAGAGTAGTGTAAGCTTTGCCCAATATTTAAATTGGCCTAGCGCTAAGCTTTTTCCTGAACAGCTGATCAGCAGAGACACCAAAACTGTCAGGAATTCCCTGACATCACGATGTGTCGAGCAATCAGCTGCTTTGCTCAGGCAATCACCACCTAAAATGGCAGAGTGTAAAGTGTGTAGGGCCATAACTGTCTGTTGCCTTGCTCATTCTTCTAAAATCAGTCCTGACACGTCGTGCCGAAGGACGCGTCGGGAAGGGCTCTTCCAAAATGGAGGGGCCTGCACCCATGGCATACAGTGCTGCTTCCCTCGATGCATCTGCGGTAGCAAGACGTGTCAGGGAAATGAAGGAGGGACCGAAGGTGTGGTATGGAGGGAATTCCTTCAACGTGCCCGCAGATGCGCAGGGAGGCTGGGAGTGCTTTCGATGTTATGAAAGCGAACTCCCGTCTATGCAAACTGAAAGCGGGCCAGCGGGGAGGGGGGATCTCCCGCACCATGCCGGGCTTAAAGGAGCTGTACTCGGAGTGCTCTGTCAGGAAACAGTCACAGTAAGTGTTAAGAGGTACAATTATTAATTGAAAATCAAAGACACTACAGCAATGAATAAGAGTGAAGGTTTCCGTAAATTGGAAACCTGGATATATTAACTATAAGAAAGACAACAATATAAATGACATTAGAGATACAAAATTGGAGATACTTATCTGTGTGGAGCCGCATTTAAAAGAGGCAGATTGTACTGTGTTCATGCCTATTATTGTCTAGCTGTATTCTGTTCTAGAACAATTTTATTTGTGATGTAATACTTCAAAGTGGCTGTGTGCAGTTTGCATTAAAGGAATAATGCATAATGTTAGCCAACGTGCCTTTAATGAAATCAAGATTCTCTTGACATTTAATTAGGAGAATCGCTATTCTCATAAACCCTGCTTTTGTTTACTTGTGTAAGTAACTTTTGCCACTGATCTTGCAAGGAACATTTATATTCACTGAGCTATCTTGACATTTTAGTTGTTGTTTAAAGCAGGTGCCCACCGTGCGACAGAAGTTAGTTACACAAGTAAACAAAAGCAGGGTTAGTGAGAATTTAAAAGCGGTAGCTCACAGCTATCCTCCGCACAACCAGTATTAGGAATATGCATTGGTACAGTGATGTTCTTTCAGAAGTGACATTAACCTCTCTCTGAGCTAGAACATGCAGAGTGAACTGCCAATAGCCGGCACATTAAAATCACCACAGTAGTGTTAATTTAATGACTTACCTTGTCTCTAACTCAGAGTTACAGCAGTGCTTCTGTCAAAAGTAAATTAAAAATCAGGAAGGAGAAGAATCAAGATAAACCAGTGACTCAGTCAGTGACACTTACTCTGTGTCTTCTAGCAAGCATCATGGGCCAGCCGCGACAACTCCATGAGTGCACGGGCAGCGTCTGCACCAACCGGGACTCAACTTGAGTCGCACAGCATTCATGGATTTACTGGAGTCTGCAGTGCCCAGTGCAGGCTCGCAGCTGCTGACTCAGGCACTACCACTCAAGCCGCGGTCCAGGTCAGTTGTGGGTCCAAATCCTAATGCCGTGTGCACAACAATCTGGGATTTGGCCATTTATGGGATTATTGGATACCATTGGACCCAGGACAATCAGGACAGTTGAAGATGAATATTTGACACTAAAGATCAAAAATATGGCCAACATTCCTAGGGCAGACCCAGTGATATTAAAATATTTTTACATTTCACAAATACCCGTATATGAACAATATCTTGGCTGATATCAACCAAATATCACTGCACTTTATCTATAAAGTTTAGACTTGTTTCCTTCCCAACTAGAGTCTCGCTACTAGCTAGCAAAGTAGGACAGATCCCCACTGAGCAACGATTTTTTTAACTGCTTTTTTGTGGAGCAGAGACACAATACTGCAAATTGGAAGGAAAGTGAGAGAAATTGACTTGTCACACCTCTGAAAGAACCCTCCTTGGAGGGAGTCATCTACATAGGAATCATTTTCACGATCCCAACAAGTCAAATGCCTCTCACACACTTCATTTGCAATAGATAACTTGCTTTATCTTTTGATTTCCCAAACTTTATTGCATGTATTTTTACTGATTTACTCCAGCGCTCCCAAATGTTCCCTCACCCACTCCTAGTTTTCTACTTTAAGTTCTGGTGCTAGTGCGTTCATTCATGTTTCCCTGGACTTCTTGTACCAGAATGCTGCGGAAAACATCTGGAATTGATCATCGGCTCATGCCTGGATTTAGGAAACTTGAAATTTGCCTACTTATGTAGTGCAAACTAAGATGAGGAGAAACCATGCAGTCAACAGCAAGCAGTGGCCCATTGATCCATTCAGGAGCTTTGTATCTGAAGCTCATTGCAAAATATTAATTTTATTTGAAACAAATTTTATTATTTTCAATATAATCATAAAACAGAAACTGTAAGGAAATGTAATAGAGAATAAATAGTGCACAGGAAATTGATAAAAAATGTCAAGCAAGTAAATAAAAATGACAAGCAAGCAAGACCATATAATAAATAGGGTAAAAATGACAATCGAGCAAATACATATAATAAATATGTTAAAAATGACTACATATAAGAAATAGGTTAAAAAAGACAAAACAGCAAGTACATCCTAAAAATAGTTTTAAAATGTTTTGAAAGCAAGTAAATACAATAAATACAATTTGAGAATAAAACATATCGAAACATCTCTTTAGAACCTTACAGCGTCCAACTATCAGTCAACAACAATCAACTCCCCGACCTATTGTTACCCCTAGTCAAGCTGCCAAATATTGAACACCATAGTGGACACGACAGTGGATCAAAATCCCACCCAAGTCGATCCATGCAAGGTTAGTTATTCCCACACTCTAGCTCCTCCTGAGATACCTTAGAGCTATTCGGCGTATCAGTGTCTGCGTCTGGGGTCAACAAGCAGTTCACAAGGTGTTCCCAGGCTCGAGCCTTTTCAATCATTCCCCACCCTCTCTTCAACTCTCAAAAGAACACAGCTCTCTCTAGCCCTGCCCATTTAACCAGTTATTTTCGCCATCTAGTCATTTGAGGGCCACGTGCCGACTGTACAGAGCAGCTGACATGCTTATTGTGTTAATGGCTCAATCCCTCCATTCCCCCAATTACTTCTAATCGTGGTGATCACTGCCCTGTGCAACAACAATTGGCCACCAGGAACACCAGACTCTTCTCCAAATACTTCAAACAAGAGCAATACTCCATCCTGGTATAAATCACTTATACAATGAAACCCATAGGCAGCCCACCCCTCAATTCCCCACAACACACCTGCATGAGCCACCGTCATCATCCACTTAAGTGGGAGATCGTGCGAATAAGGCACCAGGACACGGGTCTCCTAAAAGCAGCATCAACAGCACTGCTGGAGTTTCTGAGAGGCTGCAGGTATCCGCCGCTGGGTAATCAATAGAACCAGCAATAACTCCCGCAAGACAGGCGGCGAGCCAACTAAACCCTTACCTGGATTCATCCTACTATAAATCCACTGGTTTAACCACTGCAGCTGTGCTGCTAAGTAATAAGACTCAAGGTAGGTGCAGCCAGCCCACCCTCCGCCATAGGGCACTGTAATTTAGTCAGCGCCACCCTACGCCTACCTGCCCCCCAGATTAGCTCCAACAGTAGAGTTTCCAGATCCCGGAACAGAGGGCGAGGCACCGGCAGCGTGAGGAGAAAATAAAGCAATCTCAGGAGAGCCACCATCTTCGCCACTGCTATTCTGACAGCCACAGATAATGGCAATGTCGTCCAAAGCTTATACTAGTTCGAAGCGCTCCAACAGCTGCCCCAACATTACCATCCAGTAAATCTCGCTGGCTATAGTATATTTTAACTCCTGAATATTTAAGGTAATACCATACAGATTCTAAGTAGGGGTGCATCACTACTGAGTGGAAACAAATGGGATTTCTGCCGTTAATGTGCAGGCCAGAGACAGCCCCAAAGCACTCCAACAGGTCTATTGCACCTGGCAAGTCCACTCCAACATCCCGTAGAAAGAGTAGCATGTCCTCAGCATATAATGCCGCATAATGGGATTACCCTCAGACCTCTAATCCATGATAAAAAATCCCCGGTGCAAGTACAGAGGGCTAGAGGATCCATTGCGATGCTGAAATATAAGGGGGAAATTGGACACCCCTGCTTGGTACCATGCCCCACATCGTAAGGTTCAGATACATGTCTACCAGAGCGAACCCAAGCCGTGGGGCCTATGTGGAGAAGCTTGATTCAGTGTATAAACCCAGAACCCAGCCTCATTCGAGCCATTACTTGATACAGGAAGTCCCCACTTAGATTGTCAAATGCTTTCTCGATGTCTATTGCCATAGTAGCTGCCAACCGTTTATCCAGGAACTCATCATTTAGAAGTGAGATGAGCAGCATATTCCACCCAGGAATAAAACCCGCTTGATCTATATGAATCAAAAAGGGCATAAGAGGAAGTCGACTCACAAGAATATTATAGTCCATATTGAGCATGGGCAATGGCCGGAAGGCTCTGACATCTGTGGGAGTGCGCCCAGGCTTCCGGAGTGGGACAACCAGGGCCTCGCATGTACATAGCGGTAGATGACCTAATTTTTGAGCAGCAGAGTAAAGTTCTACAAGCTTTGGAGCCAGGCTGTCCGTAGAAGCTGCAAAAAACTCCACAGGCAGGCCGTCACCCCCAGGAACCTTCCCGCGCGCCATTCTTTTAATTGCAACTCTCACTTCATGTATAGTGATATCCCCCTCCAAATTATCTGCATCCTCCCGCGAAAGTACCCGCAAACGGCCAAGGACCAGGAAATCCTCAAAGGCCTGAGTAGGTAACCTGGGTACAGGGGCATAGAGAGAAATGCAGTACTCCTGAAATCTTGCATTTATGGCAGCTTTGCTATATAAGGGTTCACCTGTGTTGGAGTCAAACTCTAAGACCAATGAGTCACTGACATTCGGGTTAGTAAGGCACTCCAAAAGGAAACCTGTTTTATCACACTCAGCATGCACCCGAGTCAGATATTCCCTGTAATCAAAACAACGGAGTCTCTCAACTTGGGCTGCCAGTTACTCCCAGCCTCCAGCAGCAGATACTTAAGTGCATGAATAAGTATTTGTTGCTGGAGGCCTTTCATGCTCAAGATCCCGGAGTATCTTTTCCTGAGGTTCTTCCTCACCTACCAGTGTTTTACTCACCGCAACAAGTTGACTACTGCCTCAAAACCATCCCACTCAATCAAAGGGGATGTAGCAGTCCCCGCGTTGTCACAAAATAAGTATTTATGACCTCTCCTATATTGTTTTTAAACACCAGATCATCCAGTGCCTCCACTCGCAGATGCCAAACCGAATGGGAGGTCACTCGTGCTCCCAATTCAGAGAGACTAATACAGGGTTATGATCTGAAATAGTTCTGCACAAATATTCAATACCGTGAACCACACCATGTACAGTCGGAGAGCATAAAAATGTGAAAAGTCGGACATGAAGTTCATGCAAGTCTGAATAAAATCATGCCACAGGGTGCAGTCACCTCCAACAGTCTACCAGACCGCACTACCGCTGCCATGTAGAGAAAATACGAGCCATCTGAGACACTGGGGAATCCCCCAGGGGCGGATGCGAACGATCCAGTGTAGGATCTGCAACATAGTTAAAATCCCCCCTCAATAATGTGGTCTGAGTCAGGAAAGGTGTCAAAGACCTGGACAGGTCCATGAGAACCCCCTCCCCCTATCTGTGTTTCAGCCATAGATTCCAACAGTAGCAAGGTAGTGACCAGCCAACCTCCCAGAGATTACCAAGTACCTACCCTCCGGATCTACAAGTTCAGCTCTTTTCTGGCAGGGTGCCCTGGGTCTTACCCACAACAAAATAGCCTGGCAAAGGCCAAATAATTTGTGGTATACATCTGGCCCCACCATCTCTTCTGCAAAGCCAAGCCTTCAGACCTAGTTAGATGGGTCTCCTGGAGCGGGGCTATGTGAGTAGCCTGCCTCCTAAGACAGCAGTAAACCTTGCACATTTTAGACATGCTATTAAGTTGTACCTCACTGGGGTTCCCATGCAGAGTGACCAAGGGGGGAAACGACTGCGGTCCACACAACGGTGGCCCGTCTTACAGCCCATGCCATCCAGGCACAGCAGACAAGGGCAACTTACTTAAAACTCAAAACAACTAACCCAACTTCCCTTCCTCAGGACCAGAAGCAAAAGACTCTACATGCAAACCAGTCAGATACCATCTGAAGCACATGCATGCATAACAAACACAACAACAACAAGTAGGGAAAGACTCCAACTGAGGTGATTTCCTGCCTTGAAGCACAACATCTGTCAGATAAAAACAGGATATCCACCTCCAATTTGAGCCCTTCACCCATATTACAACAATCACATCAGCATTCCACCAGCTTTAGATTATCTCATCCGATGTTCCAGGAGTAATCTTAGGCAATGATTCTGCAGAATCCCTTGATGAGACAGATGTTCGATCTGAGTCCGAGTTGCACAGATCACTTTCAACATGAACATACGGCGGTGCAGATACCCCACCACTCAAGGCAGCCACCACCTTCACAATCTGCCGTCGTTCATAACACACTTGCAATTGTGATTGAGCAGTCCCTCAGACACTCCTTGAAGTCTTCTTAGGGCTGCTACGACTACGCTGACTTCTCCTCAGCTTGGACTCCCCTTTTTGCTGTGGAAGATGGTCCATCCATTCCCAGATAAACTGCAGAGACGTGAAGAGCTGCACCTCCTTGCCACTGTTCACCCTCAAACTGGCAGGGTACAACATGGTGTACGAGATGCCAAGTAGACGTAGGCGTTTTTTGGCATCAGTAAAAGAAGCCCTCTGCTTTTGCACATCACACTTGGAAGCTGGAGAAGGTATATTTCTATGATTCTCAACTGTAATGTCACCGCTGAGCCTGGCCTGTGCCAGGATATGATCACGATCCCCATAATGCAAGATTCTCACTACTATTGGACGGGAAGCTTCCCCAGGCAGAGGGTGCCATGAAGGAACATGATGAGCTCGCTCCAAATCAAAATGCAGAGAGGTCCTCCAGGGCCATGTTTTCCTTAACCCAAGCCTCTAGGAAACTGATCATATTTGCGACAGTGCCCTCAATGTGCTCCAGGAGTCCAATGATTCAGATGTTATTCAGGCAAGCTCTTTTTTCAGCATCCTCAGCTCTGGATTCCAAAGATTTTAACTTTGTTTCCATAATAGAAAGCCTGGATTGCATTGAGGTCATGTTCAGTGGTGGAGACGCGCTCAGCCAGCTGTCTCTTATTGTCTCGCAACAGGCCCATATCTGCTACCATGGAATCAATCTTTAGCTTGAGCACCTCCCTAGAGGCAGCAATAGCCTGCAGAACTGTTTCCAGAGTAGGGGCAGTGTGCTACCCACTCAGGGTCCCCTCATCTGGGGAAATTTTGTCCTGAACTCAAGAGCCAAACTCCAGAGTGGGATCAGGCTTGAATGACTCCTTCTTCTTCCTGACTTTACCCATGGCAACGTCCTCCCAATTGAATTAAAGAACCCAGTTAGGGATCAAACACCACAGGGTTCCCACGAGTCAGACCAGGCAGGCCAAGAAACAAGTTGCGCTTGAAGCAGGTTGCAGGGAATATAGCAGTGGCCTCAGGAGACGACCTCAGACAGACCATGTGACGCCCGTCAAAGGCTATAGTCTCCTGCTAGGCGGCCAACAATCTGAGTTCAGGTGCCTGCCGCCCTCAGAACACAAACGCAGGCTACAATCTGGAAAGCCTGTATGGCGGCGCAGACTTAGGGCCCATTACAGGCAGCCCACCTCCCAGTCATTCGCCTTCTTGTGACGAGGCCCTTCCCAACTGCTAACGTCTCATGCAAGTCGGGTAGCAAATACAAGTCAGGCGCATGGCCCCCTCACAATTAGCGCAGAAACACCATAAGCAGGTTGAAGTCTGAGAAGCATACAGGGGGCCTGCTTAAAGTCTGTGAAGCATACAGGGGCTCTGCAGCGATCAATAAGCAGGTTGAAGTCTGTGAAGCATATAGGGGGCACGCAGTGATTAGGCCCCTCCCATCAGCTAACAACTCATGTGTAAAGCGGGCAGCAAATACAAATCAGGCGCCGGCCTCCCTCACAATTTGGGCAGGAACGCTGCAAGCAGGCTGAAATCAATGAAGTCTGCACGGCTGCGCAGGTGCCGAATACAGAGGGTCAGCTTTGAGCCCGTCCGTCATCTCAGCCGCAAAAGTCACACTTCAGGTGATACAACCTGTTCATCGCATATCACAGGCACTCCAATCTGGTGCCAGCCCCATGCTTTAGCCAATACGCTGACCCCTCACTTTACGCCCACAGCAGGCACTCCTCCAACAAGCCAGTGACTGTTAAGAGCGTTTCCTCAGGCCGCCATCTTAGTGAAATGCCCAAAGAACCACAGAGACACGAACAATTCACTGAAAGGTGCAAATTGTACAACTATACGAGTCCCCTGTTGTGCAGGGACCCACAATAGTTGACCAGAGGTTGCTGATGTTGTGGTAAACAGTCAGGATATTCCAGATGGCGGTAACAGACAGAAGCTCCCTCATTCCGTGTCTGCCTCCGTTGGCGCCTGGCCACACCCCAAGCTCATTGCAAATGATGTTTTTATTCAATGCCATGTAATAGGTACTATATAATAACATTTAGAAACAGATAAGGGGGAGATCGGGTAAAAAACTGAGGACTTTATTTTCCGTTTACTTGAATTGGAGGAATTTGTAAGCAGGAGAAATTTAAAATATAAGTTTTGTTTGAATTACACAGCAGCACTCATCCTGCTCAACCTTTCAGCAGCAATCAACACCGTCTCCCCCTTGATCCTCACCCAATTGCCACCATGAAACGAGGAAACGCCGACCTGCTATTCAATGGAGCTTTAATAGAATGCTGTTATTGTTAAATAAATAGGCGCTGGTGCCCTATTACACCTAGGTATTAACTGCCACTGGTAAATTCAAATGCCTTTTTTTTCATTTTTATTTTTCTATTTTTATTTCCAGTAGACTTCTTATTAACAGGTACTGCATTGTGTGCTGGTACATATTTGTAGTTACTTATAGGGAGTCCACCCCATGTCTGAGCATTGCTGATCAATAGCTGTGTGCTGTAGTAAGAGGAAGCAAATGCTAGTTGAAAAAAGAACTTAGACCAAAAGATCTATTGCTATATTTGTGCATATTTTACTAATTAGGTTTTTTAGAAACTTTTAGGCTTGCAAGATATTCACAAACTTGCAGTACCCATGTAGCTGCTAGGGGGTTCCTTTTGCGGCAGGTGCACCGCCTTACGTCTTTAGCAAAGCTACAGTACTTCAAGCGGTTACCTGATGCCCCTTTCTAGTCAGAAGCAACTGCTTTCAATCTTCTTCACACAACTGAGGAGGCTTTGCTTCATTATATGTATTTGCATATACATCTTTGCTATTTTAATAATTTGTGCTTGATAAATAAATATGCCATAGCTGGTTTATGACGTTGAGTCCATATTGCAGCTTTCAATGAATATCTGGATTGTTATGGAAGTAGGTGATATATACCTTTGTACAAAGGTACTAGCAGTAACTGGTAAATATACATATTTTCAGGTTTCTAAATGTGGGACTACTTTTTAAGTAAGTGTATCAATGTGCAAGGGCAAAATACAGTCACTCAAAGTTAAGGCATCCAATGGCTGAAGTGGGCTGTATGCAGTGGTGGTGGGAGGATATTTTGAGTGACATTTAGGCAGCTCAATCAGTAAAGAGGTTTGACTAAAATGTCATCTCTATGTGCCTATTTTTATTATTATCTTTTGGGAGAAAACACGAGGCAGGCAAGACAGCTAAAGCTGTCTGTAGGCAAGACTTTAAAGCATGGGGCTTTGCAAGTTAAGGATATGCAACTCACACTCCAACTCGTGCTCAGTACACCATTTAGCCAAAGGCACATTAAATAAAAACACTGCTACTAAGAGCAAAGCACAGCAGATGGTGATTTATGGTGTGGCCATTTTAAAACATGCATTTGCAATGCCAAGATGTCTGGCAGATGACATAAAGTCGAATGCACAGAGAGAGGGACGGGGAGCTAAGAAAAGAGGTCCAGTACCCGTGCTCCCAAGACAAACATCGATCACTGGCGGGTAACTGTTCCCGTAGAAGGATGCTAACCTAATAGGCAGCAGAAGGTGTAGATGAAACAGGAGGTTGGTAGTGATTCATCTAAAATAGATGAATATTAGGTTGGATGGAAAAGAATGTATATAGCGGGGAATTCCTCAAATTTGAAGAGTTGCCTTCACACACCCGTTAAGGTGTCATGCTTCATCATAGGGCGTTTTTGCTCCTCGTGGGGTTGGCGCTGCAGCCCCCCACGGGCCCCGCAAGAGGGCTCTTTAACGGAGATCTTTTAAGAGGAACGCCGTAGTGGTGAGTGCGGGTGTGTGGGGTAAGTGTGCAGGTGAATTAAAAATATCGTAACAGTACCCCTAACAGTATTTATTCTTGGATCCGTTCGGTATGATTAAAAGCAGGAAAAATAACTCTGGCTCCCTTCCTCCAGTGAGGAGAGTCAGTTCAATTTTTAAAGAGTGAGTAGTGACAAAGGTCATTGGGTCAACATGTTTCACGTCCTAATGGTCCCTACTGGATCCTTGGCATTTCATCAGGCCCGAAAAAAAGTGAAAAGTGCAGAATTAAATCAAACAGGGGTCAAAGGGAATAATACACCCTGTTATATAAACCCGAGTCAGGTGAGTGGTCGTTGTTGTCTGGGAACAGTCGTTCAGAACCACTCCCACGTATTAATCCAACCTATAGAGGGAGATAAAAAGTACATGTGATAGAAAAGTGGTAGTGAATGAGAACACTAAACATGATTAAAAACCAAAGTGGTAGGAGAACTGCTCCCAGCTGAAATTATAGCAGTAGGATGCAAAGGTATGGCATGATAATGCTTTTAATTACTCCAGTCAAGCCTTATAGCAATGCGTGGCTAGAAATTACTGTGGCAGCCCGGGAGGTTAAGGGTACCATGGTTCATGCATGACAGATTTAGTAAAAACTCATCGCTTACCCCAAACAGTACATGGGGATGCCTCAATGGGGGAAACAGGCGTCTCAAAACGTTACCTTGGTGAAGGAAGGAGAATGAAAAAGAATGGCAAACCGAGGGACCAAAAGTCTCCCGTAATGAACGAGAGGCAGCGTCTCACTCGTAAGTAATGGTGATAAGGAGCAAGGGTTTTGTACTTACATTGACCTTCGGAGGTATGGCATTTGCACCTACCCTCGTCTGCTGCCCACCGGAGAAAGTGCGGTGGGAGAGGCCGGTTTAAAAAGAGGAGGAAGAGGAGTAATGGAAACTGATGATGTCCGCTGCCTCACGGAGGAAGTGACGTTAGTGGAGGAGTTGCAAAGCCACAGTAGGCTGTCACTGCAAATACTCGCGGCCATCTTGGAAAGGCTGCTGTGCAGCAGACGGAAATGTAAAATAAGACATGCATTACATGAAGTGTATACTTTGACGTTGCAAGGTAGTGAACGAAGAAATCTGGTTAGAGTCTCCGTAGGGGCTCAGAAAGAGTGTCTATGTCATTGTAGTTATTCATAAGCCAACGCATGCAGAAAAATAAGGAGATGGAAGTGCAGGAGCCAGCACTCTAAGGGGCTTAAACACTCAGACAGAGGTGGTCTAAAGAAGCAGGAACAATGGTGTTGTCTGTTCCGCAATGACCGTGGACGGCTATCATGGGTGCTAAAGACTTGTTGGAAAATGGAAAGCACATGTGAAATGTGTTCCCTCAGCCCCAGATATCAGTGTAGCGATATGAATGGGGGGGCATGCAAGGGAGAGGGAATACGATCTAGGGGGACAACGGGGAAGGGGATTTCCTGGTCAACACCTGCTCATTGAAGTAAGATCTAGTGGCTACCTAATGTATTTCTTGGGGTGTGTACTCCTATGATTAAGAGTGAGGAGTATAGGGAGGGAACCACGTGCCAGTGAGGGAACAGGGTGAGGCTATGTGATAAACTCAGTCCATGGTATGTTGTTGTTAAGACCTTGGGTATGTGACCTCAATCGAAACACCCACCGTTGTTCCTGTGCAAAGAGGGTGCTGACATTTTACAACTGTGATTAGTTTCTATAATGGTCCAACGTAGACTGTCGGGCGTGTGGTTGAACTCTAGAAAATGCGAGCACATCTCAGTGTTAGTTTTTTTTGCAGCGTATCAGGCTGCGGTGTTCACGGATTTGTGTCTTTACAGGTCTCGTGGTCATCCCTACATAGCGGAGATGGCATGGGCATGTAATCAAGTAAATACAGTTTTTTGTGTTGCAGTTAATGTGTCATCTTTGCTCCCATGGTTTCTGAAGACCCAGGTCTATACTCTTTGTGGTTTCTGTAAATGGACATACAGTGCATGATCCGCACAGATAATGTCCCTCTACTCGTGGAAGGCCCCACAGGGTAGTCTGGGTTTCTTGTGGGACAGATGGACGTGTGTGCACAAGAAAATCCTTGAGGTTTTATGTTTGTTTGTACGCAAAAAGAGGGGTAGGTACGGCCTCTAGGGTCCCTGTGTTAAAGATCGCCCAATGTTTTTTGATAATTTTCTGTATCTTATTGGAGGTCGGGGTGAAGGTTGTCACACAAATGAGTTTGCCAGTGGGTTGTTTCTCTCTACTCTCTAGAAGACTGTCTCTATGGTTGTTTTTATCTCTCTTGTATGCCTGTTGTATCACTTTGTGTGGATAATGGCGATCCATGAGATTGGATTTAAGTGTGGATGCCTGCTGTTCATATTCTCTGATGGTGTTACAATTCCTCTGGAGGCGGAGGAACTGTCCGACAGGTAAATTGTCCCTGAGGGATTTCGGGTGGTGGCTCTCGTAGAGTAATAAACTGTTCCTTTTGGTGGGTTTCTTGTAGTTGGTCCCAGGAACACTACTTTATGAACACTACCCTTAATAACTACTGCAGTAACTCTTGGTGCAAAACATAGACAATGTTTCACTCAGAAGGAAGCACACTTATTGCAATTAAAAGGGTTTCTCTTTTACTATGTGCATTCCAGCTATGAGAATAACGTGTGCTTTAGGGCTGTGCTCCAGGTAAATTCTATATCCACAGTAAATGCTGTGAAAGTACATTTTGCCAAAAGATCCTTCAAGAGTTGTGTACTGTGTGACACCGGTTAAGTAAGGGTCTGATGTATCATTTATTCAACTTTATACACCCCTAAACATTCCCCCCTCAAACCATCCAGGTCTATTGTGCCTTCCATGTTCCCACTCCGTAGAAAGTGTCCTTCAGAACTTGTAGTATCTTCAATAAATGAAAAAGTGTATTCGAAATTGAAAATCAGGGGTCGCATCATGAAGAGCTGCGCTGGCTCAGCACAGAGCTGCACGCTTGTTGTGCTGCTGTTTCAATGTCTGTCACATTTTATTTCTATCCACCACAGCATACAACATGGGGCAATAGGTCAGCCTACTTCAGCCACTGGCTCTAATCATTGTAAGTGAGAGCATTATGCTTGGGCAGAATCTGGAATTATGTCTAAAAAGAATTTCACTTCAGTGTTTGGGAGTCTTGGGCAAGTTTGGACTTTTTATTGTAATACATTTTTTTTTTTCTATTTGCATTTTTTGGGCGAAATTCATGCATAGTTTGTAACTCCAAATATGCAACTGATTGTCAAGATCTGTATTCTGCTTTTGGTGTTCGCAAGGGCGATGGACACTCCAGTATTCGTAAGCTGGGAGTCTGTTGTGCTCCATTTACGTCACCTGCGTCCAACCCATTGCCTGGCGGACATTTTTTAACATGGTCAGAAACAATGCAGAGATCTACAAAGCAAAACTTTCATATGAAATCTATACTGACAATGCTCCAGTATGGATTCGCATTGCCTTCTTTCCCTGCAACAATTGTGCCCCTTCCCCTCATTTTTCCCTCTCAAGGAACCCTCAAACTGGATATTGTTTACAATTTAAAAACCGCAAGCACAGCCAACATTTGCAAACAGTCTGCGCTGCTCCAATCGTCATTCCTGGAAAATGATTTGTCATGCTAGTGAATTTTGTAAATCTATGGGGCCAGAGGTCCCAATGGAACTCGACAAATATCCTAGTGTAGGGTACTGGAGTAGAGCCCTCAACACGACACCCAGCAGTGCAACAAGATCAATGTTCAGCCCATGACCATTATATTATTACAGAGAAAGCAGTAATAGTACACACTAATATCATGAGGGGATCCCAGAATCATGAGTGTGAGTCTAAGGTGCTTTAAAGCGAGTCTGCTTCCTCTAGGAGCTATATACCCTTTCTCCCATCTGTTCCTGTCTCGGTGTCTTCAGGGTTCATGGAGTAACATCTACTTGGGCGAAGCACTCTCGTCGCACTTTGTTTAGAACACACAAGGGATTATTTACAAGAGGCCTGCCCCACTGGAGCATCACTTTTTTTTATGCTCCAGTGGCGTAGGCCTCTCAATCATATCTATGAGGTGATGCAAAGCCGCCCTGCGTGGCTTTGCATGGCTCATAGATATGGAGTAAGGCGCTGCAGCATAAAGCACTGCGTTACCTTACTCTGTGTCAAGGAGGCATTCCATGGGCACTGCGGTGGGGATTTTGCCACTACAGATTTACAAATTCACGTAAACATGGAGCAGCGAAAAAACCTTACGCCAGCTCAGAGGAGGCATAACGAGGAGAAATGTTTTCATTTCTCCTCATTTTTTCCTCTTTACTTGTGTGCTGCATTCTGCAACACACATAAAACAAGGAAAACATCTCTCTGAATTGTTTTTGTGCAGGAGGGTCCCCCTTCCTGCAGAAAAACAATCCTGCATGCAACTGAGGCACCCTTGCACCATGGTGCAAGAGTGCTTGCGTTGGTGCTAGGCTGCCGAAACAGCTCCAGTACAGGGAGAAAGGACAGGAATGCATCGTATTTGATACATACGGTACATTCTTGCCCTTTCACACTGATGCAGGGCAGCACAACAGGAAGGCTTGCGGCGGTGCCCTACACCAATTCCTCGTACATGAGGCTCACAGTCTGTTGCAGATTTGGCCTGTTGGAGTCTTTTACCCGTCTTTGTTTGAAGAGGAGGTATTTGGACCATGTTGGTTTGCCCCACAGTGGGTTCACTGGAGATAGTGGTACCTGGTGAATGTGTACAACTGCCAGCTGAACAGCGAGTCCTCGTGAAGGTCACAGCAGGGAAAGTTGCATCTAGCGTTGACCCTTTTCTGAGCTTTGAACCAGTGGCGTTTCCTCCATGTGAGCGGAGGTGCGCCGCCCCCCTTCCCACACAGCTGCAGAAAGCTGGAAAAATAAAATGGTAATAAAAGGATTTTATTATCATTTTTATTTTTTCTGGCTTTCTGCCGAACAGAGAGTGCAGGGCGGGGCCAGTGTATCATTGCTGCTGATTGACAGCAATGACGAGTGGCCCTTTCACTGTGAATAGCACATGTCGGTTTGGCCGGCTACATTATTACGGCCAAACCAGTGCTTTAAATGGGAAAAAATAAGTGCAGGTACTCATTAAAATGAGCTAGATGTGTAGTGAGGGGGCGGGGCTAGGGGCGGGGCTAAAGGCAAGACATGATGATACTTAACGACTTCTATATTAGTTGCAGCACATACCAAAACACATGAGAAATGTGTTTATATAAACAAAGCAAGTTAACTCATTACACAAAATGAAAGAGAAATGCTATAATATGTTAACATTTCCTTTTTTTTGCAATAGTTGCACCTTCTTAATGCCATACTGTTAATTGCTGTTGTTTGGCACAATACTATATATTTTTCAGCACGTGAGTAGGAAGAAACTGAAAATACCCCCACTTCGAACCAAAGCTCTTATGGCACAAAGCAAATGAAGCAAATCATCATGACCCTCCCCAGAAGATAGGTCTTGTTTCTTCCATAGATCTATCCATTCATTCTTTCATCCTACCATTTACCTACTGATGTCCGCCATTTAACCTTTACATTCTGTCGTCTATTCAGTCTTTCATCCATCATTCAGTTTTCACCATTCCGTCTGTCCACCCTTCTTATGCAAACCTATCCATCCATCCATCTCCAAACCTATCCATTCATCCCTTCACTCATCCATCTCTTTATCCACCCTTTCGCTCATTCATTAATCCTTTCGCTCATCTATCCATCAACCCTTTCACTCCTTTATTCCATCCACCCTTTCACTCAATGCCTCCTTCCACTCATCCATCATCCACCCCTTCATCCATCCTCCCTCCCTTTCATTCATTCATCCATCCAATCTTTCACTTATCCACCCATCATCCGCCCTTTTATCCAATCATCCACCCCCTTTCACCCAGCCATCCATGCTTTCACTCATCCATCCATCTATTCATCCATCTATACATCCACCCTTGTTCACTCATCTATCCACTCACTCACCCACGCACCAACCCTCCCTACTATGTTATTTATGAATCTTTGTCGCGGAGCAGACATGTACACACAAAGTGCCACCCATTTTCTTTAAAATACTTCCTGAGAGTGTTTTGATTCTCTCTCTCTCTCACTTTTTTCTTACAAAAAACAGGCATACGAATGCAGACAAACGCACAAACATAAGCAGGCACACAAAAGACTTGGGTATGATGAAAGCCATGTTATACTCTTCACCTACCATGGCTTTTTGAATTGCCACCAGGGCCGGACTGGCTGTAGCCTGATTGCCACTGCCACGGGACTGCCATGATTCCTGTTTGCACAAATGCACAGGATCGTGTGACTGTGATTGACAGCACAGGGCCTGAACGGACCCTGCTCTGTCAAACACAGCGTGATGGTGAGCACCCGGCAATTATTCAAATGAGCCAAGCTGAATAGCTCAGCTGGGGCTCAGATAGGGGATACAGAAGTGGCGCCTTGGCTGCCAGAGACACCTTCCACTCCGGCTCACCAGCACTCACAGCCAATAAGCCTACCTTTTCATGAGTACCAGTACTCTCCTCAGCAGGAGAGAAGTGCCGGTACTCAGAGGGATAAATCTAAGAAGTGCCGGTACTCAGTACCGGTGAGTACCGGCCCATTTAAAGCTTACGCCAGCTCAGAGGAGGCATAACGAGGAGAAATGTTTTCATTTCTCCTCATTTTTTCCTCTTTACTTGTGTGCTGCATTCTGCAACACACATAAAACAAGGAAAACATCTCTCTGAATTGTTTTTGTGCAGGAGGGTCCCCCTTCCTGCAGAAAAACAATCCTGCATGCAACTGAGGCACCCTTGCACCATGGTGCAAGAGTGCTTGCGTTGGTGCTAGGCTGCCGAAACAGCTCCAGTACAGGGAGAAAGGACAGGAATGCATCGTATTTCATACATACGGTACATTCTTGCCCTTTCACACTGATGCAGGGCAGCACAACAGGAAGGCTTGCGGTGGTGCCCTACACCAATTCCTCATACATGAGGCTCACAGTCTGTTGCAGATTTGGCCTGTTGGAGTCTTTTACCCGTCTTTGGTTGAAGAGGAGGTATTTGGACCATGTTGGTTTGCCCCACGGTGGGTTCACTGGAGATAGTGGTACCTGGTGAATGTGTACAACTGCCAGCTGAACAGCGAGTCCTCGTGAAGGTCACAGCAGGGAAAGTTGCATCTAGCGTTGACCCTTTTCTGAGCTTTGAACCAGCGCCGTTTCCTCCATGTGAGCGGAGGTGCGCCGCCCCCCTTCCCACACAGCTGCAGAAAGCTGGCAAAAATTTTTTTTAATAAAAGGATTTTATTATCATTTTTATTTTTTCTGGCTTTCTGCCGAACAGAGAGTGCAGGGCGGGGCCAGTGTATCATTGCTGCTGATTGACAGCAATGACGAGTGGCCCTTTCACTGTGAATAGCACATGTCGGTTTGGCCGGCTACATTATTACGGCCAAACAGACATGCGCAATTCAATCTCACCAATCCGGCTGTCATAGTCAGCTGGGTTGGAGAGCAGGTACAGGCCTTCAGTGCTCTTCCAGATCGCTGAAGCAGCCTGCTCGAGCCAATCCAGACACTTCTCTCAGGCAGCATGAGAGCAGTGTCTGGATTGGATAAGGAACTGAGACCTCGCGCTGGAGGAGCCTGGAGCCAGCCGGAGAATACCAAGGACGTGCTGCTGTCTAAGAAGATAAGTGAAAGTTTTTTTAAATTTTGAAATGTAAATGTTTATTTGTATGTTTAATTTTACTTATGTCCACCCACCATTTTTGTGGGTCACCAACCGCCGCTGCTTTGAACTCGTACGTTGCGAGCGGGCCGGCAGGGTGACGTAGGCATGGTCATGATACTACTGTGACGCAATTATGGGCAGTGCAGTGTCCTCTACCCCTTATAGGGCAACCTAGGAGCACCTCAGGTTAGTTTGTCTTTACTTCTTGCAACCAGTCGGGACCAAACTCGGCCCCTGCTCTTGGGCACGCACCCAGCGGCTGTCACAACTAGGCACTTAGGCCCATCCTCAGTCAGGCCTACAAATCTGGGCACGCTACTCATAGTCCCTTGGTAGAAACAGCAGTGATCATAAAAGGAGACACTTGACGAATCTGCCCCGACAGATCGTCAGTCCAGACCTTGTTCTGTACAATGCTTGTGAAGCCCTGATGTCTGCTTTCAGGCTTTGCATGGTGGACACTCCAGAACTTGTAAGCTTAGTCTCCATTATGCTGCATGTACAACGCCTCCTTCCAGCACAGTGTGTGGCAGACATCTTTGAACATGGTCATAGAGAAGGCGTTTCTACAAAGTAAAGAGAATAAACAACCAACCTTGCAGAAAAACAAAACATTCTGCAGCAAACCATGACAATACTTTTATACTGTGAATTTTTCCCCTGTGGATCCTCAGTGCCTCCTTTCCTAGCACTCAAACTACACCTCCTCTTCTGCCTCCTAAGTGATGCTTCACATCAGGCAGTGTTTACAATTTAACAACTACAAACATAGGCATCCCTCTGCAAACAGCCTGCGCGTTCCATCCATATTTTGGGTAAAGCTATTTGTCATGCTAGTGACTTATGTAAATTCATGTGGCCAGAGGTAACAGACTCGACAAAGATCCTGTTGCTGTCTGAAGGAGGATACCTTAAGGCGGCTGCTGCAGCGTTTACAGAGAGATCACGGATACAGCCTGAGGTTATGTGTGTTCCTCGTGCCTCCCCACCCACCAATGGCTTTGGCAAAACATTCATCTACAGTGGAAAGAGAAACACTGAAACAAACAAGAGCCAGGCATGGTAAAGTCTGATTTGTAATTTGTTACTATGGAGCAAGTGTATTTAAACAGATGACCTGGTGAAGCATGTCCTCTCAAAGTAACTATATTTCCAGTCCTACAGGAGAGTGGCCAGCATCAGGCATGTGTGTAATGGCACCTTATAGTAACATAAGTACATGACCCAGTTTGTTATGTAAATGACATGCCCAACTTTTCAAGTTAAAAACATCTGCCTCATTTGGAGAGGTTAAGGCGATCATTTATGTTAGTCAAACTGTTTGGCATGTTTCTTCTTCCACTGACTCAGCCTCTTTGCATCGGGTAGTATGACACAACCATGCATGATTAAACCAAGCATTCCTTTATAACGTGGTCGGCACAACTAATGTGTCTTTACCATGCATTCCTTTACCACACAAGTCTTTACAATGACTTGCCTTAGGGAAAGCTCTGGACTATGAAACAGTATAGTTTACTATTCCAACTCTAGTCTGCACAACAGTAGGGAAAGCATTGGACTTTAAAGTCCAACGCCGCTTTACCTAAGGCCAGTGGAATAACAAAGGCCCCCGCAGCCCCTGCGGTGCAGAGGGGCCTGAGCTCGAGGTGGCCCCCTCAGCACCTTACCCTGGCCTGAGAGCTCCTGAGTGTGGTCAAAGGGGGCCCCCTCCATATACTTTGCAGGGGGGGCCCTCAACTTTCGTTACGCCACTGCCTAAGGCATGTCGGTGTAACAACATGCGTGGTAAAGGAATGCATGGTTAAGACGCATTCGTTATTCCAACCGCATTGCAAAGGCAATGCGTGGTTCTGCCTTTGTTGTAATTGCTGTTTCCCCTTTGCATCGCAGTGTGACATAAGTTGATTATCTTTAAGCCTCCTCTACTGTGCTGCCTCCTCTCCCATACATGAGAAAATAGATTAAAACTGGATGTCAGAACATAGCATTTGAGGGAGAGAAGGGTAATTCTTAGTCCAACAACTCTCACATCTGGAACAAGTGCCCATGTTGCCTGCGCTGGATGTCTCAGGCATGGATGTATGCTCACATGTCCCAAGATCTCAGGACCAACTGACATTTATCTTAACCTTAAATTAAGCAATTGTATTTACACCATTGTTTGCCAACATTTCTGGTTCCATACCAAACCAACTAATTACAGACTCACGGCTCAGGAGATTCGTATCTCAACCTGCTACCTAACTAACCCATGTACTCCCCCCACTCTCCCCACTTATCCTGCCTACCCATCATCTCTCTTTCCCCCTGTTCATCTCTTCTCCCTCCCTCTCCCCAACCCCCTTCTGCCCACTTGACCTCTCTCCCATCCCCAGTGACCTTCCCAACCCTCCCATACTCTCCCAAAGGACTCTTGCCATCCCCTCCAGAGCCCTCTTCAACTCGAATCGCAGATCTTACATCACAGAAAAAGATTTAACCCTTGTAATCTTCTCACTGTACCAACAAAACAAAACAGACCATGTTAAAAAACAATTCTAACCTCAAGTGCATGCTACTCCATTGCAGATCCAGAGTTAAACACAGTAATGAGATATCAGAAGTGATCCTCTTATAAGACATGGACATCCTTTACTTCACGGAAACCTGGCTGAATCATCTATCCACCCCTATGATTGACATCTCGGGCCCCCTGGATTTCCGTTAAGCACTTAGACAGGAAGGGCCGAACCGGGAGTGACAACACTTTCATCTGTTAAGACATCTCCATCTCATTTGCTTCAAAGTTGATAAGCTCTCCACCTTTGAATGCCTATGCCTATGAATAAAACTCCATCTGAAGGTTTTAAAGCGACCAAGTTTCACATTATCCACCATCCACTGGGTACTAACGAACTTTTTAGCAAGCAAATGATAAATCTTATTATTGAACAGTCTCTCTTTGGCAACAACAACATCTACCTAGGGGATCTTCAGGCAACAAACTTGCCCTATCACTAAGCTTCCCATTGTTCCCTCACAAGAAAGATGTGATGAATTATCCTTCATCTTCTCTGGCACGTTAAAAAAGATTGATTGCTTTGTCTAGAGTAAATCAGAGGGCATGCATCCTCTGCCAGAGTTCCCATAGAACATGTCCTCCTGGAATGAACTCCAGCTAGTGAAGGAAGTTGAAATCATCAAAACTATAGTCAACCTGAATCCTGCCATATACATCTTAGAATGAATTCCTTCCTCCCTAATCAAGGAGTTTAGTGATCTCATTGCTTCACTCAGGACACAAGCCATCAATCTCTCACTTTCCCAAGGAATAGTGCCAGCCAGTAAAGAAGAACAGTCAAGTCACCCCCCTACTGAAGGAGACTGAAACCGACCCTGCTACTCTGCACAATTACATCCATTAACAAACCTCCCTTTGCTGGTGAAAGTGCTAGAAAAATGTGTCCTGAATCAACTCAAGCAGTTTGTCAATGACTTCAACTTGATGAATACCTTTTAATATGAATTCAGAACTAGTCACAGCACAGAAACAACCATCATTCACATCATGGATGAAGCACTAACATTTCTGGGCCATTGTGATTTATACCTACTCATTCTCCTCAACCTCCCTGTGGCCTTTGACACGGTCAAGTGCAATATCTTGCTGAACACTCTGAAGGATAGTATGGGAATAGGCAGCACAATCATGAACTGGTTTTCCTTCTACCTCAAAAACTGATCACAACAAATTAAACTGAACAGGTTCCTGTCAGACCTGGCCTCTGTCTTACAAGGGGAGCCTCAGGCTTCTATACAATCCCCTGCTCTTCTCAACTTATACGTGAAGCCCTTAACCTCAATCTTAAACATGGAGCCCTAAACCTCAATCCTACACTACTCTAACCTGAAATACCACCTAGATGCAAAGGAAACTCAGCTCTACCTAAAAATAAACTTTCTGGAAGATGTACTCCATTTAAATCAGGTTCTAAAAGGTATCCAATCCTCGATCTCTCACAACCACTTAAAAATGAACCTACCAAAAGCTGAATTCCTCCTCCTATCACTGCCAGTTGAAGTTTTGCTCCACTCACTAGATTGCATAGCAGAAATTATCAACAGCACCAAATCTCCAGAGGTCACTCTGGATGGAAATATAAACCTTTGAGCGCACAACAAGTACACATCAGAAAATGCTCTATACCAATGCAGATTTCTGAAAAAGGTCAAAATCTAGGCTTGACTATGACCATGCTACTCTAACCGGTACCTAGAAATCACACTTAGCGCCAATAAAGGCCACCCTAAATGCAGCAGGTAGGCTAGTACCTGGAGCAAGGCTATTCTACCATATGACTCTTGTTCTCCTCCTCAAGTGGCTCCTGATAGAGGTTAATTGCTTCCTCTATGCATTCTTAGCACGTAAGGGAGAGAAGAAGGTAAGCCACTGTATGCCCTCCTATGAAGACACAATCCCCACAAAAAGGTACAGCAGCTATAGGTAGAATACAAATTACAGTATTCCTACCCTGAAACAGACATCCAGAGGTCCCAATAGGACAATCATAGAATTCCTGTGCAAGTGCAAAGGAAAGGGAAGGTCATCTTTATGAAAGAGGAAGCCTCATACACATAATTGTGTCATGCTTCATCATCAGCAACCTCTCCCCACCCTGGTAGGGCAATACCACCAGGGCGGACTCAACCTCCTGTTGGACTCAGCGCAGGAGGGAGTTCTTAGATAAAAACTAATGGATAAAAGAGGGATCCAGATCAGGGAATTAAAAACACCTTATAGTCCTCGGGCCAATTACCTTTATTAGTGGGAACTATAGGTGAGATTAAAAACAAGTAGGATGGTTGTTTGAGGGCAATGGCTCACAATGTCACAGTAGCTAGACCAACGTCTTTCTGCCCACATTAGAAGCCCAAACGGGTCTGGAGAATTCTTCAGGGCCTGGGATCCCTAACTACCTTCTAAAGGCCTCTATGTCTAGGTTGTTTGTGAGGTGAAAAAGAAAGGAGGAAACGTTAAAAAACAACAATAATATACTCAGGTGAGTCCTACCTGAGGTACAAAACGTGAATAGCCCTAGACTTTAGGGGATACTGACATTCATCAAAAGGTACATTGTGCCTTTGCACCTTCATACAGACCTGGTGGGGTCTGTATGAAGGTGCAAAGGCATGTTGTACCTTTTGCTGAATGCGTGATTATAAAGGACATTGTCCCTCTCCTTGACCAGGAAGCCGGTAGCCCCTAAAGTCTAGGGCTATTTGCATTTTGTACCTCAGGTAGGACTCACCTGAGTATATTATTGTTGTTTTGTACCTGTGTACCTGGTTGCTCTGTAATTAAAGGGATGATTACCTGGCTTGTCTTTCAGCTTTGTGGGTATTATCTTGTTGAGCTTCTGTTTATTGTATATTGTAGAGCACACTGACCCCTTGCTGTTGCTTTGTGCTCTATAAAACCTCCAATTGAATAAATAAATAAATCTCAATCACCCTGGTGAATTGGCAGGAGGTGGCCAAGAGAATGCAAGACAACTGCGACAAGGGCTTCATTCCCAGAGCAGTGAATAGCAGAAGGGGCTGTCACCCTCTCCACCAGGTCCTGCACTTTCAGCTCTTCCGACTCCGTAGGTCCACATTAATCATTTTAAGTTCTGACCGGGAGACCCCGTTCACTGTTTCACTAGCCTAGCAAACAAAATCATATATACACACACACAAATAAAACAGCTTTAGGCCAGCCCTCTTCATTTATTGGCCTGTTCAACAGTCAGTCATACACATTTTGCCACTACAATATGGTGGAATAGGTTAGCCCATTTCAGCCACTGACTCTCTAGCACTATGACGGATTATGACAATTAGCCTGATCTCATGCACACATCCGCCTAAAAAGAAGTGCACTTCAGGGCAGGTAGAAAAATAGTTTACTTTTCCAATATTTTCCTTTCGTAATGCTTTTTTCTATTGTTTATCTTTTTTCTAGTGATTCGTGTATGTTTAAACCATGTCTTCACATTACAGCAATTCAAAAACAATGGTACCTTTTCTTTGCACAAAGAAGAATCATATTTTGTATGATGCTCCTTAGAACTATATATGGTTTTAAGTAAGCCTGGTTGTAATTACCTGCCTGCTAAGACGCACCCATACTATTCTTTTATATGCAATTATTAATTTAGCCATGTGATATTTTTATTGCAAGCTTATCTCCAGCCCATTTAGGCAGCAGCATTATTTATTTTTTGATGTACAAGCTTGCAACAAAAATATATTATAATTAGGCTTTCCTGTTTTTAGTTTCTATGTTTGGTAAATCCTGGTGGTTTTTTCCAGTGATTTCAATACCTTATAAACAGTGGTTATCAGTGGTTACACATTTTCATGCCACAAAAAACAACAAAAACAGTGTTTTTCCAGTGTTTATGGAATGTTTTGCTTTTATTATTGCTTGCTTTATGCACTGATAGCGCATGGTATATAGACAGTGTACATACAGTGTTTATGAGGTCCAAATATATTTCAGTGAGTTACTGGTCATGCACACTTGGTCTTTACTTCCCATGTAAACATTTATCTGTGAAAAGGCCCTCTCAACATTGGCACTTGAGACGGGCAATGCCAAAGCAGCCAGTATGCAATTTTCTAACTCTGGCCACTGACATGCCAATACTGGTGCACCTGAAGATTGCGATTCTCTAGGACACATCAAAATGTGTCCTAATATTTTCCTCTTGCTCCATAGGAATTCTTTGTCCTATTTTCTCTCTTCTATGCGGTGTTTTGCACTTTGCTGTTTCATATGACTGTATCATCATCCCTTGCACTCCGCACAGTATGTATGATAATAGATTTTTAGGAGGCAGCCTCGTACAAAGGAAGAATTATTTATTGAATGTAAAGTATTTGACGTTTAACCTGTAGTGTGTAATTTTGTGGACCTCCGTAGGAGTTCCATATCACAATAAACTTGACTGTGTGACACATTAAAAAAAAAATACATCAAATGCCATGGTTGGTGAAGGGACATTTCTATGCATCATTGCAAGCCATGTCCCATGCATTGTAAAATTAGATTTCCTGTATTGCTCCTCAACATTTCTTTGCTTACCAAGTGGCAAGCATTCTAACATGGAACATGTTGCAGTGCCAAAGTCACTAAAAGTGTCTCCCAGCCTACTCTCAAGGAGATGTTTCACATCTACACGAATTACTCTGAACACTTGGTAGACAAGGGTGTTTTCAGACTCTAGTTTTTAGATTAAGTCAACTGCAGCAGTCATGTTTTCCTGTAAAAATCTAAAAATGCAGTAGAGTGTACTTTTTTCACATCACTATCAATATGTGACTGAAGGCCCTCATATTTTTTGCCTTTGGCATTATCACTAAGCAAAGATTCTGTAAATGGTCGCCACATGGATAATAAAGCATTCACGACCTCTAGGACTGAGAACCACCAGCTAAATGACACCGTTGGGATGACTTTCTTTGATGCCACACAAAGCACAAAATGAGAAATATTAGCATTTTAGTTCCCGCACATAACGAAACAGTGCACCAGAATAGACTGCAAAGTCAATAGCATTCTTTATTAACTCTGAAGATTGTAAAGATGCTTTCAGCACACCATCTAACAAGTGGCAAGAATCTCTTACAAGGAAGCACTTCAGCTCAGGTATCGATTTTGTCAGGTCCTCACACAACTTTTTCATATAAGTATCTAAATCACTGCAAATTCAAACAATATCACTCCAATCTCTGTTGAACTTGGTAAGATATTTTTGCAGCAGCATTCCAAGTGACACTGCGTTTCATGCTTTCCAAATGTCTGGTGTCACGTTTTCACCACTATCCCAGATGCTTGGTGACAGCACTCTTTTCACATATACCTGTCAATACACACACAAGAAGAAACAATAATTTAGTGACATCCCTAAACAACAAAACTCAAGCAGAGTTTGCCCAGTTTTTCTTGCTGCTACCGTGTATAACAAAGTTACATTGTATTGGCCCCTTCAGGAAGAAATACAAATGACTCTTTCACTCTCATTTTTCATTCTTTGAATGCCATTTAGTTTGTGGTTGTACAGGTGTATATCAGTGTTTATATGTTTACACTGGTGAGGGCTATTTCCCTTTTGGTGGGGTTTTATCAGTTATTATAGGTTTAAACCTAAAACAGGATAGCCTAATTATAATTTAACAATTTCACCAAGTTGTCAAGGTCAGAATAATTGGCTTTGCCATAGCTTGTTTATCTTTCAAATTGTGCTCACATCTGTTTGTCTGTCTTTCACACTTACTGCATACTCTTTTTCTAATCAAATACTTGCAGTTGCTGCTTTGTCTTCTCAGCAGTTCTTCACCCTCTACATTTTAACTTCATTCAGTAATGTTTGCCGTTTCTGGCAGGGTTGTGCTTACACATGTTTTTGCGCGCCATGCTTCACTCCTATGTCAACAGCAATTCTTGAAAAACTCCTCTCTCTCCCTTCCTTGAATTCCCTGTTTTCTCTGCCTGGCAGTTTTTACTTGGATTACTTACTGGTAATCTTCATTTCTCTGAGTCGTAGTCTTCCTCATCACAGTCCTTATACATGAGGCTCCCTCCTTCAACGTAGACTGTCCCAAGTTTAACAAAACAATTAATCTATGGTGAGAAAGGAGGATTGGAGCCTCGCCCTGACTAAACCAGAGACACAAAAGCGGGAATTAACCCACCTTACACATCCTGTTACAACAAGCATAAAGGCAAAAAAAAGACTCTATAAGGAACTGGCAGACCGGGTGTTAACGTTGGACTCTGAGGAAAAAATCTACCACTCAGAGTAATGAAGATTACTGATAAGTAATACAAATATCACCTTTGCATCTGTCTTCCCCATGTCAGTCCATACTAATGAGGATGTACCCAAGCTATCCTACCTAATACGGTAGTGTGAGAAATTTAAGTTGTTGGTTGAGTGGGGTGTAAACACTGCTCAAGCAACCGCTACACTCTTCGTCAGGGTGAACCACAACATTCACTAAATTAACCCTCTGATAGCTTGGCACGAAACCAGTCAGGCTTAAGATAGAGGCAATGTGTAAAGTATTTATGCAAAACACAAACAGTAATAAAGTAAAAACACAACACAATAAAAATCCGACACCAATGTAGAAAAATAGAGTACACTTTAATGAATTATTTGACACACCAAAATGACAAAACTCCAATCATTAGAAGCAGAGTTGTGAATTTTTATTGTTTAAGGTAACAACTCGCACCTATTAAGATAAAAGCCTCAACCGTGGACATTAAGTCACACAAGACCTGGTCTGAAAAAAAAATATGGCCGCGATGGGGCAAGTAGTGGATTTGGCCAGGTCGACGCTTACCTTTGGACTTTGAAGAAATTTAGTGGCAAAATGTCTGAGAAGGTAAAGTTCAGCGGGCCAAGGTTGCAGGCGGTGTCCTAGGAGGTTGTGTTGGCATAGGATGAAGTTGTGGTGAACATATGTAGTTCGGACTAAGGGCCTCATTACGATGTCAGTTGGAAAGGCTCTGAAAGGCATTCAGATCTTCCTAACCCTTGTTGGAACCCATGTTTCCAACCAACTCGGAAACATTTCTGACCGACCGACTATGATGGAAGATAACCGTTCGGTCATTCCGAATCGGTTCCGACCAGCATTCGGAGAATCAGAGTCGGTCGGAGCCAAATCATACAGCTCTAAGGACCGCGTTTCCGACCGACGTATTACGATTTCGGATTCGGAGAGCCTTTCCGAATCGGTATGTCCGACATGGTACGGCTGTCGGAAATGGACTTTGGGGCCCCTTAGCAGGCCCCCCTTCACCCTCTGGGCTCCGGTGGTGCCCGCCACAGAGTGCAAGGTTTTCCACAACCACCCCTTTTTGGAATGGGTGCCTGTGTTGTCGGTCAAAACACAAGCTCCTATTGAAGTCAATGGGAGACTTTCTGAACGGTGTTCGGAAGCAACGTAACCGGTCGGACTCACCAAACCCGAGTCGGTCGGAACCGATTCCGACAAGGAGTCGGTCGGAATGCTTTCCGACCGACATCGTAATGAGTCTCTTTTTGGAAGTCGAAAATCTCCAGCAGTACGAATCTGCAAGCTGTAGCAGACGAGGGCTTCATGAGGCTGGATACCCCTTCTACGAAGAGCTGCTGAACAGAATTTGTTGTTGTGGAGAAAATGTAGCAGGAGCTGTTGCAAAATCAGGCCAATCTATGATGCACCTTGGGTGGCTCAACAGGTAGGTCCAGGTCTCCATTTGTCGTGTACTTCCTATATAACCTATACAGGATCTGCGCGTTTGACTAACATAAACTGTGGGATTGGTGGCAGACTGATTCCGTGCACCCCCACCGGGTATGTTAGCCTGTCTGTATCAGCTAGCTCACAGTGCCACTATAATCTCCTCTTACCAAGGAGAGAATAGATTCTGGCAACCTCAGAACATGACAACCCTGATCTCTCAGAATCGTGGAAACAATATACTACCTTTCGCTCAGTCACTCGTGCTCTATTAGTTTGTCTCAGAGAGATACACAGCATAAACAGGCTGGGCGTTTTCAATAAGGATTTATTGAACAGTTGTTATTCTAGTGTAGAATAGATGAGCTGTAACAACCATTAGACAGTAGCAGAGATATATGATTAGAAGTACTACGAAAGTAAAGGGATGGTAAAGTTCTACCATCTTTCAGTAATCATAAATATATACAAGTACATAAAACACATGATAAACCGTGCGTACTCCTACGATGCCTCCCTAACTATACGTACCTAAATGTACCTAGCATCTGTGTAGGTGTTATGCCAAGAATCCCTCTAGGATCTAGTCAACCCCATTACCTGAGAATGAGAGAATATGGGACCCCGTCCTGGTCTCGAGTTGGACACCCCGTGAGTGATGTTAGACCACTGTGGGCTGGAGTGCCTGCATGCAGGAACCTCAGCGTCTCTGGTCAGTGTGTCAGCCGGGAAGTCTTGGTCTCCTCCCCCTTCTAAGCAAGATGTGATGTATATATACCCATAGGTCTCCCCAGGGGTCCAACCTCGCTGTGTTACTGTGTCAGCCTAAAGGATGACATCGGGCCTGAACTTTATACAGAGATATTATACAGGAGATGTTAGTCCTGCTGTGCTTCCAAGAAGCCTCATGCATAATGTATGAGATTCGAACTAGGGGGAAACCCGCGTTCTGAATGCAGTGTCGTATCTAGGTAAAAGGTCAGTCCCTTAGAACCGTTATGTATGTAATGTAGGGAAGAATATAGGTGAAAGGTTGCGATGTTACCTGCGCCTATATAGGGTACCTATATGGAATAAAACACCCACTCCTCTTCCGACTGGACGACATATGTAACTTATTACCGTACTACTAGCCTAACTAGATATTGGTACGCACAAAGTTTAAAAACATCTGTTTAGCTAAAATGTTTAAAACGTCTAAAAAATTTCTAAAAAACTTAAAACTGTCTAAAAACTTTTTGCAAGCCATAGCTCTAAAGTGTCCTTAGTTATAGTCCGAAGCACTATAAACATTAGAAAGCCATGGAAGCCCAATACATTTTAAAGGAATGTCAATTTCGTGTTTTGAGTTCCAAAATAGAGCTTATTAAAAAAGGAGCAAATTTTCTTCCAGCACACAACTAGCCAAATGAGTCAAATGTTTGTGTCCTGGCTGGTAGACGCAACATTTTTGTTCTGCAGTAGACGCCCCCTGTAGCACCTCACAGAGTACGTCAATTGAGCACAGATGATGTTCCACACTGTCCGCAGCCGGTGCTGGGGCAGCCTGTGCGTCGTCCAAAGCCTGGGTGTCAGAGGAGGAGCCGGTGTCCATACCAACAGGTGATATTACTACCTGTGGGGGCTCAAGGAATGCCGCCATCAACATCAGAATACGCTGTGGACACTGCAGAACATGGGCCATTATCGGGTCCAGTAAAGCATTTACGTCCGGTTGTGCACATGATGGGAGTGTCAGACAAAGGTCTAACACGCATTCTTCTCCGCAAAACAGGCATCGGAGGACAGGTAAGATGCAGTCCATCCAGACTGGTCGAAATGACAAGAACCAAGGTGCACTTAGTTCTCTTAGGCGAGGCGTGCCTAGATGTTGTACCATGCGGTCACGGTATTTACGCTCCAGGAGTGCTTTTTCCATCTCCTTGGTGACTGGGACCTCCATTGCGTAGCAAATGTAAAACAATCAGGATACCTGCTACTAGAAACAGGATGAGCGGAAGTCCTCCAAAGATGCTTCCGAATACGGAGTGTATGAAGTTTGGTATAACTCCAAGTACCGTCTGAAAGGTGCCCAGAAGTCTAGAACCTATGTTCTTAAATAGTTGGACTATGCCTGTCGTATCAGACATGTTAAAGATATGATTTACCATTTCTGCAAAATGGAAAGGGCAGTTTGTATGAATAAAAGCCTGTATCTCTGCCGAAGACCTTGCGATCTGGAGATCAAAAGTCTCTCGAGCGGAGGTTAAGGGCACAGACTTCTGTAAAAGCATGGCTTTCATTCTGCTTAGAGTATCAAACTGTATTAAAGAAACATTCAGTGAAGGCCATAACGGCGCCTCCCTGACTGTATGTGTCGGTGAAAATAATACTTGCATACAACAAGTAACCCTGGAGCTCACGGTTACCAGACATGCGATGCCCGGGAGCATTCCGCAGCAGCCTTGACTGTTCAGCATCAAGTAACTCCCATTTGAAAGTAGCCTGAATGCTGGAGTAATCACTGCAGCTATGGCACCCCTCAAATGGCAGGACAAGTTTGCTACAGACCCATTACAAGCCCCGTGCAGCACTATATCCTGGCATATGAGTGATCCACTTAAACCGTTCTCACAGTTTGTACCGCTTAAAAACACTTCTCGAGCCCCACTCCGGCATCGAAATCTATATGGTAATACCCATCATTCCTTAATGTATTCCTTACCCATTTCTTCATAGCTGCCTGCCTGCTTTTCCAGGCAATACAGAAACTGAAAAGTAGTGACCGGTAGAGTTATGTGGCCATGGATTAGCCATTCTGTGGACAGTAATTCTGCCACTGTAAATGTTAATCTATCCAGTTTTTCGATAAGCAGCATTGTATATTTCTCGCCCCTTCGTGCCATTTCTATCTGTTTATCTGTTAGATTGTACTCAGAAAACAGAGACGTACTGTTGATATAACGCCAAGGCACATAGCCTGCGCGCAAAGATTGCAGCGTCCAGCTTAATAACATAATAGAACGTAATTGAGATTGCCAGTGTTGTAATATGGCCAAATCTTGTTCTAGTATGTCTATCGCAGAAGATACAATGTTACCGAAGGAATATATCCTGGAGGTCAATGTAGTTAACCCATTGTCTCCCACTGCTAGAGATTTTTCTAGATTTACACGGTCTATTTCACGTAATCTCTCTGTGGCCTCTTATTGGGATATTTTCCATATTTCATTGTAGACAGCATAAATGAAACATTTCTGACGTCGCTTCCTGGGACCTAGTAAAAAATCCCTGAGATCCACATCCTGTGACAGTAAAGATAAGCGAACCCTTCAGTTTTTCCAATGAATCTCGCCTGACAACTATTAGTGTCTGTGGGCCAAATCAACCATTTCTTCCAATCGGGGTCTGATCTATTGTATTGTATAATGTCATTCAACGTAATCTCTTTCTGTGATGTTATGTTCTCCTGGGTGTGCGATGGAGTTGGCAGCCGAGGTGTGTTCAAGTCTTTGTTCTTGGCTAGTCCAAGGCAAGACGTCTGTTGCACTGTCTCGTTCAAAAACATGATTTGTTGAGGGATAAGGCATGCTCTAAACAAAGCTTCTATTCCTTGTACTTGCCATTCTCTAGTACCCCAGACTGATTTTAGGTCTATGGTGTCTTTCCATAAGTCGAAACCTTGTTCAGACAACTGGGCAATAAAGGAAGCAGAGTAAATCTGTTTGGTGTTTGTTAACATATTTTTCTGTGCTGATGTTGGTGCAACCTGATAATAATATGATGCTGGGTCAGACATATTAAACCATGAAAAATATGGACATTTTTGTATAAATGTTTTTGAACTGCCTTTCGGCGGTGTTGGACCATGTTCCCACTGGTGGTAAGTGAACACATTTCTAGGATTAGCAGATTTATGCAGAAAGTGATGACCATAGTGTTGATAACAATACATTGTTTCAAAATCCGATGTGCTTTCCAATGTTTCACTATTAGAAAACGCAGCAGATTTTTCCAAATCAGACAACATGTTATTTACAGTTTCAAAATCCCAATCATCGGAAAATGTACTTGAGGTAATGATATCACTCAACGATATTTTAAATAAACGAGGAATTCTTAAAAGTTCGGTCGGACCAAATATATTGAAATCAACCATGTCCCATACTATACCATCAGGTATAGGAACTGCTGTAATGTTCACTGATCACAAGTCTCTTTGTTCTCGATGAGATGATTGGTGTGGTTTTATAATTAAGTTCACCTTTTGGGCTGCAGAGCTTTGTCAAAGGTATTTTCCATTAACAAGCATGCTAAAAACTATTACTAAGCCTAACCAGAAAAGAAAGAAAAGTATCCCGGTGATTACCCATAGTTCTACCCAAGGTGACACCGGGTAAGTTTTTTAAGAAAGTTCAGAAAGTCTTTAACTTGCTGCTTGTGTGATTTTGGGCTGGCATCGTTTCAGGTTCACTTGGATCAAAAGAAAAAGTATCAAAGTTTATGAAGTAGCCAGAAGCAGTTCGATCAATTGTTGGTATTGCATCCGGATTTGTAGAAATCGTAGTTTGCTCTCGTTGAGGTGTGTTGATGTAGACATCTGTATTTGGTCGAATTGAAATTTGTCTTTCATTTTGGTTCTGAATTTGAACTTCAGGTTCAAGGGGAACGAGTTCCATAGCATTATTTCACAGTCCATCATTCCGTGCAGGAGACTCTTGGAACGTGATGAGTCTTTCCATTTGAACTTCTTGAATTGTAGTGAGAGGAGGGCGTCTGCTACTTTGGAGTCCACGTGGCCTACTACTCAGTATCGGCCACATAGTGTGGTTTGATTAGGTCGATTGAGACAAATCTTTTCTCCTTTTTTCCGGCAAGAGGCTGTAGAAGTACAGTTCTTGTTCCTTCAACTGCTAGGACCTGTACAGGCTTTCTGTATGATTGCCCAAATTCTTTCTTGTCCGCTATTTTCTCTCTGACCAGATCTCTGACTTTTGGGATCCAGACAGGTCTTGCCGTGACTGATTTGACTTCCCCAGTGGCGGTCTGCTTCATATGGACATTACTTTGTTGTGTCCTGGATTCATTTAGATCCTGTAAAACAGCCAAACATTAATGGATGTCAAAAGGCTTTTCATCCGCCACTGCGCCTTCACAATCAAGATCAGTTACCCACATTCTTGTCCCAAATAGGACCTCATATGGAGTGACCCCCCCTAGAGAACTTCTTGGCATGTTATTTAATACTCGCTGCACTCCATACAGATGTTTTACCCAACTCTCACCCGTGCATAATACTCTAGCTGTTAAAGACTGCTTTAAGTCTCGGTTTTTCCTCTCCACGACCGAATTTCCCTTGGGATGGTACGGAGAGGAGTACCGCAATGCTACACCCATTCCTCGCATGGCCTCCTTGTAAGCCCGAGAGCTAAACGCAGGGCCCTGGTCAGAATGTAATGTGCCAATTGCGTATGTCCCTATAAAGACTTTCAAATCTTTTATAACAGTTTGAGCGTGAGCCGAGCGTTGGGGCCACACCCATAGGAATCTTGAGCAGGAATCCACTGCAACCATGATATACCTGTAAGCCCCATCTCTTTGTAAGGGGCCGCAGTGGTCCAAGTAAACACACGCTAGTGGTTTATCTGATATTAATAATGGTGTCTGTGCTGGACGTGTTATGGTGGAACCTTTCATCTGCTGGCAGATGTCGCATTTCAAGACATAGTCTTTAGTCTGCTTTGTTAACCCAGGCCACCAATAGCGTTGTTTCAATAAAGAAACAGTCGCCGTAACTCCTGCATGTGCAGAACCTATCCCTTCGTGTGCTGCTAGAATTAAACCTAACCTAGGATCCATGTTTGGAATTACTCTATCCCCCACTCCAGGAATCTGAGCAAGTGGAATGTTATTGGCATCTAACTTGTAGGAGCACTTGAGTGGAAACCTTTTTGGTTCTGCTTTGCTGTTTTTGCGTGAAGCAATGACAGCCACCATAATCTCACCGTCTATTCTTGTTTTAGAACGAGTGATTGCAGCTACGAAAGCCGTGCGTACAGCCCCCTTTGCGGCTTCATCAGCCAATGAATTCCCTTCAACGTGAAAGCCATCACGCTGATGACTCAGTGTATGTATCACGTGAGCTCTCGATAGTTTGGTTTTCAACTCCACTACCTGTTCCCATAGCATTTTATGCTTAATTGTGCCACCTTTTGCATCTTTGAACCCGTTTTGAACCCAGTGCTGCAAATATTCATTATATGACTGTACACAGTAAAATGAATCGCACACAATTAGTGTGGGGAATTCTCGATCCGTATTTACCAGTGCCAGTATCAAGGCTTTCAACTCTGCCAGCTGTGCCGTGCAGTCTCCTAGAGAATGCGTTTTTGTGCAACTTGGGTGGAACTTTCCATCCCGCATGCGACCTTTAACGATTGTGCATGCTGCGCTATATTGTTGCTTACTTCCTATGGCCGGTTGAGCTGATCCGTCAGTGTAAATTATATATTCATACTGATCTAGAGGCATTATTTTGTTTGCTAGAGGATATTCTTGTTCGTATTGCAGAAATGCTTGTGTCTTTAAATTTGGGTCGTACCTGTATTCCACATCTGTTGTAGTGAGAGAATTAGCCCACTGTATCCATCTTGGATGCAAGGCTTTAGCGTTAGAAACACTTGCTTTTGTCGCAGCCTCTAAGGCTGGAACTGGAGTCACTACTATTATTCGTTTCCCCTGAGCCAGTGCTCTTTCTCTCACTACTGCAGTTTGTACTGCTGTCAGAATCTTTTCTGTAGATGCGAAGCGCAACTCAGCATTTGTGTACAAATGTGATTTATATGCTATTGGTACTGTTTCACCTTCATTATATGTTAGATAGGTGTACCCAGATTGACCAGCAACTATACGGATCACCAGGTTGCGTACGTTTACGCATGTCTATAAGTGTTTGGAAGCTATCATGTCAGCCTGTAAGGAACGAAGGATATCTGTGTGTTCCTGTGTCCATTGTCTTACTGAAAAATCAGGTTTTATTAAATCGTAGAAAGGTTTTACTCTTTCTGCGTAATCTAAGATGTATGTACTACCCAAATTTAGGAATCCCAAGATTGATTGTAAATTTTTCAATGATTTTGGAGGTTGGAGCAGCGCACATTTTTCTAAAAAATTGGCTGCCAGGCTTTTCCCTTCACTCGAAAGCTCATATCCTAAAAATAGGACACTGAGGTGGGCATTTTTTGATTTTTTAAAGTTGAATTTGTACCCTCAGATGCAAATCCCAAAATTATGGTGTTCACTCTGTTCAAGTGCTCTTCCATTTCATCGTCCGTTCAATAAATATCATCCCCATAGGACAATGCCTCTTCATCCAAATTTTGAAGTAACTCAGTTACTCTGGCCGAAAACAACCCTGGGCATTTTATACCCTTGGGGGAGTCGACAAAATTGATGCTGGGACCCAAAATGCACACAGTGCCGCAATAATGAATAACGTTGTGTGGAAAAAATATAAAACGACACTTGATATCTCAAATGGATTTTTCTGCCAAAATATAGTGCCTGAAAGCAGGTATCTAACAGCATTCCGTGCACCCCCACCGGGTATGTTAGCCGGTCTGTATCAGCTAGCTCACAGTGCCACTGTAATCTCCTCTTACCAAGGAGAGAATAGATTCTGGCAACCTCAGAACATGACAACCCTGATCCCTCAGAATCGTGGAAACAATATACTACCTTTCGCTCAGTCACTCGTGCTCACTTAGTTTGTCTCAGAGAGATGCACAGAATAAACAGGCTTGGCGTTTTCAATAAGGATTTATTGAACAATTGTTATCCTAGTGTAGCATAGATGAGCTGCAACAACTATTAGACAGTAGCAGAGATATATGATTAGAAGTACTACGAAAGTAAAGGGATGGTAAAGTTCTACCATCTTTCAGTAATCATGAATATATACAAGTACATAAAACACATGATAAACCGTGTGTACTCCTACGATGCCTCCTTAACTAGATGTACCTAAATATACCTAGCATCTGTGTAGGTGTTATGCCAAGAATCCCTCTAGAATCTAGGCAACCCCATTACCTGAGAATGAGAGAATATGGGACCCTGTCCTGGTCTCGAGTTGGAAACCCCGCGAGGTATGTTAGACCACTGTGGGCTGGAGTGTCTGCATGCAGGAACCTCAGCGTCTCTGGTCAGTGTGTCAGCCGGGAAGTCTCGGTCTCCTCCCCCCTTCTAAGCAAGATGTGATGTATATATACCCATAGGTCTCCCCAGGGGTCCTACCTTGCTGTGTTACTGTGTCGGCCTAAAGGATGACGTTGGGCCTGAACTTTATACAGAGATATTATACAGGAGATGTTAATCCTGCTGTGCTTCCAAGAAGCCTCATGCATAATGTATAAGATTCGAACTAGGGGGAAACCCGCGTTCTGAATGCAGTGTCGTATCTAGGTAAAAGGTCAGTCCCTAAGAACCTTTATGTATGTAATGTAGCGAAGAATATAGGTGAAAGGTTGCAATGTTACCTGCGCCTATATAGGGTACCTATATGGAATATAACACATTAGGATCTCAGGGCACTTTTAACCAATCCACGTCCAAAGGTTTTGATTTTGGGTCCAGGTGTAGGTTCAAGATAGTCAGATCCTTTTCTGTCCCAGACAACTAGCTCTTGGGGTCTTAAGTTCAAGTAATGGAACAGGGTTAAGGCAGCAGCACAGGTCTCTGAGGGTTCACGGCAGGCTTCAGGCAGCAGAGCAGTCCTTCCAGGTCCAGCAAAGAAGTCTTCTGAAGTACACAGCAGTCCACAACAGCAGGCAGTCCTCTGAGAGTTCTTCTGCATGTCCAGAAAGTGAATTGAAGAGTGAGTCTGAGGGTCTTATTTTTATACCTAGTGCCTTCTTTGAAGGAGGAGAATTTTCAAGAGATTCCTGTTGAATTGCTCGAAATTTCCTGCTTCCTCTGCCCAGGCTGCAGCCTGGCTGCAGGCGCAATGGACTGGTGTGAAGTGCATTTTGTGAAGGCAGGGCACAGCCCACGTGCCAAGCTCCACCCTGCCTATCCAGCTAGTGATGGCCCATCCAGGCACAACTTATCCCTCTAATGTGTGGCTGTCTGGGAGGAATATACAAAGTCCAACTGCCAACTACACCCAGTCATGTGACCCAGGAAAAGGCTGCCATTTTTAAAATCTGATTTAAAATCTGACTTTACTATTAAGAAGGATTTTAAGACACCAACAATGAAATTCTTACTTACTCCCGGTCAAAAGTTAGCACTTATTAAATGTAATAAGGCAACCCAATGTTATCCTATGGGAGAGGTAGGCCTCACTGTAGTGAAAAGTGAATTTACGAGTTCTTCACTACCAGGACATGTATAACTTAAAAGTACATGTCCAACCTTTTAATTACAATGTACCCTGCCCTATGGGCTGCCTAGGATCTACCTTAGGGAGACTTATATGTGATAAAAGGGGTACTTAATATTTGGCAAGTAGGTTATTTTTCTATTTCTGAACTGCATACAGGCTGTAATGGCAGGCCTGTGGCATGCTGTGTGTTGCTACTTGTGTGGCACAAAATGCAGTAGGCCTACTAGTATCATTTAATTTAAAGGTCCTGTGTATATGGTATACCACTTTACTATAGACTTATAAATAAATTAAATATGCCAATCAGCTGTATGCCAATTTCACCATGTTTTAGGGAGTGAGCACAAGCACTTCAGCAATGGTTAGCAGAGGTAAAGTGCACGCAGTTCTAAGGCCAGCAAAAATGAATTCAGTAAAATAGGAGGGTAAAGGGAAACAGTTTGGGGGAGGACTACCCTAAGGCTGACAGGTCTAACAGGTCTATTAAAGAAAAAACAAAAGAACACCAAATATGCAACACCCAGGGTTTTCATTTTGTTACAAATTTAATCCAATATTGCAGAAAGAACCCCTGAACCAAAAGCAGTAGAATTATTACCCCTCAGCTGAAGTCCATAATGACACACAAAAGTATTCTGGGAAGCCTAAGTAGCCATATTACAAATGTGCTTAGGGGATAAACACTTGCTCTTGTTGAGTTCCCCGTATCTGGATTTTGAGGGGAAGAATCACTCAAGTCAAAACTGCCTACGTAACCCACCTACTCGAAGTAGAAGAATTTGAGCAAAGTCCCAAAATTTAACAAGCATTGGCATAGCCAATAGGTCTCGCCTTTGGGACCTTATAAGTGTTTAGCCATGCAACAGTTAATGTTGTTGCACCAAGGATATTGTGCTGCATAACTAAATACTTATAAGGTCCCAAAAGCGAGACCTATTGGCTATGCCAATGCTTATTTTTTAACAGCAGTAGAGTTTTCTAAATGTTTTAGCCAGGAAATGTAACACACAAATACACATACATGTTTTCGACACACAGCCTTAAAGGCACACAACCCACCAGCTTTACAACAATACATAAAGCACATACAATACAATACAAACATTGGCAATGCAAACGGCTTTAATGTGGGAACGCATCGAAATATAGGCATACACAAATGCAGTTTGCATTCATCAGCACATTAAAGTCAGACTTGTTGAGTTTGCCAATGCTTGTTTACACTTAGAATAAGCTGCTCGTGGCACCTGGTAAAATGGAAGACGCTTCTAATGGTGTTCCGCATCGGGTTTTGACCCAGGACCCACAGAAACTTCGAACACCCAACCTCCAAAATATACACTGGAGAGAAACAACAGTCAACTCTGCACCTGCACTTTAAAGTCTTCAACGCTAAGGCTGCCTTACCCCACGCCTTTCTATGTTATTTCCGTTGCATGCCTCTGTCGTGCTGCACCACTGTCATCTGCACATGCGCACACCTGCCCGCCTCTGTGGGCAACATAACAGCACACGAGTGACAGCAAGGACAAACACTAAAGAAACAGAAGCAGGTGGTGCCAATTGTTTTTGTCACTTTACATACCGCGCACACAAAATCTTAGCCTGCTGAATATTTGACGCTTGACTAACCTATTACTGGCTGTGCATATATATGATAATTTAATGCGGAAGCAAACAAACGTAACATAGCTTGATTAAAGTGTCACGTGTAACACGGGGCCATTAGGCAGCTGCTTTTAATCTCACCTTCTGTGGAGTCAGTCTTGGCGCTATGGCCCTTGGCGCTATAGCCCTTTATAGTATCTGTTAAATGTCCCAGTCTCATGAGCAACACGTCCAGCCAGCTCTGTCATTTGAACTTCCAGACCTACACATCACCGGGCACAAAAATACTGGCCTGAGATATTCAGTCAATCTACACAAACATGACATTACCTAAGAAACAAAAGCACTGTGCAAAGGGCCAGTCCCCCACTTTCCCTAGTCGTCAGTCCAACTATCTTCACAAAATGTCCCTGCCAGCCCTCCCTCCACCTCATTGACGTCAACGTACTTTGTTTAAGGGTTAAAAAGGTACACTGGTGCTCCGAAAACTAGAATCTGTTTTGGTAAAACAACGAGTTAACACTAAAACAAAAAAACACGTATCGCCCTTCACAAAATGTCCCCTGTGAATTTATATATATATTTTTTAACTCACCACGGTTCTGATTTTATCGTCCTCGGAAGGATGAATGGTTCAGTTGGGCTCAGCAGAAATTATAGTCTTACAGATATCTGCCGCAGGCGCGCAGCCCACTGAGCTATCTTTCCAACAGCCAGTTGTTCCCTTTCTGTGATACCGCAACAGCGCGGGGTGAACGACTGCAGCCGGCCTGACATCACGTCAACCGGTGATAGTCCCAGGGCTGCGCGCAATCTAATTGCGAGTTTCCGGTGGAGATTATTCCGGCCTGAGTTCAAGGCGGCTTCCTGTGGGTAAGTACATACAGGTGCATCACCCGCATGAAAGGCCCGGCCCCTGCGCCTTGTTATATCAGGTGTCTGGGGCAGTGCCCTGACCCCGGGTCGGGGGGAGGCGACGGCCCCAAGGGCAGAGCTATGTGAGAGGATTTTGTTAGGGCTATGCATAGAGGTCTGTAGGAAGGTGTGTTGAGTTCAGGCATGCTGTTCGAGATGCTCAGCCAGGCTGTGTGAGTAGCTCAGAAAATCCGGACAAAATATGTCCATGCGCAGAACTCAGTGAGTCCATTTGAGTGGGATAACAGCGCTGTGGTACGAGATCGGGGTGCTGGCTAGCAGGGCCATGCCGGGAGCCAGGAGGGAATGTTAGATGTTCAGTAGAACTGTGTGCGGAGCTTAGTAAAGTAGTTTGAGGATTTTAGTAGGTGCTGTAGCGAGCTGGGCAAGGTGGTGGGAGGATCCTAATAGACGTGTTTGAAGCTCAGTGGAGCAAAAAGAGTACCACCGCAGTTCCATGCGAGTATTGCCATCAGCAGTATTTTTAATAGTGAAAACCTGGTGCAATGGCATTTGAGCTTTTTACAACGGGAGGACCACAGCTGTTCCATGCAAGTATTGCTACCGGCAGTATTTTTAATAGCATCAACCTGGCACAATTGCATTAGAACACTTAAAAGCAGAATCAGGCTACTTTACACACTTTTTCCTTCTTAGGCACAAGGAGATTAAGTAATTTACAGGGATCACAGAACGTTGAGCCGAGGATGGGATTGGAACATGGTTCCCTACATCTGTTTTCACGGATTTATATTTGTCCAATCTTCTTGTCCCAATTGCGGTCGCTAACTCTGTATATTCAGCAGCAACAGGCGTCCAAAAAATGCTGACAAACCTTTCTCGTCCAAACTTAAAATATCTGTATATTGCTAATGAAATACTTTGGGAAGTGTCCAAAAAATGCTGACAAGCTGCCTGCTGCTCTGGGCCATCTGCCCCTCTGGCCAAGCCAGGGTGGGGGAGGGGGAGAGAAAAGGGAGAGCCAGACAGAATGATGGGAGGAGCTGCTGCTGCCTCTCCCATCTGCTCCCTGGGCAGCCTTCCGGATAGACAGGGATTGGGGGCGGCCACCCCGGGGACAATTAACCCACACGCTGGCCTGTTTATATAACCTGCTCAGACCAGTTCATAAACACTGCTCTCTGACTGAGCCACGGGCACACTATAAGCCGTTCATGCGTCCTCGCCCAGTCTGGTTCTAAGAAACCCCCTTTGAAAAGATATAGAAGACGAGGCTAGACAGTGAGCATAAAATGATGCCCAGAATCACACAATGTAGTCTCGTGGAGGAGCGGGGATTCGCACCCTGTTCTTCGAATGTATACCTACATTTGGTATTTATATAGCGCTTACTACCCCTGACGAGGAGGTCAGTTCGGCTAATATCGCTAGGTACCGGAACACAAAGCACACGTCGCACAGGAGGGACAGGTCTGCGACATTCAATGTGGTGCCGGAAGAGAGCTCGGTTCGGAGCAGGGGGGCCCGGCTGGCAACCCTAGCTCAGAGTTCAGTTTCCTTGCCTTCGCCCGAGCACCTAGTGCTGAAAAGCCCCTGCGGGCTCTTTTCTCACTGCAACACGCATTCTGCGAAGGCAGAGGGCAGCTCGGGTTACAAGCTGCCTTTGAAGAACTTCACACCAGGCAGCTGAAATATGTGCGGAGTATCTGCATGGGTTCTATTTTAAATCGGGCAGCGCTGGGAGGGAGGCTGGGCTACCATGCCAGCATTCCGACTCACGAGCAGATGGTCCTGTTTAAGACGTGCGGAAGCACGAGATGAGCGACGGGGTGTGGCTGAGGAGAGCAAAGGAATGGTGGGAGGTAATTCAGATCCTGCTTAAAATAAACAAGTTGGGTGAACAAGTTTAAAATAAAAAATGAAAACACGAGTGCTCAGGCTTTAACTACCACTAAGGACGGAGTGACACGGCGTGAGAAACAGATGGCACACTGCAGGCAAGGCAATTAAAACAAGTGCGAGCGGAGCGGACGAAAACTGTACTTAGGCGCCGCAGCTTCGGGACTACACGGAAGTAACTATAGGATCAACAGCCAACAGAAAGCAAGAAAACAACAGCAATGCCTCTGGTAAACCAATCACAAGCGGAAAAAGAAATTAGAGGAAGTTTCAGCCAACATACAGATTACTTTATGTCTCGCTGAGACAGCGCATTTTATGCACTGCCAAGGCGAGACCTAAAAAAGGAACAGGACCTTTTTGTACTCACCTTAACGAACCTTATAGATAGATAAGACCCTAGCAAAATCTAACAAATGCAAAGAAGCTTCTTCGCCTGAAGGAGGGCAGGCTAAAAAAAAACAGGCAAAACAAGCTCCTCCTTTAAATAAAAAGAAGAGGTCACTTTGGGAGAAAATCTGTATCAGTTCTTATAACTACCTTGTCAGGAATTTTTGTTAAGTTGTTTTCCTCTTTCAGAAAAGAACCAACCTCCCACAGTCTTCTGCCAGATGTATTAGAGGCTAGAATAAAAAATAATATGAGAGTTGAGAACTTCAAAGTGACAGATTCTAGAGGTTTAAAAATGTGACCCTGGAGAGCTTTAAGACCTAAAGGAAGATCCCACCCCAGAATGAATGAATGAATGAATATTAAATTTATAAAGCGCTAACTTAGCCCAAGGGCATCAAGGCGCTATGGGAGAGTGGATGACAGATCCTTTATTAGAAAAATGTGACAACTAGATTTTTTATTTCCAAAACATCTGAATCCCTGAAGGCTCTAATAACTGCTCATTGACTGCACAAGGTGAAAACTGCATTCCTAGCAAAGGAACATCCCTCAAATGCTCTATAATAAGCACAGTGAGACATAAGGTTACAGATAAACCTCCTGAACCACACCAGACAATGGGCCAGATGTACAACTATTTGATTTTGCGACTCGCAATTTGCGACAAATTGCGCAATTTGCAAGTCGCAAAATTCAATGTACAACAGTGTCTCAGACACTGTTTGTGATTCCCAATGGGGTCGCAAATTGCATGCCTCATGAATATTTATGAGGCTGTCGCAATTTGCGACCCCATTGGGAATAGCTGGCACTCCCAGGGATGGTGGCCTGCTGGGGTCAGCAGACCACCATGTCTGGGACTGCTTTGTCAATAAAGCATTTTTTTTTTAAAAATGCAGTCCGTTTTCCTTAAAGGAAAACGGGATGCATTTAAAAAATAAAAATGAAACTTTTCAGTTTCATTTTGTAAGGGCAGGCAGTGGTCCCTGGGACAACTTCCTGCTCTTAAAAAATATTTGCGCATGCATTCCCAAAGGGGAAGGGGTCCTCTGGAGACCCCTTCCTGTTTGCGAGTGCCTTACCACCCTTCTGAGAAGGGTGGTGAACTGCAAGTGTTTTGCGACTGCAATTGTGGTTGCAAAACATTCATACATGGGTTATGGACTCGCTATTAGGAAGGAACGCCCTTGGCACGCCCCTTCCTAATAGCGAGTTGCTAACCCTATTTTGTGAGTCGCTAATTGATTAGCGACTCGCAAAATAGGGTTAGTAAATTGGGCTGACTGATTTTGCAGTCGCAAAGGGGCCAAAATCCTCTTTGCGACCCGAAAAAACGGTCGTACATCTGGCCCATTGTTTTTTCCAATTCCTAGAAGTCTTTCTTAAGGGTGGAAGGCCTTCTAGGTTACTGGATTGAAGATACTTATAACATCTAAGGCTGGTTAGTCTTGACCTCTCAAGTTCTAAAGTGCTAGTATGAGCCTCAAGAGGGAGGATTCCAGCAGAAGAGGAACTCCAAATAGAGATGGTGAAATTGGAAAGATCCAAGAATCCCCCACTGGCAACCTGAGGAGGAGTGGAAACCAAGCCCCCCCCCAGGCAAATAAGAGGCTATTAGAAGAACCTGAGCCTTTTCCTGAATCACCTTCCTAAGAACTTTGGAGATTAAAGGAACAGGAGGTAAATCAGAAATCGGGGCATTCAGCAACTGAATCAACAGAGCATCCCGGGCCCAAGCCTTCTGAGAAGGACCCAGAGAACAGAATCTGGTAAGCATTGAGTTCTGTTCTGTACAAACATGTCTATTCAAGGAAAACCAAACCTCTGGATGATCTTTTGGAAAATGACAGCGGGTATATTCATCAAGGTAACGAGGGGAACACTCTTCTCAGCTGGTCTGCAAGCCCATTCTCTCTGCCCGGAAGATTAATCCATTCCAGAGACAGGAAATTGGACTCCACCCAGGTCCCTATTTCTCGAGCTAGGGTAGCTAGGACTCGATTTCTTGGCCCCCCATGATACATGATTGTATATCTTTATCCTGACTGCCTCATTGTGAACTAGAGGCAGAAAAGCTTGGAACGCTCTACAAACAGCCACCACTTAGAAGATTTTTTTCTTTCCTCTTGAGATCGGAGACCCTGAATTTAATGATTGCTCAACACAGCTCCCCTGTCCTATAGACTGACATCACTAGTATGATCTCACCAGAGACAAAGAGAAACAATATGTGTAAGGGGGTTAGCCCTCCTTTGTATCACTGACTCAGTGGTTTCACTCCATAGATTTGTTTTTTTATTGAATTTGTGATGGTCTACTTTGAAGGGGGGAGCCTCATGAGTAAGGACCAGGACGAGGAAGACAGATGAGGAGGTAATGCTCTCCCTTCTTTCTCTCTCCCATTGACCTTCCTCCACAGTTCCTGCCCCCCAACTCCCCTTACCACAGGGGTCTCTTTAGAGCAGAGACTTCTATTACTGCATGTTACAGTTCTTCCCTGTAGTCTCCATAGTAGGTATTTACTCTATCGTCTTCCTTCTACCTCTTTTTCCTATGTGCCAGTTTCTATTGTGCACCCATCCGACATTCCTCCTCCTGACTTCATCTCTTTGCCTCCTCTTCTGCGCCATTCTCCCCCCACACTTATGGCTTGCCCTTTATTTAACAGTTCCATAGCTGTCTACTTGTCCTGCTCTCTCCTCTGAGAAGTTCAAGATTTCTCTTCTTGTTATTAAAAAGTTCCTCATCCCTATGCGGTTCATGTGATCTGGTTCATATTGCCTGCAAAGTTTTTTTCTTGCACATTCGAAGTTGTATGGAAAACTTCAAAATAATAATGGATTGTATGCAAACTGGACTTTTGTCATGAAAGGTAAGCTTTGCAGAGAATTTGTGCAGTTGCTTGCCATTGTGATATAATGCGGTGCAAAGAACCTTGTGATATGCAAAACAAAAAACTTTGCACGGGAGAAGGCTAACTTATATTGGGAAACATTGCTAAAACATGAACTTGCAAATAGCAAAATCAGCAGTATACTTTTGCCATTGTTCAATTAGAGTGAGAATTAATCTTACAAACATTGAAAAGTACCTTGCAATGAACAGATAAACGCAGAGGGTGACCTTAATATGGGAAACCTTGCAAAGTACATGAGGGCACAAAATCACAAACTTTCCAAACTAGTGTTTAGAAAACACTCCTCACACCCCTGATTTGAGGTTGATTAATTTATTACTTTATTTTTTAAAGCACAAGATATACCAAGCAGTGTAGACTTGGTTCTGCAATCCTAGAAATGATGCAATGTGCTGAAACCAGATGTACAAGCAAAAGGGAGACACCCTCCGCCTGTGTTAGAAAGGAAAGACTTAGGGCCTGATAGCGAGTTTGGCAGTCTGGCAGCGGGCCGCTACGCCAGTGCCCCACTGAAAGACTGCCAAATCCGTAGTCAGACCGCCTGCCGGATTCTGACAGGAACCCAAGTCAGGCAGCCCTACGGCGGTCTCACAGCGGTGCATTTCTGAGGCACATAGGTGTGCCTTAAACATGCACCGCCGTGAGACTGCCTCAGCCCATTCCTGAATGGAAAGAAATGCACAATGTTGTGCATTTCTTTCTGTGCAGGAACGGGGATTGAAACAGGGGGGCACAACATGTGTCCCCCTGCATGCACCCCATGCACAGAGGCAAAAGGGCGCCCTGTAACATCCCACTAAGTTTCCTCACCGCCATCCTTTCCATGGCCTGCTCACCGTCATGAAAATGATAGAGGTGAGGCAACTCGTAATATGCTTCGCAGAGCTGCAGCAGCACCGCCAGCATATTGCAGCCTCAGACCGCTGTGCCACTGCTGCTGGATCAAGGATCCTGATGGTTGCAGCGGTTCTGTGGTAGCCCAAAGTTGTAATACAGCGGATGGACCGCTACAGCAACTTCGGCAGTCCAATGGACCTCCGTAGTCATAATCATGCCCTCAATGTTTTTCCTGAAGAACATATGAATGGAAATTTGTCTTAAAGACTAAAGGAGCTCATTCCAGAATATGATAACGTAAAGTGCGACTCCCAATGCAGAATGAGTTTATTTTGTAAATCTGAAGTGCAACTGGCCTGCTAGTCTCAGGGTCCTTTGAGGACAGAAGTGCCTCAGATGCCGACTGGCACGCAGAGTGGCTTCCCTGAAACAGATTTTGTGAGCCAGTCACAGGACCCTGAGGCTGATCCTTTGATACACAGGAAACGACTGCTGCAGTCTAGTGGTCAAGATGTGGTCAAGTTTCTTCATATTACAGACTAGTCTAGTTGCAAATTATTGGACACATAGTTGCCTGGCAACTGAGCTAATGGTAGACTGAGATATAGTGCATTACAATAATCTAGTCTGGTCTTGATTTAGACACATATTACAGCTGACTGGGTCTTTTTAGCAGAACTACAAAAATTGTAGTGATAGAGATCATCATGTAAGGAAGAACGTAACTGTTAAAAGTTAGGTTCTCATCAATTATCATTTCCATGGATTTAACCTTATTTTCACGTGATGGTTGCTTACCCATTGATTCAGGCCAGAGACACTTGTTGAGCTGGAGAGTCTATCTGTTCACCTGGTAAACTTTAAGAAATTTTGACCCACCAATGGCTGGAATGCGCAGAGGCAGGCATGTAGCTTTTAGGTCAAACTGGGCATTTGGTTCTTGAGTCGTAGGACAATCTGGGTGTCCTCTTCATAGAAGAATGCACAACCACCAAATGAGAGCATGACCCACAGCAGATGTTGCACATAGAAGGTGAATAACATTGAGGATATTGATGGACCATAACGTATTCCGGAATTAATCAGAGCTTTTGAACAACAGAAGGTTGAAGTCATAGTGATAGAGATCATCATGTGAAAAAGGACCTACGACAGTTCCGCAACACGTTCTTGAATGCTGCACTGACTAGCCTTTTCATGAGTACCTGGTGATCTTCCATAACAAGTGCATTATCAGGCCTCCAATTGCAACATCTTCAATGAGGAAACCTCTGATTTCTTTTATCATGGCAATTAACACTGTTCTGGAGCTTCTGCCTGGATGGAAATCCATCTATCAGCCCTGTAGCTAGCAGATTGACTTCTTCAACTAGCTCTGCCAATTGAGTAGCAAATAGCTTGTTCGGGAACCTTACCAATTGCCTGTAACAGAGTAATAGTTCAATTTTTGTTATTTCAGGTTTGCTTTTTTTAGAAAGGAAACACCACTTCTTGCTCAGAAGGCTTTACCAAGTTTCCTAATAAAAAAGCAAGGATAAATAGGTTAGTGACCTTAATTGATAAGGCAAGAGAAAGAACTATTGGAAGACGAGGAAGAGTAATCAGAAGGAGAGCCTGAGTTTATAGAGGAAAAAAGTGGACACAAATCCTTTTCTCTGCCTTTACTAGTAAGAACTTAGACCACTCCACGCTTGGAATCCTCCTGTAAGGGGTAGTAGAAAGTGTCTGCTGTTGACTCTGTTGTTCGTAATTTCCCTGTAGGTGGCATGAATATTTTGAGAGAAAAAAGCTGAAGGCTGATTACAGAACCCCTGCATGACAGGAATATTACCTGATTCTAGGAGTGGCTAGGATGTTTCTGATCACTGTGAATAATTGCCAGTGAGAATTACTGACTTTCAAAATGTGATTACATAGGAACTGGCATTTGGCTATCATTAGAACCTGCTTGTAGGCTTTTATTGAAGCTTTTAGATCAGCTTCAGAATAAATTGCATTTCTGCTTGCCATATGCAAAGGTTCTCCTGCTTGATCTCAGTTAAACATCCTTTAGTTAATTGTACAACGTTCGTTTGAGCAATTTTACTAGGAAACCAAAACTAAGGGCCCACTCAGTGCAATTATGAAGGTTATTTATGGCAGAAACAACATCAACCTCCATTCAAAGGAAGCTCAGTAAAATTCATAGGGTCCAAGGGTGCAAAAATCTCCCAATGTATCCCAAATGAAATTGGAAATGAGAACAGGGGAGTTAGAATCTTACTCCAGGGGTACCCTCAACCAAGGGTAGCCTTACAATTTGCACTAAACTATTAAAATAAATTAATAGTTTAGTGCAAATCGTAATAAATAACTCAAAGTCTCAAAATCAGCCTTAAGCAAACAACATCAAAAGTGCATAATGTGCAATTGTGCATAAAAATAAGTTCACTTCAGTGCCTGGCATACCTTGGTGAAATTGGACATTTTTATTAAAATTAATCTAATTTTCCCCTTTTTACATTTTCATTTTTCAGAAATCCATTGGAATACCAAATATGCAACTGCTGTGAATCTCTAGGATCTGCTTTTATCGTCTGCACTTGGGCGGGAACTCCAGTATTTCTAAGCTGTGAGCCTGTTGTGCTCCATGTGCCGCAACTGAGTCCAACACAGAGTGTGGCAGGCATCTTTGTACATGGTCATATACAATGCAGTGCCACAATAAATAGGTAATACATGAACAATCTCAAACAAAAATACAAATTCCTTAAGCAAAACTGTGAAAATTACAGCTACCCTGAGAATATTCCCCTATGGATCCTCAGGGGCTCCTTTCCCTGTGCCAATTTAGCCCCCTCAATGGCCACATTTACACTTTTAAATCATAAACACAGCAAATATCAGTTTTGTTCTGCCCCTAGTCCCGGGTTTCTATTTATCAAACTACTGAATTGTACAAATCCATGTTACCAGAGATAGCAAAGATCTTGTTTCTGTAATAAAGATGAGGCTTAGCGTTTGCACAAAGATCATGAGTACAGCCTGGACTTATGTAGCATCTTCCTCCTACCTCTGGATCAATGACTTTTATAAAACATTCATCTCCAGCAGGAAGAGAAACATATTTTAAAAAAAAACAAGAGCTAGGCATGCTGAGGTCTGATTTGATATTTTTTATTACAGAGTGTGGGAAAAAGCTCCTTTTTGTGAGATCAACCACATTTTTTGCTGAATTTATTTTTGGCTTTTCTGACTCTGCACACTGGGACACTTTTCTCAAGTGCACAGTGTATGTGCTTTGATGACTACAACATGCAGAAACTGGCCATTACCTGACTGGCAAATTTAACATTTCTATAAGGCCATAGTATTTGTTGTGGAAATACACCCATGGCATGAAAGGTTCATCATCACATATGGACTGCAGCAGTTATTGCGCCATCCATTAGTGTGCGTAAGGAAAACATGGCCTCATGTTTACCATTGTGGCCTGACTGTTCCAGTTTAAAACCTGCAGTGCGACCTGTTAAAATAACCCTTTTAAATATTATTAAGTCACCTTGTAGCTCACAATGTAGGGTGAGTGGTATATAAAAGTGGGACATGTAGAAAATCAATATTATCTTGTCTCTACAGTGGCAAGTCTTTAAAAGGTATTTTCACTGTGGCAAGCTAAGCTGTCCCATGTTAAAAAATACAGTACAGATAAAAATCACTTTAAATTGCTAATACTGTATCTCGGGAATGGGAAATGTTAGAAAAACAATTAAACCACTATTTTTAAAAGTCATTAAAATCCAATTCAATGGTGAAGTTGGATTTTAAATACATGTTAAGGAAAAGTAACTTTTATAAGGTCACCCCTTACCTGCATGAACTGTCAGAAGCCTAATTAGGATAAGTGTCTGTCAGCTCCCACCCTGCACTAAATCCTGGGAATAGGTGTGACTGACTTGGGATCACATATGGTGACAAAAACGTGCAATTTCCTTTCAGTGTCAGAAAGCTTGACTACCTGAGACATGTTATGTGTGAAAGGAAGCCACATCCGAGACCTACACAATTTGAAGCATTAAATGTATGGGAACAAGTGGCCATTGAGAAGGAAATGAAAAGAATAAGAAAACAAGTTTTAATAACAGTGAGTCAATGGTTGGCAACCAAGTGGGAAATGCTGAGAAAAGCGTGGAGAGAAAACACAATGCAAGATGTGGGTGTATTTCTTGCAATATTTAGTGAGGCAGACAAAAGGAGAATTTAGAAAAAAATCTGATGATTCGAAAAATAAAAAACATAAGAGAGATAAGGAAAATGATGAAAATTAATCTTATGAGCAAGATAATTTCTTATATGACCTATTTGTTTTTTTACCTCCTTCTTATACAGGTAATGCACAGACACCAATACTGCCAGCACTTGATAGGTGTGCAAGTGAGTCAAGCATGGTTACACATGAAATAATAGCATTCAGTACTGTGGCTGCTCCACCTGAGAATGCTTTACCAGCTTTAGTTAGTATTTGTGGATTTACAACTGCTGTTGATACAATAGTACAATAACCACAAAAGCCCCACGTTGTGTGGAGAAGGGAACGAGAGGCACGGGGTCTTAGGAGCTAGCAGCCTCCAACACTAACAGTCTAACCACAAAAAGCTGCTCCTAACTGAATTGCCACTACGAGGTTTGGGATGTATTTGTAAGTGAAGGCATCTCACAAAAGTAACGGACTGGTCTCACACACCACCTGGTGTCATGCTTCATCATTGACCAGTCCTCGCCCTCTAAAACCTTGGTTTGATAGAGGGCGGGCATACACCTGACGACAGGGATGCACTTCTAAACTAAGTGGGGGCCCATAAACAAAAAGTGTGGTTAAAAAACATTATAGTTATCTTAATCGTGTTTTTAATGTTAAAGGTAACTATATGATATTAAAATCAAGTGACGGTATGTGGGGGAATTAATGTCCCCTATCCGTTATGTGAGAGGTCAACATGTTTCTGCCTTAATGGCCCGCTTGGGTCCAGGGCATTCGTCAGGACCTAAAAAGAACATAGAGGGCTCCGTTCTTACCAGCTAGTGGTAAGAGTAAACCACTGTGTGGGCGTGAGCACTGCCACACTCCACAACTTGATGGCCTCTAATTTCAAGCCTGTAAAAGAGAAATTGATTGAGAGAAATATATACACTGCCAAACCTTCTAAGTAGTTGAGAACTGAACGCAAAACATGCATTGTTTCAGAAAAACATAAGTGACTACTTATGTGACATGTGACACTCTATTTGTGTACATGAAATCAAATAAAAAAGTGAGAATATAAATCTCACTGTTCTTACCCTAGATACCAAAGCTACTTGCCCCATGGGAGGAGGGGAGGGAAACCCCTGTAGTCAAACCCTGTTGAGAAACCATGGTACACATTTAAAATAATTCTCAATAAGAAAAATAATTCTCAATAAGAAAAATAATTCTCAATAAGAAAAAGAAGAAAAAGGGAAAAAGGTAGATGAAAGAACAGTTTTTTGATCTGTGGCAAAATAAACCTACACATGCAACACCATCTGCCTATCAGGTAATTGAACAACCATACATTCAAACAATTCTCATTCACACCCTTACTGCATCAAGGGAAATTTCCCATGTGGATCCTAGGCGACTGCTCCCGGTCCTCCCTGATGAAGAAATGAGGTAAAGGAGGTCGCGCTATATATAGTGCACTCTATCACACTAATTATCACCAAATGGTTCACAGGTGCTGATAATAATCATGTGATTTTTGGTTTCCTGTGTCACAAGAAAAGGCAGCCTGACCTACCCATGGCGATCGTATGCACATGCTCAGAGTGAACTACAGCTAATCAGTAGGAAAAAGGTTTGTGACTTCCTGTGTCTATTGAAACGAATGCCTGATTCTAAAATGGCCGTGCATGCTTGCAAACAAGGAAACTTTCCTTTTCAAGTTTCTACAAATGCTCAAAGTGGCTAAATGTACGCGCATGTACAATGCTGTAAATACGCGTATGTTCTATACTGTTTTAAATAGCGCGCGATAGAAAATTGCGCGCGATAAAAATTGTGTTCATCCTCAAAGTGGAGAACAATGAATCTGCCAACCACGGTCAGAAAAAGGGTGGCGTGGGGGGAGGGGGGGGGAAGGGCGAGGACTGGTCAATGATGAAGCATGACACCAGGTGGTGTGTGAGACCAGTCCGTTACTTTTTGTGAGATGCCTTCACTTACAAATACATCCCAAACCTCGTAGTTGATACAATAGTCCCAGTTATTGAGGCTGTTGTTACTGTACCACAATTAACGGACTCGGTAAGGAGTGAAATTAATATTGCCAAATCTGAACATTGAGTTTGGAGAAATTTTAAAGGGTACGATTGATGAAGAGAGACTGACCATGTACAATTCAGATGAATTGAAATATCTGATCAAAGAAGCGGCTATATGTTTGTGTGAAGCACATTACAGATTTGAGGAATTGGCTGAAACAAATGACACAGATATGTATAGAAAGAGCAAATTGCGTTAACATTTTAGAATGGATGTGATTGAAGCTGAAGTAAAGAACATTGGTTTACTGTCTTTGCGAACACATCTCAGTGAGTTAATTTATTGTTTCTAAGACTGGAGTGATTTGAGAAATGGAAGAAAAAGTTTGATAATAAAAAGAAAAAAATTGATACTGAGAAGAAAGTGAATATGGTCATGAGCGACCCTGAAATGGAAATGGTTGTTACAGAATTCTCTGTCTGGGAAATTAATGGAGCAGAGACATTTTAAGGCATGGCAAAGTGGGCTGTAGCCCAGGGCCCCAGCCTTTCAGGGCCCCCCACTGATAGAGCCAGCTCTGTTCTGCTGAGTCTTGTCCTGATGACTTTGAATAATTCTTAAACATATTGTTTTAAATACTGTGTTCCTTTAATTTATTTTAATGTGGGTGATGTTTGAGAGTATATGACACACATTTTGCAAAGAAATGATTTATTTGTGATTCATGCAACATTCATAAAAAAGCTCTTTTAGATCAAAACAGGACCTCACATATGAGAAATGGAAGGGTGTCATGGAGATTATTTACAGTAATATTAGTGAGCTGCTGCTCTGTTACAATATTGAAAACACACATCACAAGCCCTGAATATTAGATGTAAACACTTTTAGAATTTAGAACTTTGTGCCTGTGCACTGTCAGTGACATGGCCAAAGAAGGCATAAAAGAGCTGAAATTGGATCATAAATTCAAAACTATTCCCAAAAGGGCCCCCAAAATACGTTTGGCCCACGGCTCCCAGAATCCTTAAGATGCCTCTGTAATGGAGAAGCGTATGTGCATGTTCCTTGGACAAGATCTGATCTTTATGCACTGACAACTAATTTTCCAAAGCTGAGAAAGGAACCAGATAAGTGGTACATGGAGATTGGAAGAGTAGTGATTATTTTGAAAGTGCTTTCCGAAGATTTAAACACACTTTTTGAGCTAATAAGTGGACCTTATGCAGAGTAAAGAAAAGCCTTTCAACCCTCACTGCACAGTCTTATCGGAACTGACGACGGACAACACAAAGGCTCGCAAAACCACACAGTGCAGACCTTGCACTAAAAGAATAAGGTGCAATTCTCAGCCGGCCAAACTTGGTCCTGTGCCCAGCCTGCACTCCATTGCAGTTGGTCTCAACTTGTGATTTGGACCCAGTCCAGCGCAATCAGATACCCAAAGTTAGCTCTTTTTGCTTCTTGCTGCTATTTCTACTTACACCTTTAAAACTCAATATCTCCGATTCTACTGATTAGATTTTTGTAATTTTGGTCTCATTTTATATATTAAAGGGTATCCTATTGTTCTAGAATAGTTTGGGATTGTTCTTGTGTTTTCACTTTATTACTATTTGTGTACTGCATAGATACTTTGCACAGCGCCTCTAAATTAAGCCTGACTGCTTTTATGCAGAGTTACCAGAGGGTTAAGCACAGGTTAATTTATTAACTTTTTTGGTTCACCTTGACAAGAATTGTGGTTGTTGCTAGAGTAAGGTTTCATCCTCCTCAACTGATAACCCAGTTTCTTACATTTAAAAACATACATTTAACAGCTATTAAATAAAAAAAATTCAAAAAGTGAAATGAGATAAAAATATAGTTTTACTATAAATAAAAAAAACATTTTTCAACAAAACAAAAACAATTTATAAACATAGCATAAATACCATGCAAACTTAACCTTCAAAATGGTTTGTAGTACAATATTTCTGTTTACTATATTTTAAAACTATATTAAAAACAACACTTAAAATGGTATTCTTGCCTTCGATACTTATGTTCATGAAATTTTGAAAATCACAATATTCTTACAATATTTCTGCAACACAATTTGTTTTCCTGTTTTGTCCAAACACTACTGCTGCTGCAATATCTACGCTTTGAAACAGTGATGTCAGAAGGGAACATTTAAAATGCAGATTTTAATCCTGGCACAAGACTGTTTGAAACATTTTCTGCCAAAGTTAGTTTTGCTGTTTTGATGCTGATTTTACTTCTAGTGAAATGTCCCTTGTTGAAAAACTGGAAGTCATAATGATTCAGAACAAGGGGGTTTCAGCACAAGTTGTTATGTTTTAAAATAGCCAGTGCTTCCAATCAAGCAGAACCTTATATCATGCATGTAACCTGCGCAAAAGTGACTGTTTTGGCCCATTTTAACATGTTTGTGTACAACAAACCCAATACGAAAAAACAGCTGTTATGTGTTGCTTGCTTACTCTCTGTATTTTGAAAATATGCTGTCCAAAATTACTACAAACCCACTCATCAGTGGTGAATGTGTTGACTGCCTCTAGGCTCAATCACAGGCAGTCCAGCTAACATACTTTGAAGTCTCACAGATGTCCTCTGTACTATTCCTCCCTGACAGCATCTGCAGGCACTGCTTCTCTGACTGGCCTGCTCTTTTTGTTTACAGCCCTACGCGCTCTGCTGTGGCCTCTCATGAAAACTCTGTATCATTGCCCTCACGCCACTCCACTCCCTCACTGACTGCTTAGGAACTCTCAGTAAAAATGTCTGGCCAGTCCTAGACTGTGAAACTCAAGGGTAACCAGCCAATTATTGTGACCAGCATTGCAGTTGTCCCTCGGTCTAAAAAAGCCAGAAACAACAATTTTTTTGTAGTTTTATATAGCGCAAACTTGAATTGAAGGTATTGGAGCGCTTTACATGAGCACCAGTTACATTACACAAGGACACATTCATTTTCGGTAGGCACAGGAAGTTTAAGTAATTGCCCAGAATCACAGGATGTTGATCCGACGTCGAGACTCGAACGTGGTTCCTCAGCTCCAAAGTCGGCAGCTATGACCGTTAAGCCACATTTGATGGAGGATCAATAGGCTGCAGTGTGTCATACATTTTTGAAATTGTTATCTATGTGCTGCCCCACATGTCTGGGGTGATCCGGGAGATGCGGATGCACAAAGGAAAGCAATTCATTGTGCTTCTAACAACACTGAAAGCTAGGCAGGTTATTTCCCATGAACAGAATAATGAAAATTAGCCTCCCTCATAGACAGTGGCGTAACACTAGCACCCGCAGCTCCCGCAGCCCCCACGGTGTGGGGGTCCTCAAGCTCCAAGGGGCCCCCATCTATAGCGGATATAGAGGCTAGTTGCACGTATATCTGTTGTTTCGAGTGTGTTTTAATGGTTTTGGGTTTATTTCTATGTGACGCTTAGGGGGGTGTTTCTGGGCTCGGGCTGCCCTACACGCCAGTAGTTCAACTAAGACTACTAACCCCACGCACAGTTCCATTTGAATAATTTAATGTGCCTTCTGTAATGGAGTTTTTTTTTAACTGTTTACCTTTGGATTTGCACTTTCCTAGCTCAGCAGTCTTTTGCTCGCACTCTGGTCCCCCCCCGGTCACTTCAGATTGTGTGGAGAGTGCGAGCAGTCTAGCTCTTAGTTTTCCCTCATTTCGGGGCACACCACTTCTAGCCACGGTACTCCAGGGTGGGCGGGACTAATCTCCTTAGCCTGACTACTTAATGGACAGGATCCCGCGGATGCGCAGCGGGCGCTCCGCTGGCGCGCCGAAGGCGCACTTAAGACAAGCCCGTCTGCGCCCATCCACGCCCAGTCGTCGCCAGGAGCCAGGACCCCTGCCTCTGGTAACAGCCATTCTCTATCGGGTTATACTTACACTCGATCAGAGCTTAACAGCATACATCAGTCAGTTAACTTGGCTGTCGCCTCACGGGATGTCAGGCAATTGCTTGTTCAGGCAACCTGCTGGGGCCGTTCTCCTACAGATTTTGTCACTACCAGAGTCTCATAGTAAGATCTACGGAGAAGGTACATTACCCCCTTCTAGACTCGACTGTTGATTCGAAGTTAGTAACAGGCACAGCCGATAATTTGGGACAATGGCCTCTCTTCGGTCTACTGATAGTTGGAGAGCCTTTTTAATAAACGTTAGATCCCTGCCCAAACACTGGACTGAAATATGGGATTTATTGAACTCCCAGGCCCCCCGATGTAGGATTTTTAACAGAAACCTGGCTCAAACCCTTCTCCATCCCGTCCATCACACTAGCCCTCCCAGATCAGTATCGAATCCTACATCTAAATAGGGACAGTAAAGTAGGTGGAGGGGTTGCGATTGTTTTTAAATCACTTCCGTAGACAATTTAATTGAGATTTGGTTTTTTAAAATTGAATTTTCACCCCAGCTTTGCTGGAAAGGCGCTCTAGTATATCACCCCCCGGGGCCTCTTAAGGACTTTTCTTTAAAACTAAGGGAAAGGATCGCCCACCACGTTATTTCTTCTAAACAATTTCTCCTACTTGGGGACTTTAACATACACAGTGAAAATAAGGAGAACACTGATGCCGCTCTCTTCCTGGCAGACATGGCCTCTCTAGGGCTAGAAATAAACAACTCAGGGCCGACCCATGTAGCAGGGCATACATTGGATCTTGTGCTCACCAATTCTCCTCATATACACTTTCACCCCCGGTACCAGTGGTTTGGTCAGACCACTCTCTAATCAATTTTCAGATTATTAGCTCGCATCAGATGGTTGCCAGCACCCCACTCAGTGGGAAGATCACGCGCCAATGGCATAAAATTTCAGAAGAAAGCTGCTTGAAGGAGTTCAGGCCATCTACTTTTGCCAAGCCCGGGGATATAAATAGCAAACTTAACGAACTTCAGCATGCTATAGGGGCAGCCTTAGACACTTTGGCACCTCTTAAGCTACTACAGTCCAAATCCCAAAGAAATTAGACAGTCTGGTGTTCACCAGAACTACTTAGAGAGAAATCTAAATGCAAAAAGCTGGGAAGAATTTGGCGCAAAACCCAATCACAGGCAGAGAAAGATATATTTAAAGCGGCGGTAACCACTTACCATAAAAACATTAAGCTAACTCGGAAAAGACATATCCATGTGCAATTAAGTGAAGTAGGGAATTCCGCAAATTAGCTCTACATGATTATTAAATCATTTACGCCACCTACTGCCAGTCTCTGCCAGAACACAAGTAGTGAGGAGCATTATTCTGAGCAGGTTGGACTATTGTAACTCCTTGTGTCTTGGAGCTCCAAATTCCTTGATACTGAAGATGCAAATAATCCAAACAATAGCAGCAAAGCAAGCCTTAAATCGGCAGCGCAGGTCCTCTGCATCTCTGGCCTTAAGAGATCTTCATTGGCTGCCGATTCGGCAGAGGATACATTTTAAATCTCTCTGCATTGTCTTTAAGGCAGTACATGGTCTGGGTCCTAGACCACTGCAGAGAAAATTTACGTGGTACACTCCTCCAAGAAACCTCAGTTCGTCAACAGCAAATTTGGTTAACATCACAAAATTTAAAAGAGCTAAGACAGGAGGGAGAGCTTTTAGCTCTGTGGCCTCACGATTGTGGAATAAACTTCCATCTGACATCAGGCAAAGTGAGAATTTAATGCAATTCAGGAAGAAGCTGAAGACTTGGTTGTTCCCGAGGGAGGAGTAATACCTAGATGTAATGTCACCGATCCATCCTGTGGTCTCACTCCGGTTCCCTCCCCCCTTAACCTTTAATCTGTATGCCTCATTTTAGGGTGGTCGATCAATTACGCCATATAACAACAAGGTACTCTCTCAGCGCCAGGATACCCGTTGGGTGATAGTGCGCTATATAAATCTATTTTACATTACATTACATTACTGCCTGCGCCAATCCGATCCCTACTTCTCAGATTCTATGTGACAATATTTCCAATTTTTTTGACGAAAAAATTAATAAAATTTATGATACTTTTTCCAGGGATACCAGTATCTCTGACACTCTCATTCCTCCTTTTACAGCTTTCAGCAAGAAAGATGTTGTGGTAGCTCGCTTCCCCCCCTGCAGGACTCTAAAGTAGAAGAGATGTTAAAAGCAGCCAAATCAGGCTCCCCTACAGATATCATGCCAGCTAAACTGTTTACCCTGCTGGCTCGGCATTTCGCCTCCCCAATATGATCTTTTTTCAACTACTCCATGTGTGAGGGGAAAGTGCCTTTGGCCTGGAAATTGGCTCAAATGATTCCAATTTGTAAAAAGATTAACATGCCTGCTGCAGAGCTATCTAACTATCGCCCTATTTCGCTCCTTCCGCTCATGAGTAAACTTTTGGAGGGATATAGCAACTTGCAGCTCATTGAATACATTGAGGCCCAATTATGTCTTGACCCCTCACAGTCTGGTTTTAGACCTAGACACTCCACCGAAACTACCCTAATAAGCATGTCAGATTTTATTAAACTTTTTCTGGATAATAACAAGGCAGTATCATTAGTGCTGCTAGACCCATCCACGGCCTTTGATACTGTAGCCCATCATAGGCTATTGCAAAGACTGACGGAAATTGGTGTGGTAGGGCCGGCTCTTCAATGGTTCTCCAGCTTTCTAGAGCAGCGCACCCAGACTGTCAATCTGGGTCCCTTTCGATCTGGGGCTAAACCACTTAAGAAGGGGGTCCCCCAGGGCTCATGCCTCGGTCCTACGCTGTTTAATATATACGTGGCCCCCCTTGCAAAGATCATCAGAGAATATGGCTTTGTTCTTTTCTCATATGCGGACGACACGCAACTTCTGTTTTTGTTTGATAATAATTTGGTGGCTACAAAACAGCTTTTTGCAAAGGGTATGCGTGCTATTTCTGATTGGATGAGCAAGAACATTCTCCAATTGAATGCCAATAAAACGCAAGTTCTTCTGTTCGGTAAAGCACAACTTCTGTGGTCTCCCGACTGGTGGCCGTCAGAATTAGTCCCTGCTCCCATCCCCACTATCAGGGCAAAAAATCTTGGAGTATATTTGACCTTTCTTTATCCATGACAGACCAAGTGGTTGCCGTCTCAGGCATTTGCTTTTCTATGCTGAAGCTCCTTCGGAGTGTGTTCTATCTTCTCCCTTTATCTGTCCGTAAGACCCTGCGCCAAGCTCTAGTAGTCAGTCGTCTTGACTACTGCAATGCACTTCTTGGAGCAGCATTATGAGGTGGTGCTAAAGTAGTTCAGAATACGGCAGCACAGTTGGCTCTTAACTTGCATCCCAGGACAGCCTCTGTGCCATTGCTGAATTGTCTTCACTGGCTCCCTATCTGTGACAGAATCAAGTTTAAAATCTGCTGCCTGGTCCATAATACAATCAATGATAGCGGGCCCAGGTATCTGGCAGAAAAACTTGTCCATTACCGTCCTAGCAGATCTTTGCGTGCGGTTGGTAAGGCTCTGCTAGTAGTCCCTCGTGTTAACAAACTTCGAACTGGGGGCAACTCTTTTGCCTATGCTGCCCCGCGTCTTTGGAACTCGCTCCCCATCACCTTACGTAAGTGTCCTAATCTTCTTAAATTTAGGAAACTATTGAAAATAGAAATCTTCAATAACTGAGCATCCCACTACCCCCTATTTTGCTTTCCCTGGTCAGCGCGGAGATACCCCTGTGGGGGTGAATCCAGCGCTTTACAAATGTCTCATTCATTCATTCATCCAGCACTGTGTACGAGTGGTGGGCCCCTGGCCTAAGAGCTACTGACTGGATCAGGAGCATGGGGGTCCCCCTCCTTGTACTTTGCAGGGGGTGCCCCTCAGATTTCGTTATGCCACTGCTGGGTGGACAAATCATCGTTCCTGGCCCTTTCCAAAATATTGAAACCTCTGGGAGTTGCTGCTCTGCAGCTCAATGAAAACTGATCTGTCCACGTTAGGGAGGGTTGTAGGTGGGCATTGAGGCCAAAACAACTTTCTCTTGCAAAGGAAGCACAAGATGGCACTCTCGCCTCCCATTCACAGCCGGGTAGGGGCTGCCGGGCAGCAGAAAACAATTATTGTGAGACTCTGCTTGGGGTTTACAGCTTTAAAACAGGGTTCTGCTGGCTCTATCTTCATGTCCTTAACTGTATAGGCAAAAATAGGAGTGATTTCTCAACAATGACTGTGAAAACCCTTAAGGTAATTAGTTTCAGAGATTCCGCCCCTGTTTACGTTTTGCATGTTTTACTTATTTCAACATCCTCTAAGTATTTGCTTTTCCCAGATGTTGTGTTTTGTTTATGTACCACCTGACTCTAGTGTAGTGCATACTGTGAACTGAGTCACCTTGATGTGTCTAGATTAGTTCAGGTTATGTGTGTGTTTGTGATGGGGCACGGTTGTGACCTTTGCGTTGAGGCTCAAGCCAGTGTGAGTTTCTCAGTGTAGGAGAATGAGCTATTAGTTGAGCAGAGTGTGAAGCCTGTGCAAGTATTAGGTACACAATTTCCTCTTACTGAGAACCAAGCACCCGATTGTAGCGCTTGACTCTTTCAGGGTAGAGATGCAGAGCCTTTAAAGGCATACTCAGGGGAGGTCGTGTAGGCTACTAATCACCATTCGCTGGCACGCATAAATAACACTCATAAGTGATTTTCCAGTCAGTGCTTTTTCTTTAGAAGAAGGAAAAGTACATTTATTACACACAAATAAATAAATACTACGCATTAATTGACAAATATATACATTAGGCAGATTGAAAATACCCCAGATGACATTGTGTAATCACATTTGACCCCTAAATGATCATGACACCCAAAATCACAGTACCCCCCACCTGTACCAAATAGCAGATCACATTAGAGGGGGTATCACTTTAGCTAAAACAGGCCTATTGGCTTTATCAATGGTTCAACAAACCACATGTTAAAAACACCATCATTAAGTGCGTATATGCAATTTTCAATAATAATCATGTGTAAATGCACTTATTAATGTTAATAAAGCATATCCACCTTGATCAGTAATCATTTTCAACATTATTATGTCAATAAAGCATTTTACAATGAAAATAACATGTCTGTGTGCTTTTTATATACTTTCAAGCCATGTAAAATGCAATTATAAAAACAACCTCTAGAAAGCACCACTTTCTGATCACATGAAATGCAAACATAGATCCAGCCAGTTGAGGGCATTTCATTCCATGTATCTTCCATATACACCTTCAGGCTACATTAAATACAACCATAGAACCAGCTGCCAGTGGGTGCTGCAATCCCCGCTATGCTGCAAAAGCTCCAGCCTTTGAAGTATTTTAAAAATTAGGTAAAAATCCCAGAGGGTCATGGATTTGTGGACCCTGCAAAATTAGAATCAGTTTTCAAATATTGCTCCTGTGGCCAGCTGTAACTTCTACAGCCCCCCTCAACACTATCCGGATACATTGGGGGTGCCCCTGTCCTTCTGGGGCCACCACAAGAAGGGAAAAGCATATGCGAATTAGCCCTGCAGGATAGTATGGGGCGCTCCTGCCAGGAAGCAGTGACGATCAAGTGAGTGGCTCTCCCTCTGCTTCAAGGAGAGTAACTTTTCCTTTTTGTGTCTGCATGCCTGCTTTTCCTTTATTTTTCCTTTTTAGTCTTGGGGGCCCGATCTCACCTAGGCACCCCATGTGATTCCAACATTGAGGAAGCTCAGGGAGCCAATCCCTGGCTGTCCTGGGGCTCCAGAGCCTCAGCCTATCTCCAGCTACAGTGGGAGTCAGCAACTCTTTTCTCCTTTGCCTGTTCCATGCAGGCAGGTAGTGTGTGATGCAGTGGCCGCCCTCCTCCCGCTAGACATGGGGAGCAGTAGCAGGGACACCGCCAGTGGGGGCACAGAGATGGGGTTCCAGGCCCCTTTTGTCTTTGTTGAGGGAGCCGTGACAGCAATCCCCCTATCAGTTCCCGGGGGAGATGGGGTCCCCCGGGGTAAAAGTCTGAGACAGAGAGAGGACCCATGCACGCCCCCTCCCTCCAAATTATTCATGTACTGACCGTCGACCCACCCGGGCGTCATTGAAGGAGATACGGAAGAGCCCAACACGTGTCAGTCCTTGTAAAAGGTCGTTGTAAGAAAGTGTGCTCTTTCTGCATGGTTGCCCCCACTTTTTGCCAAACTGCTGATGTACTTTGACTGAGTGTGCCCTGGGTTCCTGCCAAACAGGTACCCAGGGCCTATGTTCTTTCCCTAAAACTGCATTAAGACAAAACCCAATTGGCACTCTTTGGACACATGTCAGTCCCTTGTAAATGGTACCATAGGTACCCAGGGCACTGTGGCCAGGGAAGGCCTCTAAGGGCTACCGCACTCATTCTGCCACCATTAGAGGCCCTGTACCTTTACACACACACACACTGCCCTTGCAGGCTGTGTGCTGTGGTGCAGAACAAAGTGAAGAGTCGACATGGCACACATCCCTGTGTGCCATGCCTACAATCCACTGCCCTGGCATAGGTCAGCCACCCCTCTAGCTAGGTGCACTATACCAGTGGTGAGGGTAGAGGTGCATGAGCCCTGTACCTCTACAGTGTCTAACCCAATTCTTAGACCTTTTAAGTGCAGTAGTGCCATAAAGAGTATATGGTACTGGGAGTTTGTCATTACAAACTCCACAGCACTATAATGGCTTTACTGAAAACTGGGAAATTTGGTATCAAACTCCTCAGCACATTAAACCCACACTGATGCCAGTGTGATATTGTTAGACTTGGCTTTGTCAGCTGGTTTACCCCCAGACTTTTTGCTTTTTGGCCTTACCCTGTTTTTGTTGGTTTTTGGACTCTGGGCACTTTACCGCTGCTATTCAGTGCTAAAGTGCATATGCTCTCCAGGTAAATTGTGTTGATTATATTTGATTTACTGGTAAGTTCTTGATACGTTGCACTGTGTGTGCCCAGGGTCTGTAAATCAAATGCTGCTAGTGGGCCTGCAGCACTGATTGTGCCACCCACATGAGCAGCCTGTAAATGTAACTCAGACCTGCCACTGCAGTGTCTGCGCGCAGTTTGTAACTACCATGTGGACCTCTCAAGTGCACCCACTTGCCAGGCCCTAACCTTCCCTTTTCTTACATGTAAGTCACCCCTAAGGTAGGACCAAGGTACCCCTGCAGGCAGGGTGCAATGTATGTGAAAGGTAGGACATGCCCAGATGTGTGTGGCATGTCCTGATAGTGAAATACTGCCAATTCTTTTTTTTCACTATTGAAAGTCTATCTGTCCAAGAGGATAGAATGGGAGTTTATTTATAACATCTTATAAATATAACTTCCCATTGGGACAAGATAGAAAAATGGAGTTTAGTATGCCTGAACTTAGAATATAAAAATGCATCTTTTAGTAAAGATGATTTTTATATTGTGTGTTTGAAAATACCACTTTTAGAAAGTGAGTATTTTCTTGCTTAGCCATCCTGTGTGCCTCTGCTGGCTTGTGGATTGACTGTCTGGCTTTTGAATGACAGGGGCTGGGATGTGCATTTTATCAGACGGCCACCTGGGGGGGGAGGGTTGATGTGTGTCCTGCCTTTCCTGAATGAGTCAGGCTGGGCTGAATAGACCTGGACTGCATTCAGAGTAGTGGGAGGAGTTTTCACTAGCACCTGAATAGGCCTGGTCTGCATTCAGAGTGGTGGGAGGAGATTTACCTTGCACCTGAATAGGCCCTGTCTGCCTTGGACAATGCTGTCTCCACTTCCTGCCAGGAAGCTGCACCAGAGAGTACAGAACTGGTTTTGGCTGGGCAAAGAGCTTCTCTGCCTGAGAGAACAAAGGAATTTTGAGTATAAGTATTGGGGCCCAGACCCCAGAACTTTAGATTACTGCTGAACTAAGGAACCTGCCAGGAAGAAGAGCTGGAAAAGCTGTCAGGAGGAACTGCCAATTTGCTGTGTGCTCTGCTGTGTTGGCCTGCTGCTTGCTGCTTCTGTCTTGGGCAGGGAAAGGACTGGAGTGTACTTTCATCATCTTGCTGTTAGAGTTTTCTCCAAGGGCTTGACGTAGAGCTTGCCTCCTGTTGAAAGTCTCAGGGAGATAAAAGACTTCAGAGAACTCGCTGGAATCAAGGAACCTGCCAAGAAGAAGAGCTGGAAGAGCTGCCAGGAGGAGTACTGCCCCTTTGCTGTGTTGTTGCTTTGTTGGGTTGGCCTGCATTTGCTGCTTCTGCCTTGGGCAATGGAAGGACTGGACTGAACTTTCTTTACTTGTGCTGAGTATCTCCAAGGGCTTGAAGTAGAGCTTGCCTCCTGTTCTGAAGTCTCAGGGACTGCAAAGACTTCACCAAGCTCTGGGTACCGCTTCTGGAACTGCTGTTTCAGTTGCCAAAAAGAAGGGAAAAGCAACCGACTCCGTCGCTGGCTCCGTGTCCTGAAGCACCGCAGAGGGCACTGCCACATTGTAGAAACCTGCTTTTCTTTGGTGATACCAAATGCTTGAAATTCGTTTCTTAGGCCCTGCTAAGTTAACACAGAAGTCACTGCACAAAATGGTTGTACGTTGCCATTTTGTCTTTAAGCAAAGCTGCTATTGTAACGCAAGGCTTGCACAACAAAGAACCGAAATAGAAATGCTTAGCTACAGATATTTCAGCATATTGCACACTTCAGCATATTATATTGCAAAATGTTTCTAGTGCACAGGTTATGAACAAATATCAACATAACAGATTGCATTACGGTGGAAAGTCCCATAAACTGCCCACTTGGGACACGTGGTCAGCAACAGTACCTTTCGGGCCTTAATTGGTATGGCGCTGCGTAGGGCTTCGCTAACTGGTCAATTAGACTATGTTTAATTTGTGTTACGTATACTATGATGCTGCATCCTTTATGTTTTGGCCAATAAAAACTGTCAGACACGTCACATATTTGGGCACTCAGTATCTATGCTGTCTGTCTCCGTGCTGCACGTATTTGCATTGTTTGTTGGTCTCCAATAAATTGTGCCATCATTGTGCTGACAGAGAATTGTATTTGTGGTATTATTTCTCATTCTTTATTTCAGTTTCCACATTTGGTGGAGAATGCGGTCCCAGGATTGATGACCTGTTTCGCCTTACGCTGACGGTTGCGCTCGGCTTCTCTCGGACTTCGGAGGCCTGAGGTTTGATAGCTTATTTTTTCCTATCTTCTCTCTCCCTCTGTTCCGTGGCTGCTGGGAGCTTCTGTCCGTAAGTTGTTCTTGTCATCATATCGCTGGCTTCTGTTTTCCCGTCTTTCAGCACAATTGTATGGCTCTGTTCCCCTCTTTGCTTTTCTGGTGCCAGATATACTGGGCTTGTGTCCAGGCGATGTCTACATCTCTTGCGCATTTCCAGCTGAAATGGCTGTCATAGCGATCGTTCTTCTTACTTTTGTCTGTGCCCTTGTTTTGGCTCTGATTATATATTTCTTTACCTGTCACCACAGGTTTTAGGACTGTACGTCTGTTTAGGGTTTGGCGTGCATTTCGCAGTGCTGACCAGGCCTTGTCTCCTGCGCCGTTTTTGTGGTTATGGACCTCTGACTTTGCTGTCGACCTCTGCCACTCTTTTCTCTGATGTACATTTTTTTTTTAACTCTCCATTCTAGCCTCTGATCCACATACCCACCCCGACTGGCCTGGGGCGGCGTCCGTCCGCACCCTCCCTGCACGCTGTGACTCTCTGGTGCACATCAGCTCTTGGCTGGCGGTCTACCTTGGAGGGCGAACTTCTGCTCCCCCTGTCTGAGCCTGCGGAGAGCCCCCGGCCTATGGGGGTGGTGGACCTTTACGGCTGCTGACCATTGACGCCAGCTGAGGTTCGTACGCTTTGCCAGAATAACCATCCACTGGTGAGTTCTATGTTTTGGAGTTCTTTCTGTGCTCCAGTTTGGGTTGTAGCAGGTAGCCCCTCGTTTTAGAGTTGTGGCAGTTTCGCTCCCCATGTGCAGGTGGTTGCGGTGAAAGGCGCCCCTGTGGCTGCACACAGTTCATGTGCGGATACAATATTGTATGTTTTGTGGCTGGTTTGGCTGCTATTTGAAGTTGCAACAGGTTTTTCTTTCACTAGAACATATTCGCTGTTTTCATGATCTCAGATTCCGGACCAGCGAACTCCCCTCCCCATCGACCCTGGCCCACTATCTCACCTTTCATGCATATCCCCCTGGGTCGCCCTGACTCACAACCGCGCCGCTGGCAGTCTACGGCGGGACGCCCGAGGAGGTCTCCTATTGTGTCTAGGGTTGCTCCTAGACACAAAGAGGAGGGGGTGTCAGTTGTTCTCTTATCTATGATAGTGGGTTTCTCTGCATTTTTCTATTGTATCATTGTAATGTTCCTCTCATACGTTGTGGTTAGATACTGTTAGGCTTATAGGGTGTTTTAAGTACTTGTCAGGTTATTCTTTTGTTTGGGTATTTGACGCTACGTGACTGACATAATTGATGCTGCTATTAAACTGACAACCAACTTGGCCACCCTCCATCACTACTGACCACCATACCTAATGTCTCTTAAGATTCCCACCCCTCCACAATGGACTGGCTAGACTCATTTCTCTTTGCCCTATACTGTATATTACCTCCCACCTGCATTTTCTTCCTTATGTCCTCTTGCATTTTATTCCTTATGTCCTCTGGAATACCAATAATACTTTTCCTGTGTCCACTATTAATATTCTGGGATTAGCACACTCACCACCCACTCACATCACTTCTCATTAACAGCGCGGCTGCAGAGGGTACAAAAGTGCTGCCTTTATTTTCTGTGTATTGTCTGAAATGCATCTAGAGTTCACCTCTTCTGCACTGTTTATTTGAATGACTGGACCTCTTGGCACCAACCATACGGTCTTCAATTCTGTCTAGCCGCCCCTCCCACCCACTTACGGGATACTGGGAGATTGCAAGGAGACAGAACCACTAATATTTCTTCTGAATACTTTCCTGTCATCCTTCATTCTGTTCATGGGACGCCAGTAATAAGCACCCAGAACACTCTCTTGTTCCTACTTGTGAAAGCTTTGGTGAACTGTATCAATTGAACTGTCTGATTGCATGACGAGTGGCTTTTTCTGCTATTGCAAACAGCTGAAGCGTGGCTGAACAGCACATGATAACGTTCGTCCACCCTGTGTATTGTGTATCTATAGTACAGCGTGACACCCCGTTCCCCACCCCCTATCTGTCTGGTATATTTGAGGTCTAAAAGCAAGGCAAGGAGGTTTAGTGCTTGCCCTTAACAACACGCACACCCTCTCTCATCATGGGGAACTGCACAAGTAAAAATGATTTAAATAGCAGTCAGCCAGCTCCGCCTAAGGATTCCCCAGCTTACATTGTGGCTATACGCCAAGGACTCAGTTCCATACTATTTATACACAAATGGCATGATCTGACAGCTAAAAGACCAGACTTACAATTCCCTTGTCATGGGACTTACGACCTAAACAGGTTGTCATATCTTAGACAAATGTTGAAATTGAAAGGAAAAAAGATAAGGCCCACAGAATGGGAATCTTTTTATCAATGGGACTTGGTCTTGCGTGACATGCGTGCAACTAACGACGTGAAATCAAAGGTCCACAGAGAGCTAATAGATGTTAAGAACAGAATGTTAAATGAGATAGCAAAACAGAAAATAGAGGAGAATAGGAGGAAGACAGTAATGGACGTGGTTGGAGTGTACCCATGCATTTCTGTTACAAAGGAAAACCAAGCAAGTAAGGAGGGAGGGGGTGAAGAGGACTCACTACTTGAGGATCTTTTGATGGGACGAATGAGAGGTGCAGTACAAACACCCGTCCCTAAAACAGACGATGACACTTCATCCTCCCCTGTCATGCCCTCACCCACTGAGCTAACTGATGCACAGCAGAAAGCTGCCACACTTTTAACACGCAGTCTTCTCAACGAAGAAGCTGCCAAAATAGACTTGGAGACCGTCCAAGACATTGCAGTCTTGGGACTAATGAGGAACAAAGCTGTACACGCTGCCAGCAAACATGCTGATAAAAAAAGACAGCTACTGGCTCAATGCGCACAGAAAGGCATAACGCTGCCAAACCTAATAGATCGCACATGGCTACAACTGTTTAGCGACACGTCAACAGACGACCTCCTAACATTAAGCCAGTGGCACTCCCTAGTATGGGACGCTTGTACATACACGTTACAAATGATCCATGACATTACAACAATAGAGCAGGCCCTTGAAGGAATTCAACAGCCTCAGCCGCAGAAAAGGCGAGACAGTTTAGGTAAAACAAAGAGCGCTACTTCATCCCCACACGGCTCACCCACAGCACAAAAACGAATACTAAAAGCAGACACAGTTAAATGCCAGGAGTTACTACAACAGATGGTGGAAGGAACACTAGCAGTGGATGCTTTCACACAACGCTACAACAGACCATACTTAGAAAAAGTTCTGTCACTGGCACGAGCACAGTTAATGGACAAGGGTCCCAAACCTCACAATGCTTATGTCCAACAAACAAAGGCAGCGGGTTCAGATACTACAGGTGTAGTTCCACCACTGCCTGCACAGTATGACTGGGATATAGCAAGGTTCAGCTTCACAGACTGGGACCTGCAAACAGACAAAGAGGAAAACATGACAGACACACTACAATATGCGGTAGAAAAACTGCAACAATGGAAGAAACTGGTACACACATTCGCAGTGCTAGAAGTAGTCCAGACGCTCGCCCCTTACACAGGGACACCAGCCCCCACAACAGCAGCACCCCCGGCACTGATTATGCCCCTACGAGAGGTACCACCTCCGCCAGGTGGTGAGGACAATGAATTGGCATATGTCCATGTCCCCTGGTCCCGACAAGACATTATGTGCTTTACTAAAGACTTCCCAAAGCTCAGAGAAGAACCAAGGAAGTGGTACACAGAATTAGACAGAATGGAAGTGTTGGGAGGACTGTTATGGAGAGATTTTGACACATTATTTAACATAATTGTGCCAAAGGATTTATGGGAAGATTGTAAAAGGAAAGTTGATTGGCCGAAAGGGGAGCCAGGGAGGGGGAAAGGGGGAGTACCAGGAGCTCAGGTTGAAGAAAAGTACAAGGAGGTAGTACAATACTTAAAAGAGAAAATTCCGGAGGATAAGGTGGATTGGAATAAAATCACACATACTAAACAGGAGAATGATGAAAGTGTGAATACCTATTTTGACCGCCTTCTGCAAGTGTACCTGCAGAACAGTGGTCTGAAGAATCCTATGGGAGATGCAATGCCGGCATTTGTCACCACCTTTGTTCAAGGTCTGAAACAACCTATCAAGGCACACCTACAAACTTAATTTGTCTGTTGGCAACAAGAACCAATTGAAAAGGTGTTGGCAGCAGCAAGGTACTGCTCTGATTATCAGGCAAATGCACAGACAATGGAGGTAGAAAAAATGAAGAAAGAAAAAGTTAGACTGATGGTAGCACAAGAGAGATTTTACTCAAATAACAGAGGCAGGGGTAGGGGAAGAGGGAAGGGTACAGGGAGACCACACAATAGCAGGTCAACATCCGTACCCCCACCAGGTACAGCTTGCTTCTACTGCAAAGACCCCAACCACTGGAAGGCAGACTGCCCAATATTGAAGAAGAAGAAAAATGAGGAAAATGGGAGATCACAGAATAGGGGACAGGCCCAGCGCCAATACCAGCATAGCACCCAGCACGCAGAATATAGAAATACTGAACAGCAAGGGTACCGGTCAAACGACATGCCTCCAGCACATCATGACTGGACAGAGAGGGATGGGTGGACACAACGAGACAACGATTTCCCACCACCACCACAAGATTTATTCTAGGGATGCCTGAAAGTGGAAGACTGCCTAATAATAGCTCCAGCAATAGCGGTGGATCAATCCGGCCCATATGTAGAGGGAACAGTTTTGGGCAAAATAGTACTATTTTTGATTGACACAGGAGCTCAAAGATCAATGCTGAAGGCGCGTTTAATGCCTGAGGCACCACTTTCGGGAGTACAGGTAACGGCAGTTGGAATGACAGGACAACCGATAGATGAATATCTCACGCAGCCACTACAATTAGTGGTAGGTACCATAACTGTCAGCCATCAGTTTATCTTCAGCAGATTCTGCCCAGTGAACCTTCTGGGTAGGGACTTGCTCTGTAAATTACAATGCACCATACACTGCTCACCGACAGGTGTCTTTCTAGAAAGCAGGTCAAATGGTCTGATGTTACAAGCTTTCATGACCTGCACCGACCCCGTCATACCCCCAGAGTTACGCCACTGTGTACCACCTCAAGTCTGGGCTACCAGTGCTAATGATGTAGGACAGGTGCTCAATTATCCCCCGGTACAGATCAAATTGAAGCCAGGAGCCCGCCTCCCAAGGGTACCACAGTACAAGATTTCCAAGGAGGGGGAGGAGGGCATAGCACCAGTAATACAAGACCTTCTGAAGCAGGGAATAAGGGAGATACGCTCTAGCCAGTGCAACACACCAATACTCCCTGTAAAGAAAGCATCTAAGGGCCTGGACGGTGCCCCTGTATATCGTTTTACCCAAGACCTGAGGGAATTGAACAAAATAGTGGTACCGTCCTTCCCAGTGGTTCCAAACCCATCAACAATACTGTCCAATATCCCAGCCACAGCCACACATTTCACAGTGCTGGATCTAAGCTCTGCCTTCTTCACCATCCCCTTGCACCCAGACAGCCAGTATCTTTTTAGTTTTAGTTATAAAGGTACAAGATTAACATGGTGTAGGCTTCCACAAGGCTTTACTGAATCCCCTTCCATCTTCACGAATGCACTAAAGACAGATCTAGACTCCCTAGTGCTAAAGGAAGGCTCCACACTTATCCAGTACATAGATGATTTACTGTTGGCCTCACCATCTAAGGATGCATGTACAGAGGACACCATTGCAGTGCTGTGCCATCTGGCACTGAAAGGTTACAAGGTTTCCCCCAAGAAGTTACAGTTCTGCCTCACTGCTGTTAAGTATCTAGGCCACGAACTCTCCGAAGGGTCCAGGAAATTACTACCTGATAGAATATCCACCATCACCCACTTTCCCCGACCGCGCACACAAAAAGAGGTCAGGGCGTTCCTGGGGGTGGCGGGATACTGTCGGCACTGGATCCCAAACTTCTCCCTGATTGCCAAGCCACTACAAGCACTAACCCACAAAGAGGTCCCAGACGTAATAACTTGGTCACAGGAGTGTGACCAGGCATTTCACAAGCTCAAAAGGGAACTTAGCGAAGCACCAGCCCTAGGTCTCCCAGAATACAGTAAAGACTTCCACCTGTTCTGCCATGAAAAGGGAGGGTGCTCATTGGGTGTACTGAGTCAGAAACATGGTTCATTTTACCGCCCAGTGGCGTACTATTCCGCCACACTAGACCCAGTGGCATCGGCGCTCCCGCCTTGCCTTCGGGCGGTGGCGGCAGCAGCTCTTGCAGTACAACAATCCGAAAATATAGTGTTGGCACACACCATGGTTCTGCACGTTCCCCATGCAGTGGACACGCACCTCACGTCAACAAAGACCCAGCATCTAACAAATGCACGTCTCACTAGGTATGAGCTGACGCTATTAGCACCACATATTGTAATAAAGAGATGCACCACCCTTAATCCAGCATGCCTTCTGCCAACAGAGTATGACCTGGATGATCTGACCTCTGATGATGCATTTCATGATTGTGCACTGGCTATAGACAGGCATACGTAGGTGCGCCCGGATCTAAAAGACACACCACTGCCAGATGCCCAAGGGGATTTGTTTGTAGATGGGTCATGCCTGAGGGATGGCCAAGGGACACTGCAGGCCTCCTATGCAGTAGGTACCGCCAACACACTACTGGAAGGAGGAAGACTGATGGCTGCCAAAAGCGCACAGGCGGCCGAACTCGTGGCACTGACGAGGGCATGCACATTGGCTAAAGGAAAAAGAGCAAACATATACACAAATAGCCAGTATGCCTTCGGGGTGGTCCATGAGGGGATTCCTCACATCAGCAGGCCAACAAATACAACACGCGCAATAGATCAGTGACCTCCTTCGAGCCTTGTTATTACCTTCACAAATAGCTATCATAAAATGCGCAGCACACACTTCCTCCAAAGACTATGTTTCAAAAGGCAACGCATTCATTGATGGGGAAGCAAAGAGAATAGCGCTGACAGGCTGCCAGCTAGCAATGGTGCAAATAATAAGTACCAACAAGGACACAGGGGCTGACAATGATTCATTGCATTTTGACCTAATACACATTCAGGAAAGGGTCAAGATAACTGAGAAGGAGGAGTGGGTGAAAGGAGGGTGTGTGCAAACAAAGGAGGGGTTATGGACAGGACCAAATGGAAAAATATGCCTACCTTCATCAATGCTCCCCTCTATGGCACGCCTCTTTCACGGCCCCTCCCACGTGGGCCGGGACGGCATGATCAGACTGTTTTCCCAATGTTGGAACAACTGCAAGTTCCGCCAAACAGCAGAAAGACTTTGTCAGCAATGCACTGTTTGCGCACAATATAATACTGGAAAGGGCACACCAACGGCACCTGGCCATTTCCCACCGCCCCACGGACCCTTTGAGAGTCTCCAAATGGATTTCATAGACATGCCCCCCACCCAGAAGTACAAATATGTTTTGGTAATAGTATGCATGTTCAGTAAGTGGACAGAAGCCTATCCAACAAAGAACTGTGATGCATCCACAGTGGCTAAATGCCTTCTAAAAGACCTCATCCCACGATTTGGGATCCCATCCCTTTTATCCTCCGACAATGGCCCTGCGTTCGTTTCCCATGTCATAGGGGGACTATGTAAAGGGCTTGGAGTCACACAAAAGTTGCACTGTGCGTATCACCCACCCGCAGCGGGTGCTGTGGAGAGGAAGAATGGGGTACTCAAAAACAAGATAGGCAAAATTTGTGCGTCAACTGAGCTTTCATGGGTAGACGCACTACCACTAGCCCTATTGGCAATGAGAAGCACGCCAGATAGGGTAACACGTTTAAGCCCCCACGAAATTTTATTTGGCCGCCCCATGAACATTGCAGGCCATATGTCCACTGCTCCGCTATCAATACAAGATGATCTGCTGTTATGCTATTGTAAGAAACTAACAGAGACATTACGTTATCTACATCGCCAGGTTCTGCAGGCTCTTCCAGAGGCAGCGACACCACCGCCACATGACCTGCAGCCTGGTGACTGGATTTGAGTAAAAGCCCACACCCGACGACACTGCCTCCAGCCAAGGTGGAAAGGACCGCACCAGGTCCTCCTAACTACTGCTACAGCCGTCAAGTGCGAAGGGCTGACATCTTGGATACACAGCTCCCACACCAAGAAAGCAGCAGGGCCAGACGGCGGAAGGCAAGCTCCGCTACCACCTCCAGTGGCATCCGAGGCACCCCGCAGATACAACCTTCGCTCCAACAGACAGCAAAGAACAGAACAGAACTGACGAAGAGGCAGTTCCCTGCTCGCTGCAGGCCAGGCCTCCAACAGAAGACACAACATACCAGAGGCAGTTCCCTGCTGCGCACAGCAGGCCAGGCCCCAGGTATCATCCTTCCAAAGACGACAGTTTTCTTCAAAAGTGCCAACTGTCATGTGCTAGTAACCTCTGAAAGTACGCAACAAAGGCACCAACGGTTCATTTCCATGAGTTGCTGGAGTCTGTATCAATACCAATAGCGGTACAGACCCTGCTAGGTAGTGTTGCTAGTTACTGTACCATTGGAACAATAGGGGTACAGAACTCGCTAGTTAGCGTTGCTGGCGTCTGTACCAAAAGACACTTAGCAGTACAGAACCTGCTAGTTAGATACCATAAGATAATACCTTCAGGTGCTGCTCCAAGTGAACACCGTCATAAGGACACCAAATGTCAGTAACACCAAAGGGAGATTACACACAAACGGGGAATTTCAGGTCAATAACGATACAAGTAGAAGGAACACGGCTGCGGCTAACAATAAGATCAGTGTTACTAGTATGGTCCACAGGAATAGAGATAACAGGTGTTCAAAGATTATCTGTGCTAAACCCCCCGCTGCTGAGTAAACTGAGACTTCTGATACTGTACATTATTTCGTTTCCAAATTTCGGAGATCACCCATCAGCACTAGACACAGAAGGAACACGCCTTGACATTTTACAGTTTGTAGTACACGCACTTGAGAGCAGTGGAATAAGCATCATCAGAGATATCCAACTATAAACAGAACACACATTTATCAGATGGATAGAGTATTGGGCCATACAGTAAACAAAACACCAAATAGAATTTATGTACATATCACCTTCTTGGCCCCATGCGAAGAAGAACCTGCAATATTATCTAGCTCTTGGCCAAGGAACCCGCTTCAAAGTAGAATTGCTTTTGCCTGCCTGGGCAGCGCACTCCAGTTCCCTGATTTCTCATCCCCCACAGGTGTGTATACGGGCCTGGGCGCCGAAGGACTAAAGACAGGGATCTACCTTGCCGTCCTCCGAGCAATAGGAGACAAGGTAGTAAGAGACCTTGAATCCAACAACGGGCCTCAGTAAGGACAACGGGACGCAAAAGAACACACTGATAAGCACAATGCCACGCCCAAGGGAAGAAGGACGGAAATGGCCAACAGTACTACTGGCAATATTGTCACCAGTCCCAGGAATAATAGTGACTGCACTGATAATAATATATGCAAAGGACCTGGAAATACCATTCCTAAATGGTCAAGTTGGGAACGGGAGCGATACAAATACAACATTTGATGACAGGAAAATAGACTTTCCAGAAAAAAACGTTTTTGGGGAGGTTGGCATTAGAGAAGGTGGGGAACAGGTGTTGTGGGATGAATATAACGGAAATCAATACGTTGAAATGTTGAAGATGTATGTACGTATTATGAATATATCTGAATGTTATGTTTGCACACACCTGCCTACAGACACGCAGAACAGCATGAGTTACAATGTCCTACCGGTCGCTAAATACGTGACCTGCATCATGATGCGCGATATACTCTTTACTCAGCACAACATGTCCGCAGTAGTTGCACCTCCTGAGAGTAGCAAGGTTGCCACAGGATAGGGGACAGTACCACCCAAAACAAAAAGAGTGCCATGCATGCACATGCAACCAACAAAGAGAGACAAGGAGATGCTAGACACATTTGACAGAACACCCAGGAATGAGGGATGGAAAGGTAGGGCAGATTGGGACAACATAGGAACAGAGAAAGAAGGAGTGTTGAAAATACCAAGATTTAGAATAGAACAACTCCTTTCCGCCCCTTCCTCTTTCCAGAATGACAAAGTAACACCTAAAAAAGAATACCAAAAATTACCACTGGAGAGGAAAGGCTGCTCCATACAACAATTAATGCAGAAGGACGCCTGGAAGGAGTGCATTTCATTTGGGTGCACTATAGCAGAAATGGCACAAGGAGAACAGGGATTCATAGAATGTGAAGATAGGATAAACAAAATGAAGGGAATACAAGAAGAAAAGACGGTGCACAAAGTTTCGTAGGTGAGAGTAACTGCACACACATAACCAGGTTATCACGGATTAGGACCAGTGTTCAACAGTCCTCACCTGGACTAGTGGGTTACAAGGGACTGTTCTTTGTCTGTGGCCAATGGGCATACTTCTATTTGCCCCCGGGATGGTATGGCAGTTGCTACCTTGCCTCCATCCTGCCCCGAATGACCCACTTCACCGACCTGGTGCAGATAAAGAACAACGGCCACCAGACAAAACGATTCAGAAGGACACCAGAGTGGGCAGAGAATTTAATGACAGGACTCGAGGTAATGGTCCCTGGTGCAGGTGTGGTATACACCTCAGCTAGGATTCACCAGTTAGCAAGGATGATTGAGGATCTCGCAGATTCAACAGCAGCAGCCTTAGGTAACATCACTGAAGAACTCACTGCCATGAGGGCAGTAGTGATACAGAATAGAGTTGCATTAGACATCATCTTGGCCAAAGAGGGTGGAGTCTGCCATGTCATCCATCAGCAGTGCTGTTCGTATATACCTGACAACAGTCAGAATATACACAAGGCCATAGACGAAATAGGTAAGGTCAGGGACGAAGCACATGACATACATACCGGGGAGGTATGGGAAACATTTATACTATGGGTACAAGGCTGGGGATCATGGATTTTGGAATTGGTCATTATAATAATAACAGTATTGATCACACTGTGTATCATGATCAACGTTTGCCCAGCATGTTGTGCAGCCTTTACTGCAAGCTGCACCCGATGCATGCCAACGAGTAGTGTCAAAAGACACCACACCAACGACGACGAAGGGACAGAGATGGTACAGAGAAAGACTCCAATATGTGATTTGGTATCAGATGGGGCAATGTAGAAACCTGCTTTTCTTTGGTGATACCAAATGCTTGAAATTCGTTCCTTAGGCCCTGCTAAGTTAACACAGAAGTCACTGCACAAAATGTTTGTACGTTGCCATTTTGTCTTTAAGCAAAGCTGCTATTGTAACGCAAGGCTTGCACAACAAAGAACCGAAATAGAAATGCTTAGCTACAGATATTTTAGCATATTGCACACTTCAGCATATTATATTGCGAAATGTTTCTAGTACACAGGTTATGAACAAATATCAACATAACAGATTGCATTACGGTGGAAAGTCCCATAAACTACCCACTTGGGACATGTGGTCAGCAACAGTACCTTTCGGGCCTTAATTGGTATGGCGCTGCGTAGTCCTTCGCTAACTGGTCAATTAGACTATGTTTAATTTGTGTTACGTATACTATGATGCTGCATCCTTTATGTTTTGGCCTATAGAAACTGTCAGACACGTCACATCTTTGGGCACTCAGTATCTATGCTGTCTGTCTCCGTGCTGCACGTATTTGCATTGTTTGTTGGTCTCCAATACATTGTGCCATCATTGTGCTGACAGAGAATTGTATTTGTGGTATTATTTCTCATTCTTTATTTTAGTTTCCACCACATCTTGCACCGCAACCTTGGTCTCACCGACGATGGCAACCACCGCCACCGAGCCGCTACTTGCACTGTGACCTGTGGGCACTGCACTCCGCACCACCTCACTTCACTTTGCCACCCTTGTCTCACCGACGCCATCACCTCACACTGACCGCAACCTCTGTGACCGCATCATGGCTTGGGGGTACCACTCGTAAGTCACACGATGCACCGCCCCATCCCACACCACAGTTTGGACCGACCAACGCCAGCTTCCTGCAACCGGCTCTGTCGCCAGCACCGTGATCTGTCAGCACCGCAACGGGCACCCCCTTCGCTCCACACCTCAGCCCTGGTCTCACCGACGCCGCTGGACGACCGTTACCGAGCCGCTGCCTGCACCGTGACTTGAGGGCACTGCATGCCACACCGCTCCGCACCGCAACTGCGACGGTTGTCACGACCGGCCCGCACCAACGTGTCTGCCACAAGACAAAAGGTGCTGTTTACGAGTCTCTTGACACCCCTGACTGACATGTTCAGACCAAACTGTTGGACTCTGTAACACCAGACAGAGCTACCGACTTCAAGGAATTGTGTTTTTCAAGTATTCTTGCAAAGTGCATATTTTTTAAGTACTGTACGTTGGATTTTTTTCGTGTTGGTCTTGTTTTGGATATATAAAAATATTGGGTATTTTTCGAAACTGGTGTGGTGTCCTTTTGTGGTGTTTTCACTGTATTACTGTTGGTTATGTGCAAATGCTTTACACACAGTCTCTTTCTGGAGGGTCCCCCGACCGCGACCGGAGCTGGTAAGAAAACCTGACTCCCATGCACCGACGTCCCACGGCCTTGGGTGGCCCAACCAATGGTGTCCCAGCATCCCCAGGCATCCCAACTTACCTCTACAACTGGTGGTCACCTCCAGAAGATCTTCATCCCCTAGCCTGCAGTGTTTGTTGCAACCCGGGAATCCCCAATGAAATCAAGAGGGCCCCTGATGCCAAAACAGCACCCTGCACCCAGCTGCCCTGCGCAGCTGCGGGTGTACTTTGGGTGCTAATTTGGTTCCCTCTTTGCCTTGAGCCTAGCACCAGGAGCTTTGCTTCCACAACCTTGTGGCCTTCTAGTGAGCAGCCACCAACCAGAGGCCCCCTATCCCCCTTTGGATAACATTGGGCCTCAGCACTCTGCACCCGGCCGCCCTAGTGCCGCTGAGGGTGCTTTGAGAGTGCATCCTTGACCCTGGAGGGACCCTGGTACTAACCTCAGAAAATCAACTCCCAAACCCAAGTACTTACCTTGAAACCTATTACTTAATTTCCTCCCATAGGACTGCATTGACTGTTTTCTTGTGAAAATTGTTCTGTGTGGAGTTGGTTTTGTATGGGAACTTGAAAAACTGCAAATATCTAAAAACTGCTTTACTGACCTTTTCTCTAGGAAACGCACCAGTGGGATATCTAGGCATATCACACTAAGTAGAAAAAGTAATCCATAAAGTAATCTGCAAAGTAATCAAAAATAATCTAACAGTAATTTCACTGTATTGAAAGTATTTACAAACCTGTAACAAAGTCAATTTCATTCAGCTTGCTTGTATTGTTCAACCTGCCTTGAAAAGTATAATTTACTCTTACCTGTGCCGGGCTGGCTTGGTTCTAAAAAATAAATATAACGAAATAATATTTTTATGCCTACAAATTGGTCTGGGTTCAGTCTTTGAGTGTGTGACATCATGTGCTGCGTGAGGGTGTACAACAAATGCTTCACACAACCCTCTGATAAAGCCTTACTGCTTGCCCACACTACCACAAATAGAGAGTAAGGTGCTATCTACTTTTACCTCTGCCTACCTTTGGGGTTCCACTGGTCAAAGGCACACCGTACCTCATTTTGGTATAGTATATACAGAGCCAGCTTCCTACAGTCATCAACATGTAAACAGCCATAACTCGTGCCTCATTGGGCTGATTAAGGGCTCAGCGCTCTAGGCCAATTTTAGCAGAACTCCAAGGTGGTGTACTTCGCAGGGAGCTGGTTCCACTGCCTATTTGCGCCAGCTCTCTTCCTAGTCTTTGTTTCTAGGTGCAGATGTGCTGAACTTTCCACAAACTATTCCTCAGGAGGCCTAAGGGGGCCAGCCTCATTGGCCCTTGGAGAGACCCACTGGTCCTGGGGCCAAATAGGCAGGGTCTGTAGTCCTTTTTGGTACACAGGGAGTTCTCCTTCCAGTTGTCCATGGCTGTCTCAGTCCCAGGGTCCAGCAGCGAAGAGCACAAAAACACTAACAGCCCTTCCTCTCCCTTGTGCAAGAGTTTTTAAAGGGGGGAGTTGAAGGCTCTAGAAGCTAAATACCCTGGCCAATCCAGGGGTGCCACATTACTTCTCCACTACTGTCCCAACCCTCCTGCACAGCATGCTGGGACAGCTGCAGTTGACAACATAACAAAAGGAAAGGGCCGAGATGAGTTTAAAGACCAGCGCGGGTTAGCTTAGCTAATCTTTAAATGCATTCTTTTGGGATGGGAGAAGTCTTGATGTCAAATAACTCTTACCATCCCAACATCTTGCTATGGAAGCGTTATATCAATGACATTCTGGTCATTTGGTGAGGAGACGCTGGATCCATCATTGCCTTACACAACTGGCTGAACTCACGAAACTCTTTCTTAAGGTTCACTTGTTAATATAGTAAAGAACGTCTTTTCTTCCTAGACCTGTGGATATATTCCACCCCTGCTGGAACAATGCAGACTGAGCTATATAAAAAAACAATGGCTAGGAATGCTCAACTTTCATACACACGTTTCCACCCCAAGTCCCTTAGGGATAACCTCCCTTTTGGCCAGTTCCTTAGAGTACGACAGAATTGCTCAGACATACAGAGGTTTGAGACCCATATGACCAATCTTTCTTCCCAACTGTTGGATCGCCAATATCTGTCATCATTAATACAAAAGTCAGCTAAAAGGGCTAGGATCAATAATCAGGTAGCCTTGCTTGAGCCGTGTCTACGTAAGGAACCTTCTGGAAGACTGGTGTGTGTAAACTCGTTCTGTAATGTTTCTGGTAGGGTCCAGAAATCTTTTAACAAAAATTGGCATATCCTGAACAAAGGGCCAGCAACTCTTCCAAAACTACTTTTTGCTTTTAAAAGGAGCACAAATCTAAAGGATAAATTAATCCATACAAGACCAAGAACCATGAGGGGCCAACAACTAAACACCTTATGGAGTCTACCACCTGTGAGGGGTCACTTCCCATGTGGTTCATGCTCAGTTTGTCATTCAGACATCACACTCCACACATATTGATAAAGGCTCGACTAGACCTTGGGAGCAGAAATATCACTCCAACTGCAATAGTGAATGAGTGATATATATTATCTCCTGTCGTTTGAAATATGTGGGGATGACTACACGTAAGATTAAGATTCGCATAATGGAGCACCAAAGCACCATTAGGAGCAACAAACAGGCTACTAAGTTGACTTGACATTTTTTAGAGAAGGGACACCAGGCTCACTTGGACTGTACTAGACAAGCCTCTTATCCCTCAGTCTGTCCCTGACATTTCCCAGTACTTATTTAGAATGGAACAGAAATGGGTTTTTAGAATTGGCAGCAACAAACCGGCACTAAATAATGTTATCCCTTGGACCTCACGTACTTAGCTGTATACAACAGGCTTGTTTTTGAGGACCACCCTTTGGATCTGTAATGCATTGTACAAGTATACATGCTTCATCAACATCATCTGTGCTGGCTTTTACATCTTCTAGAGCATCCTATATATGACATATTTACAGTCCCATGGGTTTCAGATGTATACACACCCCTAGGCAAGTACACCTACAGTACTGTGATGTGTGGTGTAATGTCTTGCACGAATAAGATAAGCAAAGCCATGACAAACCATCGCAAGAGAGAGGATTGCCTCTCTCCATCTCCTTCTCCTTCTCTTTTTGACGGTGCATAGAACTACAATTCCCATCTTTTTGGTAGTTCTTGTTGACCTGGACGTCTTGTGACGTCATACGCTCGACGTACTGGTCGGCGTTTCCTTATTTCTTCCAGGTCACGTTGGGACAGTAATGCAGTTTCTACCGCAGGGCACAGCATGCCGCTTGACACCGTTCCAATAAGGGATGCAGGCTTATATGTTTTTCTAAACCACATGACTTTGGTGGCTATGGTTTATGGGGGCATTGGCTGAATTTAAGGGTTCCCGTCTGATATTTTTGGATATTTATGTAGCCGCACTCACAAACAGTATGCAATGATAAATGAGATGGTTATAGCTTCCGCCTGCTGTTTTTTGCCGATATAGGCACCAGCCGGCTGTGACGGCGAGTATAGCTCCTAAAGAAAGAGTTGACACGCAGCCTTATAGATAGATACTTTCACTCCGTTTTATCGTATTGGTGTAGTCGAATTTTGTTTCTTGTTTCCATCTAGTACGTAAGGTCCTGTTGATAGCTATACTATTTGATTTCGCTTTTAATTTGAACCATAACTGTAATTTTTTCATGCTACAATGAGTCAAGTGTTTCAAAGTTTTCCGCTGTCCTTTTGAAATTGCAGGACTCAGAGTGTCCCTTGAGCTTTGTGCCAAGGTATCGATGAGGTTAGTTGCCTGACTACAGCAGGTAAGCTAATACTTTGGTGTTTGACAAAAACCAAATTATTTTTGGATGTATTGGTCCCATCTGGTTTTGCTATGTGTAAAGGGCCCAGGAATCTCCTGGGTGGGGTTATCAGGAATGAAACTGGGGTGATGAATGTTGGAACGCGTTCTTCTCTCTGCCGGACTCGCAGAGGCAGCAGGAACCCAACAATCCCCGGAAACCATCCAACGAGCACTGTACCAGAAACACCAGTGCTTATTTGATGACCTCAAGGGAAGGGGGTCTGGGAACACACAATAAACTAAAATAAGAAATTAAAATAAAAAGGTAAAAAAAAAAAAAAAAGAAGGTAACAACTGGTGCGCGTTCGTGCTGGTGGAGAATGCAAACGCTGGGTCACTGAATCCACTTGGAAGACCCAGTCCCAGAAAGGGAAATGGAGACCAGCTCCTAGTTAAGCAAGTGCACCAGAAATCTTTGACCAGACTTTAACTGACATTATGGCATGCCCTTTTCTTTGACATCTGGAGGTACTGTTAGAAGGCAGACACAGACTCCAGAGAAATTACACACAGAAAATAAATAAGTACACCACACTTACACCCAAATGTACATAAGCACTCTTCATAAACAATGAATCTGAGTACCTCAGTGAGAGAATCCCCAGAAGGTTTGGGAGCGTTACCAAACCCTTTAGCCAACAGGGGACTGATGCAAATATCAAAGAAATATACTATACAGATAAACACTCTAAGATTGCTATAACATAAATAGGTTAGACTAGTCCATGAATATTAATTGCATAACCAGGCGAAGTCTCGTGAGTCTAAATGAGATGACAAAGTAAAGTAGTCACAAGGTAATTAACCGGAAAGCCTTCCGGCGACAAGATACCCCCTTTATGCTGGAAACCCTTTTCTCATGATTGCGCAAGTCACAAATAATACTGCCGTAATACTAAGGATCAAGAGCGGAATGCTGATTCAAAGACTTAGCTTCTGATGGCAGGTCTCGCTCCTTTCAGGAAACGCCAACCGGAACATCCACAGAAGAAGAGAAGAGCCGCGGGACCGCTCCGGGACAGGTTGCGATGAGAAGCAGTTTGGGCGTTGGGGTTTAAATACCCGTAGCGTGAGCCCCAGCTGCAGCGGCTGTCACCGACGTGGCAGAGACGCGCCGGTCCAGCCACTAAGGGCCTGTCATAGCTGCTGAAAATCGCGCAGCCCCAGCCGCACAGGGCCGGCAAGGATCGTCCGGAGCTACAGCAGGCTGGAGGGGACAAAACTCAAGGAAGCAAACAATGATAAGGCAGAAACATAATCAGAGCCACCCACACAACAGGTGCGCCACATCCTGGGGGGAGAACTAAGCATACACGGACTGTCCCTAATACCTAAAGGGTGACATATGGAGAATACCCTTTAATGTGGAATGGGTTAATATGGCTGGAGCCCAAGCCGTCTTTTGAGTCAAGTGTTAAGAAAGCTGCTGAGAGTCCCCACGCCTGACGATTCCAACCCTACTGGAGGGAAGATGTCGATGCGCAGCCCGGGGAATCCTGACAGGGGGGAACCCCTATTTTTCCCTTTCTCCCTGTATGAGAGTAATACTGTGCTAAGATATATATATTGATGTTTCATATAATTGAATACTGTCATTTTCACTTTTTTTTCTATAGGCAGTACCGACCAGTTGATCACTGACTGAATAGTCTCAAAACTTCAAACACTGGTTTTGTATATCCACTTTTTTCTTTATAATTTTGGTTATCTACACTGGTGGTAACTATCATGAGGTCCTGAAGAAGGCCGCTGCACCTCGTATGAGGGCACTAGGCTGAAACATGTCGACCAATGACCACCCATGCACTCTTTGACAGATTTGATTACACTCTCTCAGTTGTTTTTAATCCTGGTCAGAGGATGCCCGAATAAATAATGTGCATACCTCAGAACTAGTTTTACTTCACATTTATTATTTTTTCCTATCTGTCACCACACCGATTTTCACATAGGGTATTTAGTATACCTCTTCCAAGTTGGATGAAAACATCCCTGAGCTCCTTCCTCTCAGAGAGAGGGATGGGATGTAGCCCACACTTTGACTAGGTCAGAGTGCGAGGAGGTTGCCCTATGATGAAGCATGCCACCTTCGGGTGGGTGAGGGAAACCGTCCGATAAATGGGATACCCCATTAGCATTAGCCTCTCTTCTCTCTCCTTTAGACCCGGGGTTTTAATTCTGTTTTGAACAACTCCAGTTGAAATCATCCAGGAGTCATTGGTCACATCTGCTCCTGGGGTCTCAGCTCTGCCCCTCACTGACATCGCTGTCAGGGGCTTTCCCACCAAAAGTTCAAAGAGGATCCCCTCCTGTGTTGGCTCCAGTTGTCTGGGATTCCTCCTTTGTTCACTGGGCCTGGGCTGTCCCCTGCCCTGGTGCAGTATGACAGGTAATTAATAGATGGAGACTTTTTTATCCCCACCCTTTCCTCCTCAGGAGCTGAGGGAAACACTGTTAATCACTCCTTTTGTGGGGGGTGGACTTTGTTCCTGCTGCTGGAGAGAAATACAATTATCTTAGCCCAGCAGGGTGACAAAAGATCTGGACACTGATCCTGAGCTGAGCCAGAGAAATATGACTGTACTGGATGTTGTAGAGATATCTTCGGCAGACACTGGCGTTAAACCTGCACAATCCATTTTACATGTGATTACCGTGGATGAGGCACTTAGTGGGACTCATCCACAGTAAAAAGTAGAAAACCGGGTGATCCAAAAGCATAAAGTCTGGGCATAGTGAATGGGTGGAGCCAAATTACAACACTCAGTTTCTCAGAGTGCCTGTCAGTGGGTTATAAAAATGTACAGACTACATTCACATCCAATCCTTCACCTATATATCTGCTGAGCACACAAGGCGATGATCACATATGGAGTGTTAGACCTGACATCCTTGGTGTAGTATTCCCCAAATTTTTTGTCTTCACTACTTGATTTTTGTGGAACTCCTTTTTGTTGACTTTAGGACTCTGTGCTAAAGTGCTTGTGCTCTCTCCTTCTAACATGGTAAAATTGAACTACACCTAGTTGGCACATTTAATTTCTTTGTACTTCCTTAGTTAATTATACTAATTATACCCAGGGTCTGTAAATTAAATCCTACTGGTGGACAACAGCACTGATTGTGCCACCCACTAAAGTAGCACTGTAAAACATGTCTCAGGCCCGCCATTGCAGCCTGTGTGTGAAATTTTAAACCTAGCAAAATAAACCTTTTCCAGATCTAATCATTCCTTTTTAATACTAATAAATCACCTCTAAAGTAGGCCATAAGGGCTCATAGGGCAGGGTGCATTGTATTTACATTTGACATGCCCTGGCAGTGGAAAACTGCTAACGTCATTTTTCACTGTTGTAAGGCCTATCTCTCCCATTGACCAACCCTGGGTTACCTTTTTACATTTACTATGTGCTGACTTCGTATGAGCAGATAGAGAAATTATGTTTACACTCAAATCAATTTTAATTTAAACCCCTCTTTAATGGGAAAGTCTGCTTTTAAGTCCCAATTCAGAAAATGACATTGTGCCATTGTGCCTTTCTGCCAGCAAACATGACTGTGGCTGAATTTCCTGCAGCGGGGTTGTTGATTCCGTCAAGAAATGAGACAAAGGGGACTTGGGTGCGGACAGCATTGGCCATCCTGACAGTATGGCAGGAGTGGGGCTGTATCCGGCCCCATTTACACTTCCAATTGCTTTGCCTATGGCCCACACAAAGGTGTCTGAAACTGGGCCTGCCCTTGCTTTGGAGGTTGATTTATTATTTGTAATCTCTGGCAGGTTAACTCGTCTCATAAGATTAAATCATTTTTGTTCAAATAATGTGAGTCACTGTAGTTATAGAGGTATTGCTGCACCACAGTCAAAAAAGGCACCAACTACAAAAATCGTTTTTCATATAAACTTTTACGTATTTTAAAGTTACTCATCTGCTTTACAAAATAAATACAGAGTGACAACAGATTGAGGGACAACAAGATATGTCAGGTGGTCTTGCAAACGTCTGGCAATATTAAAAAGGGCAACAAATAAACAAATCAATGCTTAAAGTGTAGGTGAACAAAATAACTGCAATGACGGATAATGTAACTTTGTGAAGGCAACAACAAGAAGGAACCATCGCTAGGCTACAATGTCTACTTGTACTAGACCAGCTTATGCATAACTCAAATTAATTGCATCCAACAGCACTTTCTTTTATTGGTCAATAGCCCAATAGGTTTTATATATTTTTACTTTTTTGAATAGCGTTGGTCCTGGATAGTAAGGGCCGACACATTTCAGCCTTCTGTTTTATGGCCTCCTCAGGACAGTGTGGGACCAGAGTCACCCAAGCTTTCAGAGAAAATAAATCAATTGGTTTAATGCGCAATCAACTAGTACTAAAAAGAGGACTGAAGTGTGCAACTTGCATATATTACCCTGAAATATGTGCTGCATGCTATTATCGGAAAATCATATGGTGCACCAATAACGTTTTGTGAATCAATAGAAAAAAGAGATGAATTATTGAGCTGGGCAGAAGCAGAGTATTATTTTCTTCAGGCATATGATATAGTCTGAATAGCAACATGCATGCAAAAATAGCAGACATGGGGGGGCCATCGAACAGAGCACCACCGCGCAAGGCCGAAATATAGCAGTTTTGGCAGACGTCCCGGGCTCCTGGTGACCTGCGGGAGAAGCGGTTGAGGCGCAGAGGAGAAGAGTTGCTTCGCAAGCTGCACAAGGCTTGCAAGACAGACGGAGACGTCGTGGAGCTGAGCAACCAACAGAGCGGCGGCCGCCCTTACAGGAGGTGAGGCGCCGGATCCCCGGACGATGCAGCGGCTGAGGCCCAACCGGGTGGTGAAGTGCGGCAAGGCCGCAACAGCAGCGGGGAGCGGCCGGGGGCGGCGGGTGCCACGACAAACCCCAACAGGCGAATCCAGAGTGGGTGACGTGAGGCATGGCCTGTGGGTCCCGGGCCAACCAGGCCCTCTCTGACTGCCAAAAACGCACTGGAGTGGAGGCCCTGGAGTCCTCGTGCGAAGCCAGAGCAGCGCCCCCCTGCAATGTAAGGTGAGGGCGCGGGGGCGACTAGTGGGCACGAACGAGAGGCCTGCTCTGTCATAGAAGGGAAGGAGAGAGGCCTAGAGCAGGAGCGGTGCGGGAGACAGGCACCGGGCCGGTTGGGCCCCTCTAACAGAGACCCTGTAGTTTCTCCCTGCAAGTGATGCAAAGCCGTGGGTGCAATGGACAGATCTGGATGAGGGTTCTGCACCACACTAAAGTAAAGGAGAGAAGTCCATACTGGGACTGAGTAAGGGAGCGATAGCAACAACGGTCCTCAGGGCTGGGTGGGCTCCCCCTAGCCTCTGGTAGTGCACTGGAAAATACTGCCCAGAACCCCCTGACAGAGCGAACGCAGTGAACAAGTGACAGTGGGAAGAGTGGGTGAGACATCTGAGGCCGACCGGGCCTGCTCAAGCCCCAATAAGTTACCCAGGGCCTGTGGAAGAAGTTGGGATGGGCCCTAGGCAAAGTCGGGGACCACCCCGGGGGTGGTAGGCGGTCAGGGCCAACCGGCTAATGTGAGCTGCAAGACGGCCCAGAAGAGTGCCAGCACCATGTAGACCCTAAAGACCAGGGACCACCCCCGGAATATGAGGCGAGAGGCCGGAGAGGCCCAGAAGAGGTAGCGCGAGTGCAGCTGACGCTGAAGGGCCAGGGCCCATGGAGCGGGTCACATGTGGTAAGAACAGAGGAAGAATTATTCGGTCGAGCCTCCCTGGAATCGGGCGTACTCATAGTTGCCGGAGGCGGCCAGGGACCTGCTCAACACACCGGGAAACAGCGTTTACAACACTGTTTCCACAACGCATGCCTTTACAACGCGGTCGTTACAACGACCGCGTTGTTACCATGGGTGCCATTACATCGCAAGTCGTATCAACGACTTGCTGCAGGGGGCGTGCAACACCAGGGAATGTGTTGGATTTTAAATCCAACACGTTCCCTGCTGTTGCACAAACTGGAGTAGGAATAGTAATTAATACTATTTCTAAGTCCAGCGCGCCCCCTACAGCAAGTCGTTGATACAACTTGCAATGTAATGGCATGCGTGGTAACAACGCGGTCGTTGTGAACGCATGCGTTGCAACGTCATGTATTCAACACACCTGGTGACCTACTAAAATGACGTCCAGCTGTGCCAAAAAGGCAGTGAACATCAAAGACCTTCTGCAGAAGCCTGAGGGTAAAAGGGTTGATGGGCAGGCTACGGATCTGCCGCCCTCTCACAACCGGGAAGGGGAAACAGGACAGTCTGACCAGGAGAAAGAGGAGCTGGTCACGTGTCACTTCTTAGAACAGTTGTTTACCAGCCTAAGGGAAGACTTTGCTGTGTTGCGACATGAGGTCTCAACCGATCTAAAACAGGTCAGAGCTGACATTAGCAAATTGGGGGAACCTGTGGACACTTTGGAGAAGGCCGGAGACGGCAGGGAGGAAGAACAAGAGCTGTTGGATTTACGGGAGTGTAATGAGTACTTATGTTTGCGACTAGAAGACTTGGAAAATAGGTCCCGGCGTTCCAATATTCGTATTAAAGGAGTTCCCCTTCGCGCAGACGCTGGGAAGCTGGAGGACTTTGTGATCCGGCTCTTCCAACATGCCGTCCTGGCATTGGGGGACCAGGAGATCATCCTGGACCGCAAGTACAGGGCAGGCCGCCCAGCAGCGAACCCAGGTTGGCCACAGGATATCCTCATGTGCCTCCACTCCTATAGGCAAAACGAAACTATTGTGGCAGCCACCGAGACAAGGCAAATATCTTGTTCGATGGCTTACAAGTGGGCATCTACCAGGACCTCTCCCAACTAACGCTTCAACGGTGCAGAACTCTGCGTCCTGTCACCACGTTCCTACGGGATCAAAAAGTTCGCTACAGGTGGGGCCACCCCTTTAGACTGCTCTTCATATGGAATAAAGAGACCCATGCAGGTCCCTAAAAGAAGCACAGATGGCCCTGGGGGTTGACTTTGAGGCCGGCGAGTCAGAGGATCAAACTCAGGGTGGTGACGGGTCTGAGCAAGCATTGAAACCGAGAAGAAGGGGTCGCACAGGGAGGGACGCACGTTTACGACCCTCAGAAAAGGAGTGTCAGAAGGAGCGAGAGATAGGGAAGGCGGGGGAGACCAAGCAGGAAAATGACCGTGCCCCAACCACGACTGCCCGACCGTTGAAGCCTGCCAGCTGCCGGAGGACACCGGGACGATACATGAGATTGGCCAACATGGGCAGAGCCCGCCCCAAACCAACTGTATGAAAGGATGATGCTGCATTGTCGCCGGCCAAATGGACCCTTGCGCTACGGTGCCAAAGTTGCCCATTCGTGGGCAGTTTCCTTGTTGCTGACACTCTTCACGTTTACTTTTCTTATTTCTTCTCTGATCGTTTTCTATCTCTTGCGCCTCTTCGACTCACCCCCCGCCAGTTAGGGACTGAGAATTCACGGATAACGCGTGGCTGTGCACGATGCAAGACGCCTACTGGCTTCGCTACGACCCTGAAGGGGGATTTCTGGATGCGCACTACAAAGGGCCCAACCCCAGGTCCTATGCAATACACAAAAGATGTGACAAAGCGAGGGAGGGACCTGCTACCAACAAGGGACCAATACAGCTAGAGGTGGGCCCCACTCCCTTTCTATGCACCACAGGGGGAGGGATGGCAATTGGGTTGGAATGGGGGCGAGAGTCTCTTCATTTGGCAGGGCCAGGTAGCTCCAAACATTAGGAAGACAACAGGAGGAAATAGCTGCTGGCTGTTGGAAGGGAAGGGAACCCCCGCTTGATATACACATACCAACAATATCCCAATGGCTCCCATTAGCACCACCATAGTGAGCCTCAATGCCCAAGGCCTTAACTCACCAGTAAAGAGGCGAGCACTCCTGACACACCTTAGGGACACCCGCTGCGATATATGCTTCCTGCAGGAAACTCACCTACAACAACTGGAAGTGCCTCCGGTCCTGCTGGTTTGACCGTCAATTTTTTTCGTCTACGTCAGGAAAGAGAGCAGGGTTAGCAGTCTTATTCGCAACACACTTTTCCGGAAAGATACTAAACGTTCAAGCAGAGATACCGGGGAGGTTGCTAGCACTGAGGGTGGTCATAGGAGGACATATTTACACACTGGCATCGGTATATGGCCCAAATGATGGCCAAGAGACGTTTCTTCGGGACGTGTTGGGCTTGATTCTGGAAACATCGGGTGAGAAACTTATAGTGGGGGGAAACTACAACATAGTACAAGATCCTTGCCCTAGACAGAATCACACAGAGGACGGGTCACCCCGGGGCACTATCGGCGTCGATGCACCAGTGGCTGGCGGAGGTGGGACTGGTGGATGCCTGGGGACAGCGTAATCCTACGGCCCGAGACTACACCTTTTTCTCAGCGGTGCATCAGTCTTACACCCGCCTGGACTTTTTCTTAACAACCCCGTGAATTACCGTAGGGATACTAGACACTACCATAGGTATAGCATCGCTTTCAGACCATTCTCCTATCAGCCTCTCTTGGAGGCTAGAGGGGGACTGTCAAAGACATAGAGTGTGGAGACTTAACCATAAACTGCTTACGTATGATGCGAATGTTAAAGAAATCCGAGAGGCCATACAAGCCTTTATGGATACTAACGATGATGGCCTCACACATGCTCGCCTGCTGTGGGATACTCTGAAAGCGGTCATTCGGGGGCAATTTCTTGCAATAGCGGCCAAGCTGAACCAGGATAGGAAGGACAAAAGGGAACAATTGGAGGATCGGGTCAAAGAACTGGAGATAGTGTACCGCCGCACGGGAGCCGTTCAGTCATGCCGCCAACTTACCAATCCTCGCAAGCAATTGAAAGAATTGGATTTTGATAGGACTGAATACTCCCTTCTGCGCACTAAGCAGCGCTTTTACGATGAGGGGAATAAGGCCAGGAAACTAATGGCATACCAAGTCCATACCCAAATAATTAACCACCACATAGGAGAGATCGAAGCCCCCCACGGAGATTACGTACAAGAGGACAACCTAATCGCAGTTGAATTTGAAAAATTCTATACTGCCCTCTATACTGCGAATCCTCTGGATGAAGAAGCAGCAGTAGCATATGTGTCTCAGGCACAGGTTGCCTCACTCCCAGCTGCAGAAGCAGACCAACTAGATGCCGACATTTGGACAGATGAGGTATTGAGAGCAATTCAGGGTTTTGCGTCGGGCAGGGCTCCCGGGGAAGATGGGGTTTCTTCTGAATTCTATAAAACCTTGGTCCCGTTGCTCACACAACTCTTCAATTCCTTCAGGAAAGAGGGGTCTATAGCTCCCTCCATGTGCATGGCCACAGTAGTGGTCCTGCCAAAGCCGGGTAAGGACCTGAGGAAGTGTGCTTCATACCACCCCATCTCTTTGTTGAATTTGGACCTGAAAATTTTCACTCGCATATTGGAGGCTCGTCTAGCACCTTATATGCAAGGGCTGGTGGATCTGGACCAGTCCGGATTCATACCGGAACGCAGTTGCAGTGACGGCACCAGACGACTGTGCCACCTCATCGACAAGACCCAGCGCTCACAGAAGGCGACCTTGCTCTTATCAGTAGATGCAGAGAAGGCTTTCGATCGGGTCCAGTGGCCCTATTTGTGCTTGGTCTTGGCAAGATTCGGCTTGGGGCCGCAGTTTCTACAGTGTGTAAACAGCACCTACAACGCACCGGAGGCAAGAATTAGTGTGAACGGGGTCAGGTCCCGACCTTTTAAGATCTGGAGAGGCACCCCTGTTATTCACTCTATACATGAGGCCCTTTGCAGAATATATCCATCAGCACGAAGCAATCACTGGGATCTACATGGGGGACAGGGAACATAAAATCTCCCTTTACGCAGATGATGTTGTGCTCTTCCTCACTCAACCACTCACCTCTCTGCCTGCCCTCATGCAGGAATTTACCGAATTTGGCCTGGTTTCGGGCTTTAAGATCAACATACAAAAGACGCAAGCTCTTAGCCAAACTATTTCCAACACTGATTTAGGGCGTGTTCCCCTTTGGGTGGGCTGAGAATAGTGTCCCCTATTTGGGCCTCCAGATATTTCCCACGGTTGACCATACGACACGCGAGAACTATGGCACCTTATTGACCAATACACGGACAGAACTTTAACATTGGCGACGGCTCACGCTGTCCTGGCTGGGCAGGCTGGCTGCCATAAAGATGACACTTCTTCCCCTCATATTGCACGTAATGCAGACTCTACCGCTACAGCCCCCCCTCAGATACTGGCTTAACTGCAGCATCTACTAGTGGACTTTGTTTGGGGTGGGAAGAAGGCCCGTATGGCGCGCCACCAAACGTACTTGAAACAGGAGGATGGACGGCTGGGGGTCCCGCACTTAGTGCGGTACTACCAAGCGGCTCAATTGCGGTATATGATCGAATGGTACAAGCAAATGTCCGAAAAGCACTGGTGCTTTATCGATCGTGCAATAGCGGGCATACATATGTGGAAAGTACCCTGGCTCCCTAAGCGACATTACCCGGTGGGGGTCTACATTTCTCCGGTTTTGTGCGCCACGATGAATGCATGGGATAGAGTTCAGGTGCCTCGGGTCTATCTACTCCTATGTCCTCCTTGACTCCCTTCATAGGCCACCCGGAGTTCCCTCCTGCTCGCTCTGGACAGGACTACCTTAAATGGCAAGAGGCCAATTGCAAAAGAGTGGGTGATCTTTTTGATGAGAACAGGATAATGGACTTCCCCAATTAACAGCTAGCTACGGCCTACCTAAAACAACGTACTGGCAGTACCTAGCCCTAAGGCACTGGGTCACACAACCACAAATTAGCGTACACGCAAGCCGCCCCTTAACGAAATTTGAAAAATGGTTCATAACTAGACACTCAGACAAACGCCTGCTCTCCTATATCTGCGCATTCCTGATTGCACCCACACAGTGAAGTAAAACTCCAGCGCAGCGTAGGTGGGAGACAGAGTGCGCGCGCAAGTTCTCTCCAAAAGAACGGCAGGACATAATACACAGAGCCAGAGCCTCCTTCTGCAGTATAGCAGGAAAGGAGATGTTCCTCAAAATAGCGCACTACTGGTATTATACCCCAGACAGGGTGGCGCGCTGGAAGCCTGGAGGAGATGCCCAATGTTGGCGACACTGCGACCAGGTGGGTACTCTGACTCATCTGCTGTGGCAATGCCCTAAGATACAGCCCTTCTGGGATTCTATACTACCTGACATAAAGGCTGCCTATAACACCGATTTGCCGAGATTCCCAAGCTACATACTACTTGGCCTCCCCAACGCTCTAACATACCCCCTGGGATCATGCCGGGGAAGAGCTATTGCGTGGCCTTGAGGGTGGCCAAGCTGGTTCTACTGGCCAGGTGGTGTACAGAGGGAGTTCCGACCAGGTTGGATTGGTTACACAAGTTGTGGGAGGTAGTCGGAATGGAAAAAATAACAGCTAGCATAACATGTAGACTCCCCCATTTTGATAAAACTTGGGGATCCACATTCGAGTTCTTGTCAACTGAATTTAACGAACTCACATGTCCCAAATACCTACTTGTGCACGGACTCACCAGGGGTCTCTCCCAAGACTTACAGACAAGCCTCCCATCAGTAGCTTAAGCTACAGGAAGATGTACGTTAATCCCACACGATAAAGTCAGCACTGGGTTCCTAATTCTTCCCCTCTCTTTCTTTTTCTCTATTTTACAGTTATAAATTTCCTTCTTTCTCTCACTTATCTTATAATGCTTCTCCGCCGGTCTGTTGGATGTAGGTGGTGGTTACTGGTTTGAAAAATTGCAATAAAAAGATTTAAACCACAAAAAATAGCAGACATGAAAAAATAAATTTATAATCATAGATGGAAAAATATATGCCCCTTTACTTTGATTATAAACAAATCTAGTAGTATGGAGTCCAAAAGGACTTTTGAGCATAACATTCTGATAACTATAAGACCAAGCAAATTCATAAATAATCAGCATAGCTAAACATTTATGTGCAAGCTCCACTGAATTGTGTAATATGAGCTATGCATGCTCTTACTCTGGTAGAGGGAACAAAAATGACCTTCTAGGGTCTAATCAGCACCCATAGTTCTACCTGTTCATTGGGGCCCTGTTCACAAGTGTGCTATTTGGTAATCAATTTGGCCTCAGGTTGGAGCAGCAATGATTCTATCGTTCCACTGCATTTGTCCGGTAGAGCTACAAAAAGGACTGACCATTTGAGGTCGTTTTCAGAGTGTTGATTCTCAGAGAAATGCTCAACTAGAGGTGCCCTCACTGTTTTGCACCGAATCCTTGATCTATGTTGCAGGATACGATTTTTTATAGGCTGAGTAGTTTGGCCTATCTAGCATTTATCGCAAGGGCACCAAATGCAATAGACCAAATGTTTGGTGCTGCAATTGAAGAATTTCTGTTGTTTGTGTCTCACTCCATGTATTATGACTCTTTTAGAATTTGAAGTGAAATTGCATGCTCAGCATTGGCTACATATGTCGTGTCCAGTTACAGGAGACAAATTCAAGAGTCCAGTGAGATTTTTCAGTTCAATTTCTCTGACTGCCCTTACCAGATGCTCTCTCAGGTTTTTACCCCATTTAAAAGAAAATAATGGTTTCAGGATCTGAAAAGAAGTTAATATCTTCATGTTGTCTGCAATGATCTTTTTGATCTTATTAGTAATATTGGAAAAAGTAAGAACGCAGGTTAAAGGAATGCTGGTGTCTTTAGCTCTTGGAGACAAGAGAGACTGTCTTGGTGTAAACCACGCTCTCTTTAGAGAGTATTTGACAAGTTTCCTACAATACCCTTGTTCAATCAATTTGTTACAAAGGATCGTGCCATTGTAGAAATAGTCTTCCTTACGGCTGCAATGTCTGCGAATGCACAGAAATTGTCCATACGGTAAATTGTCTTTTAGAGACTTCGAGTGTCTGCTATTGTAATGGAGCAGGATTTTGTGATAAGTTGGCATACTGTAGAGATTGGTTTAAAAGCAACCTTCATAGATACCCACAGGGCAAGGAAGCTCAATCTTTCCTTACTGTACACCATTGTGAAGTGCAAGTCCGTAGATCGATGACTGAGCCACCCTTGAAACTCTGTCAGGCTACTGGTAGACTCTTGCCACACCAGAAAAATATTGGCGATATACCTGTGCCAGGATTTAATGTTAGCCAAGTATATGTTGTTGGCCCCATATATTCACTTTTCCTCAAAATAAGACACATAGATATTCGCTATTTCTGGGGCAAAAGAACACCCCATGGCCACTCCTTTGATATGTAGAGATAGCTAATCTTTAAATGCAAAAAAATTCTTCTTCAAGCAGACGGCGGCAGGTTGACTAGAAAATCTGTGGGGACAGGTCTATTTTGGTCATAGTTATCCAAAGCATGTTACATGATTGCTAAGGCTTTGTCTTGTGGTGTATTGGTATACAAGGACTCAATGTCCAAAGCAAACAGTATATCAGTGTTGTAATCAAAAGCTAGTCCTTCATGTTTGGCAGTAAAGTCCATTGAGTCACTAATGTATGAATTTGTCTCTCAAACTACAAGTTTCAAAAAGAAGTCTACATATTGTGCAGGGGGAATCAAGTATTTCAGGGTAATGTATGCAAGATGTACACTTCAGTCTTCTTTTTAGTACTATTGAATTGCGCATTAAACAGATTGATTTATTTTCTCTGGAAGCTTGGGTGACTCTGGTCCCGCACTGTCCTGACGAGGTCATAAAACAGAAGGCCGAAACGTGTCAGCTCTTACCATCTAGGACCAACGTTATTCAAAAAAGAAAAAATATATAAAACCTATTGGGCTACAGACCAATTAAAAAACTGCTGGTGGATGCAATTAATTTGAGTTATGCATAAGTTGGTCTAGTGCAATTAGACTTTGTTATTTGGGGATGGTTCCTTCTTGTTGTTGCCTTAACAATGGCACATTATCCGTCTTTGAGGTTACTTTGTTCACCTACACTTTAATCATTGATTTATTTATTTGTTGCAATTATTAATATTGCCAGAAGTTTGCAAGACCAGTTGACATTTCTTATTGTCTCTTGATCTGTTGTCAATCTGTATTTATTTTGTGAAGCAGATAAGTAACTTTAAAATAAGTAAACGTTTATGTGAGAAACTACAGTGACTCACATTATTTGAACAAAAATGATTTAATCTTATGACGTGAGTTAACCTGCCAGATGTTACAAATAATAAGTCAACCTCCGGTTTGAATTCTGTATATATCTACCCCACTAGAGCTCCCTTTATTTTTCCTATGTAATTGGTGAAGCCTAGGCTCTAGAGAGTTATATGCCCCCCCCTTCTTTTTTGTACACTTAGTCCCCCTGTACAGCTGGGAGCCAAATGCAGAAAGGGCAAGGGGAATGCTCAGAGTTAGTTTGGGAGTGGGTTAGGGATTGCCTCCCACACAGGTACTAAAGTAGCAAAAGTAGCCCTCCAGACACCACTCGGCACCTCTGCTCTACATCCCTTTCTCTGATCCACTGTAGTAAATGCTGAGGTTGCTCCTTCTCCTACCTAGCAACAAATTACCCTTTCATCTATGGACCACCCCTTCTCTTCCGGAGTCTCAAAAGTCCCTGAAGGCCTGGTTATTAGGCTAATAAACTGGATTCTCCCAGTGCCTGAATACCCTCACGGGTGACGAGTAGCGCTCTAGAAATCTACTGATTGATTGATTGATGGCTGACTCGGGGGATAAAATGTAGCACTCTCAGACCCCAGATCAGACCACTCCTGGACCTGTGGACCCAGTCTACCCAAAATGGCTCCAATGGTCAGGTGGCTGATCTCCTGTTTGAGCTACAGGAACACAACAAGCTTCCACAGTCCTGCCCTGCAAGTGCCCAGCTGACCAGCTCCATCTGGACCTACCTGAATCTTACTGCTGGCCTCTGCTGGAGTGCGTCCTGATCCCCAAGAGGTGCCCTCTAGGTCCTGGACCATTGGCTGACATCAGAGAGCACTGCCCCTTGCCTAACTGAAGGTTCCAAAAGAGGTGGCATGAAGCCATGCAAAGCAGTGCAGAGCACATCTGAAAGCTTTACTAGACCCAATGCAGAACAATGCCGAGCCTCGCCGCACAGCTGAAAGGATCATTAGAACAGACACCGAGCAATGCGAAGCCTCACCGCACACCTGGAAACTTCATCGGAACCATCACCGAGCAATGTGAAGCCCCACAAAGCCACACCACCCAGCTGAAAACTTTATTGGAACCAATGCCGAGCAACGCGGAGCAAACAAAGCAACGCCACCTTACGTCGCATCAAGGACATGAGATAAAACTCCCAGCGGGGCAAACTCAGTCTTGTGCCCAGCGTGCGCTCCATCGTGGTTGTGTGTAGTGTCATGTGAGTTTGTAATGACGAAACTGTTGTGGCTCCTGATGGACTCTGTAGAACTGGGACGCAAGCATCAGAGCATAGTGAAGTGAATGCCAATTTAGAATGTTGAGTTCGCAGTTACCCAGATAAGAATAAAGATGTGTTATACTAAGCTCTGTGTGTGGCGTACTCATTGGCGAGTACGCAAGCGGGGGAGGATGCTACAACTGGTGACGAGATAGGGGATAAGTAACCCGAAGATCGACAGTTCTCTCCCAGAGAGTTTGCCGTGGTCCACAAAACTGCTCATGGGTGCCACGTGTGCCTCAGTCGAATTGCGAAATCGATGTTTGGCATATGTGGAGTCAAAGTGCAGCCTCAGTTCCATGTAAAGCAGTTAACGAAAGCTTCACTGAAAAGTCTACACACTGGTGGCTGAGAACCTGCTGGAAAGGCCGCAATGAGAAGTACTGCGCTACTATGCAACTCAAAGCCATACATTCATATGGAATGATAACGCTACAGGCAGATGCAAACAGGTTTTGAAAAAGCAGCAAATTGCAAGATAATACTGCGAAAAGGACCGCTGTGAGGCAGAGATGAACCAGGTGTCAGACAGCACAAAGAGATGCCTAAAGGCAAAGTGATACAAGAAAGGGTCATCTGCTTCCCAGTACTGATTAAAGAGGGTCATCATGCCACCGCGCTGGAGGGAGTAACCCTAAGGAAGAACCCGGGGTTGTGCTTGCAGAGCCATCCATACCCAAAGTGGCACCCCACCAAAGCTGCCTAGTAGGACTCATAATTACTCAAAAGTTCTCTGAGGTTCAGAAAGCCGAGAGTGGTAATAGGAATCGTGAAAGTTTGTTTTTCCAATGTTGACCAAGAAAGGAGTCACGTTTGCTGTCATTATCGAAAATGATCTAGAGGCCAGCATGTTGCAAGGCCTCAGAGATGGTTTGAATAAACAAGATCACCAAGCAGCGTCAGAAAGTACTCTACTCTCTACATCAGTAAGTTCCACCAATGGTTACAATGCCGCGGCATTTTTGAAACCACCACCGCCATTTGATATCACCAAAAAGCTGAATATTGGCGACAGGTGAACTGCCTGGATAGAGACATTTGGTGATTTCCTTGATGTGTTTGAAGAAGCAGATGACAAGAAGATTATCAAGTACCTTAAGAATCTTGCTGGTGAAGGTGTAAAAGAATTCATTAAGAAAAGGCCACAAGCTGACGAAATTACATAAAACAAATCAAAGCATCCATGAATCTCAAGTTCAATTTAGTGCCAAATGTAGATTAAGAAAGGTACCTCTTCAGTCAAGAACAACAGAAAGCCAGTGAGACCATCGACAAATTAGTTGAGAGATTGGATGCGCTCATCAAACACTGTAAATTTAATAATTTAATGTTGAGGAAGCTATATGCCTCAGAGTGATTGACGAATGCTTGTCACATCCATTCAGGCTTCGCATGCTGAGAGAAACTCTTAGTCTGGAGCGAGTTCTCATGGCTGTCAGAGCTGAAGAGCGTGCTGATCGACAAGCTGCTGACATGGAGACCTGTGGTGCCCAGAGTGAGGCAGTCATGAATGTGTTGAGATTGATAAATACAAAAGCAATGTACACCCTGATGTATGCGCGCATAGCAGCGGCAGCACCAATAAATGCAATATCGATGTACGCTGTAATCTCTGCATGCACAATTATGTCAACACCAGTAAATGCAATACCAATGTACGCTGTAATCTATGCACGCACAGTAAAATCAATACCAGTAAATCCAATATTGATGTACACCGTGACTTATGCCCGCATAATGACGTCAATATTAGTGAATGCAATGTTGATGTACGATGTAACAACTGTACGTGTAATAATGAGAATATCGGTAAATATGATATCAATGACCACCATATTACACATGCTCACACTCACAAGCTCGTATCACTGCTGTCGGATTTATCTGAGATGACCTCTACATCAACCCCAAATCAGAGATACGTGGTCAGACAGGCCCTGCAACCCAAACCCAAGCTTACCGTTTGACAAGTCACAGGTGGGGTTACTCTTAGCCCAAAGACAAACGCGCGTCCAGGGAAAACCCTGATCGATCCCACAAATAGGTAGTCACACCACAAACAGGCCCCAGGAGATTCACTCCAATAAAACACGCTTGGCCAAAGGCGCGCGTTCCAAAAGTACAACAAAGTTAGATGCTACATATAGGTAGGAACACTCAGCCAAGAAGGACACTACATGCACTCCGCACGAGGTGATCAAGAACCCACCACACCGGACATCTGGACACGCACACACCGGCCCACACTAACTTTCTCCAAGGTCGAGAGCCATCTGCGTCCCCCCTATCAGATGGTTTTTCTTGTTATTTATGACTATGATGCTATTCAAAGAATGCTAAAGTGTTTTATTGTACCCACAAAATGTGGAACGGATTACTATTTTGTAAAAGTTTGCAAGGCGAAGGAAAAAGTAAGTGCATCACGGCCCGAAGACAAAATGGCTGCCCGACCATTCCAGAAGTGACATTCGACGCACGCCCATAAGTCCAAACAACTACGTCAGCTGTGGAAAATCGACACCAAACTACATCAATCGCCATCTAAATCTTCGTCTAACAGTTCTTCCGTATTAATGTCAAGTGAAAGTGGAGAAAAAAGTTGTGCCATGTCGATGTATACATGTCGATGTATACATATATATATCGGTGGAGATGGAGTGATTCTTCTAATTGAATATATATATATATATATATATATATATATATATATATATATATATATATATATATATTCACTGAAAAAACCATAGGTTTCAGGCACGTTATAGTTAGAAATTAGCATTTAAAAAATCTTAGAAATTCACTGAAAAAACCATAGGTTTCTGGGACGTTATAGTTAGTTGGACATTTCACTCGTACAAAACCAGAGAAATTCCGCCGTTATAGTTTGTTCAGCTAACTGTAACTCGCGCCCCCGCAATGCACTGCTGATGACGTCACATATTACATCATTCATGACATGGTCAGTGAAATCACTGGTGTCACTGACCATGCCCGCCCTGCCATAGCAAACAGCAGTGCCCCGGGGGTGGGCACCCCGGGACACTGCAGGAGCCGGCCCTGGGGGGTGGCGGTCCCCAGGGCCATCAAGGGCTCCAGGAGGGGGGCCGCGTGGCCCCCCTCTCAACGTTTATAGAGCCCCGGGGAGGTGGTGGTCCCCGGGGCTTGGGGGTCCGTAACGGACCCCCGCATTTAAATAAAGATTGCCCCGGGGAGGTGGTGGTCCCCGGGGCATGTGGGGGGCTCTTTCCCCCCCACACTATTTTTTTTTTTTTAAAACAAACACAGACCTGGGGAGGTGGCGGTCCCCGGGGCTGGGGGAGGGCCGCGTGCCCCCCGCATACAATTGATAAAGCCCCAGGGAGGTGGCGGTCCCCGGGGCATCGTGGGGGGGTGGGACCCCCCCACGCATTCTTTTTTTAAAAAGCCCCAGGGAGGTGGCGGTCCCCAGGGCTGTGGGGGGGCCGCGTGCCCCCCGCACATAATCAGCATAGCCCTGGGGAGGTGGCGGTCCCCAGGGCTGCAGGGGCCCCCACGGGCCCCCGCTATTAGTTTATTTTGACAATGCCCCCAGGACCTGGCCCACGCGGGGGCCTCATTAAAATGAAGCGCGGGAGCCCGCGCTTCATTTTGTTAAAAATTTTCAGCGGGATTCGCGACCCCAACGCGAATTCCGCAGAAATTATTTTAAAAAAATACTTTTTGGGCCCCTGGGGGTCCTTGTGGGACCCCCTGACCAGGCCTAGGGGGTCAGGGTGTTTCTACCCTGCCTCCTTTTCTTCTTTTTTAACCTCTTTTTCACTGTTTTCTTGTGACTCGGTTCTACCGAGTCACAAGATGGGTGCCAACACTTCCTGGTTTGGAGTGTTAGCAGTCAATCAGAGTGAAGTTGGTGCCCGGGAGGGTTCGCGAACCCTCCTCGGTGCTCAGATATATAATTTTTTTCTTTCTTTAATTTCTCAGCAACTACTGAATGGATTTACACCATTTAACAAAAAGGGATCTTTCTGAACCAAGCCCTACCTTTTTGCCAAATTTGGTGTAATTCCGTTCAGCAGTTCGGGCTGTAGCTTTGTCTAAAGTTTCCTATGGAAAATTACATGGGGAAAATGTGTTTTGGGACCCCTTTTTCTCGGCCCCCGCTTGATAAATCACCCTGAAACTTTCAAGACAGGAGCTGACCGGAGCGCCCCACTACTTTTGAAAATTTCGCGAAGATTCGTCAAACGACGCCAAAGTTATTTGGAAAACAAAAAAGGCTTTTCCTATGGAAACTAGGTCCTAACTATAACTACCTACTGGCGACCGCCAGTAGGTAATGTATATATATATATATATATTTATATATATATATAGAGAGATATATCTATTACCTACTGGCGGGCTCCAGTAGGTAGTTATAGTTAGGACCAAAGTTTCCATAGGAAAAGCATTTTTTGTTTTACAAATAACGTTGGCGCCGCTTTACGAATCTTCACGAAATTTTCAAAAAACGTCCCCTTTTTAATTCAGCTGCTGTGTTGAAAGTTTTGAGGTGGGTGATCTGTCAAGCTGGGTCCCAAAACCTGTTTTCCCCATGTTATATCTATGGGGATTTTTCATTATTTTTAACACAACTACAGCCCAAACCGCTGAACAGAATTTCACCAAATTTGGCAGAAAGCTAGATGTTGAAAGTTTTGAGGTGATCTATCAAGCTGGGTCCCAAAACCCGTTTTCCCCATGTTATGTTTATGGGGATTTTTCATTTTTTTAACACAACTACAGCCCAAACCGCTGAACAGAATTTCACCAAATTTGGCAGAAAGCTAGATGTTGGTTCAGAAAGTGTGCTTTTTGGTGTAAATCTGTTCAGTAGTTTTTGGGATATTTAACTTTAAAAAATATAGATATCTGGAGACGCGAGTCCTTGCTGTGGACTTGTGGATCCTACTAGAATTTGATTGCCTGCCAACACTTCAAACAGTAAGTGTGGCCAGCCTTCTTGGGATTCGGCTTGAAGCCGAGTCCCACAAAACAAATAAAAAATAAAGAAAAGGGGGCAGGGTAGCAATACTCTGACCCCCTAGATATGGGCGGAGCCCCCCCAATCCCGGGGACCACCACCTCCCCGGGGCTAAATGAAACAAAGGAGGGGGCCACACGGCCCTGCTCCTGGAGCCATACATGGCCCTGGGGACAGCCACCCACTGGGCCGGCTCTTCCTATCTGCAGTGGAAAAACAGGTCCAGCTTGAAATCTTGCATTGTGGGCATTTTGGGCAGAAGGTATCCACAAATAGGAGAAACTCCTCTCGTTCAAAGAAAGAAAAAGGGAGGAGGTCAAGTGCTAACAGTATTTCCATGTTCCCACTGTATAATGCACTTTCTCATAAGTGTGGTGTTATGGTGCATCCTTGGTGGACATAGCCTTGGTAGTTGGTTGTTGTGACTGTTTTCTTTGTGATACCGCCACTAGTTACCTACAGGATCAGGTAGACTGTTTGGGTGCTTTCAGATGACTGTATCCCTTTGGTGCTTGGACCATTCTGGAGGTAGCTGCGGGTGATGACTGCACACTATGAGTGACCATCACAGGGCTGCTTCAGGAGACGCTGGCATCCTCTTATTCCTCACAACTACTTCCTTCTATCAGCTGAATGTCTTCTGCTTCTTCTCTCACTAGGAGAAGCTGTGCTTTTAAGGTGCTCTTTCCACATGATTGCATGTTGATATTTCAACTGGGTCAGTTGGCACCGATATCTTAATGTCCACCTTCTTAGCACGACAAACGTTTTTTGCAAATCAAGCATTCCACAATGAGCTCATCATGTGGCCTGAGTGTAAGGAAGTCCCAAACTGGGGAGGAGAGTTTTCTTATTCTGCCATAGCCGGAAAAGTTGGTGAGATGGAGCTAGGCCGTTGTGTTGGTCTTTCTCTAAGGTGGGCTGCAATTGCAGTAGGGGTATTGTTTGCTCCAGGTCTTTGGGGTCTTCTTGAAAAGATGGAAGCAGGTTGTATGAGAACATTAGATTATTAATTGGGGTGCTTGTGAGACATCACCAAGTAATAATGTCTCTATTCTGTATCAGGTCCAGTTAGGTTTCTTTAAATCAAACCTCAGCTCATTCCTGGCTAGCTGGGGCACAGAGCAGTCAAGCTGAACTCAAAGAAAAGAAAAGTAAAGCATTTATTAGTACTAAAAGAGTCAATAAGTTGGAAACATGACACAATACAAATCCCACTCCAATTTCTAAAAGCGACATTTGTTTTTATCTTCAAATAGACATCAAAACAACAAATATCTGATGAAGGTAACTGAAATTATGATTTTTATGAATTTTTATAAATTACTGCATTTTAATCCAAAATGTTTCAGAAAGTTTTCTAAATCACTGCTTTTCACTTTTAGCAGTAGTCAATGAGCCTTGAACGCAAAGGGTCTGGGGCAAAGTCAAAGTTTAAGGTTGATTGCGATGGAGCGAATGCCGGATGTAGGGGCCAGAATGATCCCTGTTGAGATTTTACTTTCACACCTTTTTCTGGATCTTTTTCACTTCAACGGTCAGGTAGTGGGGTCCTCTGCAACATGCGCCCGACGTTGGGTTCAACACTGATGAACAGACGAACTCCAGCGGTACAGTGAAGATCATTGGTTCTCATCGGCATTTGAGGCTACCCACAAACTGACAAGTAGCGATAGTCTAGGAGCTTTTGACTCTGTGCCCAAAAACTATTATCTTTTAGCTTAGGCTCACAAGTTGCAGTTCTGGGGGGGCAGAGTACACACTGGGGGACACCTCTTGGGGGCTAGGACTCGATCACATGGGCTACACCAGCAGAATCCAGGGCAAGTTAAGTGGCTACTGGTTAGCTGGGCACTTTGCAGGTATAGGCTTCTTTGGTTTTGTGTCTCTGAAGCTTAAGAGGAAGCTAGCCATCTAGCCCTGGGAGTTCACTCACTAGTTCTTGGCACTAGTGGTAGCAGATCCAGCCCTGAGGTATCTCACCACAAAGTCGACAGTAGGGGTAGTCCTTCTCTTTCTGAAGTCCTGTCTTGGCTCAGCAGGTGTAGTAGTGGCGGTCTTCCTTGGAGCAGCCTTTCTTTTTAAGGTCACAAGTTCAACAGGTGCAGTCCTTATTCTTTCCTTTTGGGTCCAGTAGTGTTGTGAGGCTGGAAGCCCGGTGTGTCATTTTGTACAAATTTCAAGTTTGTGGATAGGGAAGACTCCCTGCTACGATTCCCACAGACAACCCTACCCACTTTTATATCCTTTTCTATGGGGTTGGCACTAAACTATCACACAGTGCATCTTTCTGCCCAAATCCACGATATCCGGACCCTTCTTCCCTGGGTCAGAGCGATGGGCACACCCCTGATGCGTGTCCAGTATAGTGAGACACTTCTCCTGGAAAACCAGTTCTGCAATGTGTTTCCCCCTCTGGAAGAGATGCCTGCCTGTCTACCTTCACAAAAAGAACAGCAGTCTGGGGTGTGACTTGCATATGCCTATCAGAGGCGGTAGCCTCTTTGAAGCTGTGTTATCTGTGGCCGAAGCCCTATGTCCATCTTGCCGGAGGAGATCACATCTCCTCCCACCAACAAACAATTTCTGGGAGTGCTTCACACCTCCTGACAGAAGGGCAGCAGGCTGTATCAGGTGACAACTGATATAGTTAATCAGAAATGGCTACTACAACTTTGAGACAAGCAAGTGGTGACTTCTATTATGAGTTAATTTTGCTGCTTGACGTAATTTTATTGGTAACAAGTGTGGGGGGTGTATGTAGACGGAAGGGGAGAGCCCTGTGATTTTATATGCTGAAGTTATTTACATTCTAGACTCTCGTAGTGCCTCATAGATCCCCCTTGATTTCATATACTAGAGTTATTTACGCTCTAGATTCTCGTAGTGCCTCGTAGTGCCCTTTACGTGTTGAGTTTTTCCCTCTGTTATTAAGACACGAGGCCCCTACAAAGTTGCACCAACACACTTGGCAGTTTGTACTGCTCATATCTCTATCACATTTATGATTGTTGTCGAAGTGACTCTGTTTGTCAGGTCTTAGTTTTGTAGAGTGTGAGTTCCCCTCAAATGCAGTTGTGATCTTCTATGATATATTTTTTACAGCAATTCCATGGCTGCGATTAACATGTGGTTTGACAATGTTTATGGGGGTAGGGATGTTCTGTGATATTTAGGATCCTCACTTCTCCAATTATTCTGTATCTCTTGTGTTAGGTGACGAACATGGGGCTGGATGATGCCCATGGAATTTATTGACAGCCGGCATACGATGCTGGAATTCTAGTGCAATTAACGAATATTGGCCTTAATGAAATTTAAAGGTGAGACTCTATATAATAATGTCTATTTGGTACAGTTAATCCTCTTGATGGCACCTCTGGTTATAATGAGATATGGCCCTCACAATGTGTCTTTTCTCTGTTCGTTCTAATTTTTCTTTCTCTGTCTTCTGAGACTCAATATGAGAGCACTTTATACAAAAAAATGAAAAATATGTTTTAAAAAAATTAAATTTTTTAAAAATTGGGATTATCATAGGTCATAGAACCTTATTTTAGGAGTTATGTTTTATGGGTAGGTTTTCCTCCCTATTACTCTTAGGAGCATAATCACTTTATACACTTTTGGGTTTTTGTGTATGTTTTTTTGTCTGGGTCATTGATTGTATAACTTTATTGATATTGTATGTTTTGTCCTTTGTGCTTTCCTATGAAATTGCCAGTGGTTAATATGTCTTTTTTCTTTGACTGATATGTTGATGTATATGTCTATGTTTGTATTTTGGCTAAAAATGTGGTTTTGTCTACAATGTCATATATGTAGTGTGTTAATGTATGTCGATTTTTATGTTTCTATGTGATTGGTTTCAGCCCTGACAAAGTTCCAGGAGTGTTTTTGGAACGAAACTCGTTGGCTGGATCATGTGTTTTGAAATTGGAGATTTATGAATAAAAGATTTCTTTGCAAAAATTCATGAAATTGAACTTCTCTTCCTGGTGCACCTTCATACACACAACAAAAAGAGAGTGACGCCTTCCCTCCAAAATGGAAATTGAAAATGATGAAGGGCTAAACAAAGCAAAGTGTTCAGGACAGAAAGAGGACATTGATACTGTAGGTACAGTAGTCTTCCAGTCTCTAAGACACTGTCTTCTTGTTAAGAAAGAAAAGAAAAATGCATTTTGCACTCCAAACATTACCCAAACAGTCCATTCAGGTAAAAATTAAACTTGAAAATGTTTTTTTGTGATGATTTTCCAGTTACTCGCATTAAAAGAACTTCTGCCTGTATTTGAAATTGTAATTTTAAGCTCAAAAATTGCCTGCAAAGTCTACTCCAGTAAAAAATGAACTTGAAATGTTTGTTCACAGACAGCTTTAAAGAACTAATGCTCGCATTTGGAAGATGCCGCTCACACCTGTGATGATTGTGTTGTTTCCACCCATCTCCCATTATGATTTTTCCCCAAACTGGATTTTTGTTACACAACGTGAAGTAATGGTGTAATCTTGGTAGTTATACCTCAATCTTATTATGCAAAGTTACCAAAATTATGCCAATTATGACAGCATAATTAAAATTTCGCCCAGGCCTAGTAATTTTTTCTGAATTACAAACCAAATAGGACTTTTTTTGGGAGGAGCAGAGAGGGGTAAAGCTGAAATTCAATCCGACATTGCTGAACTGCCAGTCTGAAAACTTTCCCGGTGGGTTCCGCTCAAGCTCCAAACTTTTTTCTGGTGCCCTAGGACCTCAGGGGAAGGCACTTAGAGACTCTCATGGTGTCATACAGAGGCCAACAGCAAAGTGCAGTCCAGACCCAGTTGACATTGGTCAGCTGGGCATTTCAGTAAAAAAAGGTCTCTTGGAGATCGTTGTGTTCCTTTAGCAACATTTGCGGTCATCCCACTGGCCCCTGGAGTCCACTTCTTTGTCCTGAGTACAAGAGGGTGTAGGCCTAGTCCTTCAGGACTCCTCTCAGGTCACAGACAACAGGCCCCCTTCTCTTCTGATCTTCCGGAGGTCCAAAAAGTGTTCTGAGGATGGTGCCTTTGGGTGCCACTTTTATGACTGGCACTATCTAGTGGATTGGGGGTGACTGTTGGGAAGCCCCTAACGAAAAGGGTAAAAGTCCCCACGCCCTGGCCTATCTACAATTTCAGCATATCCTGTTTGCCTTACTTCAAACAGGTCCAAAATGCAATGTGCTGGGGAATTCAATTATAGCCAATGTTTTCAGCCACACTAAACTTGGCCTCTGAGAGCTAGGGGTATGTAGGGGAGTGTACGATGCAATTTACTAGAGCCTTGCCACATCTAACACGAAAATCTACTTTGAAGCAGGCCCTAGACCGACAATAAAAAAATGGGACAGACGTCTGGTTAGACAAATCAGGGTCCTTGTCAGATACTGGCACACACAGTACATACACTAACCTGAGATCCTGTGCCAGTGGGGACGATGTGTGATGTCAGTCCAACCACCTACCTCGGTGATCTACTGGTAGAACAGAAATACTATTCACCAGGAGTGCACCCAAGGTAATGGGGAACATAATAAAGACAGGCTGCTGGTTCCCTGCGCTCAGTGCGCGCTCTAGAGGTGTATACATCTGATGTTGTCTCAGGGCTGAGGCGTTAGAGACGGTGCTGGTGAGCAGCATTGTTCCCTGCAGCTGGATAGAGAAGGAGGAGTGCACGGTTTTTAACACAAGGTTAACTAGTGACCCTCTCATTCACTCATGCAGTATTCCTCATTTGCGAAAGTCGGGTAATAATGCCTATGCTTTAGTCTCTGTCACATGTTTACTTGGGCTGTATAGCTGCTTGATCGCAGTAATATGCATTTGTGAGCCACTCCTCTGTAATGTTCTATGGGCCAACAGCTGGGCTCGTTGACCACTGTTGCTGGATTATAACTGCACGGTATGCACATGCAAATGAGCTCAGAAATATAATAGCCAAGTTCGTAAGATTGAGTCTCTTATTCTCTTTCTGGGATCAAGTGCCTTAGGAGTGTCTTAGCTAGGTTAGTATCTCCAACTTCAAAGTCTTTGAATTGTGTTAGCAAAGATTAGTATCTCTGATATGAAGTTAGTTAGCACACGTTAAGTAAGTATCAAGTTCACACGTAAACAGGTTATTATGCCCGAGTTGTATCATTTGTGCCATTCACAGCACACTCGCATGCCAGGGCACTTAGCTGTCATCCAATGCGGCGGTGGGGGCTCGGGGCAATACTGTAGTCTCAGAGAAGAGGCGTTGCTGCAAACTAGGTGCCTCGATCCTCAGGGAGCGCAATCTCTGGATAGGCGGAGGGACAATCTGGAATGAAGGACTGATGGAGCAAGGTAAATTAAATAATTTGGAACCCCTCAGAATTTTACACTAAATAGTTAATGGTACTAATTGCTTGTTTCTTTTAACCAACATTTTACATCTTTTATAAACATTTACATGAAAGGGTAACAGCTGTTTATGTGCAGAGATAACTCACTTATAAGTGAATCGTGAAATTATGTTAATATAATGGTTTGCGTACTAACTCGAGTGAAATCGTATGATTTGTGCTCTTAGTAAATGTTGTATTGTGGCAAAAGAAAGCGGTTGGTAAGTAAAACAGCTTCAGATGTCGCTTTTGCTAGGTAACACCTAACATGGGTTCTTAGACGGGTGGGAAACAGAAAGGCTTATTTTCATTATAATTAATTATGATTGTGTTTGTTTTATGATAGTTTATTCGGGCCTATTGGGCTAGCTTGAGAAAATGGCTGTTGAGAGAAATGAGCTTGTGCGCAGAAGCAAAGATGGCTTCTAAGCGAGAGAGAACAATGAAGATAACATCAAGTGGTCTAAAGTTCGAGTCCTGGAGTGAGAGAGGCCAAGGTCATGGTGGCCTGGCAGGAAGAAGCGTGCCAAGAAAGACTCAGCATGTACCCGTGAGAATGGAGAACATTGCGAGATGAACTAACAATGGACTGACAGGATGGTCGCTAAATGTTGCATTGCGGACTGTCAAATGGAACTGCATCTTCCCTAAGGTCATGGAAAAGCAAACTATATGAAACTTTTTCTAAAACCAGTTTGAACAAGGAGAGCAATGAGGTGATTCATGCCACCCCTCGAATGGACCAATTAGAATGATTCTTTCCCCCGAAGATTGCAACTTTATGCTTAGTAAGTTAGTAGTAGGGTATAAGGGGACCCACTTTGTCGTCGAATGCAATGCTATGCGGGTGTGCATTGATATTACTTTTTAGATGCCATGCGATGAGAGGCTAATTCATACTCTTGTCGTTTTCTTTTCTTAAATTTTGAGCTGCTGCTATTTTTCTATAGGCCATTTTTCTTTAATTAAACTTTAGACTTGACTGGTGAAGGAATAAGACCGATGCGGGAAAACCTGTAAGGGAGATCCGTCGAGGAGGCCTTTAGCGGGACAGACAGTCAGTGTTGGGAGTTCGATGCTGTGATCTACAATTTCTACTTTGATGAATCTTTAAATCCATCTGAAAAGGGTATGCATAAAATTCTTTCTTAAACTATTTTTCATATTGACACTGCAATGTAATAAATTACTAATAAACTTGAATCTCATTAATGCTCTTAAGAAATAGATAACATTTTATTCTAATTAAAATAAATGAGTCTGTGGTTCTTTAGCTCAATAAAGTAAAATGTTTAATGGATTTATTGTGATTGAGCTGGTCTTAATCATCATAAACCTATTCTAATAGTTGGTCCATCGACCAAAAAGCGGAATACCTTGATGTATTGAAAATCCGACAGGGTTGAAATTGATTATGCTGATAAATTCTGTAAAGGTATTCCGTCCTTCCAGTGATTTATTCTTCTCCTAGGATTTAGTTGTGAACGCAAACCCAGGGATCAATTGAGTGAGAGTGTGATATGCGGTGTTATGGGCCCCACCGTGGTTTAGTATGATAGAGGTGAATGATCTGAGCCTGGATTTGGTGTCCTAGGGAAGAAATTTATATTGTCTGCGCTGGATCAGATTTCATGGTAGCAGAGTTATGGTTACTATAGATTAGTTTGATGATTATTGATTATTGATTTTTCGTGTCTAACACTTTATGTTAAGTCGTACTATGTTATATGTGAGTCGGAATTTTGAAGCTTCCGGGAAGTAGGAAGTGGACACGTGTGGCAAGAGAAGTCACATGGAACTGTGCATTGTCTGATTTTCAAAATTGGTGATAACACAGAATTGTGTTATGATAGGGACATTTCGTGTATGAAACGCGTGTGAGTGAAATAGCAACCGGTTTTCTTGTGAAACTCTGGCCTTAATTCTCAGGAGCAGTGTAGTCTCCGCATGTGTTTTATCCCCAGAGAAACGGGTTTACCCCTTGCTTGAAAGAAGGGTAAGGTAGAGGGAAGTGCTACGCTTATCAAATGAAACAGAATCTTGTAAGAAAGAGTGAACTATCTCTTTTGTTTAGCAAAAACAGGCAATGGAAATGTGTTTTATGTTGTAACTAATAAGAAGAGTCAAGAGAAAAAATTGCCTTTAATTGTTTGTATTGAGGGGTCAGGAGTAGAACTGACGTTAGAAGAGACCGCGCTGGGATTGGCCAGTGGGTAAAAGACGAAGGGTGTTCAGATGGGTGCGTTAGTGTGGAGACGCGCTGGAATAGGTCCGTAGCGAGTGACGTAAAAGCTCACGGATTGGTGCGTTAGTGTGGAGACGCGCTGGGATAGCTCTGTAGCGAGTGACGTAAAAGCTCACGGATTGGTGCATTGGTGTGAGACGCGCTGGGATAGGTCCGAATAGCACATAACAAGCAGAATAGAGTTGTAAGCTTGACGAAACGAGAGAATCAAGAAATATGGCTTATTATGACTATTGCAGGGAGAAACCGTCATGGATGGCGAAAATTAAAAACTTTTTCAAGAAGGACAAAAGGGTAGTGACGAGGGAAGGACAAGTAATTCCTCCGCCGAAAACGCCAGCTTCTCACATGATGTTGAAATATGGCTATCATACTTGCATTTGGTTAGAAAACAGGGCAAAATATACTCGGAACGATGGAGTATTGGCTTTTCCAGAACATGGTTCGTTTAGCACAGCTGTACTTCGGAATTTACGAGAGTAAATGATGAAACTTGAGTCGAGACCTAGACCGACGCAGTTTGAAGCGCTAGGTGAATGGGAGGATGAAATGTATGAAAGAGAGAGACACAGAGGTGCAAAGAATTACAGTTTAGTTCATGGAAGAGTATGGGGAGTGAATCATGAGGATAGAATGAGGCGATGGAGATACGCTAATATGACAGATGGTTTGTTTCCGGTTTTGACAGCTGAAGAAGGAGCAGGGAAAAAGTGTGCGGAGAAAAGGAAAAATAGAACAATAGAAAGATATAGGTGTGGAGGTAGCGAAACAGAGGATGAATTGCTGGAAGATATTTTAAACAGGAAACCACCTCCACATCAACAGAATTCTGAGGCGGTGACACCCAATGCACCACCGATGGAAACTGGGAGGAATAAAACCCCAGAAAGAAGGAATGAGATAGATAAATCAAAAGAACAGGTAGAAACTTCACAAAATGAGAAGCCTGACAGTAATAATACAGCTGAATTGGCAAGAACCACCAAAGAATTGACAGAGAAAATCAGGGAGTTAACAATGAATATGGAAGCTGTAACTGTACCAGTGACAATAGGACCTGTAATACCAGTATTTGAAAATCAAAGAATAGATGAACATTCCTTAACCATCCCAATGAACTCAAATATGCAAAGAATGAGAGAAGGGATAAACACAGAAACTAGAGAGGTGAAAGAGTTTGCTAGTTCATACAGACCAAGCCCACCTACTAATTTGACAGTAAATGAGAGTGAAATAAAAAGAATTCCTATGGGAGCTGAATCAGCGAGTGAGACCCCAGAGAGAAGCACAAATTGGATAGAAATAATAGTACACCTGTAGGTCCGACTCCAGAAGAATTAAATGAGTGGATGAGGAATTTACAAAAGAAAGATGCAGAACCAAAACCTTTAGATGTAATCCGACTAAAAATAGATATGGAAGAATTGATTTTAGGGACTATTGGTACAGAAAAGTTGAAAACCTACCAGGATGAGGAGGTGATGTTTTTGTGTAAGAGCATTACCTGGAGAGCTAGAAATTTACACGAAAAATTAAAAGAGACAGCAAATGAACTAGGAGTAGAATTTGGAAAATTCAAGAATTTGCAGAAACCGTATAGGGTAGACTTTTGTGAAAAAGATATAGAAAATTTAAACACGTCAGGACGACTAACTCAAATAAAGGAACTGATTGTGTTATTGAGAAAATGGGGTGATGTGGACAGATGGAGGAGCAGGTGGACCAAAAAGAAAGAAGTAGTGACCGATAAAGCGTCTTTGGCTTTTGCAGTAAAAGAAAAAGAGCAAAAGGTGATGGAATGTCCAATGAGAGAAACACCAGGAGGAAGCTATGTGCATGTCCCATGGTCCAGACAGGATATATTGTCATTTACAAATGACTTTCCAAAATTAAGAGAGAAACCCGTGGAATGGTATAGACAAGTGGAAAGATTTGTTAAAGTTTCAAAGGTGTTGTGGGTAGATTTAGATGGATTGTTCGACATTGTAGTACCAGCAGATTTATGGACAGAATGTAAGATTACCATTGACTGGCCCTCAGAAGAATATCCCAGAGATGCAAAAACTGGAGCGCCAGGTCCTGAAGTAATGCGAAAGTATGAGCAGGTTGTGACATTTTTGAAGAACAAAATTCCCACAAAAGAGACAGATTGGGTAAAGATTGATAGGACTACTCAAGAGAGAAAGGAGTCTGTACATGCCTATTATGAAAGGCTGTTTTTGGTATTTAAGCAGTATAGTGGTTATGAGACTTTGAGTGAAAAGGACATGAGTCATTTTGTATATAGATTTGTCTATGGATTGAAACCAGAAATAAGTGAAATGATTAAGCAGCACATGCTGTGCTGGCAAAATTGTACAGTTGATGAGGTACTAAGATATGCTAAATATTGTAGTGATGACATTGAGTGTAGACAGCGCAAATTGAAAGAGAAAGCGATGTGGGCACAAGTAAAGGTTGCAGAAAAACAAGAAGCTCAAATGAATAATCAGTCTGGTGAGACAGGACAGGCTAAATCAAAACCGAATATAGGTAAAGGACAAATGAGTATAGAAGAAGCTAAAAAGAAGTGGCCTTGCCACAATTGTGGAAAATTAGGGCATTGGAGAAACGAGTGTAAATTCCCTCCAAAAGCTAATACGGAAAATCAATCATTAAATCCACAGGTGCAGAATGAGGTGAGTTGCCAACAGCTGCAGCAACAACAGGTAGTTACTCAACAGAGTCAGGTGCCACAACCACCTCTTCCCAAGAGTGTAAACCCCCAGAGATACAGTGCAGAGACAGGATTCTACGGGGGTGAGCAGGTAACAAAATTGCCGCGCGCAGCTGCAATATCGCAGTATTGGTTGCAGCCGGATGGAAATGAGTCGGATGAAAGTTTATGACGGTGCCTAAGAGAGGAGGAAGAGTGCGTGCTTGGCGCAACTCTAGAGGTAGATCAGTCAGGTCATTTGTGGATGGAGAAGTGAATGGTGCAAATGTTACCTTCCTTGTGGACACTGGAGCTACCCGTTCTACTGTTAGATCAGTAGAGGTACCAACCCTTCCTCTCTCAGGTGAATTTATCCAAGTTATAGGTGTTTCGAACCAGCAGATTAAAGCGCCTCTTACCAAACCAGTAGAGGTGAAAGTTGGACCATTTAGAGAAATGCATCGATTTGTACTGTGTGATTGCAGTCCTGTAAACTTACTAGGACGTGATCTACTGTGTAAAATGAATTGCACCATCTATTGTACCCCGGATGGTATTGCCTTTCAAACTCCAGATGAAGATGTGCTGTACAAAATGACAATGGGAGAGTTAGAACCAGGAGTAAATTATATGTTTTCTATGTTTGATGCAGAGAAATTCCCATTTGAGCTAAAAGAAACGGTCAGATCTGAGGTATGGGATTTCACAGGTGAAGATATAGGGTTAATGAAAGGAGTGGACCCTGTAAAAATCACTGTAAGAGAAGGAACACATTTCCCTAATACTCCACAGTACAAGTTGACGCCAGAAATTATTGACGGAATTACACTTGTAGTTGATAAAATGATTGAGCAGGGAATTTTAAAAGAAATAATGAGTAGTCCCTGTAATTCACCTATAATGGGTCTGAAAAAGCCAAATGGAACATATAGGATAGTGCAAGACCTAAGGAAGATAAATACAATTGTTATTCCTTGTTGTCCAATTGTGCCAAACCCCGCTGTGATACTGTATCAGATTCCCCATGATGCAGAATGGAACACAGTTATTGATTTGTGCCATGCATTTTTCTCTATCCCATTACATCCAGATAGCCAGCCATTATTTGCATTCCGGTTCGGTGAGCGTATTCTGGCATGGTGCCGAATTCCTCAAGGGTATACAGAAAGTCCATCAATCTTTAATCAGATTTTAAAGAAATCTCTAGAAAATTTAAAAATGCCTGAAAAATCTGTACTGGTCAATATATTGATGACCTATTAGTGGCATCAAGGACCAAAGAAGCATGTGTTACTGACACAATTGCTTTATTGAATCACTTAGCAGAAGGAGGACACAAGGTGTCTCCGTCAAAATTGCAATTTTGCCAACAGGAAGTACAATATCTAGGTCATAAGATTGAAAAAGGGATGCGAAAAGTAACAACAGAGAGAATTAAGATTATTCGAGGAATGAGAGCTCCAATGACGCAAAGAGAGGTGAGAATGTTTCTTGGAATGGTTGGATATTGTCGACAGTGGATAAGTGGATTTTCATTGATTGCAAGACCTTTACAGCGATTGACAAAAAGAGATGTAAAAGATCCATTTGAGCTGAATGAGGAAGAAATGAAGGCTTTCAAAGAACTAAAAACAAAACTATGTGAGGCACCGGCACTGGGAATGCCTGACTATGAAAAAGAATTTGAACTGTATTGCAGTGAGAGAGATGGATGTGCTTTTTCAGTTTTGGTCCAAAGACATGGAAGAATGAAAAGACCAATTGCTTATTTTTCAGCAGTTTTAGACCCAGTAGCAAAAGCGTTGCCTGGATGCCTGAAAGCAGTAGCGGCAACTTGTGTGAGTCTGGAACAGAGTGAAGGTATCGTGTTGGGATATCCATTAAGAGTATATGTTCCACATTCAGTTGAAATCCTTTTGACCAGAACTAAAACCCAATTTATGACCCATAGTCGGCTGACTAGGTATGAAAAGGTGATTCTGAGTGCAGACAATGTAACTATTGACAGATGCACAAGTGTGAACCCTTCTACTTCATTGCCAGATGGAGAGAATGCAGGTATTAAGGATGAAGTGGATCATCAATGTTTGGATGTGCTTGAATTCTGCACAAACCCTCGTCCGGATATTAAGGATGAGCCCTTGAAAGAATCAGATTATGTGATGTTTGTGGATGGATCATGTCTGAGGATGAGTGAAGGAGTCTTAAGTGCTGCGTATGATGTATGCACTGTAGCTGCTATAATGGAAGCGTCCTGCTTAAGAGGAATACGTTCAGCCCAAGTAGCTGAATTCATTGCTCTTATTCAAGCATGCAAACTGGGAAAGAATGTCCGAATCACCGTGATCAAGGATAGCCAATACGGCTTTGGAGTGGTTCATGATTTTGGGCAGATCTGGTCCCAAAGAGGTTTCTTGACGTCTGCAGGAACCCCAATTAGGAATGGTGAATTTGTGAAGAAATTGCTTGAGGCGATACAGCTGCCTAAACAGATCGCGGTAGTGAAGTGTGCTGCACACAAAAATGGGACAGACTATATTGAAGTTGGCAATAAATATGCCGATGAAATAGCTCAATACTGCGCCAGAAATATGTGCGCATTAAACAGAAGAAGAGAAAAGGAAAATGTTTCATGTCCATTGCTGTTTACTAACATAGTCGAAACATGGGATGAGGTAAGGCAATTACAGGAAGAGGCAAATGAGGAGGAAAAAGATGGTTGGATAAAAGCAGGTTGCAGAAAAAGAGAAGAAGATGATGTTTGGGTTTATAGAGATGAAAGTCCAGTTATGCCTGATAGCATGATCTCTAACATGGCACGGATGTACCATGGACAAGCTCATATTGGTAGGGATTCCATGATTAGACTTTTTAGACAAACTTGGTATAATCCAAAATTCAGAGCCATAGCTGAAAGTCTCTGCCATAGGTGTCTCACTTGTCAACAGATAAATCCAGGAAGGAAAACAGTAGTGAGTCTAGGTACAATAGGACATGAAGGAGGTCCTTTTACCAGAATGCAACTCGATTTTATCGAGATGCCTCCGAGCAACAGACTAAAGTATGTCCTTGTGGTCGTTTGTTTGTTTTCCCGTTGGGTGGAAGCCTATCCGACAAGAAGGAATGATGGAGTTACTGTAGCCAAACTCCTGCTGAGAGAATTCATTCCCAGATACGGCTTTCCAGTAACGATTGAAACAGACAGAGGAACACATTTTCAAAATGAGCTAATTCAACTGATATGTGAAGCCCTTGACATTCAACAAAAATTACATTGTGCTTACAGACCAGAGGCTTCTGGGGTGGTGGAACAAGTAAATGGAACAATAAAGAATAGGTTAGGGAAAATGTGTCAAGCCACAGGACTCAAATGGCCCGATGCCCTCCCACTGGTGTTAATGACTATCAGAAGTATACCTGACAGGAAAATAGGTCTAAGTCCTCATGAGATAATCATGGGACGAGCAATGAGACAAGCACATGTACCTGTCAACAAACTGCTGACTATAACTGATGATCTCGTATTGGACTATTGCAAAGGATTGGCTGATGTGGTACATTCTGTGTTTCATCAGGTTGGACCAGATGCGACCACTCTTGAAAGAAAACCAGCCCATGATCTGAATCCAGGAGACTGGGTCCGCATAAAAGTCCACAGGAGAAGAAATTGTCTGGTTCCTCGCTGGGATAAGCCACGTCAAGTGATCCTGGTGACAACAACTGCTGTCAAATGCGCTGGAGCGAAACATTGGGTGCATGCCAGCCACACTATCAGAGTTCCAGATCCTGAAGATCGACCTGTAAGTCGACATCTGGAGATAACTGACACTAGTTCTGCATCTGATGCTGAATCTGAAACAAGCAGAGTTCCAGATCTTGAAGATCGACCTGTAAGTCGACATCTGGAAGAACATAATACAAGTGTTACAACTGAAGGAGAACCAGAACCGATCGAAAATCCAGAGTTTGGAAATATCTGACACTAGTTCAGAGACCGAAACTGATCAATCTGATATTGATGAAAAGCAAAGAAGAAAATTACATGCTGCCATTAGAAGAGAAGAGACTGAACTAAGAGACAGTGATGGTGAACAAGGGTGAACAAGGGCAACCAAGAAGGAGACTTTCAGTTCCTTTAAGGCTGTCTCCACGGATACTTTTTCTCAATTAATGTTGACATGTAAATCGGGCTCTCCTCTTGACCCCTGTCCGGCACAATTGTTCAACTCTCTTGCTCCTCTTATCATGGCCCCGCTGAACCTGATCTGGAATACTTCCTTACAAACTGGCTATTACCCCGTATCCTGGAAAAAGGCCTTGCTTATCCCCATCTTAAAAAAATCTGAAGCCGATCCTTCGATATTTAGTAATTATCGACCCATTTCCCTCCTGCCTAAACCAGCCAAAATCCTAGAGAAAGTTGTGCAGCAACAACTCTCCAGCTATATTGAGTCCTGCCAACTTCTCCACGACTCACAGTCCGGTTTCAGAGCCGGCTACAGCACCGAATCTGCACTTCTGGAAGTTTCAGAGACTATTCGCGAATCCGTGGACGCAGGCGAGGCAGCCATGTTAGTGCTGCTCGACCTGTCCGCGGCATTCGATACGGTCTCTCATGAAATATTGATCGAGAGACTGCATGACATCGGAATTCAGGGCACCCCTCTGGCTTGGATCAGATCTTTCTTAAGTGATCATACCCAACAGGTCTTCCTCCAACCTTTTGTCTCGGAGAAGAAACCGCTCAGTTGTGGGGTTCCTCAGGGCTCTGCCCTGAGCCCTCTGTTTTTCAATGTCTATGTCTCACCACTGGCTGCAGTGGTGGAATCTTGTGGGGTCAGAGTGATCTCTTACGCTGATGACACACAACTTGTGTTCTCATTTCGAGACCACTCTGACGCCAGCTTTCTGAACTTCCGCCGCTGTCTCAGTGACATCTCACCCTGGATGTCACTCAACACCCTCAAGCTTAACTCAGACAAAACTGAGGTGTTGTTTTTCAATCAAAAATCCCCCCCTTCCCTACTTTGGTGGCCCCCTGAATTGAATCCCCCTCCTGCTCCGGTGGCTTCGGCCAGGAACCTGGGATTCATATTCGACAATGAGCTATCCTGTAAGGCTCAAATTAATAAGATCACCTCGGCTTGTTTTGGTAAACTCCGAATGATCCGACAAATTCTTCCTTTTCTTCCTGTGGATGCTCGACGTACCATCATCCACGCCCTTATAACATCTCATTTGGATTACGCAAACAGCCTGTATGCCGGTGCCCCAGCCTATCTGATCAAACAGCTACAGATAGTGCAGAATGCGGCGGCAAGAATGATTTGTAACATTCCATATCGTCACTCAATTTCACCGCACCTAAAGAAATTACATTGGCTGCCCGTGACTAGCCGCATTCGATTTAAATCCCTGGTACTGGCATATAGAGCATTGCAGGGTCAGGGCCCGGCCTACCTTAGAGCCAGACTAAAGCTTGCTCAGGCGCCCCGCTCCCTTAGATCCAACCATCTTTTCCTTATACGTACTCCCCGTTTTCGTCGCTCAAGAATGGGGGGAAGAGCATTTGCGGTTATCACGGCCCAAGCTTGGAACAACCTGCCACTGTCTCTCCGTTTGACAGAATCGGAATGCATTTTTCAACGCAATTTAAAAACCTGGCTGTTTACCTTCCTTTAGTTGCTTAGTGCCACTTATGACTTTCTGCTGCTCGCAGCGCCGGGACACCCCCGTCGGGGGTAGCTGTGCGCTATATAAGATTCTAAATAAATAAATAAATAAATAAGTACAAGTTATGGGAAGATTCCTCCAGAGATAGTCGAACTAACTGAGGAAGGGTTAGATACAGATAGAGAGATAGGAGAAGCGGAAGAAACTCGAGGAGAAATAGGGACAGATCAACTATTTAAAGAAATACAGGGAAATTTTGAGAAAGACAGAAAAGTAAGTAAAAATCCGGAAGAAACTCGAGGAGGGATAGAATAAAATGAACTAACAGGAGGAATACCAGAAAGTTCAGATTCGGATAATGAGACAGAAATTATCAAATTCAAAATTAGAGGAAGTGAAGGAAAATCTGAAACAGAATAAGAAGAAAGTGACGAAGAAAGAAAAGGAAGACTAGGACTAAGAAAGAGAACTTGGAGAGCGGAATGAGAGGAGAAGGAAAGTGATCCAAAAAGGCCAAGAAAAGGAGATAATTGGCCCATCGAGAACAAAAGACTGAGATACAAGATAATACATCTGAATAAAGATGATGCTGAACAAGTAAATGAGATAACAAGTCAAAAAGGAAAACAATCACAGACAACCAGGAGAGTGAGGAAACCTAATTTGAAATACAAGTCACCTGAGTGGTTGTACATTGCTTTGACAGACATTAAAGAAGAAGACAACACTCACGAAAGCCCAGACGAAAGCGGTGAACAGATGGGTGAGAGTGAAGTGCAACAAACCTGAAAAGAAAAGGCGAACGACCGGGCAAGACACAAACACCGGACAAGACAAGAAAGAGTTCTGAGAAAGAACTAAAGAAGGACCCAAAACGTGACACAAAGGGTAGATTTGCTGAAAATTCATTCTGAGGTGTGGTGACACATTTCTGTATAATATATAAATAATTAGGTAATAGTACAAGATGGTAGATAATGATAGTAGAAGATCTAGATGTGAATTTTTACGTAGATGGTGTAAGATGTGTTTTTATTGCACTGGATTATTAATGTTTATTTGGCTCATTTTAGCAATAACAATTCCATTAAGGTTAGCTGTAGAGGAAACATCGATAAAGAAGAACACAGAAAAAGAAAAGGAAACAAAAACACAAGATAGTGCAACATTAATAGATAGTACTGAGTTACATAGGGATAAGTCTATAAATGATTTTTCTTAGAATGTCTTTACGAAACTATTGTATGAATATGTAGAGACAATGGATGTGAGGGATTGTTATGTCTGTATGCAATTACCTGCATCTGTCACAGAAGGTGTGACCTATCATCACCTTCCATTGACGTATGGGATCACATGTAGTGTATTAGCCAGTCTATTTTATAAAACAGGTAGATTAGAATATTATTATACTGATATAAATAGTGTGTTTGCGAGAATTCCAATTATTCCTGAACTAAATAAGGTGAAAGAAGCAAAAGTGTTCGGTGAATTTTTCTTAGAAAATAAGAATTTAACACTAGAATATGTAGTTAGACATAATCTGACCTGTGAGCTACAGAATGAAGAAAAGGTTTTCTTAGAGATGGTAGAGAATAGGAGAATTAAATTTCAAAGAAACATAGTAGAAGAAAAGATGAAAACACCACTTTGGGCGTTTGAGGAGAAAAATCATGATAAAGGAGAGACAAATGCAGCTATGACTTTGGATTGGCCTCAACAGGGAAAGTTGTGTATCACTAGAAATAAAACTAGATATGATAATTATTTTGTAGGTTTTAGTGAATGCCGAGATACATATAAAATTTTAGGTGGTTGGGGATTTAAAGGAGGAAGAGATCCAATATTTCCAGGGATCTATTATGTATGTGGGAACAGAGCTTATTATAGGTTGCCGGACCACTGGTATGGGTCTTGCTATTTAGGTTTGGTCTTTCCTAAGATTTTTCATGTGGAGAGAGGAGAAAAAGGAGTACATGAGATAGACAGAACAATAACACGTAGAAGGAGAGAAGGTTTTTCAGAAATAGTAGGTGACATTTTTGGTGCATTGATACCAGCAGTGGGCATATCTTTGAATGCATTTAAGATTCGGAAGCTGTCCACAGTAGTAGATCGTTTATCAACGGATACTGCTGGAGGGTTCTTGATGGTAAATACCGAAATGGTTGCCATGAGAGCTATGGTGATGCAAAATCGACTTGCCCTTGACATTCTTTTGGCAAAAGAGGGTGGAGTCTGTGGAATGCTGAAAGTTCAACATTGTTGCACTTATATTCCTGATAAAAGTGAAAATATACAGAAGTATATAAAGAATATTACTGATTTGCACAAAGAAATTGCTCCACTGGAGGTTGAAGGTGTCTGGGAGAAACTTGGTAAGAGTTTTTCCTCAATACAAAAATGGTTTAATGAAATAGGTAGTTCCCTTATTGGGAAAATATTGATAGTAGCAACGGTAGTAATAATAGTAATGTTGTTAGTCAAATTAGTATATGTATGCATTAAAAGAAGAAAAGCACAAAACAGAGTAAAAAGAGAAAAAGAGAAAATTAAAGAAAGGGAACGAGAAATGGGAGAAATAGAATTAGAAGAATTGAAAGAAAGCATGTATAGAAGATCAAAAAGACAAGATGAAGAAGAAACTGTTATGTGAACTAACGAAAAGCAAATGGACAAGAAACATTGATATAACAAATTGTGTTACATGGGTTTTTGTGGTGATATTAAAAATCACCAAAGGGGGAGTTGATGGAGCAAGGACAATGAAATAATTTGGAACCCCTCAGAATTTTTACACTAAATAGTTAATGGTACTAATTGCTTGTTTCTTTTAACCAACATTTTACATCTTTTATAAACATTTACATGAAAGGGTAACAGCTGTTTATGTGCAGAGATAACTCACTTATAAGTGAATCGTGAAATTATGTTAATATAATGGTTTGCGTACTAACTCGAGTGAAATCGCATGATTTGTGCTCTTAGTAAATGTTGTATTGTGGCAAAAGAAAGCGGTTGGTAAGTAAAACAGCTTCAGATGTCGCTTTTGCTAGGTAACACCTAACATGGGTTCTTAGATGGGTGTGAAACAGAAAGGCTTATTTTCATTATAATTAAATATGATTGTGTTTGTTTTATGATAGTTTATTCGGGCCTATTGGGCTAGCTTGAGAAAATGGCTGTTGAGAGAAATGAGCTTGTGCGCAGAAGCAAAGATGGCTTCTAAGCGAGAGAGAACAATGAAGATAACATCATGTGGTCTAAAGTTCAAGTCCTGGAGTGAGAGAGGCCAAGGTCATGGTGGCCTGGCAGGAAGAAGCGTGCCAAGAAAGACTCAGCATGTACCCGTGAGAATGGAGAACGTTGCGAGATGAACTAACAATGGACTGACAGGATGGTCGCTAAATGTTGCATTGCATACTGTCAAATGGAACTGCATCTTCCCTAAGGTCATGGGAAAGCAAACTATATGAAACTTTTTCTAAAACCAGTTTGAACAAGGAGAGAAATTAGGTGATTCATGCCACCCCTCGAACGGACCAATTAGAATGATTCTTTCCCCCGAAGATTGCAACTTTATGCTTAGTAAGTTAGTAGTAGGGTATAAGGGGACCCACTTTGTCGTCGAATGCAATGCTATGTGGGTGTGCGTTGATATTACTTTTTAGATGCCATGCGATGAGATGCTAATTCATACTCTTGTCATTTTCTTTTCTTAAATTTTGAGCTGCTGCTATTTTTCTATAGGCCATTTTTCTTTAATTAAACTTTAGACTTGACTGGGGAAGGAATAAGACCGATGCGGGAAAACCTGTAAGGGAGATCCGTCGAGGAGGCCTTTAGCGGGACAGACAGTCAGTGTTGGGAGTTCGATGCTGTGATCTACAATTTCTACTTTGATGAATCTTTAAATCCATCTGAAAAGGGTATGCATAAAATTCTTTCTTAAACTATTTTTCATATTGACACTGCAATGTAATAAATTACTAATAAACTTGAATCTCATTAATGCTCTTAAGAAATAGATAACATTTTATTCTAATTAAAATAAATGAGTCTGTGGTTCTTTAGCTCAATAAAGTAAAATGTTTAATGGATTTATTGTGATTGAGCTGGTCTTAATCATCATAAACATATTCTAATAGTTGGTCCATCGACCAAAAAGCGGAATACCTTGATGTATTGAAAATCCGACAGGGTTGAAATTGATTATGCTGATAAATTCTGTAAAGGTATTCCGTCCTTCCAGCGATTTATTCTTCTCCTAGGATTTAGTTGTGAACGCAAACCCATGGGATCAATTGAATGAGAGTGTGATACGCGGTGTTATGGGCCCCACCGTTGTTTAGTATGATAGAGGTGAATGATCTGAGCCTGGATTTGGTGTCCTAGGGAAGAAATTTATATTGTCTGCGCTGGATCAGGACCATCAATTCTGGAAGATGGATTGCCAAGCAGGGGTGTGGCAGCAGGGCGTGGCTCTTATGCCCTTGGGCCAAGATGGCCGCCGGGACTTGCTCTCGTGGGATCTGACTGGTGCTGCTGCTGGGAAAGGAAGTACTCATGAGCGCGTTGCTCATTCACCATGAAGCGGGCACGCTCAGCACTTACAGAGGAATGCAGATCAGGTACTGTGAAGAGACTGAGTGACAGCTGTAATCACTATGTGCTCACACAGGATTGTGACAGCTGAGAGCCACCAGTTTCATTTGCATTCACACAGTGGTATCCTAATAGCCTGGTGTGATGGCATACTGCGCACGATAACGTCTTGGCCACGTTGCCTACATCCTTTAAAGGGTCATGATGGGCAAGTGTGTGGTAGCTGTGGGAGAACCCATAAAAGTCCTTCAGCTACCAGAAAAGGGACACACAAGAGCTGTGATCAGGTCCCCTTTGACCCCTTTCAAGGATGCAAAGGTTTAAGGTGAGCCTCAGATAGGCCTGTCAGGCAAGATTTGACATTGTTGTACCAACAGGAGGGGAAACAGAACCCACCCTGAATGCCCAACTGAACTCAGTTGAGTCATCCCTGCCCATTCAGGTCAACTTGTTAATCAAAGTGGTCTATTTTGGGGCTTCTGGAAGGAATTTAATTCAGGTCAAGCACTTGATTGACAGGTGCTGAAGAGCTAATGTAAATTAGCCTCCAAACGTTTCAGACAGGAAAGGTAACTTTCCAAAAGTTAGTTTTCCAAAATCTATTAGTTAAAAATCCAATTTCACCATAGAATTCGGCTTTCTATAAATATTAAAAAGAGTGGTTGAATTATTTTGCTTGCTGGTCCCAAACTAGAGATACAGAATTAAAACTTTAATCTGTACTCTAGTTTTCTCTTTAGGAGCTCTAGGCCTGCCACAGTGAAAGTAGCTTTTGGGGCTTTGTCATTGTAGGGACATGGTGACATTACATTTCTACATGTTTCACTTTTAAATTCCATGCACCCTATCTTGCAGGCTACAAGGCCTTCAAAGGAGTGGAATTCATTTTTAAAAGGGAGGTCTTTGCCTTTTAGAAATGGTTATTTTGGCAGGTAGCACAGCAGGCTTAACCCTGTAGCACTCAGGCTACAATGGTATAGTGCTGTGGTAATAATGCAAGGTGTTCCATCTAACTAAGTTCTAGCCACAGTTCAATAAAATAAATAAACATTTTTAAGTAGTGTAACGTGAATCGATGGGCCACCCTGTGCAATGTGTAAAGTCACCCCTGAGAGTCCCATATTTCACATATATGTTTAGTCTTGGGACTGAATGGGGACCCCTGGAGGGTGGGAGTCTGTCGCACTTCAGGTGCTGCAGGGGCATGTGTTATGCCCCTGATTTCCACTTAAGAAGTGGAGGAGACAGATATGCACATAGGATACCAGCAGAGGCCTGAAAGGAGGAACAGAGGCATTCTAACACAAGTAAGCATCAGCCCAGAGAAAAGCTTATTCTTTGTCAATATTTGTTTTCTTTTGTCATGTGTTTTGAATAGCTTTATTGTTGGAGAAACTGCTGGGCTCTCAAAAAAACACTGGCTGAAACAAAACATATTTTGTGGTCTAAAATAGTACACATTGTTATAATTGTCAATGGTACTAAAGGAAAATACTTTGAGTGTAGATGTACTCCTTAATAAAGGGCAGAATACCGTCACTAACAGTGAAGTTAGCCAATGGCTGAAGTGGGCTGACCCCTTGCCCCATGCTGTCTAATGTACTGGGTGGAAGAAAAATGTGAATGCCAGAATAACAGGCCAATGGATGAAGAGGGCTGGCTCAAAGCCCCCAATAAGTAAATTTATTATACTTATAATTTCAGTAAAGTCAAAAGGTCTTGGCTATTGTCCGACCTATAAAAGAAAAAGCAGTCAGGAGGTAAGTGAATTTGTTTGGCACCAGGGTCACAGCGGAGCCGCAGAGTGAAAGGAAGTGCAGTGGTCAACAGGGAGTAAGTGGCATTCCTCTTACCGCCATTCCCATATCTGATAGATATTCCCCATTATCATACTTAGAAGAGCAAGACTCACATGAGAGGGAATCCGATAGAACGAATAGTGGCAGGGGTAAGTGAAGGAAATAATGCCAATAGAAAGTAGTGAAATAAGGGGAGAAAGAACTCAAAACATAAGGGAACTACTGAAAATTATGAGCTGGAAATCGGCGGGAATGAAGTCTAAAAAAAATAATTTGGATTGGATTGAATTTTTAAAATTCGCAGACATAATCTGCCTCCAAGAAACTTGGTTGGAGGAGAAGCTGTATGTAGATGTTTACTTTTCCATCTCAACGCCTTCCATATCATCCGCCCAGGGGCGAGCCAAAGGTGGCCTACCTACGCTTAACTCAAACCATTCAAATATTAAGGTCGGGAAAACAACGATTAAATCTGACTTTTACCAAATAGTTCATCCTATATCCAACCAAAGTGTGGAGGCAGTTCTGATTAGTTATTTTAATTACCTTTTTGACAAAAGCAGAAGCAGAGTTGCAATGGAATTAAGAAAAGACCTGGAGAGTTTTTTAAATCAGCTATCCTTGGATCCAATGTCTATTTGGGTCGGCGATTTTAACATTAAAACATTAAAAAATGTCAGACTATTGGTAACGCTGTGTGTGGCTATGTGGACTGCTCTGGGGGTCTATCAACAGCATTTTCTACATGAGCCCTATGGGGATAGTCTTAATGAAATTCTGTATCAGTTTAATATAGAGCTTGTTGCCCAGAACTTGAAGGTCAATGAAGTAGATATGCCAACCTTTGTTGGTAATAGGCATTGTTCCGTTATCGACCACATCCTTATTTCTGCCAAAGACTTACCGTTAGTTACACGCTACAGAACAATATGTACAGTCCTTAGTGACCATGTTGCTTTAGTATTGACTCTGGATATCCCACAGATCAGAGGGGATATGAGGATTTTCATGGGCAAGCACCTTTTATTGAGTTTGCAGGTGGTAAAACAGTTGTTCTTAAATGGTCTGGTATTAATAAACCCCTGTTATATAGATCAGTTATTTATGAACAATGGGAGTCCTTTTTGATTTGTACAGAATGGGGGGCAAATCATAATAAAATCGTAGAAGCATTTGGTAAAATCTCAGTGGCTATTTTGGACAAACTTCATAGGTCCGTCCGAAGTAGTAAGAGTAAAATAATTTCTCTGCGATGGTTTAATCGACTATGTTCTCAAGCAAAACAAACCTTGAGAAAAGCCCTCTAGGAAACCCTAAGGGATAGGGAAAAAATCAGGACGTTAAGAGTGAACTATAAGACCGAAATCAACAATAGGAAAAAGGAGCTCCGTAAACTGGCATGGGCAGATTTGGAGCATGCAGCGCATACCGGTAATGATATATTGTTCTGGAAACTCATAAATTCACCATTTCTGAAAGATTGCTCTATGCCAAGTTTCGACATCTCGGTCCCGCCAGATGCCTGGATGGCCCATTTTGGTGCTATATTTAATATAGGGACCCCAATTACGAATGCACCTATTAATAATGAAACCCATACTGCATTGGATCTTATCACCATTGAGGAAGTTAGCATAGCCTTAACAAATAGCGCATTGGAAAAGGCACTTGGGCCCGATAGAGTCCCGGTGGATGCCTTTAAATTGTATCCGTCTCTATGGGTCCCGATCCTTACCCAACTCTTTAATGCTGCCGCCCAAGGTAATTTTCCATCTACCTGGATGGAAAGTGTGATTGTGCTCATCTTCAAGAAAGGGGATAGAGGGGATGCTAGCTGCTATTGCCCCATACTCATCTCTGATGGTTATGGGAAGGGTGATAATGGCAACGTTGGAAGTGTGGGCTTATGAGCATGTGGTTATCTCCCATGTACAATTTGGGTTCAGGAAAGAAATAGGTATGATAGAACAAGGGACCAACCTTCACCTTAAAATTAGTAAATATACCCAGGCTAGAGAAGGCCATTTATACTTATGTTTTGCGGATCTGTCAAGTGCCTTTGACCTCGTAAATCATGCCAAACATTGGCAAGTCTTAAGTGATATGGGAGCCCCCTGTGAGATTATTTGTTTCGTTTCTCGATTATACGCTATTTTAACAACATTCATACGATATGGCTAAAATGGAGAGCACACAAAAAAAATTCGGGTGACTAGGGGGATTAGACAGGGTTGCATACTTGCACCCCTTCTGTTCTCTTTGTATATAAATTGGGTAGACCGCTTCCTGCAAGACGTTAGTGCGGATGCCCCTAGGGTAGGTACCCGCCCAACTCCTATTCTGCTTTATTCGGCGACACAGTACTTATCTCTAGGACACCAAATGGCCTAGAATGGCTTATTCATCAGTTTGTAACATTTATGGAAGATAGAGCGCTTAAATTAAATTTAGGGAAAACTTTTGTTATGTCCTGTGGGAAAAAGAAGAGACCAGGGAAAAGCTTTTATGTACTTGGTCAGAAAGGTTAAAACATTTAACTATTTAGGCATCATATTTTCCCAAATAAACACCTGGACATCACATATAGAGATAGCTAAACCTAATTTTATATGGGCTATATCAGCAGTTTTGAGATTTTCTAAAAAGATAGGAAATAAGCCTCTGAGAGAAATGGCGATGCTGTACAGAAGCAAATGTTTACCGACAGCTCTGTACGGCTCCACACTGTGGGGGGATAAGTCTGTTTTGTTAAAGGTGCAAGAAAATCATTTTTTACAAAGACTACTAGGTGTACCCAGTTCAACCTCCTCCTCAATCATACACAAAGAACTGGGTATGGAATTTATTGAAGAGACTACCCAAATAAATATTCTGAGAAAATGGTATGGTATTTGGGCTAAGAAGGGCACTAAATGCACTAGAGAGGTGATTAAGAACTGTTTAGGACTGGATTACTCAAGGAAAATCACATGGCTGCAGAATGTGAGAGCTATGTTAGAAGAATTTGGGGAAAATCTGAATGTCCACAATCTGCATGGTATTTTAAAATATAGTAAGAATGAGATTAAATCTATGTTTTTGGAGGAAAAGAACACGCAAATGGAGTACCTGCAAATGTAAAAAACGGTGACTAGATATCTCAGGATATAGAGTACAAGGGATTCAAGACTATCTGGTCGAAGTAAAGAGTGTATATGATAGTTTTTAATTACCAGACTGAGTTTGGAGTTACTTCATTTTTTTGTGGTCTTTCCAAAAATGCCTCATGGTCACGAAATCTACCTAGATGCCCCTGTGACGGAAAGGCTATACAATCAACCATGCACTTTATGCTTTTCTGTAAATTTTATAGTGATATTAGAAAGCTTTTACACACCCTCTTTTTCTGTCTATTTGTATAATATATCATGAGGAAGCTTTTATCTATTTAAAGCAATTATCAAATGTCCATATGTGTTACTCTATTGTCACTTTTATCAAAATGGCCTTACAAAGAAGAAAATCGTTGATCTTTTAAGATGACCTTAGATATGAAGACAATGAGTAGAACGATTGTCCAAACTTTTAAAGTAATTGGAATGTAATGAGATTGTGGCTACTTTAAAACATTTTTAATGTTGTTTTTATTAATTATATGTGATTCATTTTTATGGAATTTAAGTTATATCACCATGCATGCAGCATGTATTGGATTCTTTTAATATACTTTATAAATTATGTATCTTTTATGAATTTGTTTATAAATTCTAATAAAGATTGACTAGACTTGACTTGAAGTGCGGTGATCATAACATAGCAGTATCTATGAAAATCTGATATCCACACTTAAGGGAAGCAGCACCCCTGAGAAAGGCTGAGCAGTATGGGTTGGTAAATAAAAAGATGAGCTGAGGGTTGAGATAGTAACACACAGAGCTCAGGCAGGGGAAGCAGCACATAGAAGAGAAAGCATGAGAACAAAAAAAATATGGTTTTCCTTTGAGTGTGGAAAGCAAAAGAAAAAAAGCTCCATGAAGTTAAGCAGTGGGAGGATGCCAGTTGTCCACTCAAAAGCATTGTGAAGAAGCTATGCTCTAGGGGAAAGAAAAACGCAAAGTTGTAGTAAAGATATTGGATAAGAATCAAGCAAATTAATTTGGCAAGGTGCCACCCAATGATGATCAATGAATGGACACAAAGCCCTCTGTAACCCACCATGTCCATTGGTGAGACTTAAAAATGAAGTGAAGACAGATGATTATGTATTTTTAAATTTGATAGGCCATGTGACCTTATGTGTCAAGGTATCTTTTCACTGCCTGTAAAATGTATTGATCTTTGTGCAATTTGTAGTGAAATTGTGCTGGAATACCACTGTTCTGGCACCTTTTATCCAGACGTTTCTTGATATGTCATTACCACCTCATCACACATCTGAATTTGTAGCCTACTAATTAGGAAATTGTCATGGGAAGACAATATTTGGCACTATGGGGCATATTATCAAGGGCCTTATCGCCGCTTTTTTGGCTTTAAAAGCCCAAAAAGCGGAGAAAATATTTTCGCCCTATTTACAAGGCGGTGCTAACATGCATTAGCGCATGTTAGCAGCAGTTTTCCCGACGCCTCGCTCTGCATCTCTAATGAGATGCAAAGTGGGCGTCACTGGGCGTACCCCTCACGGAATACCATGTAAATTATCGCTATGTGCACATCGCGATATTTACAAGGCGGCCCACAACACGGTTAGCGATTTTAAAATCCGCGCTAACCGGGGTTTACGCCGAAAACTAATGTCTGCTGAAAACCTGACTTACTTCCATTATCCAATGGCAGGTGGATCGTCAGGCTGAGTACACCTTGGCCTATCAACAACGTTTTCGCCATTCCTGTGGACTTTTCGCTGGATTTCCGGCGATATCCCCTCCTACAACGCCGCTATCGCTGGAATTTTATCGCCCTGGAGAAATGCGTTGTTAATAACGCGCTGACTGGGCGATAAATTCCAGCGATAGCCAGCGATAAATAAAAAGCGCTAAGCGCGCTTTGCGATATTTATCGCCGTCTGTTGCTGATATGCCCCTATATTCTTTCTGATGACAACAGAACGTAATGTTATGAGAACCCATTGAAGCCAAATAGAAGGGAGATTTTATGAACCGATTTAACAAAGAGTAAGAAATGCATAGAGCAAACAGAAAGTAATTAAAAAATGATATGGCACTAGTACTACACCACATACAAACTAGTTTTTTTTTTTTAAATGTGTCACATTCCTTTTGGGGGTGGTTCGGAAATGCAGTTCAAGCATGTTCAGATTGTTGGAAGTTGACACTTTCATGAAAGCAGGACTTAAGTCCACCTTAGTAGAAACTGAGCATACAATAGCATGCAGATCAGATGTGATCCTGCTTGGATTGTGAGATGATAACGCTAAATATAAATCTAAATCTTACAGAAAAAAATCCAAGCCGCATATTGGCAGCTGCAAGGATGCTATATAAATGCTTAAATGTGACAAAACAATTCCAAGCCACTTATTGGGAACTGCAATGATAGCCATTGATACCACCTGGAGAAAGGATACAGCCCCAAACATAGCACAAACAGCAGGCAGCTGTAAAGTAAACCCCCCCAAAAAACTAAATCGTACAGAAAGTCCAGTGCTTCGTAAAACATCTCAACATATTTATTTTGTGGTTTTCTGGTCCCTTTTACCTTGTTGGGGTCCCGGGGAGAGGGTGACTGGTGAAGTTTCCCACATGTGACAGAAAAGTGGTCTAAGTGGCACCGTAATTACCAATAACACACTTAAAAACTGCTATATAGAATGCAAAGTATCTGAAAAGCAAAAGCCTATTTCACAAGTATTTTAAAAGAGGACATTGGCAAACAACCATATTGTAAGGCTGGTTTAACCGCATTAGAAGCCTCGGTTGTCGGGCCCTGTTTGGGGGGGTCCACAAAATAGAGAGAGGGACCCCTTTGCCTAACCAAAGAAAGAAAATGGGGTACTCTTAACAAGTAAAAACAAAGGGGGATATTCCCAAGAACGTGTGTTAACATGACCTTACACAACATCAACAGGGTGAGTACCTACCAGAGACTGGGGGGACGGGGGGAAATGGGCACAATGGCACACATGCACAATTAAGTACAGCACACTGCACACCCACAATGACTCTGGAACATGTCCCTGATCCCCGTGCCACACAGCAGCACACATACAGATACTCAGGGAATGTGTGTCGCATTGAATTTATTTGCACATGCTGTGCCTGTGGCCATTTTGCACTGTCTCATGATTGCCAAGCACTGACACAATGTGACGTCCTCATGTGAAGAAATTGTCAATGATGTTGTTCCTACAGGCTATTCCTGCTGCAGCTGCAGTGGGGTGTGGTCCACCTGCCTCATCTTCCTCATCATCGTCCGGTGCATCTGGCACACGTAACCATGGGGCATTGGTGCGTACACATATGTTGTGCAACACACAACATGCAACGATCCTCTTGCACACAATGACTGGGCTGTACAGGAGCCTCCCACCTGTGATGTCCAGGCACCTGAAACGTGACTTCAACACGCCAAATGTGCATTCCACGATGCCCCTGGTGAGTTTGTGGGCCGCATTTTACTGCCTCTGGGCCTGTGTGTTCGGGTCTCGGAGGGGTGTCATCATCCAAGGGCAGAATGCATATCCCTGATCACCTGTGACAGTGCAGAGAGACATGAGTCAATAGTTGGTTCTGCATGATGTGTTGGCAGGCTCACTAGTTCATTGGCATGTGATATGTGTGCCATAGTGATTCCGGTCTGACATGTACTGCTAGTAGCAAATGAGCGCCATCAATGTGCATTACGTAGCCTCACTGCTGCTCCTCCCTCCCCCCGAGCCTATTTCCTCATGTGCGCTGCGCGCTTGCATCACCTCCACTCCTATGGCACACCATTGTCCTGCCAGTCTGCGCATGTCCACAAGCCAGACAACGACACTGTGATGTTGTGCGTTGAAGGTGGTCGGCCACGTGTGTGTAGGCCTATGGCAAGGATAGGGCGGACACAGATGTGGAGTACATGGCTGGCCGAAGTCGCGATGCGGTCGAGGCAAGACCTTTGGCTCATGCTGCGGCAATAGCGATACACACACAACAGTTGGCATGTATGTTCCCGGACCCCGAGCGGGCTTGCGCTCATTCATTGATCCCTTCGTCCGAGCCCGCACTCGGGGGCATGTTACATTGCAACTTTGTCCATTGCGGAATGGGTGACGCCGACACCACAACAAAGACACACGCATCAGGTACCAAATTGGCATGCCCAACACTTAACCATGCCCAGAGCCCCACGGTGATCATCCACACCCCTACGCTGGACTGCCGTACGCCAGCCCACTCCGGCAACGCCTACAGGGGGGTACGACACAGCTACATGTCCCAGGTCTACCCCACTGCCTGAGGTGACATGGTTGCGTCCGCTGTACACAGCACAATGCACTGTGGTCGGGCCCGGGCCCTCATGCACACACAATGACCACACGGACACACTTAGATAGTTCGTGGAACTGGCTATGGGCACGTGCACCCGGTCCATTTATTGCCAGGGTCACATGTCCAGTGACGCCTGTGCTGGATGGGTGTGGGATGAGTGTAAGCCAGCCCTCAGGGAGTTGTTGGCGCTGGCAACAACTACAACAGTGATCAGACAATCAGAAGTTCAAAGTCCAAATAGCAAAGGTACACGACTTGAGCTGCACAGAGTTAGTGGCCACGGATGCACTGCGGCCGGCACAGGCACACCGCCACGGGACGGTGACTACCGGTGCACTGAGGTAGGGCCACGAGAGCTGAACAGGTTCTCGTCGATGTCCAAGGTGATTGTCGCAGAGGGTTTTGGGGGACAGTGGAAGGTGTTCTTCCAGGGCATGATACAGAGGGCAGTACCAAGCAGACACATGCAATATGGAGGAGATGAATGCTACAGACTCATGTTTAACACCAAGTCATTACCAGCCACATGATGATGAAGACAACCCCCAGGCCATTGACTGAGATGCCACCAAAGTTCAACCAGAGGGTGTCCATTTATTTCGGGACACAGAGTTAGTGGCACCAGAGCTGAAAGGGGATGCAGTCTGCGATGAGGCCTGTACAATGGTATAAACTCTGCCATAAATAGATCAAGGCTCAGTTCCAAATGTGTAACCTACTTGACCGTAGTGTGGGCCAGAGGCAGTGGTCAGCAGGGGCCCCCAGCCACGTGTCCTTGGTTTGCGATGCACAGAGTCAGTGGCACCAGGGCAGTTGTTGGTGGGGTTCGGTCACCTCTGTATCGAGGATCCGGTTCGTCATCCGGACTGAATTGCGTCTTCCTCTTACTCCTCTCCTAGCGTTCAATGATACGGACTCTGCCATTGTAAAATCAAGACTCAGTTCCAAATGTGTGACCTACTTGACCGCAGTGTAGGCCTGAGGCAGCCGTCAGCGCGGTCCAACGGCTGTTCAGGCAGCTCCTCCTGGTACTCTCACACACGACGTTGGAATGCCATGTGGCGATGATTTGTGGTTAACGGAGGTAGTGGCACCAGAGCTGTGAGTGTGTGCAGCCTGCGACGATGCCATGTCCTGCATGGTACGGATTGTATTGGATTTGTGTGAGGCCTGTTGGACCGCAGGTTAGGCAGTACACAGGTGAACCCTGCGGTGATGGGCCGCAGTGTAGGCCGAAGGCAGTAGTCAGCATGGGCCACAGACACGTGTCGTTGGAATGCTATGCACAGAGTCGGTGGCACCACATCGCAGGGAGTACGGTGATATAAACCCTGCAATAAACGTATGTCCTCTGCCATTGTATAATCAAGACTCAGTTCCAAATGTGTGACCTGCTGGACCGCAGTGTAGGCCGGAGGCAGCGGTGGAGTACGTCAATGAGAAAGGAGTAATGGGGGGCCTGTGTCGCGGAGGCCGTGATGGTCTGAGGAGGCTGCCATGGTCGCGGGCCTCGGGCTTGGAGCTTGCACCAGCATGTGGTGGGCCCTCTTTGACACACGCCGGTGTCGGCAGATGAGCAGTGCAGCCTGGCTGCGCAGGGGCGGGCATGGCGGGTCTGGGGACCAGGGGCCTGGGGTGCAGCAGGCACACAGGATCGCAGGCACCGCCGCTCACGGCGTCGGCCTCGTGGCGGGGTGAGAGGCGCCGCCCTGGCAGACACGTTGGCCATTCCGGAAGAGAACCACACCCAGAGTAACAGGCTTTTTATTCACACCCCTATGCTGGCCTGGCGTTCGCCGGGCCAGCCCACTCCGTGCACGCTTACAGGGGGGGACGTAACAAGCTACATTTCCGCATTGTTCCCCGCTGGCTGTGGTTACATGGTTGCGTCCACTGTCTAGTACACTCCAGGCACCAGCAGTGTATGTCGACATGGAAGTGTCTGTGGTCTGCATACTGCAGTCTGTCCAGCACATCCACTCCACACTTGGCATTGTGTGCATTCTTATTCATGGGTCACTTGGCTCCTTCGCACATGCCGGGTTCCCACCTCTCCCCACATTCTGCTATTGTGTGGCTGAGGTACCATGCCGTTGATGGCTTGTGTAGATGGCTAGCCCAGGTTGCCACAGTAAGTAGCGTTGTCATGTTTGGAATGTGGGGCTGTTGGTTGTCATGTTGTATGTGATTTTGTGACGTGTGCATACCCAGAGTTGTGAGTTGTTTGAATGTGGTGTTGAGGTGTGTGGTGGGTTCCGTTGGTACTTACTGATGAGCAGTGCATTCCCCTAGGTGGCATCCTGGAAGCGCTGGTTGTTGATGGACTGTCGGGAGATGAAGGAATCATGCACACTGCCTGGGTAGTTGGCGATGACATTGGTGAAGAGTCCCCGGTGGTCCACTATTACCTGCACATTGATGGAATGCGTGTGTTTCCTGTTGCGGTAATTGTGGGCAGTGGCGGCAGGGGGCACGAGGAGTACATGTGTGCAGTCGATTGCCCCCAATACGTGCGGGAAGCCAGCTATGGCGTAGAAGCCTTGCTTGATCTCCAGCTGTTCCTGCGCATTGTGTGGGGAGTAAAGTTGCTGGGGTACCAAGTTGATGATGGCATCCAGGACAGGTGTGAGCAACTTTGACAGGGCTGGCTGTGAGACTCCTCCGACTCTGGCAGTTGTTGGTTGGAAGGTCCCAGAGGCCAACAGGTGCAGCACGGCCAGCAGCTTTGTCTGCGGAGGGATGTTGGTTCTCCGCTGTGTTGGTACCGCCAGCCTGTGGGTAATGATGGTCAGGATGGTTGTCCTTTTGAGCCTGTAGTGGGCAATGACTTCCTCTGGCGTAACGTCTCCCAGGCAGGTGCGATTTCGGAATGTCCGGTGTCTTTGTCTGTGCTGCCTCTGTGGTAGTCCGGGGGGGGGGGGTCCTGGGGGGAGTGGGGGTCCTGGCGGTGGTGGCGGTGGGTGTTGTGGCCCCCTAGGCGCTCCGAGCTGCATGATCAGTAGCTCCATGGCATCTGTTGTTCTTCTGGTGTGGCTGTGGGCTGGGCTCCCTTTTATGGTGCAGGTTGTCGTCCGACTTAACACCAGGTAGGAGAAGGTGTTAAATACATACTGCTAACGCGCCTTATCGCATGTTTTTGATTCTTATCGCCGTTCTGGCTGGTCGTTGTGAATGTTGCGAAGTGGTGTTTCCGCGGGTTTTTGAACGGGAACGCCTACTCTGCATCTCATTAGCGTTAGTTGCCGGTGTCATCGGTGGCGATGTTTTTGGCGGCTGCTCTCGCAGGAATACTGGTGATATCGGCTGTTAGCACCAGCTTGTGAATGGTGCGATGTATTTATCACCACTTTGGCTGCAATAAAGGGCCGCTAACTCAGCGATAAGTCCTTGAGAATATGCCCCAAAGTTTTTCCTTGGTTTCCAAATAATCAATTTCTCAAACACCCAACACATACCATATCGCGGGTGAATTGCCGTGAGCCGGGAGAACTACACAAACTTGCTTTCAACTCTTGAGGCCCAATTCATGAAGGGCTAGAGAAGATTAAACTTCCCTTAACTTCAATCTTATCGTTGGAGAAGACGACGTACTTCGCCACGAATTCGAAGGCCCGCTCGAAGAAGGGCAAGAGAACTGTAGACGGTTTTGAATCAGAAACTTTTTTTTTAAAGGACGAAATCTTCCGCCGTCAGTCTCATGACACACAATAGGAATTGTGACATGTACGTCCTAACTGTATGATTTTTAGAGATGCGACAACACGCAATATAAAGAGCTGGTTTCCAGTATAATCTAGTTGAGGTGGTGATGATAAAGCTCCATCGCGAGGAAAGCTATACGAAATAAGTCTGAACTTTGGAATAAAACTACCATCTTCGAATTAAGGAACATGATCTTTTCCATGTGCAATGTTTGGAGTAAATCATCGAGAGAACTAAAGGGGGTCTTGATAAAGATGGTTTAAATTTATGAACTCCATCGAAACGCGTTGACGCAATTTTCTACACAATTCGGTGGTTGACTGGTTCTACAGATACTTTCAAAAAGAGTGTATATTGGGCTCCAGCCAACATTCTGTTTTTCTTACGAATGTGTTATAGTTAATGACAAATCCAACTGTCTATTGTTTTCTCTCGGGGGGTTTGATTTAGTATTTCTAATAGATTTTTGATTGTCCCCTACTACAAAAAGGGGAACACCAGGTCATTAATTTTGTATGAATTTGTTTTCTTTCTCTTTTAACTTTTTAATAACATTGAATAGATGTATTAAGTATCAATGTTTTTTAATGATAGAATATTTTAAGCTTTATTTGTGCAATTTTTAATAAATTCTGTATTGACTTCCACTTTGGACAGCTTCTTTGAGTTTACTGTTTGGGTTTTATTGTTTGCTTATATCTTTTCTATCTGTTGTTTGGGTGATATGGTATGTGTTGAGTGTTTGAGAAATTGATTATTTGGAAACCAAGGAAAAACTTTGTTTTTACCTGTTTGGGGGTGACACAGGGCAGACAGTGGCTACTAGGCCCCTACTGTGATGGTTGAAATAGTGTGCCACTGGTGTCCAGATGTCTGTCCTGCTATCGCGTGCAAACCAGGACACATATAACCCTTTCCACCCTTGACTCTCAGGGTAGCGGGGCAAGCAGACACATGCTACTCAGGGAGGTAGTGTGGGGCAAGTTCTCAGACCTCAACAATCAACCAACATCACAATAACTTAATGTCCAGCCCAATTCTTGTTTTTATAGAAAAAGCCAGTATATTAATCACAAAACAGAGCTAAATACTAAATAATTCAATTTATGGTAATCAGTATCAGGTGGTTCTGCCACGAATTAGGCACACATGCAGATTATCACCTTTTTCACTCTGATTTAGAGCATAACTCAGTCACTTGTTCTTACACTTGCCTTACATTGAGCAGAAAGTCCCACATCTCCATGCTCAACTCCAATGAAGCGCGTCTAAGTCCTTTTGCTCTTGTCACGGTGGAGCCTCACAATTCCACCACATTAGTTTGCGCAGGTTAGGTGGTGAGGCAGTGTAGCTCATGTCTTCCACCTTCACAGTATTCTCTTTGGTGCCAGCATTATTGGGTAAGGGCAGCATAGCTTATTTGGGACCATGCCACAGATTCTCCAGCAGTTGCGGTTTCCTATGCCAATCAGGTTTAGAGTAGTAAGATACAGCTACAGCCTTCCAGGCTGATCGGGCTCACAGTGGGGAGATGCCTTACTTATATTCTGCTGTCAGAGGCAGCACTAGTTCACGATCCGCAATCCACAGTGGCTGATGGCTATGTTTGATCTGCTGCCGTCTTTGGGATATGTCTCAGGTAGGAAGCTTTCAGAAACCAGGGTACCCACTCACTAAACAGGTTGCTCCTCGCTTTGCTCTCTGATACCATCTGCTTTTTCTGGGTACTCCACACACCAGGAACACAATGGAATTTTCCTCCTTGACAGTCTCTCCTCCTGCATGGAAGGAGCACTCCTTCCGTTTATCAGCAGACAGGCTTCTAGGCACCAGACTGACAGTGGCGGCCCGTATGGCTCGTGGGTGGGGTGGGAGGTCGCGGTGAGGGTGTGCGCATAATAAAATAATTTTAAAAAACTAACTTACCTTGCCGCCGGGTCCGGCGTCCCTGCTCCTGCTCTCCTCAAGGAACAGGAACCACTGACCAATCACAACGCCAGGGGGATGACCAAACAGTCATTGCCCACCCGCCTGCCCGCAAAGCAGCACAAACATAAAATGATAATAACTGAAAGTTATTATCATTTTATGTTTCTACTTCTTGCACTGCTTGAAAGCAGTAGGGCGATGCTCCTCCACCATGGCGAAGCAGCCTCCACTGCAGACGGATCTTCGGCTCTTCCAGCAGAAAATGCGCAATTCAGGTTGACTGTCGGGCAGTTATCAGCCCTGGTTAAACAGCAGCTCTTTGAGTACTCTGTGTAACACCCTCCTTACTTGTTCAAGAAGAACATAGGGCTGGAACAATACGGGTGGTTTGGAGATGGTCACTTGTAAACATATTTTCCAGATAGGGTATGAACAGCTACTATCATTAACTTCAGGACTGCATTGGGTTGGTTCTCCTTTCAAGTGTGCTCAGGCTACTCTTCAGATACAGCTGTTTTGTAAAGTGATGCTCATCACAACAGGCATTGCTAGGGCTGCTTCCAAACAGAAGCATCCTCAATATGGACACAATGAAGTGTGATATTTCTGAACCTGGCTATCATCAGTCTTTCTAAAGAAATGATCAGAGACAGATAAAAGGGCAGACCTGGCCCAGAAACATCCTCACCTTAAATAACAGAAACTGCAGTGCCACCTTCCACCAATGGAATCTACCAAACAGGAGTGCTCAGGCAGAACTAATAAACACCCCCTTGCTAACAAGTCTTCATGGAATTTCTAAAGTTAATCCTGTCTCCATCCTCCTTACACACTGTATGGATCTCCACTCCAAGCCAGAGGAATGCAGGCAACACACTTCCACTGTCGAGCTAAGCTGTCCTCACCCTCCATCTTGTGTCATGCTAACCCACGGGCATCTAAAATGGACCCCACTGGCCTATTTACAAACTTCATTTTATAGTACGTTTAGTAGTACTATAATAGTACTACTCATGTACTGCAAGATGCTATTCACTAATCTCCGTGTGCAGGTCCACCCCTCAACCTTTGCTATCTTTTCTGTGTGGAGATCTCCACCTCGAATGCAGAGATCTCTGTGCACATACGCCTAGGCTTTAGTACTAAATATGGGAAGCAAAGGGGGAACGGCTGGGAAATGGGGAATACTTACTACTAAATGGTAGGGCTTTAGGGGGTAGTAAGGAGGGACTAAGGGAGGGCTACGGAAGAATATAGAGAGGGACAATCACCCACACACAAAAGAGTAATACAATTGGCATTGACAAACTGCACTTCTGTAGTTACTATAGCAAAAAACAGCCCCAGACACCAATATTTGTACTCTAGCCTAGATCAGTAGTCAGCCCAGCACCACACATGGCCAACCTCTGGTGCTGCAGCACCCTCCCATACATAATGGAGGCAAGGACTTAAAATAAAACCCCAAAGGAAATAATGTTAAAATAAATACATTTACTTAGACTTTTTAAAAGAGATATACATTTAATTGAATACTTAGAAAAGTACAAATAAAAATAAATATTATTTTATTATCAACATTCTTAATAACTTTTCAATGTTAAAAATGAATGCAGTTATTTTTTTTAAATAATTTTAGAAATTGAAAATAATTATATATATAACATTTACTTCAATTAATTAAATATCTATTGCCGAATTATTAGTGCTTTTTAAAACAAAAAAGTTTCTGTTTTATTTACTTATTGTAGTAGCTTTGTTCTCTATTCCGCAATTTGTGTTTATTGTTTGACCTTTAATTCATTGGTGTGGTTTTTAGGTCTCGACCTAGCGACGCAGCGCGAAGCGCTGTCGCTAGCGAGACTTATTGTCGTCGACTTGCTTCGGAAGGGAGACAGGAGATGTGCACGCGCAGAACGGACTGCAATTGTGAACGCGCCCGTGAACGTGAACACGCACGTACAGACACGCGATCTGCACATCTCCTGTCCCCCTTCCGTCCTCGCCAGCCGCAAAATATGAGGCTGCCCCTACTCTTCAGACGCCCAGCGCTCCTCTTGGCCCCTGAGGGTGCCTGTCGCATATTCCCATTGTTGTGTTTTATGCTTCTTCCTGTCCCGCACTCAGAGCTTCCCTCCCCCGCAGGCCCTGCATTTGAACTTACTGTAGGGTGCAGTTGGTGGGCTGCTCGGTGCTGCCCCCTGGTGGCTGAGGCACGGCAGGGCTCAGGGCGGCCGGGGCAGGGCTCAGGGCGGCCGGGGCCGGTTTCTGGGGCGCAGTCTCCTGTTCATATTCATCCCGGGCCACCACTCTCTTCCGCGGCCACATGCCGCCTCCCCGCTCAGACCTCCGCGACGGCCGAGGGCCAGGAAGAAAGCGCACCGGGCAGCAGCACGGGGGAGGGGACGCTGAGGAGGAGACTCCGCCGGGCTTGCTGCGGCCGGGAGCGCGCCTGAGTCCAGGCGCGGCCGCATCTACCCAGAAGCCTCAGGTGAGCGCGGCTGGCTGGGACAGACACTGCTCTCTGCTGGCCCCTATCGGCTGCCGCAGGGCTGCACAGGTGTTCAACTAGCGATGGGGTCGGTAACAGCGATGGGCCCGGTAACAGCGATGGGCCAGTGAAAGTGAGGGATGGCAGCGTGGAGGGTACCTTTGAGCAGGGTTGAATTGGGTTTAAAAATCGGCCCGGGCACGCTAAGAAAAGTGGCCCACATTTGCATATTGCCTTTCTGCAAAACACTGCTTCAGCGAAATGTTATTAACAAGTTACCAGCAGCAGCCCGTCCTTCCCCCGTGCCGAGGCTCACCTCCGCTCAGGTAGTATGAGGGGCTGTAGGGGCCCCTCACCCCCGGGCGCACACACACACACACACCAGCAGAAGCCCGTCCCTCCCCCGTGCCGAGGCTCACCTCTGCTCACCCCTCAGCCAGCGCTAGCCCCGTGCGAGCCTCTCTATTATTTTTCATTAAACGCTCATTATGGACACAAAAAGCTTTCCAGCCCACTGACAGATTCACATTTTTTCGCAAAAAGAATGCAAAATGAGTGCACTGAAAGCTCTTGTGAAAGTTGATAGCTTCTTCATGGGTGACACTGCCAAAGCATGCGAGCCCCACAGAGCAGCCCCCACCCCACCCCGGCACATGAGCCCATGTGACTCTGTAAATGCACCTCATTCCAGGACGTTACTCCCCCCTCTGCTTACTACAGCTCTGAGGCGCACACACTGCTCGGGCAATGCACATCGGCCTACACACACTACTACTACTCATTGATACACACACAAACACATAGACGCACATACTGATACACACACAGACCCACACACATACACACACTGCTCCGGCAATGCACCTCAGGCGCGGCCTGCAGCTTTCCCCTGCAAAAATCTTCTAATGTACCTCTACCCTGAGTGGGGGTACACCTGCTGTTCCACCACAGACATAGACACACACACACACACACACACACACACACACACATAGACACACATAGACACACACACAGACAAACACATACAGTGGCACACACATAGACACACAGGGACACGCACATAGACACACACATAGACACACACACACAAACACACACACTGCTCCGGAAAGGCACGGCCTGCAGCATTCCCCTGCAAAATCTTCTAATATAGCTCTACCCTGAGTGGGGGTACACCTGCTGTTCCACCACAGACATAGACACACACAGACAAACACACACACACACATACAGTTGCACACACATAGACACACACACAAACACACACACTGCTAAGGCAAAGCACGGCGTGCAGCATTCCCATGCAAAATCTTCTAAAGTACCTCTACCCTGAGCGGTGGTACACCTGTTGTTCCACCACAGTCATAGACACACACATTGACACACACACTCACACATAGACACACAGACACACACACACAGAGGCACACACAGACACACATGCACAAACACTCACATACAGAGGCAGACACAAGCACACACACACAAGCACACACACACAGACAAACACACACACTGCTCTGGCAATGCACCTTGGGCACGGCTGGCAGCAACCCTCTGCTAACATCTTCTAATGTACCACTACCTCTACCCCCGCTACTGCAGCATTGAGAGTGGAACGCTGCTGGGAATGCACCCCAACCCTGGCCTCTAGCACCCTGTTGTAATCCAACACTATACCCAGGCACAGCTCTACCAGTACACCTCAGCCTAGACCTGCAGTGCCCTCTGCCAATCCAACACGGGGCCAGATACAGCTGGGCCGAACCCCACTTTGAGCTGTACCGTTTTCTATGAATGCACCCCCCTGTGGCTGGAACAGCTCTGTCAATGCCCCCCATCTGGACCTGTCGCACTCCTCTGCTGATGCAGCGCCAGACCAGGCTCCGCCGACGCACCGCTGAGCTGAGGGACACAACGAGAATCTGAACCTGTGGCCCCAATCACCCTGTCAGGGCCCCTCGATTGTAGCCCACTTTAAACAGTGCCTTTTATAAGAACCCCTCGAATAAAAGAGTCTTCCCTGGCCCCCAGAAGGTGGGCATCGAAGGCGAGGGTCTGATGTCCGCTTCCGGGCACGGGGTGTTTGTGAGGCTGAGTTCAGTGCAGGCCATGCAGGCCATGCTTGCAAGAGAGACCACAGGAAAATACGGGCTCCCCTCAGCACCAACCCTCTGGCAAATGTATGCCCCGGGTCTAGAGCCCCCAAACCCACTGCAGGCAGTGGGGCCACAGGACTGGCAAATATGGCCTGGCCACACGGGCCCCGAACGTACGTTATTAATCTACGTCTGTACTGCAGTCGCGGCTGGCATGACGGTGCGGGTCGCGCAGATTCGCAGGGGGTCATGCGGGTTCACGGGGGAGAGGGGCGGTAATAATTACAATTTTAAAACAAGCATTTGCAATGCAATAGGTCTCGCAGTTGTTAGAGTTTGAGCTATTGGCATTCTAAATGGCAATGCCTTTTATTTATGTGTTGGTTTTTAAAACATAAATAAAAGGCATTGTCATTTACAATGCCAATAGGTTAAACTCTCGCAAATGCGAGACCTATTGCATTGCAAATGCTTGTTGTTAACTAAGGAACTTAGGGCGTCGGGGCACAAATATTGTTCACAAAACGTGCAAAGTATAGGAATTTGACTTGGACGCGTTATTCTGAGCAAAAGGCGGTAGTTGCCAGGAGCCTCTGAAGTGAATCCAAGTCAGTCATCTGACGTGCGCACCTGGCACGGATCTGGGCCGGCCCCCTTGGGGGTAAAACTGGAGTTGGGTGTTTATAAAGGCGCTGCTGCGCTCCTTTCCAAAAGAAGGGATTGTGCCTGTGTCACCCAGCACCGCAGAGCTGCTCTCGAGGACATGGCTGACTACAAAATACAGGTGGTGACAGGCAGGGCCCTCCAAGCCGGCACCATGGACTCCATCTCTATCACCCTGGTGGGGTCCCGGGGCGAGGGTGAAAAGCGGAAACTCGATCACTTTGGCGCTGATTTCCTGGCAGGAGCTGTAAGTAGAGGCGCTAAGGGACAGGTTCAACGCGCGTGCAGGGAAGAGTGGAGACAGTAAAGTGTGTGAGGTATACTCGATCGATCGTTTTTAGTCGTATTTTTCAATAATTCGACGGCATCGCGTGCTAATTGAGGGCTTTTGGGACCGGAGCTGAAAGCGATCGATGCGGGACATAACGCGAAGGACCACGGGCATAGCGCACCGTGGCCCCTGCTCGAGAAGGGCCTGCGGTTAGGCGCTGTCCGTTAGTTTCGATGTTTACTTGCTGTGTCTCGTACTAGTCACATTTTCCCTCCTCTTCACACTCTCTCCTGTCCTATTTTCTTTCACCATCACTCATCACCCCACTCTCGCATTTTCCCCGATTTCTTTCCATTGAGCTGTTCCGGTAGGCCTGACTTCTTTCTCTTATGTCCAGTTCCTGCTCACTAACTTCCATCTCCTTTTTCTCGCTCATACACTTCCCTTTTATCTCACCCGTCACCGCTCTCCCTGCTAGATTTTTTTCTCTCCAGTTCTTCCTGGACGAAGGAACCCCACTCCACAGGATGAAGTTAAACTATCTGAAACTCAACACGATAGGACAAAACTGAAGTACTGATCTTTGGTTTAACAAAATAAAGTTCTTTAAGTGAGACGAAAAAGGTGTTTATGGGTGGGTTTTAAAAATATGCTTCATAGCAGCTAATCATTGTATACATGTCACATTTAGAGTCTGAGCTCCACCCACCACACCCAGAACTTTTGTCCCTCTGCGGATTGCATGTGTGGCCTTTCAGATCACTATCCGGTGATCATAACTTCGAATCAGCTGCTGATACTGGCACCAGACATAAAGCAGTCTCTTTGAATTTAAATGAAAGGTCAGAGATTTGTGGCAGGGCTACTGAGGCCAGATTTTGTTCAAAGGACTCGAAACGGACCCGTGTTAGCATCTGTTTTTCAGAGCTGCTAGTGCTGAGCAGGACCAGTTCCACTTAAAGCCCTGGTAAAAACACTTCTCCCTGGGACTCCATCTGACTGTCTGCGGACCTAGCACCAACCCCCACTCCAGGTCACATGCCAGGAACCTTGGGATCGTCATCGACAACAAGCTGGACATGTCCACCCAGGTAAACGCAGTCACGACATCCTGTTCCTGCGGGACTGCAAATTCAAAATTTGGAGCATTCCATTGGCCAACAGAGCTTTTTTTTCTGTCGGCCACTTGCTGCTGTGGGAGCTTGTGCTATTAAATGATCGCACAGGTGCTTGCACTGTGATTAACTATCCATAGCCAGAACAACAAGCATTTGCAATGCAAATTGGTCTCGCTTTTGTGAGAGTTAGATGTGTTGGCGTTGTAAATGACAATGTCTTTTACCTACCAAAGGAATGAAAGAGGAAAGAATATGGAAACAGAAAGGATGCTGGAGAAAGGAAGAAAGTGAAACAGATGGAACGAAAATGAGGAAGGGGGGAGAAATGGGGTGAAAAGAAAATACAGGGGAAAATAGAAACGGCACAATAAAGATAGAATGAGGAAAAAGAGAATTAAAGAAAGCAAAAATGTCCATAGATTAACGAAGTAAAGAAAGCAGGAAATAGAGACGAACAAATAGAAACAGGAGAAGAAAATAACAAATCAAAGCAGAGCGAAACAGAAAAAAGAAGCGAAGGAGAGAAAGAGAGAAAGAGAAACTGGCACTGAGATTAAGAGAGACAGATGCAAGGACCGACTGAGATATGCATTGTATAAAATAAAGTGAACGGAGGAACAAGGGCAGAGACTTTTACGGACAGGTACAAAGAGAAATGGAGAAATATTAGAAAAGCTGAAGTGTACAAAGAAGTCCATGTGTGTGTGACGTGGGCTTACAGTTAGAGCAACCTCTTTAACGCACTTTGCTCTGGTGCTGCTAGTAGGCGGCGGTGCTGATAAGCACTTTTAAACAGGATGGTGGCAAATCAAAATGTTGAAAATAAAGTGTTTCAATAAAGACATTTGATCATTATTTTTTATCGCACACCGATGATATTGCACGCTCACTGTGCTGTGTAATACACTGCACTGTCTTACATGCTAGATCTGTGCTATGCAAATACTGCAAATGAAATATGAGTGCGCCTGTGCACTGTCAGTGCCCAGGCCTAAGAGGGCATATAAGACCTGAAACTGGTTACATAAATTGAAAGCTGTTACAAACAGGGGTCCCCAAAATACGTTTGACCCAGGGCCCCCAAAATCCTTAAAATGTCCCTGTTAAAGAGGAATATTTTAATTGGAGCAAAAATCTCCACCACACGTGTTGCGAAGAGCTGCCATGTGCTAGCAGCAAATCTGCAGTACTTCTGTCCATGGCCATCAAGGTGAAGATGCTGTGTACTCTTCAGTTTTTATTTATGGACCTTGTTCCTTCTTTAGTAGTTCTCCATTTACATTATATTTGCAAGTCACAAAACGCCCATGAAACCTTTCACCACATTTTGTCATTGCTTGCTACCCGAGTGCTTTGTTTTTATGGCAGATGCCTTTATTCTAATTACACACCCTGGGGTGGGGGCAGAGAGCGTGTGTAAATAACAGGAGAGGATTTGGCCCTTCAGAGCTGCCGACTGGGAAGCCAAGCTGGAGTCTCAGGGTCGGCAGAACACCTCACGATTCTTGGCAAATAACTTTATCTCCCTGTGCCTATAAAAATGAATGTAACTGGTGCTAATGTAAAAGCGCTCTGAAACTTTTGGTTTTGCGCTACTTAAAACTGTGAATAAAAAAACATGGGAGGTGGAGAAAACATGAAAGCAATGGAGCAGGGGCTAGGCAGGGACACGGAGGAAAGAGCAATAGAGGGGAGGCGGAGACAGCTAACAAGGGAGGGAGCACGAGCACAGGAGGAAGAAGCACAGGGGAGAGAAGAGAAACTATACTGACATCTATTAAGAATGGATCATGTCAGGCAAAAACATGGCCAATGTGCCCATTTAATTAGCTCCCTATTACCTTCTCTTCTACTACGTCTGCCTCGAGACACCTTACTTGGCAATCGAGTTTCTCTCAGTTAATATCCTGTGAAAGGATAGCCGAAGTGTACGTGGACAGCTGCAACACAGAATTAAACCCATGGGAAATACATTTGATCAAGTTTAACATCAGACTGAAAAATTCTCAGTTCTGGGTATATCCTAGGATCCCGACTGGAGTGGAGATGTCTCCCACGTGGCAGAACTTTCTTTTTCCTTGTTTTGCATTTTTGCTACAGCGCTGCGAAGGAGGAAGGCACGCTTCCCTTGTGATATGTACAACACTACCAGTGCACTCCCTGGATTGAACGGAATTACTGTGACGGGGTATATGGTGGGCGATTATGTTATTCAGCACGGCTTTCCTGCTATCAAACCCTATGTTTGTGACGTGTGTTTCATTAAGGAGGTAGGGCCGTTGGGGTGATGAGGGCTGAAGAAGCTGCATGGATAAACCTCAGAAGCACTACCGGGAGATGTGGGGGTGTGGCTACCAGCCCTGACAGGGAAGGGTACGAGAGGCCATCGGACACATGGAGGAGGGGTGGGGCTGACCACACCCCCACTGTATGCTTCTAGAGATAAGAGTGTCGCCCGACACAAACAATTGCTCGGATGAGGGCTGTTTTAGCATAGAAAGATAGCAGATCATTGTCTCGCAGTTAGGAGGGGCAGTTTAGTTGTGTTGGAGTAGCTGGCTGTCGGGGAGGGGCAACTGAAAAAGACGGGATCTGCGAAGGCTCCCGTGTGACAGGAACCTCTAGATAACAGCTAGAAAACAATACTTTTAATTCTTAATTATAAGCTGTGTGGAAGGGCCGATGGAAGTGAGGTGCAATAATAACTTGTGTGTCAGTTTCCCTCACCTCCTGTTTGCTGCTGTGCCCTGCGGTCTGGTGCTTGCAGTGTGGCTGCTGGAATAAAGCGAGGGAGGGGCGCAATTGGCACTGGGAGTGTACCAGAGGGTGGGGATAATGGCTGGCACCAATAGGCGGGCGCCAGGGAGCCACTGGCAGGGAAAAGAGCTGCTTTGGAGCCAAAAGGCATTACAGCCCTGCGATTTGAAAGCGCTGATTATTGAAGTTCTAAATGAGCAGCACAATGTAAAAACACATAAAACGAACATAAAATACCTTTTCCCCAATGCGCCAGTGATGTCAGCAGGCGGCGTGGAGGACTCACCGCACACCATCTGTGCAGTGCGAGTCCTAAGTTGGGAAACACGCCGGTCTCTGGGAAACGAGTCAGTACACGGGTTTCCCAGCAAGAAAGGCACGCTGAAGTGGATGCCTGCTTGTGCCCCGGGGGGACCGAAGAGTGCGTTCTGCTAAAGAAGCACTCTAGTAGGTCCCTGCTTGTGCCCCAGGGGCACTATAAAGTTCACGCAATGTCGAACACAGCAACGTGGGCACGAGATAAAACGTTTGAAGTTTTTGAATATGACGCGCTTGCCTCAAGTAAAAAAAAATTATCTGGGTCGGGAAACACACTCGGCACTCAAGTAAAAAAAAATTATCCGTATATTGCAAACGGGAGTGCGGGTGGGCGGGCGATAATAAGGCACGAACAACGGAAGTGGGGGGGGGCGGGAGAGAAGGCTCGGACAGCGGGAGGGGTGGCACAGGAACAAAGTAGTGCTCAGGAAACAAGCAGTAAAGGGGCCAATAGCCGTGGAAGGAGACATGGCCGTCATAAGGCGGGACTAGCAGCTTCTAAACCAATCAGAAGGCAGCACTTAGAAAGGAAAAAGCTACAAGCCAATGAAAAAGTGGACGGAGGAGTGGGCGGGGCTTCGCTCACCTATAGTGTATACTGCATGCCTCGCAAAGCGAGCAGCGCATGCGCTGCACCGCTCGGCGAGTCCTAAAAATGTTGCAGCCGCCATTGCAGGATGAGGGACTCAACCCATGTCCTGCACAAAAACATAAGGTATAAGGGGGCAGGTTCCTTGCATTTGCTTCTGTGCTACAATGAATAGAGACAAGCTCCATGCACCTGACTTCCATTCATTTGCATAAGACTGTTATGTCTGACAAAGTGCCAGTGTGTTAACACAATGAGGATGCTGTTTACATTTATGTAGAGGCGGATAATGGCAACATAGTTTTTGAAATTCAGTTCGATATTTTACTTGGTTGGCTCTTTCACAATCCATTTCAGACACTTAGGGGCAAATTTAGAGTTTGGCGAAGGAGACAGAGAAGTCTCTATCGCTGACATACTAAAGGTACCGTATGCCCAATGGGCGTTGCGCGCCTGACTGAAGGCGGCCCCAGACTTACAGTAGGGCATACGGTACCTTTAGTATGTCAGCGACAGAGACTGCTCTGTCTCCGTCACCAACATACTCCTCCTTCAGGGCTGTCTGAGGTTTGGCCATTCGGCTGCCCGTCTGATTTAGAGTAGGTGGTCGAATGGGCAGTTGTAACCCTCCCTTATGGCTGTGAAAAAAGTGGCAATAAGGGACAGTAAAAATGTTTAACTGGCTCCCACACCGCGGGAGAAAGCTCCCAGGGTGTGGGGGTCATTCAGCTTTGTTTTTTCAAAACCCAAATCCTGCTTTCTACAAAGTGGACCAGGAGGTTCATTGGGAATTGTAACACTAGCGGTGGAATCTTTGAGGGAAAGTTAAGAATTTCACAAATATTCTAAAACAGGTTTTAAATGTAATTCTTAGCTGGCACACTCACAGGGGCTGTCGCCCTTAGACTGCGGCTGAAGAGTAACATTGGGAATACCGCTTAACTGGCAGTTCAGCAGCGCTAATAAATACTTTTGTATCGATCTTCTCATTCAAAACATTATTTCCATTTTGGTACGGAGTTCAAAAGGAGTGGGACCAGGGCATAGCTACCAGATGCGCAAATAATGTGTGACATCTTCCAACACCGGTGGCTTTTTAGCACATTGCATTCTGGGGCTTGTAGTTAAGCTTTACACATTGTAAGTGTGGTTTCAGAATAGCAGCTTTCAAAGTGCAATTGGATAAAAAGACATACCTGACTGAAAATCTCACACATAGGATGAGGCCACTTGGTATATAGATGTATATTCTTAAATGCACAGATACGAGAAGCTTTAGTGTAAGTACATAGCAGCAATGCAAATGCTTTGCTGCCTAGCTCACCTAACAAGAAATAACAGAAAATACCACTTCAAGGTGCAACTCGCCACCCACTTCCTGCTTTCTGATCATGCACTGATGATAAATCAATCGTCTTAGCTTGTTTTTTAACAGGACCATGGTTTTCTGTGTGCTGTTCCCGCAGACCCTCAAGAAATTCAGTTGTGCTTTTGGCTTGTGTAGATTGGACGTCACACCCCAGGCTGCCCCCTGACATGTAAAGCATTTACGACAAGGAGACCCAGTCCTGACACATTATTAGTACATAAATAACACACATATCTGCCATAGCCCCAGAATTTTTGGCGCTGAAACAGTACAACGATGAGCATAATTCAGGGGTCAGAGAGACCCTTTTGACTCAGTGACAGGTTGCACCTTGGTAGAGCTGAACAAACGGCAGCAGTTTCAACTTTTTAAGCTGTAACTGTGCATAATGTCCAGCAAACCCAGCCTGCTCAGCAACTGCTGTATTTAAACCACCACTGTGGAAAAATAGAACAATCTGTTTCAATAGCTGCACTATCTTTAAGATCCTCTGATAGGAAGGGTCACAAGGTTCTTGCCAGGTGATGCAGCTGCAACTCCTGGCAATCCCTAAATGACATCCATACAGCACAGCTGTCTATATGACCAGCCCTGCCAAGTACCACACATCAGAATTTAGATTGATGCATTGTAGTGCTAATGTCCGCATGACTGCAATAAACTGCATTAGTCACGCATTAGGAGCTCCTAGCAGTATGACAAGGCCCCGCAGGCAGCTCTGTGGTAGTTAAAGCTGCCATCCCGCTAACTGTGTACTGATGCCCCAAGCAATGTGACTGATAATCTGCTGGGTAAGAAGATGGGGACTCATTGGTAAGTGGTGGCCTGGGCCCAGCTCTTAGTTGTTACTTTGCTTGTACATACAAATTAAGTACAACATTTGCTGTGCTATGTGGGTCTAGTGCGTCATGCACTTAAATAAACAGGCGCTGGCTTCAGCGTCACATGGATCCTGTGCCTTCTCTGTTCTGGGTGCCTCAGTTCTTGGTGCGAGCAGCTGCACTTTTACAGGGTCAATTGTAGGTCAGTTGTGTGGCAGTCAGTTCTCAGGTGCCAGTATGTTAGCATTGCTAAGTGTCACACTTCTGCAAGTCCCCACATCACCACAAGGATTATTACAAATTCAACATTACAAATATTCTAGGTGCATCTCTCTTTCCTTGTGGCTGCACGGACCGACAACACATTTCTCATCGCTTGGCTCTCTGAAGCTAATCTAAGGGGCAACCCTGGAAAAATAAGGTGTTGGAGCATACATAGAGACAGATAGAACATCAATGGCATGGAATATGTCATAGTCATAAAGAAGCACCCCACGCAGAGGACTCGGGAATCCAGCCACCATCTTTGAAGCAAGCAAGTGCCTGGATTAAAGCTTTGCGATTCGTGCAAAGGTGTGCCATCCAGTCTGGGATGTTGTTCAGAGATTGGCAGAAGAGAGGACAATGCTGCACACCACCTGAGGAGCTTCAGACCACCACGACCATGGTTGACAAGTGGACCAGAATTATCGGAAGATTATTGGTAGCAACAGCCTACCAAAGGTGGCAGACCTGTCTCTTGAGTCGCTATAGAGTCAAAGTGATCATTCAGCGAAGCTCAGCCACTATTTAACGCGCACTCTCCCAGCCGAAGAATGAGATACTGTGCGGCAGAAGGAATACTGGTGAGTCAAATCCCTGGCCAAGTGGCTGAATGTGACACCGAGCTTTGGGACAGTGGCCTGGGGAACCCAGGCCTGCACATATAGGCGCACATACGCATGGAGACCCACACAGAATGGATAGCTAATATTAAAAAAAAAAAAAACTTGCCAGCATTTGAGGCAAAGCCCAAGAGGCTATTGAGGTTTGCCCCTGCCACATATATAAAAACAGAGCTTCAACTTTGCACATGGAAAGGTTCTGGATGGGGTTGATGGAGTTCCTTACAGAGAGCAATTCACTAGTCACAGCATCCCCAGAATGATCATGAACTGGCCCTTTGTCCCAGTGCGGATCAATGCGAAACTGCCTGTAACTTTTGGGGAAACATAGGTAAGAGAATGTATCAGAGACCATGGACAAATAAGATAGACCCCAGAGATCTGCCCTGTCCTCGTCTGAGAGAGAAGGGGACGAGGAGGTGCCAATCACCATATCTCAGGGCTATTTGCAGCACTTCTTAAAAGAGATAAAAGAGGAAATGATCATGATTAAAGATGACCTGAAAGACTACCTACAAGCCATAAGAGTAGACAGGATGTGAGCGACCTGGGCCACAGAGTTGACAACATGGAATACTGCCTTAATAAAACAAAGGAGAAATACCCAAGCTTGGCTGTGACTTGGTGCACCCAGGGGAAAAACACACAGACATCATACTGAAACAAGAAGACCTGGAGAACTGATACTGATGTAATAACATCCAGATCACAGGCTTTTGAAAGGGGATATTCAGCCATATAACTAAAAGCTGTTGCACCATATTTGGGCAGGGCAGGGGAGCCTCTAATATGCCAAGTATGCATTCACAAGGTACCACCATGGCCCAAGATGGGAGGTCACTCCAGACATCTTAAGAGTTCACTCTTTAAAGGAAAGGAGGAAATCATGACATTGATTAGGACCCGGAACATAGTGGAATATGATGGCCATATATTAAGCTTATTTCATAATATAGCAACAGAAACCTTGTGAAAATGGAGAGTATTCTACAAAGTGACAGATCATCTATGCAAACAGGATGTTCGCTACCAAAAAGGGCACTCATTTCATCTCACATTTACATATAATGATGATAAATATGTCATGAAAACAACAGAGGATGGTCTACAAATTCTAGGCATATAGTTGGACTCATCTTCAGAGTCCGGCAGTAAAAGAAACCGAGTGAGACCCTTACGGAATCAGCAGTGGCAAACTATACGCAACCGCAAATAGGTCGACACTGCCACAAAGAAATTAAAAAACAAGAGAGGAATCATTGAATGAATCCAGAAAACTGACACCCTACATGACACACCACAAAGACAATGAAAGTCCAGGGGCCCACAGAAATGGTCGACGGCTAGTCGCAGTGTGGCAACAATTGCATTAATACACCCCTGGATGACTGATGCTGTGAGCATAGAGCATGCAAATGAAATGAAATGAATTTGTACTTGTAAAGCGCACTGCTACCCTGAGGCATCCTGGCGCTGAACGCATACCGCTGTGGAACCCTTCCTGGCTTTTCCCTGTGAAATGTCCACTCCTGGGCACCCCCAAGGTGAAGCCAGGCATCCCAGCGCTGGTGGGGCCGTTGTGGAGATTAAGCAAGCTATTGCCCAGAGTTGCAGAGTGGGACCCATGATTAGAATAGGCACCGAGGCGAGAATTATCAGGTCCGAGGAAGTTGAGCCCAAGACCCGCCGAGGCGGGAATTGAACCCTGGTCCCAGGCCAGATCTCTGCATCAGGGTCTGCCGCTCTAACCATTGAGCCACACTTCTCCACTAGGAGGCCGTTAGGGTCAATCGAGCTCACCAATTACCACAGTCTAAGCCAAGATGAAAGGCTTGTGATTTTGGGGCTTGGAAGGAAGTAAGGAAGGGAAGACGAGAGAATGGGGAGATCTTTTGACACAAGGGAATTAGGAAATGTGACTAGAAGCTACATTATGCACAAAACAGGGGCTGACATGATCGAGGGAGCAAAGACATTTTTGCACATACGAAATACAGGGGTTCTGCCACCAGATGTACACATACACAGCAGAAAACAGGGATCCCAGGCATGTAGGGAGTGAAGAACACAGAGAAGAGGCCCTGAGGTTATTGTGCATGGTCTTCACACCCTTTCTGGAATTAAAATGGTAAGAATAATTAATTTCAATGTGAAAGGGCTCAATGCGCGAGCCAAACAAAGAGCAATCATCAACCTTCTTGGGCACTCACAAATGTTCTCCTCACATTCCTCTAAACCTGAAGAAGTTGCTATCTCATGCAGTGCTCATTTGAGGCCAACATTCAAAAGATACTAAGGGACAAGGGAGGGAGATACCTAGGTGTGGCCTTACAAATGGGATGCAACATATACACTATAGCTACAATTTACATCCTTAACACGGGACAGGAACCTTTCCTTAAGTCCTAACTCTCGGTGTAGGAGAGTAGGATCTGCCTCTTATGTTGCCCCCACTTTTTTTCTGATGTTGACACTGGTTTCTGGCCATAGTCTGGCTGGGTCCCTGCTAATCAGGGCCCCAGCCTCTCTGTTCTCTCTAAACGACTTGGAGTGCACTCTAGGTGCACTAGTGATTGGATGCTGTGGTTCCTTATGAGTCCCTAGTACATGGTACCTTAGGTGCTAAGGGCATAGGTACTTCACAGGCCTACCAGGGGCTGCAGCATGTATTATGCCACCCCTGGGAAGCAGACTAAATCTGACACCACAGGCCTGCCATTGCAGCCTGGGTGAGGAAGTGCTAGCACTCCTCACTGAGATATAGGTCCCCTATATCTCTCCTACACACACATATAAACCTATCAGTCACCCCTAAGGCAGGCCCTATCAATCCTGAGGGCAGGGTGCTTGGCTTCTATGTGAGGGGGTGCCTCTGCCTGAGCAGGGCCCTCTGCAGCTCTCAGAGTCCATTCTCTGGTGCTGTTTGTGGATGCGGTTAAACCATATACTTTTAAGTGCATTATATCCTCGCAGTAAAATGCTAACTTTGGAATGGCTGCATCGAAACATGTCGTGTTTGGTGTCAAACATCTTGGAATACTACCCCCCGCCTGTCCTGGCGGCGGGGGTAGCATTCCACCCTTCTAGAGGGATAGACATGTACCTACTGTGGAAACGCGGTAGAATCCTGCAGAGCCCTGGCATCACAAAATGGATGCCACCAGTCACAGATACTGGGCTGCCCTCCTGCTGATGACCAACACTCGCAGTGGAGGAAGCCCAACAATAGATATCCTGTCCCAAGGGGGTGTGACCACCTTCCAGACAGGGTTTAGTGTATTGGGGCTGGGTGGGTGCACTCTTAGAGTGCTTTGAAGTCCTGCACTGGGGGAGCAGAAGGCTCCTCTGTGCATATGCCAGTTCAAACCGGCTCAGGGGCTACCTGTCCCTGCTCTGGCGTGAAACTGGACAAAGGGAAGTGGGTGTAGCCACCCACTCCCCTGACCCTCCCATAGGTAGGGTCATAGAGCTAGTCCCTCCCTTTCTTTTAGTATAAGAGGGGGAACCTGTGCATTGCACCCTAGATTTCCCTGGACGACGCTCTACAAGAAGAATCCCGGACCTTCGACGTTCCACTACCTTTGGAAGACTGAAGAATCTCCCTTGGAGTCAAGGAGTGACTCCCCTGCTTGGCAGGCACCAAAAACTACAAACGACGGTCGCAAACTACGCCGCTCCCGCCGGAGTCCGAAGTCCCTGCAGCCCAAGAAGTGGATTTCCTGACTTCTCAAAGGCCATCGTGAGTTCCCAGTGAAGCTGAGGCCAGTGGACCCCAAGAGTAACGAGGAACCGCGACCCCTGGGTACCGTGCACTATTGTCGAGTGCAACCCCTCCACAACGTTCCATGAACTTGTGCTTTGGACCACATGTGGTCCCAGCCTCCAGCAGGAATCCCTCCTAAGATCAGAGGCCTACCATGTCCTGAGTGACCGTGGGCCCCTGTGAGCGAATCCTCCTGAGGCGTCTTTGCAATCCCTTGCCAGCCGGCTTGTGGGTCCCCAGAAGACTTTCTAAAGAAACCGAAGGGCTCCCCTGGTTGCTCCAGGCCTGCCCTGACTTACCCTCGCTGGGTGAGTCCCCCAGACCTTGCTGGTCTGCGCCATTGCCTCTTCACACTTTCCCCAAGACTTGCTGTTACCAAGGCTTGTTGACTCCGATCGAGTCGCCGACACCGCAGTAAGCTGCAGACATCGTGGGACATGCCGAATCCAGCTCCTGGTTGTCGTCGACACCTCCTGGACCTCGTGGCTGAAGAGTCAAGGCAACCGCGAACGACCTGAATCTTGCGACGACGGTGGGCATCCATCTTCCTTGCCCCGAGTCACTGCCAAGTGACTTTGAACACTGTCGCCTCTGCTTTCAGGTCTTCCATCTTCCGAATCCAGGCTTGGATTCCTCCGGACACTTCTCCTGTCGCCGCAAGCAGCAAGTCTTCACTGGCTCCCATTGAAAACGACGCCGCGACCCGACACCAAAGAACACCTATGCACCCGGCTCCCCTGGGTGAGGTAACTTCAGCACTATGGGGCGCCTGTGGGTGTGGGCCCTAGAACTACTTACCCTGTAAGTGACTTGCTTGTAGCTTCCCTCGAAGTGTCCTAAAACTCTAATTTTCTAAGTGCGACAATTGCGCTGACTCGTACAGGGTTCGTGTCTGTGTTAGACACACCGCGTCCATCTCCTTTGTAACACTATCTAAAACTGTATCCTTCGACTCGTACTGAGTCCGATCGGGGTTCGCCTCGAACACACAAAGGGCCTGTAACTCTGAGATCTCCATTGCACTGACTCGCACAAGGTTCGCGTCTGTGTTAGACACAGCGCGTCCATCTCCCTTGCATCTCTATCTGTGACCGCGTCCTTCGACTCGTACAAGGACCGATCGGTGTGTTCGCCTCGAACACGCAAGGGACCTTTAACATTGATATCTCAATCGCGTCTGAGCGCATAGACTCGCACCGGTGCCAGGTCACCGCTTCCGTCCCCTGTGGGTCTCCTACAACTACCTGGGGTGGTTCTTGGGGGTCCCTCGATTCTAGATGCCCTAGACCTAGGTCTAGCAAACTAAGATTGTGATATTCGATTGTGCTAAACTTATTGTGATAACATTTGACTTGTACATATGTTCCTGACTTCTAATCTCATAAAGAGATTAGTAGAGAGTGTTTATTAATAAATAAATATATTTTTGATATATATACCTGTGTGGTGTCTTTTCATTTGGTGATTCAAGAGATTGTGTGGTAAAACAAGCTGCTTTACATTCCTTCAAGACTTAGCCTGAAGGCTGCTCTCCACAGCTACCACTAGGATAGCTTTCTATAAAGGTTGTCTAAAACCTATCTACCATAAGAGTCGAATTGTTCTGGTGCAAGGTGTCCACTTTAATTAGTGAACAGCATATACCAGGCCAACTTCTCACACTCTGCGATCTTTAAGTTCATGGTGGGGGAGGTAATAGAGTGAGACCTGAATATGGTGATGGGGAGCCAGGTGGATCGGTCACATCGAAGATACGACTGGGAAAGAACAGCCAGTGGGGAGATAAAAAAAAATGGCTGACAGAGGTGTGCTTCATGATGCCTGTAGAGAGAAACATGGCATAGAAAGAGTCTACACATACTACTCCCATGCCCACAAGATATACACCCACTTAGACCACTTTTTCAGAGAACCCTGAGATAGTAGCTCAGATGATGGATATTTCTATTGGTCTCATGCCCCTCTCAGACCATGCACCATTTACTTGTACACTACAGCTCCCAAACTTATCGCTCAGGGATCACTCGTGGCCACTTAACAACTTTCTGTTACATGATCCAATATTAAAAGTCAAAGTGAAGATGGCGATCACAGACTATCAAGCGAAGAGTGACACTCCCATAGCTCTCTGGCGATGATTTGAGATACTCTCAAAGCAGTTCTCAAGGGTATCTTTATCTCTGCAGCTGTAGAGAAGAAAAGACTGAGGAAAGAAAAGAGGGAACAAATAGAATCTCAGCTTAGCATCTTAGAACAGCAACAAAGGGGCACCTCCTCACAGAAACTATGCAGGAAGATCCTGGCTGCTTGCGCCCAACTAAAGCCCTTAACATGGACAATGCTAAATATGCCTTGCTGCATTACAAAACTGAAATATTTTTCCATGAGTGTTAGAAATGGGATCTCTGGTTGGCTAAGGCTTGCGCCAAAGCCAGGCAGAGACCACCACTCTAGTCAGGGCGAGGGAGTTACACGCCGACGATAACCCCTGCTCACCCCCTTGGTAGCTTGGCACGAGCAGTCAGGCTTATCCCGGAGGCAATGTGTAAAGCATTTGAGCAACACACACACAGCAGCAACACCCTAGGCACACCACAAAAGGAACTCCACACAAGGTTATATATAAAAATAGCCTTTGTATTGTCATAAACACCTTAGATCATAATCACACAATGTACACTGTGCCAACTGGCACCAGGCAGTATTTACAGGGGACTATATACACCTGACAGGGCCAATTGGGCCACTGTCAGGACCATCACAAAGTGGAAAGAGTAAATGTAGAACTTGTAATAAAGGTAGATCACAACCAGTAATCACTGGCAAACACTGTACTCAGCATTATCCTGCAACATAAAAGATGGGACACCTAAATCATATCAGGCATGAATCTCATTAGGCATAAATCTCATTAGCATCACACGTTATGCACCAACCTCATTCTGCAATAATCACATGAGGCAATAGGCCTCGTAAGCATAAACACAGTGTGCCCCAATCGGGGGCACAACGCACTGACACTGGCCCCAGGCCAACTGGCCTCTCACCGGGGCTCAAAGGCCCAACGTCCAGAATGTCAGGGCTGGCTGCGCATGCAGCGAAGTAAAAGTGCGCAATTGCGCAGTCTTAAACGTCGCAGCTGCCCACTAATTGCTGGGCAGCTGGAAAACTCACGGTAGGATGCGAAACGTTGCAGCTGCCCACTGTCAGGCGGGGCAGCTGGGGGAAATGCCTGTGGCACTACGGTGGCCTGGGAACCCTCGACCGGTTCCTACAATTGCGCCCACACGTTACAGCACAAAACTGACTCGGTACTGGCACTCCCCGTGCCTCACTAGCCCCCCTTTGGGACACTGTACACAAATGGGGCCAAAACGTTGCAGCTGTGGGGCAGCTGTGGAGGACAATACGGGCAGTGGCACTACTGTGCCTGTGGAGCCCCACTTTGGGAATCCTAACACCCAAATGCCCCCAAAAAGAACTCAGCCCCCTGAGCCCTGTTCGCGGAACTCCTCCCGGTGCACCAACTGTGCGGTGCAGGGAACCCGTGCGGCAGCCACACTCACCGGTGCTCTGCGGACCTCTTTGGACCTTCCTGCGGCTGGTCAGCGCGAGGCTCCGGTCTCGTTCTTGGGCCCTCACTCGGCACAACCAACAACAAAGGCTGCAGCCCAACCCCACTCACCAGGACTCTTCTCTTCGGTGCGGACTGCGCGGGGCTGGCATGCGGCGGGGGCAGGCACTGACAATGTGCCTCGGGCCCCCTCCGCCTCACTCCCAGACAGCTGCGGCTTCTCCGTGGAGCCTCCGAGGCTCCAGGTGATCAGGCGGTACGCGGGGCTCCTTCCTCCAACACAGGAGCCCCGCCAGCAATTGCCACAACTCTCGGCTTTTCACGGGGCTCTCCCTCACTCTCGGGGGCCCTGGGTGAAGCCGCTGACTCCGTCCCCGTGATCTCCCTGGAGCTGGGACTTCCTGCCTCTGCTCTGCGCCACAATGACGTGGGGGTGGGAGTCCCGGTTGCCAGGCAACACTCCGGCTTCCCTCTGGGCCGCGGCGGTGATTTCCCTGGATGTGGCGCTTCCCTACTTCCTTCACCGAAGCGCGGGGTGGCACCCGCTCATAAATAGGAAAATGGCAAAGATGCGGGGTGGGCACCCGCGGGATACACAAAAATTGCAGGGTGGGCACTCGCTCGAAAAATGAGCATACAGCGGGGTGGGCACCCGCTGTTTGAATTCCCAGGCAGCAGCCCAGCGCTGCAAATGAAACAACAGAAGCGCTCTTCAAAATAAAAGTAAAGCGCTCTCAGGCGCTTCTCCAAGAGGATAAAATAAAGCGCTCTTTCAAGCAATAAAGAGCCAATCGCTCTTCCAAATAAAAGGCAAAGTTCAGGGGGGCACAAGGCTGGGCTCAGGCAGGCCAGCACACAGGGCCCTCCAGCAGGGAGGCAGTCCCTTGTGGCGGTTCCTCCTGGAGCCCAGCAGCAGCAGCCCCCCAGCGTCAGGATCAGCACAGCAAAAGAAAATTTTCATGGGGTCACAGCCCCTTCTTTTATACCTATATCCCCCTTTGTCACACAGCACAGGGCTGGGGGAAAACCAGATGCAACTGGTTTGGGGGAGCTTTGGAGCACTTTGTTGTGCTCAGCTCCTCTCCTCTTTGTCAGGTGGGGGCTAGGTGCTCAGACGCACCACAGGGGGTGGAGCCAGCATTGTGGAGGGAAGGCACAACCCTATTCAGGTCCCAGGTGCAACTCCTCCCTCCCATCTAGATGCAGATCTCTTTATTCACCACTGGGCAGACTCATTTTGGCTCCTGGAGCCAAGCACACCACCCAGCCCCTGTCAATCACAATCCAGACATGCACTCCACATCAGGCAGGCAGACACACAGCACACAGAAATGCCAACTTCTAAAAGTGGCACTTCTCCACTAGTCACAATAACTCTGCGCACACCATTGCGCAGCATTTATTCTCACGAGTTCGCACATACTAAACTCGCCCCTGCACTCCTCTCACACCAGGAATTACCATGGACACACATATCCCCCATGCATTCCTATGGGAGGGCAGGCCAATCTCACCACACGCACTCAGAGTGCGCACGCACTTTACACTGGGACACAGTGCTAAAGTGCGCAGAGGCCTAAAACCACCAACACTACACAGGGAAAAGGCTAGGAGACAGGCAAAAAGTTTAGGGGTGAACCTGCCAAAAGGGCCAAGTCCAACACAACCCCTTCCAGCCAAAACGCAGGGTAGACCAATCACCACTGTGATGGGCTTCCCTGCTTGGGGCGATAGAACACGGACGCGGGCCCGCAACTGCAGGGACACCCTCCTGTTCTACGCCACGGTGAACCCATGTGGTTCCTTCTGAAAAAGCTGTCCGGAGCAACTGGGCTACCCCACTGGTACTCCCTAGCTGTCCGCGGCCAGGACCAGGCCCTAGGCCACCCAGATGCCACTGGTCCTTGCCCATTCACAGAGTGGGGGGTAGTAACCCCTGGCACATAGTAGCCATTCTCCACTCTTCCCCTCATCAGGGCAGGTCTAGACTGCCACTGATCTTCCAGCCTAGGGTCTGCACCCTCAGGCGGACCAGAAGTCACGGGTGAGGCCCTCCTCCCCCTACCTCTCCTTCTAGGGTTCCGCCCTCTCCTCCTTGGAGAAGCACCGTCAGAACACAACTCTCCCACCAGTTCAGGACCTCTCTCCCACAACTGGTCTCCCAACCTAGGGTCTAACCCTTCAGGTTGCACCGGGGTCAGAGGCGAGGACTCCCTCCCTCTGCACCCCCTTCCAGAGTTCTGCACCCTCCCAACTGGAGCAGTACCCCTGGAAGATGAACCGGTCAGGACACTGGTTACAGATGTCCTTTCCTCCAGGTCAGGCGGATCCTGAACCTGGCCTCCCAACCTTGGGGCTGAACCCCACGGCTGAGCATTTGCCTGGCACACCAGGACTTCTGGGGGCGCACACAGCAGCCCCCCGAGGGTAACGCATGACTCATGTGTTGCGTGACAGTCTGCGTGGCACAGACCTCCCGACCCCTGTCCATCTCACAGTGCGCAGAGATCCCCCACGACAGAAGTGGTGTCACCATGGTCACTTCTAGGAGACTCAGCCCTTCTGGCTGGCCCCTGACCCACTGGTTCTTCCACTGGGGAACACATCCCCCTCTCACCCCTCAATCCGGACTTCTGTACCCTCCCAACTGGAGCGGCACTGCCAGACACCAGAACCACTGGAGCTCTATTTACAGACGCTCCAGGTTCTCCAGACACTAGGAGATCCTCCTCAAATGGACTAACAGGACAGCCTAGGCTCCCAACCTGGTGTTCCCTGAAGAAACCATCCAGGTTCTGAGACTGGGTTTCGGGCACCTGGGGACACTCAGTCCCACACTCACTCCTACTCCACTGAGACAGGACGTGAGCCCCTACACCCCTCCCACTATACTGGGACCTAGCTGGGCTACACTGAACCTCTTCCCCAATATAGGACGGGAAGATACCTGAGCCACTACTTTTGGGATCACTCCCCAATGCCTCTTCAGAACCTCGGGCACTTTCCCAGAGGTCTGCTTCCCATGCAAGATCCCATGGATCAGGGTGCCCACACTCCAACAGGTGTTGGCGCAACCCTGGAAAACAACAACTGAGCAGGTGCTCTTTAATAACCAGATTGAACAGTCCTTCAAAATCCTGTTCCGTGGTACACTTTACCCAGTCACTCAGTGCATCATTACAGTCATCCACAAACTTCCCCCAAGACTGGTGAGACAGTTTCCTACTGCCCCTGAACTTCAACCTGTACTCCTCTTCCTGGGAGCCAAGTACCATATTCTGGGAACTGGGAATGGGACTTCCTGCACTGGACTCCATATTGCTGCCACCACTGGATCCCACCCTCACTGGTGAATCCAGACAATTGAAACTACTCTCAGGGGATAACCTACCCTCCAGAGCTAATTTCTCCCTGGCGAAGGCCCTCTCAGCCTCCGCCATCCTCTCCTGTGCTAAGACCCTCTCGGTCTCTAGATTTTTCTCCTCCACACTCAGCTGCGCTATCTCCCTGGCATGCTCTAACCTGAGCTTCTCCAAAGCCAGCTGATGCTCCCTTTCTTCCCTCCTATCCACCCACTCCTCTGGGGACAGGGAAAGGGATGGGGCACTGCCCCCGACACTGGACCCAGCAAGGGACTTCCTATCCATGGGGTCCTCACTATCTACTGGCGTCCCTGTCCTGTCACTTTCTTCCTCCTCTTCAGACTCCTCAGGGCCCCCCTCAGACCCACCACCCTCTTGGCGTGCGGCCAGGGCCCTCTTCTCCTCTTTGCGCTCATGTTCCCATTCATCCTTTTGCCATTGGATCAGGTTCTCCCTAAGTTTTGACTGGGTGTCTGACCCACACACTGCTATGTCTCTCTCCTTACAGAAATCCACCAACTCCCACATGCTGTATCTAAACAGACCACAAAAATTAAAAGCAGACTCCATTTTGGCGGGATGCTCAGGGACACGTGCAACACAGGAGACCTAGGTTTCTGAGCTGAAGCAAGAGTACACAATTTACAAATTACACTTTTTAGGAGAAGAATAAAAATAAAACTCAGAAACAATAATCCCCAAACATGTGATTATCTAAATGCAGAGTTTGTAGTGCAACCAATTGTCGCTGTGGTACTGCGCAAACGCAAGTCCTATCCTCACCGCTGACAACCAATGTTAGAAATGGGATCTCTGGTTGGCTAAGGCTTGCGCCAAAGCCAGGCAGAGACCACCACTCTAGTCAGGGCGAGGGAGTTACACGCCGACGATAACCCCTGCTCACCCCCTTGGTAGCTTGGCACGAGCAGTCAGGCTTATCCCGGAGGCAATGTGTAAAGCATTTGCGCAACACACACACAGCAGCAACACCCTAGGCACACCACAAAAGGAACTCCACACAAGGTTATATATAAAAATAGCCTTTGTATTGTCATAAACACCTTAGATCATAATCACACAATGTACACTGTGCCAACTGGCACCAGGCAGTATTTACAGGGGACTATATACACCTGACAGGGCCAATTGGGCCACTGTCAGGACCATCACAAAGTGGAAAGAGTAAATGTAGAACTTGTAATAAAGGTAGATCACAACCAGTAATCACTGGCAAACACTGTACTCAGCATTATCCTGCAACATAAAAGATGGGACACCTAAATCATATCAGGCATGAATCTCATTAGGCATAAATCTCATTAGCATCACACGTTATGCACCAACCTCATTCTGCAATAATCACATGAGGCAATAGGCCTCGTAAGCATAAACACAGTGTGCCCCAATCAGGGGCACAACGCACTGACACTGGCCACAGGCCAACTGGCCTCTCACCGGGGCTCAAAGGCCCAACGTCCAGAATGTCAGGGCTGGCTGCGCATGCAGCGAAGTAAAAGTGCGCAATTGCGCAGTCCTAAACGTCGCAGTTGCCCACTAATTGCTGGGCAGCTGGAAAACTCACGGTAGGATGCGAAACGTTGCAGCTGCCCACTGTCAGGCGGGGCAGCTGGGGGAAATGCCTGTGGCACTACGGTGGCCTGGGAACCCTCGACCGGTTCCTACAATTGCGCCCACACGTTACAGCACAAAACTGACTCGGTACTGGCACTCCCCGTGCCTCACTAGCCCCCCTTTGGGACACTGTACACAAATGGGGCCAAAACGTTGCAGCTGTGGGGCAGCTGTGGAGGACAATACGGGCAGTGGCACTACTGTGCCTGGGGAGCCCCACTTTGGGAATCCTAACACCCAAATGCCCCCAAAAAGAACTCAGCCCCCTGAGCCCTGTTCGTGGAACTACTCCCGGTGCACCAACTGTGCGGTGCAGGGAACCCGTGCGGCAGCCTCACTCACCGGTGCTCTGCGGACCTCTTTGGACCTTCCTGCAGCTGGTCAGCGCGAGGCTCCGGTCTCGTTCTTGTGCCCTCACTCGGCACAACCAACAACAAAGGCTGCAGCCCAACCCCATTCACCAGGACTCTTCTCTTCGGTGCGGACTGCGCGGGGCTGGCATGCGGCGGGGGCAGGCACCGACAATGTGCCTCGGGCCCCCTCCGCCTCACTCCCAGACAACTGCGGCTTCTCCGTGGAGCCTCCGAGGCTCCAGGTGATCAGGCGGTACGTGGGGCTCCTACCTCCAACACAGGAGCCCCGCCAGCAATTGCCACAACTCTCGGCTTCTCACGGGGCTCTCCCTCACTCTCGGGGGCCCTGGGTGAAGCCGCTGACTCCGTCCCCGTGATCTCCCTGGAGCCGGGACTTCCTGCCTCCGCTCTGCGCCACAATGACGTGGGGGTGGGAGTCCCGGTTGCCAGGCAACACTCCGGCTTCCCTCTGGGCCGCGGCGGTGATTTCCCTGGATGCGGCGCTTCCCTACTTCCTTCACCGAAGCGCGGGGTGGCACCCGCTCGTAAATAGGAAAACGGCAAAGATGCGGGGTGGGCACCCGCGGGATACACAGAAATTGCAGGGTGGGCACTCGCTCGAAAAATGAGCATACAGCGGGGTTGGCACCCGCTGTTTGAATTCCCAGGCAGCAGCCCAGCGCTGCAAATGAAACAACAGAAGCGCTCTTCAAAATAATAGTAAACCGCTCTCAGGCGCTTCTCCAAGAGGATAAAATAAAGCGCTCTTTCAAGCAATAAAGAGCCAATCGCTCTTCCAAATAAAAGGCAAAGTTCAGGGGGGCACAAGGCTGGGCTCAGGCAGGCCAGCACACAGGGCCCTCCAGCAGGGAGGCAGTCCCTTGTGGCGGTTCCTCCTGGAGCCCAGCAGCAGCAGCCCCCCAGCGTCAGGATCAGCACAGCAAAAGAACATTTTCATGGGGTCACAGCCCCTTCTTTTATACCTATATCCCCCTTTGTCACACAGCACAGGACTGGGGGAAAACCAGATGCAACTGGTTTGGGGGAGCTTTGAGGCACTTTGTTGTGCTCAGCTCCTCTCCTCTTTGTCAGGTGGGGGCTAGGTGCTCAGACGCACCACAGGGGGTGGAGCCAGCATTGTGGAGGGAAGGCACAACCCTATTCAGGTCCCAGGTGCAACTCCTCCCTCCCATCTAGATGCAGATCTCTCTATTCACCACTGGGCAGACTCATCTTGGCTCCTGGAGCCAAGCACACCACCCAGCCCCTGTCAATCACAAGCCAGACATGCACTCCAAATCAGGCAGGCAGACACACAGCACACAGAAATGCCAACTTCTAAAAGTGGCACTTCTCCACTAGTCACAATAAATCTGCGCACACCATTGCGCAGCATTTATTCTCATGAGTTCCCACATACTAAACTCGCCCCTGCACTCCTCTCACACCAGGAATTACCATGGACACACATATCCCCCATGCATTCCTATGGGAGGGCAGGCCAATCTCACCACACGCACTCAGAGTGCGCACGCACTTTACACTGGGATACAGTGCTAAAGTGCGCAGAGGCCTAAAACCACCAACACTACACAGGGAAAAGGCTAGGAGACAGGCAAAAAGTTTAGGGGTGAACCTGCCAAAAGGGCCAAGTCCAACAATGAGCAATAAAACAAGCAAACTCCTGGCTTCATAACTTGCAGCTAAAAATAAATAGAGTAAGGGTATCATCAATTCGCACTCCAGAGGGCAGGCATGTTATTAAGATAGGGATAATGCCATAACATTTGGTCTCTTCCACCAGTTTATATACGCAGGTGAGGCAGAGACTCAGTGGCTGGCACAGGCATCTGTGGAATGAACATTCCATCCAACAACGCCCTGAGTCCAGCTAGACCAACGCATCTTGGTGGAAGTGTTCATGTTAGGGATTGCCAAGCCCAAACTTGGCAAAGCTCTGGGCCCAGATAAATACCCAGCTGCATTCTACAGACTGTTCTGTCCAAAACTGGGCCCTATTCTGGCCAGATTATTTAAAAGCTTTGGGGAGATGGGGTAAATAACAGCCACTAGGAGGGAGGCGCCGATGGTGCTCTTAGCTGTGCCTTGTAAGGAGCCGAGGTTATGTTCATCCTATAGACCCGTATCACTCTTGAATCTGCATGTTAAAATCTTTACCAGCATGTTAGCAACATGCTTGAACCATCTCATGTCCTGAATGATGGACACAAATAATCAGGCTGTGTAGTGGTTCACCAGTGTGGGACACAGCCAAAAAGATTGTTTAAATAATAGAAGAAGCCGAGAGAACAGGAGGCAACAGTGTCTTGCTGCCACTCGTCACTCAGAAAACCATTCAATAGGGTGGTTTGGACACGAATACATCAGGTTCTGACAAGAGCGGCCTTCGGTCACAGAATTCTGTAATGAATATTAGTGACCTATCCCTCCCCAAGAGCCCACATTGGGATGAATGGAGTCAGATCGACACCAGTGGAGATTGGAAGGTGGCACCTGACGGGGCTGTCCTTGATCGTCACTTCTCTTTGACTTTAGAACACTTTGCCAATGCCACAAGACAGCATGAAGATATAAAGGGGGTTGAATGGGGAGAGGAAAATTACAAACTCATGATGTTTTTCGATTACATGATGATAACACTTAAGGACCCTGTGAATTTGCTACCTCTTCTGCTTGAGGAGCTGGACACCTATGGAAACGTCTCATGGCTCCAAATAAATATCTTCAAGTTGGAGGGCCTCATCCTACACCTATTACCTGAACAACAGACCCTCCTGAGTAAACTGATTCCACTTAACTGGGCAGCCCAATCGGTAAAGTAGCTAGACATCAAGTTAGCTCATACCATGTCTCAAATAGCAAATTTGTACTACGTGCAGCTACTGGCCAAAATTAAAAAAAGATCTGCAGTCCTGGAGACTGGAGCATTTCTCATGGCTAGGCAGGGTGGCAGCTATTAAAAGGAACAAACTCCCCCCTAGAATATTATATGTGTTTCAAATTATACTGTTGGCAGTCCCCACCACTGCCCTGAAGCAGATAAAACCTGTAATCAACTATTTCATCTGGCAGGTGAAAGCTCCAATGTTAGTGATAAAAAAACTGGTTTGTCAAACCCAACAAGGTGGATTGGCAATACCTCACATTCTCTCATACTACCAAGCATCCCACCTGAGAGACATGGTAGAATGGGGTGAATTGGAAACTGCAAAACAGTAGTGTTTCTGTACTTTTCTCATGTGGCATATTACTCTTGTATAGTGCATACATTGAACTGAGCCACCTCCAGGCCATGATTGAGAGCTCTAGAGTTATAGCTAAAGAGAGTGCAAATTTGTTACAGTGCTTCACAGTAGGTCAAAAAGGGTTTCAGAATAGATAGCCATCCAATCATTGGCCTCTCTAAAGAGTGCACAGAACAACAGTTACATATTTCTGTTGCAATTGTGATTCTACGCAAATGTGCATTGATGAGGTACACAGTTGTCAAAATATTGACAAGGCGAAAGTTAACGAAAATGCTGTGTTAATAGGTGAGTGGCTACATTATGTGTTGGGGCGATGAACTAAAGAGATAAGAGGAAGTGCATTCGGTAAAGCGTGAAAAGGCAGTACTGATTAGGAAAGTGGTGAGATGCAAGTTATGCAGATGGAGGAGATGTGCAGAGAAAAATGGAGTACATGTCTAACGGAGAGTAAACATAACAGGAGTGATTGAGACACTCTGAAGATCACTACCCCTTCCACAGGCCTCAATAATGTTTCATTCACAGACTCAGAATTTCAGAATTGAAACATTTTCAATATAAATTAGTTACAAGAAAATCATTGGTACTCGTTTATGTTAAACAGCTAACAACCATTGACAAAACCAATAGTCCTGGCTAGCTTTAGGTGTATGTCAGTTGTTGTGTTAGATATCAGGATGCAAGAACAGAAAGCTCAGAGCGGAACCAAAATACTGATCGAGTGGCTCACTATGGGAATCACAGATGTGTAGTTTGTAAGCTTAAGCCACAGCCATAATTACACAGGCCACACCCCATTTAAAGACCACCACTTTTTCATCACACTTAGGGGGAAAATGTCAGAGTGCAGTGTTACTCCAAAATTTGTAATGCTGCGCTCCGACATTTTTTAAACACAGGGATGCGCCGTATTGACAAAAATACGGCGCACTCCATTTCCCCTAGCGCTGGTGCTAAAAATGCTGCCTAGCGCCAGTGCAGGCAACCTTGCGCCATGTTGTAATGGTGCCTGCGCTGCAGGGGCAATTATTTATGTGCAGGAAGGGACACCTTCCTGCACATAAACAATCTTTAATGGGGATTTGCCTTTTCTAAGTGTGCTGCAGAATGCAGCACACACAGAAAGAGCAAAATACGAGGAGAAATGAATAATTTCTCCTCGTATTGCCATCCTAAGACCAGGTTTTACCTGGCCTTAGTTTTTGGCGCTGCCCCATCCTTGTAAATATGGGGCAGCATCAAAATGCAATGGGTGTTGCGGTGCAATGCCCACAGCAACACCCATTGCTCATTCCTTTACCGCAGCAGACTGCTGCGGTAAGGGGCATATTTACAAGGTGGAGGTAAGCCACGTTAAGATGCTTATCTCCACCTTATAAATATGGGGTAGAGAGCAACGCCACCGGAGTGTCAGAAAAGGTGACGTTCCGATGGTGTTAGGGGCTTGTAAATATGCCCCTCAAATTCCTGTTCAATAGGGATCAGATAAAACCCTTAAGATAAATAAAGAGACAGTATAATCTAACTAAATCTGAACGGTTTGCTTATATGCAAGTGTGCTATTGGGCTTTACATCCACACATCAAACGGGGCCAGACGACCACTCTGGCCCATTGAAAAGTGGACGAAGGATGCTTGACATGGTTGGCACCTAACATCAGCAGTCTATAAATACAGCATGGCCTTCACCAAAGGGGAAAACACCAGGCCAGAAGTGTTGGAAGACAGACCTATGGTGCAGATAACCGTGAACTGATGGGAACGCATGTACGACAGAGCCAGGAAGGTGGCGCAAAATGTCATCAATAAAGAAGCGCAATATAAACTCTTAGCACATGAGTCCAGAATTCCAGATAAGATGGTGACGGGGAGGCCCAAGACAGCAACATGTTGGAGAGGCTGTGGAGCTCCGGGCACTTTGCTACATAGTTTATGGTCATTCTACAAGCTTCATTTGTAGTGGAAAGAGGTGCTTATGGAGGCTGACAGTTCAAGATTCAAGGGGACCTGGGGGTGGCAGTACTTGGCATCAAATGCAAAGGAGGGGAGCCCCACAAATCATTTGTCGGCCGATGGATGTAGGCGAAGCTACAAGTTATACAAACCAATAAAGACTTTTTTTTTAAACTTTCTTTTTATTAAACTTATGCTTCAGACATTATGCAGTACAACACATAGACAGAATGGAACCTGACATGTAAAGAGTTAATGAGCTCACACTGCTTCTATTTACAATGCAATACACAGCCATTACCTGGGGCTTTCTAGTTCAACTTTCTATACTTCAGTGCAATAACCTACCTCCCAACTCTCCCTATGTTCCTCTCGCTTTATTTAACTCCTATATTTTATCCAAGCATCCCAAATATTTTACCATTTGTGGGGGCAACCTCTACTCTGATAGATGGTCTTCTCCGCCCGTTAACACCAGGCTAGGTCCTTTTTCCAGTCTTCAATTTTGGGATCCTCACCCACTCCCCATGCTCGAGCAATAATCCTCTTTGCCACTCCATAGGCCAATCTAAGCCATATTTTAGCATATTTCGGCCAGGTCATCTCCCCGTCACTCCGAGTATATGCCATCTTGTGTCGACCGGGACCTGTATGCCCACTACTGTTGTCATCACTCAGGCAATACCACTCCAATACTGCTGAATTTTGGGACAGGACCATAGAATATGGAAGAAGGTGCCCATCTCGCTGCACTCTCTAGCACACCCGTCCAAGTCGCAACGACCCGTACGGTGCTGCACTGTCCTGGGGCATATGATCTGTAAAAGACCCGGAGCTGGATTAGTCTAAACCGTGTCCTTATAGCGATTGCCCCAGGGTTCTGCATGGCTTCCCCCCAGTCATCATCCTCCAAGAGCCCCACGTCTGTTTCCCATGCCATCCTTAAGGGGCCCTTATATATTTTTTGTATGTTAGGGAGATAGCTTTGTCTATCATTGGGTCGAGTAGGAGTCTGTCTTCTAATGGGGAATATTCCGGAAGACGTTTCCCTTCTGTCACATGGCATTTGAGGGCGTGTCTCAGTTGTAGGTACCTGAGGTATTCCCCCTCCCCATCTGATATTCCGTTTGTAGTTTCTCGAAATCGATCATTGTCCCACTGCGCCAGACATCTTTCAAAAGTTCTATCCCTATGAGTCCCAATTTATGGAAACCCTGCAGGCGCCGGACCTCGCACAGCATATCGCATTCCCAGAGTGGGGTCTGTTCCGTTAACCTGGCTTCCCACACTACTAGTTTTGTGGATTTCTTCCAAGCACGCACTACAGTCTGTGTGTGCATCGGGAGTGACTTATTGCATGTCCTGCTATATAATTCAGTTTGATAGCCGCCTTTTCCCATAGCTAGGCGGTCTACTCGATAGGCAGGCTCAGTGGTTGGAGCAAAAACCCAGCCATTAATGTTTAAGAGATGGGACGCCCAGTAGTAATTCCTGATGTCCGGTACCATCAGGCCATCCTCGTAGACCCCCGCTGCACCTTACGCAGTGCGGGCTACTGCCCCTCCCCCCCACAGCAAGGCAAGTTGTTCTGCCTCGACCGCCCGAAAGAAGGCCTCTGGTATCTGGTACAGAGTATTCTGCAGGGCATTCAGCAGGCGGGGAAGAGCCATCGTTTTAAACAGGACAGCTCTGACCATGAGGGAGACCGGCAGGCGCCGCCACTAATAAAGACTTTTAACCCCTAAAATGTTCTCCATCTCTATCCATCCCCATTTTTTTTGTAGTACATTTTGTCATTGCCCCCTTTGTATTTACTAGCCCAATTTATTCAAGTCTTCCGGATGCTAATTTTAATATTAGGCATTTGATTATATGTTAGCAGCACAGTGTAAACATGCATTTGTAGTGCTTACATAAGAAGTGTTTTTCACTGACTGCAAAAAGTCACGCTGTCATTTGTCTTCAGAATAACGATGAAGCCCTCAAGACATTCACACACGTGACTCACAGGTTATGCACCGATGTCTACAAAAGGCGTATTTGCTCAGTGAACTATCTTGATTTTGGCTCTGCATGTCCTTAAAAACGGATCATAGACCTGAAGAATGTACTTGATATGAATGCTGTACCTGAAGTTAATTTTAAAAACTTAGAGGCGTTTCTCAACTACGCAAGGTGTTTTAGGCTTCCCGGTCCATTAATACAGCAACTACGTGGTGGACAGAATTTTGCGCACAGCTCTCCGACACTCGACGTTTGGGGAGAAAGTGCCCCGAAAATAACACAAGTCATGCGCATAAGCCTTGTGCATAGCTGCCCGGGAGGCCTCCATGTTGTGCATGACACTTTAGACTTTGTCACCATCTTGAACCACTGTTAACATGAAACTGCAACTTCCATAATGCAACATGCTGTTACTAGAAAGTCAGGACTGGCTGTGCCACACCTGTCAGCTTTGCACATTATAAAGGGCTACCTGCAAGGTTTGACTACAAATGTGTTGAATTCTCACCAAATGATAAACATTATTAATTCTTTTTGTGACAGGAGAGATACACAATTTACATAAACTATAAAAGTGTAGTTTAATGTGTACTCCCTAACAAACTGCTTATAAATTAAAGTGCATTTGATAAAAAGTCCTTCTTCTTAGATAATTAATATTTACTTATTCTGTGCTTCTGACGATACTTGTCGCTTGCAGGTCATATGTTTTGCAAAGCCAGAGATAGAGTAATTTGCAAATCTTCATTTAGCTCATATTAATGTAACACAGATACGTGTGCACTGTCGGTGGATAATGTTTGCGGCACTGGGATTATGCTACAGGGGTGTTCGAAATAATGCGGTTGGCTAAATTATGCAGAAAGAAAAGGCCAATTATGTGGTGTAATGCCGCATATTCTGTCATAGTGTTACTTCATTATTTTGTAATTTTGACACGTTAACACAGTATGGGTATAGGTTTCAACTTACTAGTTCCATTTTAAGTAACTGAGAGGTGATGAGTCCACCTTTCTGAAGGGCCTTACACTGCGTAGCAACACCGTGTTTTAAGTAACTTTTGATCCGAGAGAGCTAGAAACAATTGTTTATGTTAAAATTCTCACTTTATGCAGCAGATGATGGATTATGTTGCAAAAGCGACAAATCCATATTTATGCGTAATCATATAACAACAAAAATGAATAAAGAAATAAAGAAAGAGAATCTAGAGCATATTATGACAGCTAACAGAAGGAACGACAGCAGAACATTGATGGCAATAGTCAGACACTTAAGGAATAGTAACAGAAATATGGCACCCCTTATTACACATATCACTGTTAACATATGGGTTAAACACTTTTCTGGTGTATTTAGCCTGAGCAGTAGGGACGTCAATTTAGAACCACAGGAGCTCAACAGAGGCGTTTGTGCCAGTTTGCATTTTGGTTTAGCCGAAGTGGTCACTGCTCTTAGTGATTGTCCCCCCAACAAATCTCCAGGCCCTGGTGGGGTCCCAACAAACCTTTTAAAATATAACCTGGATATTTGGGCACCCATCTTGACCAATATTTTTAACAGCGCCACTAGCTCCCCCTCATCTTTATTAAGGGACTCCACTGAAATCGTACCCATCTTTAAGAAGGGTGATCGATCTGACCCGAGATGTTATCGACCAAACTCTCTCATTGATTGCATCGCCAAAGTCTTGGGAGAGTAGCCTTTAATCGGATCACAGACTGGGATAACAACAAAGGCATTCTGAGTTCTTTCAGGGAGCGCCTTAGTTCAGTGGAACAGTGTTTAAACCATGAATTGACTATTGGTAGATATGTTTGGGCCAAATACTTTCTACTGTCCCTGGTTTTCATGGACCTGTATTCTGCCTTTGACAGGGTAAACAGATCCATGCTATGGTCAATACTCTCAGGGAAAGGTTTGGATCTGTTGCAGGGATTCTGCTCTGAAACAGAACTATGCTTGGAACCATAGAACATCAGTATGTAGGGACTGCGTCACCATAGCACCTCAGTATCCATGAGCCGGAGTCCGACTAGCTATAGTGCCTCATTTGTACTCCTAACCTTTCGAGAAAAACAAGAGAGTTGGCACGCCAGAACACAACACTCTTGACCCCCTTAGGGATCGTGGTAACAGGACACACCCTTTCGCTCTCTTACTTGTACTTGTCCAAAATAAGATAACTAGGAGACACGAAGGTAGTTTATAATATTTATTTAAACTACCGAGCTCTGAAATGCAGTATACGTGCCACAATTAGAAAACAAATGCATACTAGAAATACTGTGAGCATGGTTAATAATCAATATACCATGAAAAGCCCTGTGATTTTATAGGACAGAGTAACCTAAACCCCCCTCCCTTGCTAATAAAGATAAATGATTATATATAAAAAATCTCTGGGATTACTGGCGGACCCCATACCTTAGCATATACAGATGGATGTTCTACATCTTGTAGGAAGGTGGAATCTGACTATATGGTTGCCCCCACTTTTTCTGGTGTTTTGCTGGTTTATGACTTAGTTGGACTGGGATCCTGCTATTCAGGGCCCCAGTCTATCTGCTTTCTCTGTAAAAAGGTTTCCATGTGCCTTAGGCACATCTCTGATTGGAATCTGGAGTGCCCTTATAAGTCCCTAGTATATGGTATACTATGTCCCCAGGGCATAGGTACCTCAGAGGCCTACCAGGGGCTGCAGCATGTATTATGCCACCCCTGGAAGGCCATCCAAACTGACACCACAGGTCTGCTACTGCAGCCTGGGTAAGGTGGTGCATGCACCCCTTACTGTGATATAGGCTACCTATATCACTATATACATACACACATATAAACCTATAAGTCACTCCTATGGCAGGCCTTATCAATCCTGAAGGCAGAGTGCGTGGTTCCTATGTGAGAGGGTGCCCCTGCATGAGCAGGGCCCCTCTGCAGCGTTCGGAGACCCTTCTCTGATGCTGTTTGTAGTGCAGCCTGACCATATACTCTTAAGCGCATTATAACCTCGCGTTAAATGCTAACTATGGAATGGCTGCACCGAAACATGTCGTGTTTGGTGTCAAACATCTTGGAATACTACCCCCCGCCAATTCTGGTGGCGGGGGTAGCATTCCACCCTTCTAGAGGGAAAGACATGTTAACCCTGGCCTGGCCGGTAACTTCTTTCTAAAGCCCTGGCATCACAAAATGGATGCTGCTGCCACAGACACAAGTCTGGCCTCCTGCTGCTGGACGAAACTCCGGCAGGGGAGGCCTGGACAATGGGTTTCCTGTCCCAGGGAGGTGTGACCACCTCCCCAGACAGGATAATGTGTATTGGGGCTGGGCGGGAGCACTTTCGGGTGCTTTGAAGTCCTGCACTGGGGGCACACTTGGTGTCCCTGTGCATACCCCAGTTCAAACCGGATCAGGGGCTTGCAGCCCCTGCTTTGGCGCAAACTGGACAAAGGGAAAGGGGTGTAGCCACCCCTCTGCCCTGACCCACCCATAGGTGGGGCCACAGAGTAAGTCCAACCCCTAAACTTAGTATAAGTATAGGAACCCAGTCCTTAAGATTTTAGATTATCCCTGGACGAAACTCTGACACAGAATCCTGGACCTTCGACGCTCTACTACAAAATTAGAGGACAGAAGAATCTCCCTTGGGGTCAAGGAGTGACTCCCCTGCTTGGCAGGCACCAAAGAAGCAATTGTCCGGTCTGCATCGCCTAAGCTCCCGTCGGACGCCGAAGTCTTTGCATCACCAGAGGTGGATTTCCAGACTTCCCCGAGGCTGCCCTGAGTCCCCAGCAAAGCTGAGGCCCGTAGCTGTCGTGGGTAACGTGGAATCATGACCCCTGGACACCGCACGCATTTGCAAGTGCATCCTCTTCTGGGTCTCCCACGAAATCGTGCTTTGGGCTCCGAGTAGCCCTAGCCTCCAGCACTAACTGCACCGAAGATCACTGGCCTCCACTCCACGCGTGTCCTGTGAGCCAGCTCCATGTGCACTGTCTCGAGGCTCCTTTGTGGTCGCTAGCCCATTGGCTAGTAGCCCTTCACGAAGGCCAATCCTTTTCTTCTTGGGCTCCCTGGTTGCTCCAGGCTTGCCCTCAGTTACCCTTGCTGGGTGAGTTCCTCAGACCTTGCTGGTCTGCATCATCGTCAATCTTCATCTACATCAAGACTTGCCGTTGCCAAGGCTTGTTGGGTCCAATCCGGTCGCCGACACCTCAGCACTCGACAGACATCATGTACCAGCTTGAATCCTGCTCGTGGTCACCGACAACGCCTCCTGGACCTCGTGGCTGAAGAGTCAAGACGACCGTCAACCTACCTGAAGCACTCGACATCGGTGGGCATCTGCTCATCGCCTTCCTGGTCACTGGCTAGTGACCCAGACTCTGTCCCCTCTGCTTTCAGGTTCTTCAGATCTCCGATCCACCTTTGGATCCACCCGGACACTTTTCACTTGGTCGCCAGCAGCACTTTGCAGCAGATCGCCATTCAAATCGACGACGAAACCCGACCCCGAAAGGCACCTATGCACCCGGCTTCCCTGGGTGAGGTAACAAGAGTACTCCGGTGCTCCCGTGGGTAGAGACTCTAGAACGACCTAGTTCTCAAAGGGTTTGCTCCAAGTCCTTCTTTAAGTGTCCCTTTTCTTTAATTTCCAAACCGCGACTTTCTCCATAGAAGTTAACGGCGATTCGCGGCTGTGTAATTACACTGCACGCGTCCCCTGTGGGTCCCCTGTGTCACTACCTTGGGTGGTTCCTTGTGGTCCAAGCACTTCTAGAGGCTCTAGGCCTAGTGTCTAGCTCAGTCGTGGTTCTTATACCACTTTATTGGTATATGGTTTGGTACGCCCCTAGGGCCCAAACGTGTATTTGTGCTATTACTGTGTTTAAATAACTTATAACTTATGTACTTGAACTCTAGCCTCATAAAGAGACTAGAGGGGTGTGTTTAGTAATAAATACATATATTTTGAATATATACCTGGTGTGGTGCTCTTTCATTTGATCACTCAAGAGATTATAGACTGGTAAAACAAGCTGCTTTACATTCCTTCAAGACTTAGCCTGAAGGCTGCTCTCCATAGCTACCACTAGGATAGCTTTCAATAAGGTTGTCTTTAACCTATCTCCAATAAGGGGTTGTTTGGACTGGTGCAAGGTGCCCACTATAATTAGTGGACAGCATATGCCAGGCCAACTTCTCACACATCTCAGCAAACGCATTGCTCTTGTCCTAGAACTCTCGTTCCATGTGTGTCTTTTGGCCCCTGTGCTCATCTATATGACATGACATGTGTGCACATAAGCAACAGCTGCATTCTTGTGTTATGTCTAGGTGCTAGTGCCTGGCCAGAAAGAATTACAAGGGACATTTTTGTTTGACCTTGTTGGTGGTGTTCAGACTAAATCCCAAGAAAAGAACAGCACGCAAAAACATATCAGGTTCCGTGTGAAAGTACAATGTGGCACAATAGCAAGCGTGTTTATATAGTAACATGAGCAAAGGAAAAATAAGGCCTACAACATGCACAGTTTGGCTGGCATAGGGAGAACTACAATGGGCCATGCAGGAAGCACATGGCAGACCCAGCCATGGTACATTTTATGGCTACCTTCCATCAAAATATTATTGAATAGCTAGATTTGGCCCAAATGGGGAGTGTACTGAGCCATTCAACCTAGAAAGTGGAGTCCACCAAGGACGTATTTTAGGCCCAATTTTATCTATTCTATATATTAATGATTTGTGTCAATTTCTAACTTCTCACGATCAAGACGTCCCATTGATGGGTAACCTCCAAGACCCAGTATTGTTATACGCCAACGATGCGGTACTGATGGTGTGCAGGCCCTAGAGCCTGTCCCATTTATTTCTGTATTTATGTGAGGGACCTTGACATGGACATAAAATATTTTAGATCACTTGTAATAGCTTATGGCCCCAAGAAGTCCAGAATGAATTCTATGTACGTTGGCTCTAAGTTGTTAACTTCAGTGACCAGTTTCCCATATTTGGGAATCACATTTGAACTATCTGATCACTGTTATTCAAATATATTTGCCAGATGGATGACATTAATTCAATCGATTGACGCCCTTTTTAACCTGTGCCCTCTGGTAGGAGGCAAACCTGTAGCTGCCTTCTTAAATATTTTTAAAATATAGTGTTTCAACAGCAACATATGGGGCGGGCATTTGGGGTTACGCCAATGCAGAAGAAAACCAATTTTGTAGGAGACTTTTATCTCAACCCCCCAGCTGCCCTAATTTTGACTGCTACGAAGTGTTAGGACTTCCCTATATTGAAGACCGTATTATGCTTGCACCCTTAATGCTTTGGAGAGCTATATGGAGCAATCCTTGTGCTCAGTTTAACCATCAGGTGATTCATGATTAGCTGAGATGCGAGCAGGGGCTGAATATACTCTGGCTAGCACATGTGAACAGTTCTTTCTCTCAACTAGGTAGGCCGGATCGCTTTACAAACCTTACTTGCATAACGAAGTTGGATAAAATGTGGCCTAAACATGCTTTTATGGACGCCAGGTATCTTCAGAGAGTTCTCATGGAAACCAAACCACTGAGGAAACTAATAAACAATACCTTTCCCTGCATACGGCTACAGGAATCGAACCCTACTTATTGTATAATCTACACTGTGTGATCAGTATGAAATAAAACGTTACTGCGTTTTACCTTTTTTAAAAAGTGTTCTGGAAAATTGACCAGGTTGTTTTTATTGCCTGTCTTAAAGTTGCACAACTTTAGGTCATGCAAGGCAGCTCTTACTTTCTTACAGACTCTTTTTCGACCACAAAAAGAGGCTTTGCTATTTTTAGCTTTTTTTAAAAAGTGCTGTTTGTTGCCGTAAATCCATGTATGAATTTTTTTAATATCAGTATTATTTAGTATGTTCTATGCATTTGTTGTCGTAATAAAATCTTGTGATTTATAATTAAATTGCTTAATCGAATAAAGTGTTTTGACATTTGAACTTATAAATAATTATGTGGAAAACGCAGCAGATCTGAGATCGATAGCCAATCAATGGATTCCCTCACATAGTACAATAGATAATCTACTGCTTTGTTCTTCTTTACTCTTAGTCAAAATTCAACAGATTCCCTATGGATGTGTTCAACAAAGCCCAATAGTAGATCACACACCATTCATACCTGATTCAACTAATATCACCAAGAGTCCTGACTATATTCAATATGCAAATTTATTATTCTTTCATAAAACATCAGTAACAAATCTATTATAAATACAAATAGTGCATTCAATGTGACAATAAAAATAGACACAACAAATAGTCCTATCTCAAATTCCAAAGATTCCCCCCGGGATATTCTAAAAACAAAATCACAAACCAATCATTCCAGGAGTTTATAAAACAATTTCTCATAATGTTAAAAGGGGGAGAATATCCTAGACATTAGTTTTTGTCATTTCACCGCACTACTCGAACAAAACATTCGTTGGTCGAACTGTTCTAGTGAAAAAAGTCTCTTTGTTCAACCAACCCTATGTGGATTTAGTGCTTTAATAACTTGGCATGGACGCGTTTCGGTGGGTTTGCCTTGTCCAACCACCTTCTTCAGGAACTGAAATTGATGTCTCCCACACCTTCAAATCTATCACGAAAACGTTTTATAAAGAACAAAAAACATTTTTAGAATTAGTATATTCTTATCATCTCTAGCGTCCATAACACATATACATTGAATATTTAGAAACTGCATTACATGCATGTCTTAAAAAGTACTTGGATCCTTAATAGAAAACTTAATAAAAAACTCCACATATAAAAATAAGAACTACTGTTAGCTCATATTTCAATGTTATCACATTGTCTACATTGCACATAAAAACCCTTTCACATAAAATCCTTTTGTAAACTGGAAATTTGGTGATGTTAAAAACCCCCCTCAACCACACGTACATTTCTCATAGTACAAACTCAACATGCTGGGCTTATCATTAGGGTTCACTCATTCACCTTATAAAACTTTAAAGGGCCCCCTATCCTACTAATGGTAGATAAAGAAAGTGACCCACCCATAATACATTTTTTTTTATATATATGTGTTGTCTGTTGGGCCGTGGCTCCTTAGGGTCAGCTCCTCGTTGTCAAATGCCGCCCACCGCTTTTATCAAACGGTTCCTCCAGTTAAAACTATTTCATAGAGAGACTGAGGGAGAGCAAAATGTATAAATACATTGCTGCCAGTTACATAAAATAAAATTCACACCCCTCTTCCCTCCTATTCCAAATAAGAGGTAAATTACCTTCAAAATGGTCCTATTCATTATGCTTATTCTCTGCGGGATTAAATAATCTCTACTCAATAGCTCCTTTCAGCGAGTGATTACATGGACCACATGCTCCAAATGCTCCAAGAGTCAACTGGAACCTGTAAATAGCAAAGAACAGTATTCCAGAGATAGGCTGCGCTCTGCTACAGCATATGGCAATGTCAAAAATGATGTTCCCTGCAAAATCCAGCCACTATGTCCAACATTAATTGGCTGCAGTGCCCGGGTCGCAACATGCTTATATTCTATTTAACAATGTCCGGCCCACCATGTCCCAGTCTGCCTCTACTCTCAAATGAGAGAGGTGAACCCTGATATAATCAATAGCGATAAACCTCTGGATGGGATAAAATCAGGTTTTTGCTGCTTGCTCAAAAGTGTATGTCAAGCATACTGGTTCGTACACACGCCCACCGGAGCGCGAACCATTTGTAAAACCTAAAGGGGCCAAGGTTTAGTTCCCACCGTGTTCTTTTCTGCGTGTGACTAAGATACAAAGCCTGTAACCACCCCCGCCTCCCAGAACACACATCACTAATTTGCTCCCTGCTATTACTCACTGATGCAGACACCACCTTCGGTCCCCTTCGTTTCCCTTCACATATTCTCCGTCCAAACCCTGGACGTGAGAATTTCCAGGTTTAAATGCGTGCAATGCGCATGCGCCTGCCCTTCACAATTGAGATCGTGACGGAGCTCCACCACGTTGGCGTCACCATCTTGGAATGGCTTTACGTATTATAGGGCTAGGCTGTAAAATATATCATAAACCTGTGTTATGCGTGTAATGCACAACTGGGGAACCCAAATCTGAGGAATACAAAATGCGCAAAGCAATATTGCTATCTCTTAACTTTTGGAAAGACAACCTAAGCCTGTTCCTGCCAATAGAATAAAAGATGGCGCCCCAAAATACTGTCACCGCCATCTTTGAACGGGCTTGCGTATGAAGTGACTAGGCTCTCAGTAGGCCATATGCATTACAATATTCCCACCCTGTTCCTGCTGTCTCAGGGATAACCTATCCCTACATACTATGCAGAACTAGAGGGGGCTCCCTGTTACTAAGGGGTTCCAAAATATGCAAAGCGGATTGTTGTCTCCTCACTATAGAGGAAAACAACATGTCCATTACCTACTGCACAGTGCTACCAATCAAGTAAAAAAATGAAGGAAACCCTAGGATAGGTACAGCAGAAATAGAGTTCTTTCACCATATAGACATTTCAGAGCAACTTCACCCAAGGATTAAACCCTAGTATCAGTAGATAGTTAAGACTACTATTCTTTCACAAAATTTGTAACCTGGGTGAGTGTACCATTCTTTCTATGTGACCCTATCTTTAGGAAGATGACCTATATTCTTTCTGTCATCTAACTAACTTTTCCCATTCCTCCCTCAAATTAAGTCCATTCCTTATGGTATTAAGAATCGAGATGTACCATTGCTCCCTGGCTTTCCTTTTTAGGTCGAGCATTCGAGACCTGTTGTAATTTCTCATGTTGGCTTAAAGCCATCCCCCTGCTTTTTATTTGCTTGTTTCAGTGTCCTTTAGAAATCCTTGCTTGCTAGTGGTCAGCCCTGACTCTTTGTTCCTCCTTTCTCCCTTCTGTTCCTCCCATGCAGCAGTGACTAAATACTGTCTCATTCCGCTATGGCTCTTTATGTGTTCTTGGGGGAATATTTTTTTCTTGGTTTCCTGCTCTGTAACTGTTTGCCTGTGTTCAGCTTCCATGCCATAGCTACTTAGATGTTAATATTGCATTCCTCCCTCCCACCTCCTCTTAATGCCACAGCTGTGTTAGTGCTGCCTCTCACGTCGGAGCTCCGGCTGTTTGCTTTATTTTTCAGTAATTTTTTGCACTTTTCTACGTCCATCGTCACTTAGGCTTTTTTTGGTAGGATTTACATTTGGTTTTGGACTTGCTTTTGAGGGGGGATTGGGCTTGTTGAAGTCTTGTTTGTTATTGTTGCTCCGGCAGTCCGGCCATGTGGTTGTCTAGCTGGAGCATGGAAGACTTTCCACAGATATCATTCCCAGCCTGTTTTGTGGCCAACGGCTTTCGCAGATGCTGCTCTCCTAACAGGTAAACAACCAACAGAAACGGACTGCCAGGACAAGATAAGGAAACTAAAATCTGTCTGTGCTGGCTGCTCCACCCAGCCCCTCTCAGCGTACAATAAAAGCTCCCGGTAACCCGAACAGGCTGGGTGTGATATGCACAGTCTGCAGGCATCTGCCCCGGAAGTCCATGGCTGGCTTCTCCGCTGTGTGTGTCTTTGGAGTCTCTGGCTGGCTGCAGTCGTGTTACTGGATGGCGGGAGCGTGTTTTTGGCTCAGCCTTGGCCGGGGCGCAGCTGCAATCTCACCCGGGTTTGAGGCAATGAGCGCCTCGTTAGTCAAATCCCCTACATTCAGATGAGAGGCGGGGGTGGGGGTCGCTGCTCCATCCCGTCCGAAATGCTGACTTTTAAAGGGAGCATTATTCACCGCCCCCCCCCCCCATCCCACCTATTCCTGCTCGCAGAAACCTGCTTGCCAATGATGCCCGGCTGGTGACATGAGCCAGCATGAAGTCGGAAACGGTCTTGTCTCACTCGGAGTCTGCGATGCCAGTGACCTGCTGCTCCTGCCCAGTGCATGATCATTTCTCACGCCCCTTGCCTGCTACTCTCACTCCGTGCTCCTGACAGGCAAGGGAAGAAAGAATAGACTATTACCCCGATTGTTTTTCCGATCCTCCCTTTTTGCAGCTTTAAAATCTTGACATGTATGGTATTAGCATCATCTTGTGGGCACTTAAAAGCACCTCCCCAGCTGAGAGTACCAGTTTACTTTAAAGTCCGCTTGCTGTGTAATTACCTCCTTCGGTGCCACTTATATATTTTTTTCAGATAAAAAAGTAATGTCTCCAAGGGTTGTTCACACACAGCTTTATGATTTGTTGACATTTGCTGTGGAGAAGGCTCCGTTGGTAGTAAAATGTGTGTATTTTTCTCCGGCAGAGTGATAAGCGCTGCCAAATGTTTCCATGCCAGGGTTGGCTCGAGGCGCTCAATTTTGAGGCAACAACATTGAATTTAGGGACCTGGCTTTCACATACCCAATTGACAATACTCAATTTACTGCTCTCGCAAGTATGGGAGGCTCGTTTTCAGTTGCCAGGGTTTACATTCTTCACCTTCAGAGCACCGCATTTGTCAGCAGCGAGCGTAGAGTTCACTGAGCGATCCTGCCAGCTGTTGCAGAGCCCTCAGCTGATGCCATATAGAGAGGGTGGCATTCTGCTATTCCTGATTGAACAGCATTAAGCATGCGGGGGTTGCTGTTCTACTTTCGCCATTCTAAACATGGGTCCTCAAGTCTCTCACTACTTGGTGCTGTTGTCTGCAAAACCTGGACTTGGGGACAGTCATTACCACCACATGGGGCCGCGTGACACCCATACATGGGCTCCCAGGAACCAGACTGCACCAAGCTGTTAGCTAAAATGCCAGAAGGCAGTGGATCTGTCACGCATGACTTTGGAGCATTTTGAAGCTATGGGCAGAATTTCCGTGCTTCCCAATTCTTTTAAAAATTAAACTCCTTTTTAGGTCTCGCATAGCGTTGCAGCGCAACGCGCTGTTCGCTTTGCGAGACATGCAGTATACAGTATAGTGGGGGAAGCTCCGCCCACTTTCCGTCCATGTTTTTTATTGGCTTAAATAAGAAATGCTGCATTCTGATTTGTTTTTGGCTTGTTTGTCCCTCCTCCTGATGGCCATGTCGTCATTTTAATCCTTCCATGGCTATCAGCCCCTTTACTTTACAAACTCTTTTGTTCCTCTGTCCCCCCCTTCCCTCCCGCAGTCTGTAACTTCTCTGCCCACCACGCCCCGCCCCTTACTCCCGATCATGCCTTCTTGGACGCATGCACTTTTGTTAATAATGCAATAGGGCTCGCGTAATACGAGTCCTATTGCATTATGAAATGCTTGTTTTCTCCTGGGATTGGCTGGCTGAGTCGCGCACTTTATTTTGCCTGACCTGCCAAGACGGCTGTGCTACGCATGCGTCGTCCAGATGCCGCTAAACAGACGCTCCTGCGCATGAATGCGCCTGAACACCCACAGCTGCAGCCTCTTCAGCAGCGCCGGGGGTCACATAGTGACAGCTACATCTGTGGGGGAGGTACAGAGTGTTACACTGTACCCTACAAGCACTATTTTTCCCGCTCCCCCGCCCGCCGACAACTTCTTGAAGAAAAAAAACACAGAAGCAGAAAACGAAAGTGGAGCGGCCAGAAGGCCCGTGACTGGAAGGTAGGGGCCTGGCTGCACTGGGGCCGCCGTCGCTGTACTGCGCAGGAGGAAGTGACGGGAGCCCGAGCCGGCCGCACACAACACCAGCTCAGCTGCTAGTGGGTCCTTTGTTCCTGCGGGTGCAGCACGGACCCTCTGTAACGGCACCATGGCTGGCATCAAAGGTACCGGGGACCGAGAGAGGGCATCTGTAGGGTGCAGCGGTTTGCTTAAACTTATCTTTAATATTGGGCATCTCCTGTTTCTTTGCAGTGTCTGCGCACAACAAAGGCTGCAAGCTACTGGGGGTCTTTGTCTGGTGCGTGTTGGGCAATCTGGGAAGTGAGGCACAGCATCTGGAACATAGCATTCAGGGAACGGAGGGGCTGGGGCATGCTTGTTTCATTCATAGACCGCGCGCGCTCGTGTGCCTTCCTTCTGCCCGGCTCTGTCTGACGTGGAGGGAGATCCCGATCCCGCTGCTCGGTGCTGTTCCTTCTTCGCATGTTAGGAATTCTTCCCTTTGGCACTTACAGTCTTACACCAGTTTGTCACTTTTAGCGCTTTCCTTATAGACAAAATAGCAAGGCACAGGCAATGATTTGAAGGTACAATCGTTGTTCTTGACTGCTGTATGTCTACCGCGCTTTTCAACAGAAAAGTCTCCGCATTTCAACAGCCCGCGTAGTTCAAAGGGTGTTAGTGTTCAGAGCTTAAGTTTTAGTCCTGCTTCAACGGTCTAAGAAAATAATTTAAATCATGTTTAATGCACACAGTTTGCAGTCCTTTATTCTCTGATTGTAACCTTTTTGTCCAGATGGCAGAATAAAAGGGCGCACCTTTAATTCCCGATATAACCCTTTGCCTGGATCCCTTTCAGAAATAAAACATTGTCAACCTGTGGGTTTGCCTTTACAGCAGTGTTTCGTTTGTTTATTGTGATTCACTTGGAGATGCTTTCAGTAGTTTTATGTTTTATGAAATCATATTAAATACACGATTTGACCTGATGACATCACGGAACGGGAGACCGTTGTAGTAAATAAAACAATGTACAACATTTCTGAAATGAATGAAACGCAGCAGATTTACTAAAGAATATACTACATTAACTAATTCACTGCTGTCATAGATCAGGTACAACATACAGCTATCACATGCTGGCCTACAACGATGACAAGCCCAGCTAAAGCCATCACATGTGTCTGACGTCACCAGGTGCAGGCTCAAAGCCTCACATACCAGTTTCAGAATTAGATACCCAGGCACCGCGTTGTTTGCCCAGGTAGAGCCAGTGTGTGACAGATACAGACTCAGAGACTGAGGAAATGCTGTCTAATGCCAAGTGTTGCACGGTATGCCTTGCTACAACCTCGCATTTCCAGGTGTTGGCATCGATGCCTTGTTAGAGCTGCATAAGTCAGGTGCTACCTAAAATGTTCAGTTATAGTTTCACAAGTACAGACAATTGTATCAAATGCCAGGCTCAGAGCTAAATACCCATTATTGTCAAGAGAATGTCTCCCGTGCCATCTTCTGGCACGTGCAGCCTCGTGAGCCCATGCACAGCTCCCCCATATACTTCAGCGCCTTGTACATCATCAAATACTCAGCTGCTGCTATTGAATGCCAGTGACAACCCAGTGTGCTGTCTTATGCCTGGTACAGTCTCACGTGCCCAAGGTTCAACCTCGCATGCCAAGGTACTGCCGTCAAACGCCAGGTGCAACCTCATGCACCATTTTGTACTTTATGAGACTTACAGGGCACAGCTGGCGCTATTATCTGTTCAGGTCAAGGCATCACATCTGCAGGTGCAAGCCCAGGTGCCAACCGTGCCATCCATGACAGAGCCTGGGACGTAGTAGTGTTCCCAGAAACCGTCACCACATACCCAGATGGCACATATCCAGTGTTTGGTGGGTGCAGCTGCTGTGCACAGACACTCGCCTTCCGAGAACAGGACTCATCATCAGACTTTGACCCAGAGCAAGAGAGAGAAAGGCAGAGAGGGGAGAAAGAAAAGAGAAAATAAAAAATAGTGACAAAGGGATAAAGTACGGATGAAAATGAACCTGTAGTGATATTCAGAAATAAGAAGTGTACGGTGGTGGGTGAAAGAGGCCTAAGTATTTGGCATGCAGCAGTCCTACATTCGGCAGCACTGACAGAGTCCTCTAAAAAAATCGTTTGGGCCCTGCACTTATTTTATTTATTTACTTATTTATATATTACAATTGAAGCCCTGCAGCCATCACATGCAGATGCATTCCATGACATTCACAGGTGCCACTTCATGCTCCGTCTGTTCCATCATCACAGCTTCATATATATGCACCACCCATAGGCCTTTACTGTGAAGGACACGTCTTCTTAGAGCCTCAGACACCCAGGTGCAGCCTCAGAATCTCTCATTCAATTGTATGTGAGGTACACAGCACCAGCGCAGGCTGGTAGGTGAAGTGGGGACGATCAGCAGGTAGTAGCAGTCATAGCTGGTGATTGGGTTGAGACGATATAAGTGGAGAATCTCATTTTGACATTGAAACAAACCCCAGAATTGTAATGTGGCAGAGAGGGTGGGTGGGGAGGTGGAAGTGCACACATCTTTGGGACCATTGGATGCAGAGCCGCAGATGACATGATACTGATAAGGGTTGTTCATTAAGCAATGTGTAGCAGTCACATGTCCGATAGTAGAAAGGAGGATGCTCACACCCAGAGCTTGTTATGTGAGACCCGGCAATGAATGTTTTACAAATTAAGGGCTGGCAGTGAAGGGCTTGGCTTCATGTTGCTATAATTGGTTATATAAATGTAGCTTTCAACTGCATATTATTACTCAGTAATAACACAGTGATAGTACGTGATGAAGAAGAAGAACATTTCCAAATCAACCGTCTTTGGCGTTCTTGGGTTCCAAATTAATCATAAATTTATGTGCAGTGCTGGGTGTGGAAGCCTATGCTCTAGTCTGCAATAGCGTTCATTTTCAATGTAGCTTTTAATTGCAAGATGGTTGCACAGCAGCTAAACAGGGATAATACATTTGTACATAGGGAAGTGTACTGTTCACAAATAGCTCGCTTTTTAAGGAGAGGTATAGAAAAAGTACTTTTATAATAAATCAGGATTTAATGTATTGTTTGGTTTTCCGATAGTAATGTGATTTTTTTGGTTTAATTTTCACGTGAACACCGCCGTTAAACGTTGTACTAATTAAGGCATGGATGGCAGAGGCTAGGCTCTATATTGCAATATGTGCGTACGTTCATTTAGCTCTTAGTTGAATAATTGTTCCAGGGAAGCTAAACAGGGATAGTATGTGGAGAAGTTTAATGCTCTCAAATATGTCAGTTTGTTCTGGGGATCATTGTACAAAGCAATGTTTAGTTTTAGTGCAAATAGTTTGGAAAGTCGTTTTTGCAGAGTAGGATTTAAAACTCTGCTTCTTTCGCGCTTGTAATGTGTTAATTTTTATTTTTTTAATTTATATGAGGTGCGACATTTAGTGTTTACAAATTAAGGCCTGCGTGTGCTAGGCTATGCTCCTTGCTACAATACAAGTTTTCCGCCCTAAATACTGTATCCAAATATTTAAAGAGCATTTGTTTTATCGAGTATGTTTACATATTTTTTAACCGTAGCTATTTAGCATTTTTTATCTGTAAAAAAAAAATGTATGTTACATTAATGTTTAAATACTTTACCAAAGAAAACACAGTAACGCTTGCAGTTAAAATAAAAAAGTCTTCAAAATAGTAAAGCACTGTCAGTCATTTATTAACAATTACTATTTCTACCATACTGTATTATTACTATAACATTTTAATAAAACAAAAAATTCACAAAATACATAAATATGGCGAGACCGATTGGCATGGCCAATGCTTGTTGTACTCGGAGCCCTCCGGTACATTCATTCTCTTAAATGTAGTCGTGAATATTATTAGTGCAAGAAAAATAAGTAGCAGACTACACGGTAAATGCATAACTCAGTCAATTAATAGCAAGTAACATGTCAGCTAATTACCTGGCAACTATTAGACGCTTGGTTAAATCTTTGAATCCGAGGTTATTTTCTCATGGGCATTCCCGTTGCTTCACAGAACTAGATTGTATTTCGCTGTTAGTTTTGTATTTTCTGCTTTGTTCGCAGTTAAGATGGCGGCTGATATCACCTCAGGTTTGCGTGTCCCCCCTGCCCCTGATTATTTCTAATAAACAATGCCCTATCTGGTGTCCGGCTTTACCCTTTACCCTGTTTTGACTCCAGTCTCACTCTTGCAATATCGGCCTTACTTGAGCTTCACCTTCGCTGCACACAGCCTGCCTAGTCTCCAGGTTTACATTTACCTCTCAGACAGTATTTAGTCACCAGGTCAAGTCGTGCACGTCAGAACTTACCTTCCTTTGATTTTTA